>CM041778.1:145088229-145688229 GCA_023374045.1 Limonium bicolor
CCCAAACTAGGGGACACCGACTCTTGTAGAAGAGCCACTCTGGCACGAAGCTCACGTATTTCCGCATCACGAGCATCAGTTGAGTTACACTGCTCCTCCAAGTTCCCAACCGAGGGGTCAGCCCGAAGCTGGCGCACCTCATTGCACAAAGAGTTCACCATTGTCTCAAGCCGCTCAAGGCTACGGAGCAAATTATGTTCTGGACCAAACCCTGAGGCATCTCGGTCAGTGAGGCCGAGTACCCTTTCAATTGTGTTCAGCCTATTCGCAAGCTCAACTCGGGACGTAGTCCTAGCAGCCATTTGGGAAACTTGGGTCTATTCTGCCAAGATAACTTCCAGCACGTACGAGCTCTGGGTCACTTCAATGCCTTTGCAGCGTATCGATTAGTGCTCAATCCTGCAAAGACAGGGACAACCGACATGTTATGGCTCTGATACCACTTTTGTCATGAGTATTTTTCCAAAATAAAATTTTTCGCTTGGAAGCCAGGTCCAGCGGCATGCATAACACACATTTAACACGCAAGCACACTCATCAATCGACAAGGGACAACATTTAGGCAACCAAACAGGCAACACTCATGATCGGCGTCGGGCCAAGGCCCGACCAGCCTAACCGAACCAACCCTTGTGCCACAAGCATGACTAAGGGTGGTCTTGAACCGCCCCACGGTGAGTTCCCATGTCCTCACACCCCTTTGCCCAAAGGCATGGATGTGCGGGGCACTCCACTGAATGAACATCTTCCCTAGTGAAGCAACCCCAGTGCAAAGCACCTTCAGTAGGGACGCACTAGCGTGGGCAACGCTATGCACTCACCACCACCCGGACCATCTCGGCCATGCCGGACACAAGTCCCAACTTAGTGCGTCGCCCCTCGCACTCCCGCACTTGTCCATGTGCGGAACCAGCCATACGACAAGCGCACGCTAGCACAACTCAACATTAGGGACACCGGCGGGTGGGGCAAGGCCCCACAGCCGTTGGAGCCCACTACCTGAGCTAGAGGTAGTGGGACATGCCAATAGGCATGTTCTAGGCACTCACGTGTCTAGCCGAGTGCTCTCCAGGCAGCCCGGGGTGACCCACGACTAGTTCACCTAGCCGCCGGTGTGGCCCCATGGGCCCAACACTGTCAAGGAGTCCAAGTGTCCCGACACCCCCATTCACGGGTATAACATAGCCTTTGAGGCCCTCGGGCACTCAGGTGCCCAGCCGGGACGCAGCCGCGTAGGCTGCCTGGGGGCAGGCCAGACAGAGACTAACCAGCCCTCTAAAGAGGTTAATGTACCTTTCAGGCCAGACCAGACCCAGACATGCCCCTTTGCAGCCAAATCCCGACATAGTCATGGGACACTTCAAAAATTCACTAAAATCAAATGCAAGCTCCAATTGCCACGAAACTTTGCCAACATCTCTTATTAGTCAAGGGTAACATTTGGCCTTCTTTGGTGCTCAGCAAAGTTGTCAAGATCCCACACGTTTTGAGCCAACTTCATATCGGCTGCATCACGGTGCCTACGGCCGTGCGCAGGTGGTCACTGGGTGCCTGCGGCAGCGCCCAGCACCAGCTTCCTGCAGCATCAGGCACTGGGCGCCCCAGACAAGGTCTGGGCGCCTAAGATAGTGCCTGCATGCCCCAAGGTGCACACGACGAGGCTCGTGGGCCCTCGACATTGCACCTTGTGCCTACGGACAGTGTCCAGATGGGCACGGGGCGCCTGCGGCAGCGTCCAGGCACCATCACCTGCAACATAAGGGACAGGGCGCCCCAGACAAGGTCTGGGCACCTGCGACACCACCCCGTTGCGCCCACAAGGCACACAGCAAGGCTCGCGCGGCATCGGCTGCGCACAACAAGGGTCGTGTGTCCTCGGCATCACGCACTTAGGCCTGACCCTCGGGCCAACCCCAAAGGGTTGGGCCATGTCCATGGCACTTGCACAAGGCATACCAATTTAATTTTCCATCACATCTAGACAAGGCCAACGGCAAGGCATGCACAGCTGTCAAGCTGCTTGCCCAAAAATGTGCGTGACAGATAGGCACTTTGATTCAGCCTCAGCAACACATCTCCATGCTCAGCGCTATACCGATTCCAAAAGCAAGGTCCAACACAAGATTGACCTTCCGATCTTGGAGTCCACACACTTAAAACATCATTTTATAATAGGTGTTTTGAAGGATGTAAAATGCCTTAACCGCATCAGTGGTTAAACACCGCAAAATATACCGGCAAGCGACACTTAGGCATGAAACCCTACAATAATGACACCTTGCTTTTTCAATTTTAATATAGTGGCTTACAACGACTGCCCTTCGGTTATATTACCTTCGTCTTATCAGGATTGTCCTGTCTACTTTTTGGCACGTTTTTTCCATATCAATATTTAACATATAAATAAACTAGTTTTATAAAACAAAATCGTAGTTTATTATGTAAGGAATTTACTGCATACTGTAGATTTATAAAACTATTTTATCTTATATATTAATATTGAAATCAAACGATATGTTCAAATAATAAACAGGACATTTCAGATGAGACGGAGATTGTAAAACCTTTAATTAAAAGGTAATCGAGTATTTGTTAAAAATAGTTATTAGGATTTTTCTACTTTTTGTACTTTCTTTGTTTTAGAAATACATTAATAAGACAATGACAAAATTGTATACATAATATTCTGAAATCAAGCGTCTACATTTCTCATAATTTATCAAGGAAATGAATTACACAAATAAAATCAAACAAAAGAAAGAACAAATGATACGTTGGAAATTTGCTTTAATGCGAGCATATCCCGTACATTGAGTGAAAAGCCCTCCTCCACTCCCTCGCTCATGTATAACTTGTCATGAGATAACCTTATACAGAGATGTATGAAAAACCTCAAAATTTCAAGTTTAGACGTTGATCTTTCTTACGATCTATATATCTATTTTTATATCCCCTACGTCACTTATAACTTACCTTGCATAATATATATAATCCTCCCTCCCACTCATAAAGACGTATGAATAACACTAAAAGTCATATTAGATATTAACCAAAAGATCTTAGTGACTCTCTCAGGTACTTATAGCTTACCATGTGATAGCCTAATGAAGAGATGTAGGAACAACCCTAAAATCTAAGTTTAGGTGTTGCTCTTAGGATCTCACTTATATCTACATACAAAACATCCACTAGTCTAGCGCTTAAAGTGAGAAAATGCTGGGCCTTGATAACCAATATACTGCTTTTGAGAATGAACTATATTGAAGGGATAATAATATAATGAACTACGAAATTTCATGGATTGACCCTTTTATTGAGGCCAAAAGCAACCATAACCCGAAAGAAGATCCATCTAATTATTTATAGACAGAGGTTATTAGATGGCCAAGACTTACAATTCATTTTGATGAAGTCATACTAGAGCCGATCATAATCAGGATAGTCCAACCGCTCAGTCCGGCCCGACCCGTAAATTAGACCAATGGGCATGGTTAGAAAAAATAACTGGGCGGGTTTGGACAAAAAAAGCAGCCCGAATATTTTTTCGGGTCGGGTTATGGCTAAATATTTTACCCAGTTGATGGCCCGGCCCGAATGTCATAGTACATCTTACATTAGTATATGTTATTGTAAATATGTAAACAAAAGTTAATACTTACACTAATACAGTAGTAGTTATTCAACTAAATGGACCGCATACACTTTGTCTTATAAAATTTATTTTGTCGTGCACATTCTTCAAAATCTATACTATGTCTCAATATTTTGAGATCTATGTTACTAAATAGATAAATTTGAGTTAAAAGCGGGCTGGGCGGGCCGGGTTATGGCATGAGCATATTTTTAGATGGGTGGATTGGGTTTAGGTGATTGGCCAGATTGGGCGGGTTTGGGGTAAACCCTTGGCCCGATTGGACTGAAAATTTACATCTAGTCCGGTCCGAACCCGACCCATCCGCCCAGTTGATCAGCTCTAAGTCATACCATGTAGGAGGGGAACAAGTATAAGTATTTATGATTCTGTTTAGTTCTGCATAATGAAGACTCATGTCGCAGGTAGAATTAAAACTATATGAATTATAATATTATGGATTTCTTTATAAAGAAAGGTGATACCACAAGTCTAAAATCTTGGGTCCATTATACATCAAACTTGCCAATTGATCTATCAAATTTTTCTTATGCTATTAACTAATTTTTAAACTTTATGAGTATTAGTTAGTATAGTTCCTTAAAAATATAATTGTAAATATATGAAATAAAATAATTTTTTAAAATTAAATTTGTCTAGATATAATTTATCAAATAAAGAATCAATTACATAATTTATAGTATATATAAACTTACTTTTATCTTAAATGTTTTTAGGTATTATCTTAAATGTTAAATATGAGATTAAATAGTACTACTTCCGTCCCAGTTTGAGTGTCCTGTTTGCTTTTTGGCACGTTTTTCCACTTTTATATTAAACATGTAAGATAAAATAATTTATAAAATAAATTTCTACAACATATAGTTTTTCATATAAGCTTTCTATTGTAAAACTTAGATTTGTAAAATTATGTTATCTTATATGTTAAATATTGAAGTCAAACGACATCTCCAAATAGTAAACGAGACAGTCAAAGCGGGACGGAGAGAGTATATCCAAAAACAAACAATCCTGACATCTCGAATGTTTTCTTTCCAAACACGTCTAACTCAAGACCGCCGAAAATGGAGGGTATACATTGTGATTTTGTTGTTGAATCACCTGCGAACCGGTCGACCACACGGGCTACCCGTACGGATATGGATGCGGCTACCATCATGTGACAGTTCAGTTAGTTGTTGACTGGACTGTTTTATTGACTGGACTGCATTTTTATAATATTAACTTTTAATTGTTGTAACTTTTAAAATATACATCCAAAATAAAAAAATTGCACCATTGTTCATCTAAATTCAAGCTCTTCAAATCAAAACCAATCATAGATATTTTTGACAAATTTAAAAATTTATATTAGTTACATATACATATCAACATATATCAACGACACATATGATTCACCATACAGTTTAAAATACACCATATAACATTAATAATACACCACAAAACAATAATGATTCAATATTTGTTCCGAAGTTTGATATCCAATTCACCACTTATTAGTTAATGAATCATAATACCAATTTAAATGAATCATAATATCAAAATTAATGAATCATAATATCATTCTAGTGTTTCATTAGTAACATATAAAAATAAAATCTTTAAATAAAATACAAAACAATATTTAGTACGTAAGAAAATGATTCACCATATAATATATTACAATATAATAATAATACACTAAAAATAATAATACTTTTTATCAGTTCTAGAGTTTGTCATTTATTTCACCACTTATTAGTTAATGAATCATAATATCAAAATTAATGAATCTTATCTTCATTTTAGTACATCATCGTAAACAAATAACAAAAATTAAACAATAATGCAACACAAAACAATAATTGGTGTATGAAAAATATATGATTCACCATAAAAGGTTTAAAATACACTATACAACAATAATAATACATTACAAAACAATAATGATTTTGTATCGGTTCTGAAATTTGTAATCTAATTCACCACTTATTGGTTAATGAATGATAATGTTAACTCTAATGAATCATAATATCAAAATTAATGAATTATATTATCATTTTAGTGTATTATTATACATATGTAAAAATATTTTTTTCAAATTTGTCAAATATATCAATGACTGGTTTGTTTTGAAGAGCTTGAATTTAGGTGAACAGTGATATAAATTTTTTTTCATTTTGGACTATATTAAAACTTATAACTATTTAAAGTTAATATAATAAAAAACAACCAAACAATAAAACTGTCCATCAGCAGCTAACTTGGACCGACAAATCACTCTCTCACACCAATTTACGTGCGGCCACGCCGTGGCATCGAATCTGCCCCTGCGAAGACATTCATTCATTCGCATCTTCCCAAAAGGTTCCTGGTGAAGATGAACGGCACGACTAACCGGGAAAAAATTTAACAGCGACGTCCTAATCCAACTATATACGCTGCTCGATTCTCTTCTCCACCGTCGTCATCCACCACCTCACCAGGACCAGTGGACCACCACAACCACCGTGGTCTCATCCGTATCACTATTTTTCTTCTTTAACCTCAAAATATCCAACCCAGAAATCCAGTCCATATATCTCTCCTTAAAATCGACCTTGGCGAAAGGCTGCGCTCTCCTCTGTTTCTCTCTCCAGGAGAATGGCTCTCAGAAGCACTTCATCCCTCTCTGCCAATTCCTTCCTTCTATCCCACTCAGGATCCTCCTCTCAATCGCAATCCCCAACACCGCCTCTCTTCCTCACTTCTCCCTTCACGATCACACTCTTTCTGCACCAACACCATCAAGGCCGTGCATGCTGCTGACCCATCCAAATCGTCATCAAACCCCACGGCGGCGGCGAAAGGAGCATCTGCACCCATCGCCAACACGAAATGGTCCCCGGATAGCTGGAAGTCGAAGAAGGCGCTTCAGTTGCCCGAATACCCTGATGCCACTCAGCTTGAATCGGTCCTTTCAACCCTTCAAACGTTTCCCCCAATTGTCTTCGCCGGTGAGGCCCGGAGCCTGGAGGAGCGGCTAGGACAAGCAGCAATGGGGAAAGCGTTCCTTCTGCAGGGTGGGGATTGCGCTGAGAGCTTTAAGGAGTTCAACGCGAACAATATCAGGGATACCTTTAGGGTTATTCTTCAGATGAGCATCGTTCTTACTTTTGGTAGCCAGATGCCGGTGATCAAGGTTTGGTTTTGGCAAATGATTATTGTTAATCTAAAGTTTACTCCTTTGATTTTGACCCTTCGTATCTTCTGGTTTTCCCCCTTTTTGGGTGGTAAAAAAGGTACTGAGGGCGTACTTGTGATTGAAAATTGACGTCGTGCGTGCACTCGGTCTGAGGCCCCCACCCCTCAGATGTTAATTTTGGTGAAGTGTGCAATAAAAGTAAATTAAGATGAACTGGGCTTGCCCTCTTATAATTGCTATAATTGACGAAACAATTTAGCTTTCTTCACTAACGAATCTCATTTTGTATATTTATATTTAAATGTATTCTGTTCATGCATTCCTCTGTGCAGCTACTGTTTGAGACATTTCTTGAATCATTGTGTCTTATATTTGTATCTTGGCTGAAATATAGCTTGTAACCAAGCCCTCTTTAGTTGTTTCCTTGCTGGTCTTGGGTAGTGAAGCTCTTTATGAACTGTTGAATGATGGGTTCTATATATTAGTGTGTGTTCTCATTAATTTAGGCCCCTGCTAGTAATTTGGAAATCATCAATTTGGTTATGTGGATTCAGGTTGGAAGAATGGCTGGCCAGTTTGCAAAGCCACGATCAGATCCTTTTGAAGTGAAGGATGGTGTGAAACTTCCTAGCTACAGGGGAGACAACGTGAACGGGGATGCATTTGATGAAAAGTCTAGAATCCCAGATCCTCAGAGAATGATGAGGGCTTATACCCAGTCTGTGGCCACTTTGAATCTTCTCAGAGCCTTTGCTACTGGAGGTTATGCTGCCATGCAGAGGGTAACACAGTGGAATCTTGATTTCACAGAACACAGTGAACAGGGTGACAGGTATGTATTTCCAATTTCCACATCATCTGCTTTTGGGTGCTGCCCGTCTGAATTCTGTATTTTTTAACAAACTTCCCCTCTTCGCTTACTATCTTATTTTCATTAACAGATACCGTGAATTGGCTAATCGTGTTGATGAAGCATTGGGTTTCATGGCTGCTGCTGGTTTGACCATTGACCATCCAATCATGACTACCACGGACTTCTGGACATCCCATGAGTGCTTGTTGTTGCCATATGAGCAGGCTCTTACAAGAGAGGATTCAACTTCCGGGCTATTCTATGACTGCTCAGCACATATGCTTTGGGTTGGAGAGAGAACACGGCAGCTTGACGGGGCTCATGTCGAGTTCTTGAGAGGAGTTGCCAATCCTCTTGGAATCAAGGTACTCTATATAAATCAATTGCAAAATTTGAACTGCAGGTTGGAGTAATGTGTGTTTGCACATGCCTTGCTGGTGAATTTTTGTGTTTTATGATTTCTAGGGGAAATGAATCATCTGGATTTGATGCAGGTGAGTGACAAGATGGATCCCAATGAGCTTGTGAAGCTGATAGACATTCTGAACCCTCAGAATAAACCAGGGAGGATAACCATCATTACCAGAATGGGAGCTGAGAACATGAGGGTTAAGCTTCCACTTCTGATAAGGGCTATACGCAGTGCTGGTCAAATTGTTACTTGGGTCAGTGATCCAATGCATGGAAACACGATCAAGGCTCCTTCTGGGATAAAGACTCGCTCCTTTGATTCAATCAGGGTATGATCATTGTAGAAACTTTTGAATTTTTCAATACTTCCATATTCAAATTTTCACAGGCATGCCTACTGCTTTTTTGTATGGTAGAAGTGTTCGAAATAAAGGGAATGGGAGTACAAAAACGTAGCTGGGGATAGGGTGGATGAATTGATCGATTAGTAGCTTAGAAAATGCATCACTACAAGATGTATAAGTATCATCTACCCTGAAGAACATAATTTTTGGGCTTGGTGAGGTGGCCTTCACTAAAGAGTAAGGGTACTAGTGTTTCTGTTTCTTTAGCTATGATGAAAATATTTCTCATTATAATACATTTCATTTACGGCGCTGTATTAGACATTAAGAATCTTGATTATGTCTGTTTTGTCATGCCTGAGCGGATCTAGAGACGAAACTGTAACAAAAATCATGCAAATATCTGATCTTGCATATCATTATGCTTAGATTTGGATATTTTGCAAGCGTTGATCTGCCTGTCAATTGTTGAATTAATGACCTGTCAATTGTTGAATTAATGACCTGTCACATTGTCGAAGTTAATGCGCAGCTCACATATACTTTTTGCTAACTGTCCATGTAGGCTGAGTTAAGGGCATTCTTCGATGTCCATGATCAAGAAGGAAGCTATCCTGGTGGGGTGCACCTGGAGATGACTGGTCAGAATGTCACAGAATGCGTTGGAGGATCTCGAACCATCACTTACAATGATTTGAGCTTAAGATACCATACTCACTGCGATCCCAGACTGAATGCATCTCAGTCTCTAGAGCTTGCTTTTGCCATCGCTGCACGACTCCGTAACAGAAGGCTTGGAAATGGAAATGCTCTCTTCTCAGCTGATTCTTAGGATATGTTAATGCATCCTAAATGTTTCAACTTCTTTTATCTATGATTTATTTATATGTTGCTGATCTAGTTATGGTCTATAGCTCTAGTAAGTTTTATGTCTGAGGGTTTTTGTTTTGTTTTTGTTTTTGATGAAGTGCTTATGTCTGAGTCTACGAGGATGTATTTCAAGGTATGTATGTCTAGAGATGGAAAGTAATTGCTCCTGTTTTCGTAGTATGCTAATGAACAATCCTGCACACCGATGCAGAGTTGCCGACTTTTTGACAGTTTTTTTTTTTAATCTTTGCTCTGTTATTCTCTTTGAGTAAAACAGGAGAGACTGGTTTTGTTTGGTATAATTAACCTACTAGAACTGCTAATCATCTATCGGGGCATGGTTTTAGCAATATGAACAGCCCTAAACAAAAGGGGAAACAAACACAGCGTCTTAGGAGGACTCTTTTATCACTCTACACGAGTGGGTGTGGGAGGGGATATGAGAATTGCGGTGGGCCAGTAATATGATTAGAAGTGATAAGAGAGGATAAGGCTGTCGGCAGGGAAATCTGTTCTGGATTGATAGAGGAAGTTTAAACACAGAAATTGCCCCCTTTGGGTTTAGGTGAGTTTGGTGGTCAGGCTCGTGCTGTAGAGACAACAAAGCCACGTCAGTAAAACCATTTGTCAGATCCGATAAGATTACAATGGCTCCGGTATCTGCTTCCGCCACCCACCCGACTTGCAAAAATTGCAGGCAAACGCTCTTCAAGTCTTCTTCTTCTTCTTCCAATGCTTCAAACTGCCGCTCCCACCACCAGGCATGCTAAATCTAAAATTCAATCTATGTTGCTCTCTTTCTGGACTCGATGGCTTACTGAAAATGAACTGATGACCGTTTCATCGTTTACTTATGCTTGTTTATGGGGTTACAATTATTCTCATCTCAATTATCTCTCCTACGATAGCAGAGCTGAAGTTACCACTAGCTCTCCTTCATGGCTTCACTTTACTGCCTGGCTCCTGTTACTCGATTCAGTAGCGTCTCTTCGCGGGTCCCTTCTTCCCTAAGCAGGCAAGCAAACATATCAGCTCTTCCTCTCTCTTCTCTTCTCTATACTTTTTTGCCTACTCAAGTGTCCAAGCACCAGACTACTCTTGACCTTCCTTGTCTAGCCATGAGTACTAGGTGGTTCCTCTGAGGAGGAACTTATGGCCCCTCAAGGCCAGTTAAAGCTATAGTATAGAGTTTTGTCAGCTAAGAATATCAAGCTGCCCAATACGAGCCTGATTTCTGAAGGTGGTGAGTTTCCTCCTAGCATGGGTATCACAATTACGGAGAAAATAGAACATCAGCCAAACTAATGCTTCTCTTATCCCACAACACAGCATTTCTCCCAGTGGTAATACAATTGAATGACCCGGCTTAAAACCCTGGATGGGCAAAAAATCCCAACATTGACTTGAAGAGAGGCTGAAGATCGATTATGATTATAGTCACGATGGATAGAAGGATTGAAATTGTATACACACTTGTATTGTGTTTGATCCTATGTTTCTTACAAAATGTGGAGGCTGTGATAATCCTAAGCTTCAGATTTCGTCAGTATATTGCTGTTTGCTTATGAAGAGGGTTTGTCCTAGCAATGAACCAGTGAAGGTGTGCTGAAGCCACGGGAAGCATTAGGTTGAGTGGTTGTTATTGTGGTCTTCTCGTGTTGACCTGTTCTCTCTTCTTATAGTAATCATTTGTCAGTGTGTCTTACATTAATATGAGGTGTTACCTTTTGTTGTTATCTAAATATCGTCTTCTTAATGGTCATCATATGATCCCATTTCATGTCTTCTTTTAGATTTTCCATTGTAACTACCTCCACTTCAATCTCATGCTTCCAAACCGTGCAAAGCATCGGACCTGAGAATGTTGGAAGGAATTCAGGAATAAAGAGCCAACATAGGCGTGTGGTCCTTGCATCAGTTGGACATGTAGAACAGAATTCCGTTGCTCCTCCTCCTCCTGATCAGAAGGAGGATTTAGAAGAAATATCCCAAGCTACCTTAATATGGAGGGCCATCAAGCTCCCAATTTATTCCGTTGCACTAATTCCTCTAACTGTAAGTTCACATTATACATACAACACTTTATGAACTGGGAACTTATATACTAATTGGCAGTGACGTTGTGGGCTGGCTAATTACGAATTTTTATTTGTTATTGTGAAATGACTTTTATAGATATGGACCTTTGGGAAGTCTTGATTGTTTGTTTGGAAATGATACATAGGTTGCTGCTGGAGCAGCTTTTTCCAGACAGGGATTTTCAGCACGGCGTTACGTTGGGCTTCTTGCATCTTCCATTAGTATCATTACTTGGCTCAATTTAAGGTTAGAACAAGAAGCTGCTGCACAATTGACAACTGTCAATTTACACTTCACTCAGTCTGATATTGCTCCTTTCAAAAGAAGGACGTAGGATTCAGTTGTCACTTAGATGATATTCAGAACACAGCAACTAAATTTTTGAACATTGATGTATGTGTGTGTAATATAAATGCACGGCTGCCTTTGCCCCATACACATTTTCTCATTCTCTGTCTATCCATCTGCTACATGATCACTATATATGGCGAACTAATTATTTTCTGGATGTTTTTCTTGTATACGTCGACAATGACTGGGCAGCAATGATGTTTATGATTTTGACACAGGAGCAGATAAAAACAAGAAGGAATCAGTTGTTAACATGGTGGGCAGGTGTGTGTGTGTGTGTGTTACTAACCTAATTTATTGTCTTCTCGCTAAATTTACCCACATTTTCCATTGATCTCATAGTTGGAATTGACTGTTTTATTTTTGAAGCCGGACAGGGACTCTGGTCGCTGCCTACATTTTACTGGAGTTAGGTTTCGTGGGTCTTACTTGGGTAGCTGTGGAAGCTGGGAGTTTCCGATCGATTCTCCTATTGGCATGTGCAGTTATTTGTGGCTACATATACCAGGTTGTGACAGTTAATACCCAATGGATTAGACATTATTTGGGAGGATTAGGGTATTCAGAAGATGGAGATGTATTCAAAAGAGTATCTTTAATTGTGTTCATCATATTCTAGACACTGTTTCTGATGACTTGTCTGCTTTAGTGTCCGCCATTCAGGTTAAGCTACCATGGACTGGGGGAGCCTCTATGCTTTGCAGCATTTGGTCCTTTTGCAACTACAGCTTTCTACTTGATGCAGAGTAGGTCAAGGTTAGTAGAGCTTACCTTATCCTGGGAAATCACAAATGTTATGTTATTTAGTGAAAGAATTTATCTTATGTGAATGAATGACTGTATTTTGGCAGGCAAGCAAATCAATTCCAATCTCTTTTCAGTGGCACAGTCCTCGCTGCATCAATTCTTGTAGGCTTAACAACTTCCCTGATCCTCTTCTGTAGTCATTTTCATCAGGTAAAACTAAACTCTTTTCTTCCGTTGGACAGACTGATAGATTGATTCAAATTGCTCTAATAACTTGGAAATGGATTGTAATCGTTTATCTGAATCATGTGTCAATATTACACAGTTTCTTATTTTCTCCGGAAGCTTCTCAGAAGTTTTTTATTGCTGCTTGTAATTCAGGTGGAAGACGATAAAGCAGTTGGTAAACTCTCTCCTCTGGTATGTTCACTGATCCATCCTTTGTCTGCTACATACTTGTATAGTAATAGTAAACAACTGTCCGCCAGAAGATACCTGACCTGGCCTGTTAGTTTTAGCTCTTGTTATCTTGATATGTTTCAGGTCAGAATAGGCACTAAAACTGGTTCAGAAGTTGTAAAGGCGACGATAATCACACTATATGCTCTGACATTCGTATTCGGTCTTGCCAGAGCTCTTCCTTTGCATAGCACTGTAAGATTTGCATTGATTTGTGATGTCTATACTTCTTACACCACTTAAGTAGTTGGCTGCTGATCATTATGATTTGCCTAATTTTATCGATCTGTGGATCAGATGTAAATGGTACTATCCCTCCTAATTCAGAGAATGATGATGTATTATTTATAACATATGGTTTTCCTTCCAGGTTCTGTGTGCTCTGACATTGCCAATTGGGAGTCTGGTATACAAATTTATTGAGGAAAACTATAACGTGAGTTCTTGACTATAGTTATGGACATTCTTCTTTTCACACTTCCTTTCACTGTAAATTTCTGTTCTAAGTTCACAAAAATTGTATTTTCCTAATGGAAGAGATGAATATGTCAAAACTGACTTGAGATGGTGAAGCTATAACCTCGTTTTTTTGGGTTACTAAACTCTGTCTTGACATTAATTTGGGACTGCGTTGGCTTTCAGTGTGCTGGATATTCACATTTGTCTATTCTTCTGAATATTCTAAAGTTTGGCTGGCTCAGTTGGTTCTTCATATAGAGTTTTAATGGTCTGTTTTGTGCAGGACAAGGCGAAGATATTTATGGCGAATATTATTGTGTGCGGTTGCATACCCTATTTGGAATGGCTTTAGCTTTGGGGCTAGTGGTTGCCAGGAAACTCAAATGATTTCCCAGCTCTATGAATTCTCCGACAATTACCACTGAGATTGTTAAATCTTTGCTTGTGTAGATGAATGGAAATTCTTCAATTGTCAATGTGCTTGCAGCAGTAGGACCGGATACCAGTTCCGTTGTACATATCAATTTATATCAATTTGAATTCAAACCTGACGTGTGTGGGCATGAGTCATGACCAGAAAGTTTGACCGTACATGCTAGCTGGGATACAGCTATTGCAAATAGCCAAGAGTTCAAAAGAAAAAAAAAAAAGTATTGCAAGTAGTCCTGGCTTAGACTATGAAATAGCTAGCTGTATCAGCCAAGGGTGATTTATATATTGTATTTAGATCTTAGTACAAGGCAGGACATTTATAAGAATATTCTGCTTTGTTTTGCTCTGCCTCTTCAAATGAAGAAAACTTTTTTTTATAAGAATATCCTGCTTCGTTTTCCTCCGCCTCTTCAATAAAGAATTTTTTTTATAAGAATATTCTACTTTGTTTTGCTCTGCTTCTTCGGATAAAGAAACTTTCATTTTGATCCCTTCGCTATGTATACTTTTGGCCTTTAAGTTTAACATTGAAAAAGAATCAAATAGTTCTATTATTCTAGGTGAACGAACTAGACCCCCGGTGAAATGAGGCCAGTCAGTTCTAAAATATAAGTTGCCAGAAATTTACATATATAAGAAAAGTAAAAAAATAAAAGTATGTATCCCTATTTTATATTTGAAAAATAGTACATTTTTATTTAATCAATACGTGTCAAATATCAAACTAATTGCCTAAAAAAGCTAAAATGATCTATATTTTAGAACAATTGAATGTTATAACGATCAAAACAGAGGACTACTTATTTGCTTGCTTATATATGCTAATACATCGAGATGGTGTGTAATCGAGTATGTTACATACTATAGTTTAAACCATTGACCACTATATTACAAGCAAATAATTAATTATTTGACACATGAAATGGATTAATAATGAAATGGAACGTATCCATACTTTCCATATTGTACATTTTATTTTGCCAGTATGATATGATTAACCTTTTTGCTTATTGTAAATAATTAACCTTGCTTTAAGGTTTTCTGTTAAATAGGTTTAAGTCCCGTTCGGACTTTCTGGAAAAAGCTTGGTTTACAAACTTTACTATAGTTAACAGATATCAACTTGACAAGTGTACCATAGCTGGATGTGCAGTAAATAATATATTGACATTTGTCCATCACTTTAACTCAAAAGTGCATTAAGCATTCACTCGCACCAAACGAACGGGACCTTAGTTTGTTATGTTTGTTTTGATTTTATGTTGCTGAAGTTTGTCAATAATATATCTCATTATATTTTATTTCTTACAATATTATCCATATACACATGTATATATGTGGGTACAGCCTGACTTAAATACCTAATCACACATCATGTAGAGAGAAAAGTGAATGTCTATGGTTAAAATGTGGTCCTTCAAACCAGCTAAAAAACAAGAATAAACACCTGAGCTGTATAAGCTAGTTTTGGATCTTCAACCCATATCCACAATAGTTCGAAAATTCACTACGTACTCATTTTGAATGAGCTCTATGTTGATCACTTAATAATAGATTCATTTTAGGGAGGTGCTTCAAATATCTTTGCTTAAAACAACGCAAATTCGAGCCTGGCGATGTCGCCATATTCCAATATGGAGATATGTCACATGTCAGTACTCTATTAGAGAAAAATAAAGGAAATAGAAAAAAGGGAATAAGATGAGTAGGAGAGAGAATTTTTTTTTTTCAAAATGTCATAACTTATAAAATATAAATGCAAAAATAAAATAACTTATACCATTGTTCATCATTTTTTGTGCTCTTCAAAATACGACCAAACATGAATATGTTTTGATAAAATTTAAATTTTTATTTTTTTGTATGTACATATTTTTTAGATTCATTCTGAATCTGAAGTTTAAGAGAAGTGAATCAAAGTTGTCACAGAGTGAATCAAAGGTTGTTAAAAAGTGAATCAAAGAGTTGCTTAAAAGTGAATAAGAGTTTAAAAAAAGCGAATCTCATAAACAGAGATTGTTTAACTAAAGGGATTCTGATTGTTTGACTAGTGTGAATCAGAGGTTTTAGAAAAGTGAATCAAAGGTTGTTAAAAAGTGAATCACAAGTTGTTACAAAGTGAATCAGAGTAATAAGAGTGAATCTCGTAAGCATAGATTGTTTAACTAAAGTGATTAAGATGTTTAAGAAATGTGAATCCGATGTTTTATAAAGTGAATCATGCGTTTAAGAAAAATGAATCAAAGGTTTAAGAAAAGTGATTCTCATAAATAGAGATTGTTTTAACTAAAGTGAAGAAGAGGTTTAAGAAAAGTGAATCAAAGGTTTTTAAAGGTGAATCAAAGGTTTAAGAAAAGTGAATATTTTGTTTAATACTAGTAAATTTAATCCTACCACAAACTTATGCGAGGGTGGTTTTTGGCATTACTTCTACACTTTATATTGTTGTCACTCACTCGACAGTTTTTTAGGGTTTGTAGTGTAGGGTTTAGAGTCCTACAAACCATAAAAATGCCTTCGACGTTTTTGACTTTACTATGGTGGTATTTAAAGTGTTTGGGGTAAGATTCATTTTGTTAATGAATAAGGTTCATTTTATTGTTAAAGAAGATTCATTTTGCTAATGAATAAGATTCACAATAAAAAAACCTAATTTATACTCATTCTAAAAATATAAAATTTTAAGTTTACCAAAACATATCCATGATGCATCTTGTTTTGAAGAGCACGAAAAATGATGAACAATGATATAATTTTTTTTATTTTTGCACTTATATTTTGTGAGTTATAATATTTTGAAAAAAACAAAAAATTCTCTCTCCTCATAGTCCAATTCTCCCCGGGTGAAGACGATGGTGTTTTCTATTTTTCAATTCTTTTTTTTTCTCCCAACCACATGCTGACACAGGGTCTCCATACTGCTTTGAAGAGGCTACAGATGATGTTGAAAGCTACGCATGCCTCATTCTTTTTCAGCATTCTTTTTTTTTCTTCCAACCACAAGTTGCCACGTGGAGTTGACGCCATATACTACCCTGGCGCAAGCGCCAGGGTCTCCTTACCGTAAAACAAAGCCAAAGGCTACCTTTTTTTTAGACTCGGCCTTTGGCTTACTTTCTATATGGTTCCTCCATTTTACGTATTATGATTCTTTATCTTAATTTTTATAGGATTTATCATGGTCTTTAAATAGAACATAATAAACTTGAAATCCTAAGCCACTCATAATGTTTCCAAGTGTTTTTGTTTCTAGGTTTCTATTTAGGGTTTTTTATTATATAACTTTGGATTTCATTACCTATTAAGTATTCTAATGATTATCTCCAACTCTGAGTCAAGTTTATCAATTATTTTATTTACTTTTATCCATGATAAAAAAACTATGATACACATTATTAGAGATATATTAATCTATAATCCCCAGTACAACATATATTTACAAGATCGTCAAAAACTTAAATAAGTACCCAACATGATTACCTATTTGCCAAATTTCAGAAAGCTAAATATGAATGCTTACTTCTTGATCAATTACATTATTAGTGTATTATACTCAAATGTATTGTTCATCTACATCAACAGTCACATTGAGAAAAGAATCACAATAGTTCTCATTCCAGGAGCCTTATGCTATTAGCTTTTGATTGTAGGATTATTGGCATCATTTGGATGAAATAGAGATGTGAATTTTCATACTATTGAAACAAACAGTATATTTACTTTGGGTTATCTCTTCAGTTGGATAGCGAGTTTCATTGTGTCTGTTCATACTAGAATTTTACTGCATGTTTTTTAGAACCTAACAACTCGTCCCTACCCTGAGACCAATTTCAAACTCCATTTCTTCTTATGGGACAATTTAACACAAACGATGGATATATAATATACTTAAGTGATATGTATATACATAATAGAAATGATAGAGTGGATGAATAACAAGTAACATTACTGAATAGGATGTAGAATGCATAGATACATTTAAGTGATGGAGTGGTGGACACAATTCATTCAAAGAATGGGTAAGATATCTAGCGTTCGTTTTTGCAGTTAGTGTTTTGGTTTCCGCAGTAGTATAAAAAAAATACAGTCAAATTTTTAAATTTTGCAGTCACCAGATACAGTCAGTATTCCAGAGATCGCAGTCGTAAAAAAAAACGAGTATATATACCCCGAGGCACCATCTTCTCTCCACGCTCTCATTTCTCATTTCGTTCAAAAAATCTCATTTCATAACCTCTCAAACGCTCTCCTCCGGTCGAACTCCATTTCTGCGTTTAAGGTAAAGAATTCCACGCATGTTTCATTGTTTTATGTTATTCTATGATTAGGATTTGTTTTAGTACTGATTAACGGTAATTGGAAGTCAAATCTAGCATGAAAATCAAAAAAAAAAAAATTGGGCACATTGATCCGTCCGTAAAACGGACGTCCAAACATACCGTCCGTTTCAAACGGTCCGTAACAGACGAAATGAAAAGGACGGTGCGTTTGGACGTCCGTTTTACGGACGAAACAAATGGTCCGTTTTTCGGACCAAAATAAACGGTCCGGTTTGCGGACAGATTTAATCGGTCCGTTTTGCGGACAGATTAAATCGGTCCGTTTTGCGGACCATATTGTTCTGTCCGTTTTGCGGACCCTGCAGTTCTGTCCATTACGGACCGTTTGAGTTTGTCCGTTTTGCGGACCAAGTCATTCTGTCCGTTTCGGACCACTGAAAATGGGTAACTTATTTTTTTTATGTCTTTTTGTTTTATAGATGAACCGAAAGGACAAACAAAAAGCGGTGACTGATTGTTCTACTTCAAATCCCAAGAGAAAGAAGGTGACACGATCTGCGAGGGAGGCAATGGATGCAGAGAGACGGTCCAAGATGTTGCAGACCGACCATCAGCAGCACGGTCACTTGCTGCCTCTTCTTCTCACCTTGCTGCTGCTGCTTCTTCGCGTTTGTCTCCTGTTCATCAGGAGTTTGCGTCACAGGAGGAGGTTTTGTCTGATGGTGACGACGATGATGATGACGACGACAACACCGATGATGATGATGTGGAGGAGCAGACGGTCGGACATCAGTTAGCCATTCCTGTTGCACCTGAGGCTGGTCGGGGAGAGGCACCAGATGAGGGTCGGATACCCACCGATTGGTTCATCACTTCTGAGTCCGTCCCGATTCCCGGTGGTCCTTCAGATGCAGGCCTTCTACGAAGCTTTGGAGGACATGTTGCACTTGATGTGTGGCAAGGAGTGGTATGTATCTCTAACTTTTTTTATTTAATGTTATTAGACTTATAAAAATGTATGAAAACATAATTGTTATATCTCTAGGAGTGTGGATGTTTGACATTTGTTACTAGAGGCCCTTTACTGGAAAAGTGGCATGCTGATCTCCTATACCACGAGAGGAGTAAGGAGGTAGTGAGAGACAGTGGGTTAGCGCATCTTCACGATTGCTCCCACGAATATTTTGATTTGTCATTGATATCTGCTTTCGTGGAGAGGTGGCAGCCAGACACCAACACCTTCCACCTACCTTTTGGTGAGATGACGATCACTCTGCATGACGTCTATCACATTATGGGTATATCGATAGAGGGGAGAGCTGTTGCGTTTGAGATCCCTGAGGAGTTGCATGGAGGTGCATCACCGCCGGAGCTGACTTTGGACCACGCGCTCTCTGCAGTCGCTGAGGTGGTAGGCCTTTCTTCGGCCAATGTGGTGAGGGAGCAGGGGTTCTACCACAAGGGTGGCGTCCCCTAGAGTAAGGTCAGAGATTGGTGTGGCCACGCAGATGCCACGTACGCCTGCGAGGCTCGTGGCTATCTGTTCTACTTGCTCGGATGCAGTCATTGATTCACCCTGGTTTGTCGTTGATCTTGATGAGCCTCCTGTTCAAGTTCCACGTGGAAGACCAAGGCAACATAGTTCATCCACGCGAAGGTTAAGATTTGTTTAATAATTTGTTCCACACTTTATTTTTTAATGATTATTTTAACATTTTGGTCATCGTTATCAGGTTCAAGTCAACTCACGAGCGCATGAAGAAAAAAACAAAAACAACAAGATCAGGTGCCGATGAGAAATCAGCTACACCGAAGAAGACAGCCTTGGCACCATGGCGTGATATGAAAGACGGATTTCCATTTTTCCATCTATTCACAACCACAGTTCATGAGCAATTTACACGTTACAAAAACGTGTCCGGTGACGGCAACTGTGGTTTTAGAGTGATTGCAGATTGGAGGTATAAATCAGAAGAAGAATGGAGAGGAGTACGCGCCTCCATTTACGAGGAGCTAACTCTACCACAGAGCAAAATTTGGTGGGCTGATAGACTAGGTGGTATCTCCGATGTAGAAAAAGAGGCAGACACGGTGTTCTGGACAGGAGATGGCTTTGCGCCGCCGAACAAATGGTTTTGCACCACGATAATTCCGGTGGTATGCACCAGATACAACCTTGTTATGATATATATTGATGCTGAGACCGGTAAAGGTTTCACATGCCTTCCATATAGAGATCACAACAATTGGGGTTGTACATCACCGGAGGTGCTATACATGTGTCATGTCGGTAATCATTTCATACGTGTGGATATGACAGATGATTCCCCTATACCACCCATTTATTTGACATGGGAGAGACTTAAAGATGACTCAGTTGATGGTTGGCATGAGCCATATCTTCAGCGAATCGCATTTTGGATGGAGAAGTATCCGCTACGCCCACGTAATACTATGGTGTGATTTTTTTTTAGTTATTTAGGAAAGGATACACACGATCCTCATATTTTTAAAACGATACTCTTTTTTATAAAGTTTACCTTCTATGGAAAATATACTATTTTGTTAGATTAGTCAATCTCGTAATGAAAGAAATATTTATGGAAGAGTAAATTTTTAAAAAGATACTTGTCTTTGTTAGTTTAGACTCTATCAACTAATAAAAAATCTTAATTAACATATACGGAATAAGTAGTATTTTTAAAACGATACTCTTTTTTAAAAAATCTACCTTATATGGAAAAGATACTATTTTTATTACATTAGTTAATCTCCTAATGAAATATCATGTTGATTAATATTTATTGAAGAAGAAATTTTAAAAGATACTTGTCTTTGTTAGTTTAGATATAATCATGTGATTCTTAACTAAAACAGTACGTAAATAAAGTAACAGTCTGATAGCATTTATCATAACAAGAGTTAAATAAAAGTTAAATACAACGACAGTAAAAATATAATACAAGTACAACAAAAGCAACAACCAAAAAAATGTCACGTCTCAAACGAAAACAACTATCACTATCTACCACCCCTACGAAATGGTGGCATAGAAACCCCCCCTGACCTGGCACCCCCTCTACGACCCCTCCCTCTACCCCCCCCTCCGAGTCTGCTCGGAGATGTGGAAGCGCTGGACCTGTGCCAACATCTGATCGAAAGTATGCTGAAACTGGGACAAGTCGTCAGGAGGCATCTGCGCCAGCCATCCATCGGGGTGTGGGGCCGGGTAGTATGGCTCCATCAGCTGGCAATGCTCGTGAGCGTGACCTGTGGATGTAAACATATGAAACATTTATAGGTTAGTTTGTACAAATTGATTGATATATTGTGCAGATGTAATGATATAACTACTTACATTCGGATCAGGAGGCGGGGCTGTAGCTCGACCAGAAGGGATGAGTCTCGGATGCGTGCGAGCGAGGTACCAGTCGAGGTAATCTGCCTCCACGTCATCACCCGGGGAAGCGTTTCGTGCGTGTACGAACTCGGTCGCATACATGCTGGACTGGCTGCTCCATAGCGCCGGGGATGCAACATGGTCAACCATGTAGTCTCGGGTGGTCCTCTTCCGTACCGACGTATATGGCCATATGGGTGGAGTGGAGGGAATGATCTGGACCATGCCGAACTGCCGCATACACCGGTTCGGATGGTAGGGCTCAACTATATCCATCATGTGTAGATGCCCAAACCATCGGACCGACCCTGCTGGACCCCCCATGCATCCTCTCCGAATGGGGTCCACACAACCTTATAATTCAAATTTTCTCTATTTGTCAACTAATGCTAACAAGATAAATAATTAAAAAAATTTAGTTCTAAAGTGATGGGACCATACCTGGTCGGGGTGTAAGGGCGTCCAAACGTCGTCGATACTCCACGAGCCGGCTGTGGTCTGAAATATGTCGACCCTCAATCCTGGCAAACCTCGCCGCAGATGGGACAGGTGATGCGGTATTCACCATCAGACGACGACAAATACCAGGGAAATATTCATAGATCCAACACTGTAAAATTTTAAAAACTTTTAGCACTATTAATGACAATTTAAATTTTGCATGCTCGCAAATGAAATTATTCTCGGTTTGTACTGTAGTAGGGTAAGACACCCACGATGGTCTTCGTCTCAGCACGAGAAGAGACACCGAGCTGTCTGTAGAGATGTGCGAGTGTAGCAGCACCCCACGCATACTCTGAGATGGTGTCGATGTCCTGTAG
This sequence comes from Limonium bicolor, assembly GCA_023374045.1. NCBI lineage: Eukaryota > Viridiplantae > Streptophyta > Magnoliopsida > Caryophyllales > Plumbaginaceae > Limonium > Limonium bicolor. The sequence continues at coordinate 145,110,551 of CM041778.1, forward strand.
GGGCCAGCAAGTGTAGGGGCGCATCCTGTCGTTCCCCTTGTCAGGGAATAATGTGCATCCGAGCAAGTAGAACAGATAGCCACGAGCCTCGCAGGCGTACGTGGCATCTGCGTGGCCACACCAATCCCTGACCTTACTGTAGGGGACGCCACCCTTGTGGTAGAACCCCTGCTCCCTCACCACATTGGCCGAAGAAAGGCCTACCACCTCAGCGACTGCAGAGAGCGCGTGGTCCAAAGTCAGCTCCGGCGGTGATGCACCTCCACGCAACTCCTCAGGGATCTCAAACGCAACAGCTCTCCCCTCTATCGATATACCCATAATGTGATAGACGTCATGCAGAGTGATCGTCATCTCACCAAAAGGTAGGTGGAAGGTGTTGGTGTCTGCTGCCACCTCTCCACGAAAGCAGATATCAATGACAAATCAAAATATTCGTAGGAGCAATCGTGAAGATGCGCTAACCCACTGTCTCTCACTACCTCCTTACTCCTCTCGTGGTATAGGAGATCAGCATGCCACTTTTCCAGTAAAGGGCCTCTAGTAACAAATGTCAAACATCCCACTCCTAGAGATATAACAATTATGTTTTCATACATTTTTATAAGTCTAATAACATTAAATAAAAAAAGTTAGAGATACATACCACTCCTTGCCACACATCAAGTGCAACATGTCCTCCAAAGCTTCGTAGCAGGCCGGCATCTGAAGGACCACCGGGAATCGGGACGGACTCAGAAGTGATGAACCAATCGGTGGGTATCCGACCCTCATCTGGTGCCTCTCCCCGACCAGCCTCAGGTGCAACAGTAATGGCTAACTGATGTCCGACCGTCTGCTCCTCCACATCATCATCATCGGTGTTGTCGTCGTCATCATCATCGTCGTCACCATCAGACAAGAACCTCCTCCTCTGTGACGCAAACTCCTGATGAACAGGAGACAAACGCGTAGAAGCAGCAGCAGGGTGAGAAGAAGAGGCAGCAAGTGACCGTGCTGCTGATGGTCGGTCTGCAAGCATCTTGGACCGTCTCTCTGCCTCCATTTCCTCCCTCGCAGATCGTGTCACCTTCTTTCTCTTGGGCTTTGAAGTAGAACAATCAGTCACCGCTTTTTGTTTGTCCTTTCGGTTCATCTGTAAAACAAAAAGAATAAAAAAAACAATAAGTTACCCATTTTCAGTGGTCCGAAACGGACAGAATGACTTGGTCCGCAAAACGGACAAACTCAAACGGTCCGTAACGGACAGAACTGAAGGGTCCGCAAAACGGACAGAACAATATGGTCCGCAAAACGGACCGATTTAATCTGTCCGCAAAACGGACCGATTTAATCTGTCCGCAAACCGGACTGTTTATTTTGGTCCGAAAAACGGCCCATTTGTTCCGTCCGTAAAACGGACGTCCAAACGCACCGTCCTTTTCATTTCGTCCGTTACGGACCGTTTGAAACGGACGCTACGTTTGGACGTCCGTAAAACGGACGGATCAATGTGCCTAAATTTTTTTTTTTGATTTTCATGCTAGATTTGACTTCCAATTACCGTTAATCAGTACTAAAACAAATCCTAATCATAGAATAACATAAAACAATGAAACATGCGTGGAATTCTTTACCTTAAACGCGGAAATGGAGTTCGACTGGAGGAGAGCGTTTGAGAGGTTATGAAATGAGATTTTTTGAACGAAATGAGAAATGAGAGCGTGGAGAGAGAGATAGGGTGCCTCGGGGTATATATACTCGTTTTTTTTTTTTACGACTGCGATCTCTGGAATACTGACTGTATCCTGGTGACTGCAAAATTTAAAAATTTCACTGTATTTTTTTAATACCGACTGCGGAAACCAAAACTCTGACTACAAAACTCAGACAAGTTTTTTTATATATTGGAAGCTCTTGAGTGAACATCGTTAGCATCTTGCACTCTGTATAAATCACGAAGGTTTCATAGTTTTGGAACATTCAAAGGGCCACTAAATGTTCACAACATAGTCAATGTGGAATTAATGAGAATAGAAATAAAACAATCAGGTCAATCTTTGCGTTTTGGGCGTTTGTTGTACGCAAAGAAAGCTAGTATATTTATAATACAAGTTGTGGTTTATGATACTTTACCCTTCGATTTTGTATTTTGACAGGTCAAATTGGTAGTTGAGTTTAGCTAAATTAAGTTGCTAGACCGGAATGATTTTGTTGCTGTAAAAGGCACAGTTTGTTCCGATTCCCACAAATGGAAAAAAAAAAATACGTACCCTTTTTCTTCACTATTTTGACATGTCATTTGACTTCAATATTTAATATATTATTTTTTGATAAGAATATTTAATATACTATAAGATAACATAATTTTACAAATCTAAGTTTTACAATGGAATTTTTATATGAAAAACGATATATTATAAAAATTTATTTATCTTATATATTTAATATTAAAGTAGAAAAACGTGCCAAAAAATAAACAAGAAGATTAATATGGGAAGGAGGTAGTATTGATATTCATGAGCAACATGTTTCGCTCTTCCAGGTTGAATCAGCTTCTAGTTTTATTTATTAAAAAAGAAAAAGGTCAGATGTTTTATAGCTTCGTCCCCAACCATTAGACTTATGAGAATAATTTGTACTAATACTGCCATGTTAGCTTCTTTACCTTTAACCCAGCCCAATCAACATCTGATATTTTTTATTTACTATAATAAATTATCTATCAATATTAGATATATCTATACACGGTTTACACACGCTATCATCAACATCTTTTAATTTTTAGACAGCCTTTTCTCATTACCATCTTTGATACGGTCTGGTGTAAAGTTGAAAATATCAGATTCATGTCTCAAATAATAAGAAACTGTCAAATTGCAAGATTAGTAACTCCAGATGGTTATAGCAAGTCATGGTCAATATTCTTATATCCAGGTTTTCCTTTTTTTTTATGTGATTATATCCAGGGAGAGGTGGTACGTGGTGCCTAGTCACGTTCATTTCCCCAACATAACAAACATCAATCTCAATCAAATGGGAAAACTCAAGTGGACGAGGATGGACCCCACACACTAAAAAAGGTTGCATGCCATTAACTCCGTCTAACACCCCCATCCCTGGACCCCATCACGAGACTCAGTCTGTAAAACAACCCCTCACCTAGCCCCACCACCCTCACCCTTTTGCCCTAAAATATCCCCTTCTTCTGAGTTTCAACTTTCTACTGCGCACAATTCAATTCCTTCTCACCCCCGCCCATTCTTTCAAACCTCTCTCCTCCGATCTCTCTTTCCTCACCACCACCACCTCCACGCAAATGGCCGCCCCGTCAAGCCGCGAGGACTTCGTCTACATGGCGAAGCTAGCCGAGCAGGCCGAACGCTACGAGGAGATGGTGGAGTTTATGGAGAAGGTCTGCTCCGCTGTCGCCTCTGCCTCCGGTGAGGAACTCACCGTCGAGGAACGAAACCTCCTCTCCGTTGCCTACAAGAACGTGATCGGTGCCCGCCGTGCTTCGTGGCGTATCATCTCCTCCATCGAGCAGAAGGAGGAAGGCCGTGGTAACACTGACCATGTGGCGACGATCCGCGGTTACAGGTCCAAGATCGAGTCCGAACTATCCTCGATCTGTGATGGGATCTTGAAATTGCTTGAGTCACAGCTCGTCTCGTCTGCTTCATCGGCCGATTCGAAGGTGTTTTACCTCAAAATGAAGGGAGATTATTATAGGTATCTTGCTGAGTTTAAGAATGGTTCCGAGAGGAAGGAAGCCGCTGAGAATACCCTGACCGCCTATAAATCCGCTCAGGTTTTGTAATTTTGTTCATTTTGTATCTATAGCTTCCTGAGGTCTGGAGGACGGTTTATATTTTATGCTCTCTTATTTCATTTTAGTTGTTATTTCAATTGCGTGACTATTGATGATGATTGAATGAGTCTTTTGCTTGTTTTGTTGTCATTCCTGTATTTCGACTTAACTTCGACATGTGTGTTACACTCTTGACTGCGTCAATTGACTTCATCATCTCCCGTAATGAGGCGCTAGACTTTTGTTGAGGACGCCTTCCACTCTGGTCTGGCGTGGCTGATTATGGCTTGGAAAAAGAAAAAATGGTGGCGTTTCCGAATTTCCTGCACTTAGAATCTGATTTGCTCGTTATCTGCCATATACATTGATGAGTTGTATGAAATGTCATAATGTGGACGTGAATCTGTGTACTACATCCAAACAGACATCTAATTTCTGAGTCCTTTTACCTTGTGTTGTTGATGAGCTGTAGATTCAAACCTCACTTGCTGATAATGACTTGCAATTTTGCTGGAAAAATTTAATGTGCGAATCCGTACGAAGTGGCAAAATGTTGAATGTCATTTACCTGTCTGCTTTCATGTTGTTTTGCTATGCATTGCGTTTACAGATTTCTATTTATGTTTGGTTCAGGATATCGCAAATGCTGATCTTTCTCCAACTCATCCCATTCGACTTGGACTGGCTCTTAACTTCTCGGTGTTCTACTATGAGATTTTGAACTCACCTGACAAGGCCTGCAATCTTGCTAAACAGGTATGGTTGAGAAATGTGGATGTGCCTAACCCTTATGTCAGCAATCTTGATATGAAACAATGAGAATGAGAACGATCAGATTAAGAATACTGGGGACTTGCCTGCTGTCATCATGTCAAATTTAGTTTTCACAGTCATTTATATGTGAATTTACTAGCTGTTCATCCCATGATTCTTACAGTGAGACCCCTTGGGGTTGGTAAATGCTTCTTTGTTCTTATCTCATAGTTATCTCATAGTCTGCTGTTTGTAATTGAACTGGATGGTTGTCATTTTTAGTTTCAGTTAAACATCTGGATGTGTCTAATTTATGGCTATCTCTTAGAAGTCTAGTACTTGGTTATGAATTAGACGGCAAAAATCTCTCGATATGCATAATTTGGAACTCAAACTGTACCGGGCCATTTGGAGAAATATTGAAGATTTTTGCTCTTCCGTATGCTGACAATGATATCGTTACAATGATAGGCATTTGATGAAGCTATTTCTGAGCTCGACACTCTAGGGGAGGACTCCTACAAGGATAGCACACTAATTATGCAACTTCTTCGTGATAATCTCACCCTGTGGACCTCAGACATGCAGGTCAGTGTTTGTTATCTACAGTATTCATCTTCTGATAATCAAATGCTTATGTTGCCAAGTATATATCTTGCATTTTCTCCATCATATTTTCTGATAGTTTGTTCCTTTCCATCTTTTATATCAGGAGGATGGGAACAATGATGAGATCAAAGAAGCCACCACCAAAGGTGATGAGCCGCGAGCACAGTAAATTTCAGCCCTTAAAAGCAGGGCTTCTCTTTTAGAACGAGAAGTTCCTTGTCTTTACCCATTTCTCTCTTTTTTGTATGTGTTTATGTGTTGGGACTTTGTGGGTTGGTTGGAGTTAGCAAGGTCACCAATGTTGGTTTAGTTATCTCGTGAGCTTTTTACGATCCGTCAATTATCCAAGTTAGTGTTGTAGAGTTGTTAATCATTGGTGAACGACGAGTCTATGGTATGGTGGCTGTTAAGCTGTTGTTTCTCTTGTCTAATCGCTTGTAATCCTTTTTATTCAACGTGCATTTTGCCGCTGCTTATGTCTTCTTTTCTTTTGAAAGACGCATATTAGAAATTGATACAAGTCGAGAAAAGAAAGTAAACAAAACATAAGGGAGTGATCCAATGAGTTATGGAAAATTACATCCCCATCCTTTGAAAACATTTTATATATGAGGTTTAAAAATTACTTCTCCATTCGTGTGATTTCATTTGTTAATAGTGGTGAGCAAGGAATTAGAATTATTGGGATGGTTGTTGTCGATGCTTTGGTTGAATTTGTCAAGGAAAACTAATGGGTTTTGAACAGTTGAACTAGTTGATCAAGGAAAGTCTGGTGTCGATCGACTGTCCTCAGTCAAAATGAGTCATGCCAGGAGTGTGCGAAAGAACTCAAATGCAACCATGGGTGATGCCTTGGTGATGATACCAGCAAGTTGGAGTATGTGGAAATCTAGTTTAACTAGAATAAGTTCATCTCCACATAATCTTGTAAAAAAATGAGAACTCGAGTCTATAATTTTAGTGCGAGCAAGCATGGAACTCAAAGATTTTGATAACCTTAGCTACACTCACTAGTAGAAAAAATATCAAAAAATACGGTCTATAAATGACGGTTCTGGTGAAAACCGTCTTTTAAGCCTGTTTGATACGCGCGCGCAACTTAAAGACATCTTAAATGACGGTTCGCCTGAAACCGTCGTTTAAGATGTCTGATTTCAGCGCGCCAAAGTATCTTAAATGATGGTTCGCCTGAAACCGTCGTTTAAGTTCTATTTTAAAAGACGGTTTCAGGTGAACTGTCATTTAAGATACTTTGGCGCGCGCGAAATGACCTTAAGTGACGGTTTGTTTGAAACCGTCTTTTAAAACAGGTAGACGCGCGCGGATTGAACTTAATAAGCGACGGTTTGGTGGAAATTGTCTTTTAAAATATATTAAAAAACACAGTTAATTAATAAACCGTCCTTTAAAATATGTTTAAACACATAAATAAACAAAGTCTGAAAAATAGTATAAAGTAATAAATATTTAAATTAGTTTACATGTTGGTTAAACTTCACAAAATAGGTAGTGAGATATTGCATGTATATATATAATTTAATAAAATTTATATTTTATAATTAGCATTAATTTTTTACTTTAGTAAATTAGTCTTTTTATAATTAATATTGTAACTATATGTAATCTTATAATATCTTTAGTATGTATATAATACAATGCTTATTTACCTATTACGATGCCTAACTACTTATTAAAATTTGTATAGGAGTGAACAAAAATTGGAATTAAAATTCCAATAATTAAAAGATTAGGTTATATATAATTGCTACATATGTGTTTTGTTCATAAAATGAACGAGTTTGATGTTGTAGTCTAGTGGTTGGGGGACGCGTGTGTGGGTGTGTGGGTACCATCGGTCGTGAGTTCGAATCCAGAAGACACCACTACAGAATAGAAATTAATCTAGTCGCATTAGAGACGACACCACTACAGAATAGAAAATTAATCTAGTCGCATTAGACTAGATTCATTTTTTTATGCTCCGGAGCTTTTAAAAGACGGTTCAACAAAACCGTCACTTAAAGACATCTTAAAAGACGGTTCTCGAACCGTCGCTTAAGATATTTGACAAAAAACGACGGGGGTATAAAAGACGGTTCAAAACCGTCGTTTTTGAGCAGTTTCGACCGTGTTTTCTGCCTCCGTCCGTACCAGTGACTGGTATTATCATACATAATGATAACATTTTGATCAAAAATATCGTAGTCTTTCGAGTGCTTAAAGCTGGTGTGAGTCTGTTTGCTTCCTGCACAAGATTCGTAGACACAGTCTACTTGCGAGTATGCTTGCTTTCTGCACATGATTCGCATACAGAGTTTGCATGCTTTCTGTACATGATTCACGGACAGAGTCTGCTTGGATATACATATCAGAAAGCCTCTGTCAACACGCTGTCATATTGCCTTGAGATCACCAGTGTTAGAGGCATAAATCTTATAGTTCTTAGATGAGAATCACAAGATTGGAGAGATGACATATTCGAGAGATGCTTTAACAAGCTATGCCTAAACCAGCAACTAAGTTAACATTGTCAACTTTAAATAAAGAGTTACCAATGGAGTTAATTCCTATGATTTCACCGTGTATATTGTCTCCAAGAGTAACCTTTCCCCCTCGATGGTCAGAGAGAGTCGTAAACTTATTTGGGTTTCCTGTCATATGTCTTGAACAACCATTGTCCAGAAACCAAGAGTCATTGTCTTCGAGCCTCTCTACCTTCAAAAAGTTACTGATTACTTGGAAACCCAGATGTACTTGAGTCCCCTCTTAGATGATGAAGGATTTTCATATGATGAGCGTTAAGAGATGTTGAGACACGAGACATGTTAAATGACAAATCACGACCAAGTTTATTATAAGAAGAGTCCATGTGACCATCATAACCACAATATTTGCAAATTTTCATCGAAAGCGGTCTCACATACTTCTTTTGCCACATAAATTTATATGTGAATTTTACTCTATGAGCCTTTCAACAATGAAGATTATTAGGTTTAGAGGTCATTTCAGCATGGTTGACTCTATTTTTGCCTTGGAGCCATGATGAAGGACATGAAGTTTTTAGAGAGTCAATCAGCGCCTTCTTGAGGGCACAAGTAAGAGTTTTAACTTCCTTTTCAAGTTTTGTTTGAGTTGACTTTGACTCAATAACTTTTTCCTTACACCACTTTGGTTTTTCAACGGCAGCAATTTATCGAACGAAAGTAAGTGGCTTGGTGTTGTGCAAAATAGAAATGAATATATTATAAAAACTAACGGGCAGTGAACCCAGTCGTTGTAGCTCAACAAGGTCGTATCCGTAGGGACTTCGTAACTATCTAGCTAGTTATAAACTTAGTCAATGTGCATAAATATAAACAAAAGTGCATTTATGTAAATTTGGGGGGGGGGGGGGTTGGTGTTTTGGTTTGATAACTGGAAATTAAATAAATCAATAAAACTAAACTAACTAAGCTATGAGAGATGCAGCTCGGGATGGATACTTGCACTCATCCTTCTCTTACTACCGATTGTTGACCCTTGAACTTATAGCTAAACACCGGGAACGATTAAATAATTAGCAACCTAATATAGGCTACTAATCCTAACCGATTTAACCAGGATTTCTCAATCAGCTAAGCTTCGGTCAATTGATAGCACTAAGCTCAAGTTTCCCTAAGTTGCAATGTAGTCTATAATATTAAAATCATTGAAATCCGAGTACATTGTTTTAGTCCCCACGGTTTAAATTTCTATATCAGAGTCACATGTTGATAGAATGTCACATTAGTGCTAGACTAATCGACAACCTACAATCTATCTCAAGGTCTAATATCGACAAATTCAGAGCAAACCAACCAATTACGACACATAGATAATAAGGGTGCGTTCACTTGAACGTGAGGAAACGGAATGGAATCAGGAAAGAGAATGGAAAGGAAAGGAAAGGGATTCCCCCGAAGAATGAAAGCTGGATAACACGAAAACGGAAGAGAAGCGCGAGGAGGGGCGGGGGAGGGGGGGGGGAAAAAGAGGAAAGGGTAATACTTAATTACATTATGAATAATATATATTAGTATTTATCTAATTTATATGTCACATATAAATGATATCTATTAATATTTATATAGATTATATACAAATAATATATTAATATTTATATATATTATATAACATTTTGAAACTTGTTTATATATATATTATATTAGTTTTTTTAATTTTATAGTATTTAAGCTATTAATAATATTTATTCAAAATTGTAAATAATATAAATAATATTTATTATATTTTTTTTAATTTAGAGTATTTAAAATTTAAATAATACATATAAATATTTTCATATATTATATAATATGTATATATATAAATATTTTTTAATTTATAAACAATATATATATTTTTTTATCTTTATAACATTTAGAGTATAAAAAAATTAATAATATTAATATATACTATATATAGAATTTGTTAATATTTATTTAAATTATAACTAATATGTATAAATGATTATATATTTAAATTTATTAATAATATATATTATTATTTCATAATTTTATTGTAGTTAAATTATAAATAATACTTATATATATTATATATAGTATTTGTTCACTTTTTCAAATATAAATAATATATATTAAAATTATTATAAATTAAATATTAATATTTATTTTAAATTTTAAATGATATATATTAAATATATATATATATATAATATTTATATTTATATTTATATAAAAGATATATAAAATATATTTATATTTCTATTAGATATAAATATTGTAAATTAATACTTATATAAATTATGTGTCATATATTAATAATTAAATAAATGATATACCATATATATTAATATTTATTTATGTTAAAAATGATGATAGAGGTAAGAGGGAAGAAAGGGAATACGTTTCCCTAGATTTTTGGGGGAATCGTTAAAAAGGGATATGGGGTGTTCGAAACTTGAAATTGGGGAAACGGAATCACTAAAAACACAAAACAAACAACCACAAAGAGAATGATTCTGTTTCCCTTTGCTGATTACCCCGAAGTGAACACATTCTAAATCATGGGTAAAACCCTAAACAAATCCTTAAATCATGAGTAACAAGTTTAAAAGCTCAAATACTCAATAATCATCTTCCATTAAGCACAAGGACTAAAATGAAGCATAAAACAAATTCAAGCTACACCAATGGGGGGTTTTAGGGATTTTGGGCCAAAATCCTTATCCCAAGCTACAAGAAGACTACAAAACCATTAAAGCACAAAAATGAGAGAAAAATTAGACATTAGAGGGTGAAGAAGAGCTTCTTCCGACCGACCCATACGGAGAGCTCTCTTGGGGAGGTCGGCTTTAGAACGCTCTATCTTCTTCGTTTTAGCTCCGATTTTGGATCCGTTTGCATCCACATGATCCTCTCTTCGTCTACTTTTCTCCTAGCTATGTTATTCATCAATTTTAAGCAATAAATGTATAGAAACACCAATTAAACATAAAAACAGAGGAAAACTAGCTAGAGTGAAGAAATTAATAAGAAAAGTGTTGATAAAACATATGAAATACACCCCAAATCATGTTCATTTCGACACTCATCACTTGGACTTTTTCTTTTAAAGCTTTTGATGTAGAGTGGGTGACTGCCTGTGTATCTACGATATTGGTGAGGGTTCTTACATCGCTCAACTCTTTCTGAAGTTTTGAATAGTGCTATCAGATACATGGAGTTTCAGTGTATCTCTAGTGATATGCCCTTTTAGTATAAGAATTTCTTCATAAATTTTGGAAATTTATTTTTGCTCCTCACTTAAATCAAACTCAAAATGATTTGGATCTATAAAGTAGGTAGAGAAATCTATGGAAGACACTAATTCACATTAGCAGCAAGATCAGATAGAATAGATGAAGGAGTCTTACCTGCTTGATTTTGAGCGGTTATCTTACCATTGTGAGCCATCAAGCATATCAGACTGGTGGTGCCTAACTCAGACTTCTCTAAGTTGGCAATTTCTGTCATCTTGAGATATTTGTCAACCAACGTAGGCTTTGATACCATGTGTTAGGATCGGGGTGCTGATCGAGTCAGTCTGAGTTGTTAAACTCAGACCAACTTAAGTTTGATTTAGAATTATAGATGCGAAGACTTGGATAAGGATTACGAGAACATAAAAGTTGTATTGAGAATTCAGTGAACTTACAACCTAGTCTTCTACACTTGGGGTTAGACATAATAGCTTTGTTTAACTCCTACACTCAAACCTCTAAATGTAGATCGATACAATATATATGGAGTGTTTGGGTGCAAATGCTCTATAAGCTGACGAATCTCTAATCATAGAACATACTTAGTCTCTAAAATAATCTCTCAAAGTGAAAGCTCTCTCTCAGTATGACTCTCTCTAGAAATGTGTAAGTAAAAAGCCCCCAACTATTGCAAATGACTTCTAACTGGTTAAATACTGGTAAAAACTGGAGTAACTACTTCATTGACATTTAAACAATGTTTCCACGACCTTCCACTAAGCATAAGGCGAGAATATCTTCAACTGCAATGCCATTATCATAAAAACCCAAGGTTCCAACAATATCCCCTTTTTGCCGATGATGGCAAAGAGAACCAACTCTATCAAGATGAACTAAAGTTCCGCCTTAATTTGAGCATTATTAATAAGATGAGATGAATGCAACACGCTCGCCAAGTAGAGTCTGGTTGATGGCCAAACTTTTTCTGCCCTTACGCTTCTTCGTGTCTGTGGGCAAGCGTTGGCTATTTTATTTTATTTTCACGAGGAGTTATTGTCCATCAAACTCTACCTAAATTTTTCTCTTTTCGTTGCATCAGTTTTCTGGTTGACTCTTGCTCGCAGCTAGGCTTTGACAATCTGCATCAAAACTGTAAAACCTATAGGAATCAACTCAATGGTTATTTTAAAGGCCACTAACTAGAGCTGTCAAAATTTGACCTAACCCGAAAACCCGTCCGTTTTATCTGAACCTGAAACCTGAAAATATTTAAATATAATAAACCTGAAACCCGATTGGGTAAAACCCAAAATGACCCGAACCTAAAATGATCCGAACAAAATATAACCCGAAACCGACCTGAACCTGAAATGACCCGAAATAATAGTAATTAAATATTAGTCAAACTTAAAAAACATGAAATAATAGTGACCATAGATTGTTCCAAACCTGAATGACCCAAATAAATATGATAAAAAACTTGATTCAAACTTAGTATATCCGAATGAGATTCAGAATTGACAAAGTATTGACTTTTCAGTAATCTATGTGTAGTACATTCTTATAGAAATTAAGTACATATTTATTTAATTTTTTTAAAAAATATTAACCATGGTCCTGAAATAAACGAAACCCGATTCTGTCTAACACAATTACAACCCGAACCCAATTTAACTGAACCCGAATGACCTAAACCTGAAATGACCCAAAAGTTTAATGACCCAAGTGGATATTAACCCGAAAAGATATGACCCAAAACCCGAATGGATAACTCGTTTGCCGGATCTACCACTAACTACCTTAAACTTGACCAAAATAATATACTCAGAGTGCAATTGTCAACAAAATAATGATCATAAAACTTGTAAAGCATGATAAAGGCTCTTACCTAAAGGAACCTATATACTAATAAAATCCACTCTTCTTATTGAACACCTTACACCAAACCCTCGTCTCATTTCCCGCCAAATGAAAGTCCTCGTTCCCTCTGCTTCTCTCCATATGGCCAACCACCGAGTTTCTCACGGCGATGGGATCTACCAAGAAATGGCGGCATTCCTGACGAGGCATCACTCGGATCAGCTTCAGGCCATCATTCTCTCTCCCGATCCACGATTCCACTACCCTCTCTTCATTGAGTAAGCAAACTCTTTCTTCCGCCACCCCCCTTATCCGCGTCGATTCATCGTCTTCGATTCTTCAGGTTTTCGGAGCTCCTGAACGATGTTCCACGGATTGCTAACCTAGTGTTCGCGGAGCCCTCAACTTACTTGCCTAAGTTCGATATCGCAGCTCATTCTGCCCAGGTATGTAGTTAGAACCCATACCGCAGTATACTAAAGAGACGGGATGGTTTATAACTGATTCCTTGAATTCTCTTTCCTTGCGACATTTATGGTGTGGCCTTCGTTTTAATTTCTGGTGATGTAGGAGCTTGTATCGAAAAGTTTGGAATGCAGCTCGAATGCTACGATTAAGGATTATGTCCATGTTAGGGTTGATATTGCTGGTTCCCCCCTAGAATTTCCAGGTTCGATATTATGGATCTTCTCCTTTATTTCCGTTCCATGAGTCTCTTCGTTCTTCTCAATCTTGGTTGAAATCAACTGAGTTAAAGCCAAAATTACACTTCACTTTGGGTAAAAAATAAAGTTTATCGATCATTCAATCCCCTGAATTCTGCTATCTAACTTTCAAATTTCTTTCTGTCTGCCGCTTGAAATCGGAATGTTCATCACAATGTTGAGATGTATTCCATATCCAGCTCACCCTGTTACTATTAATTATTCTGTATGACTGTCACCTTGCAACTATCACAGTAGGCTGTAACGTACTTGGGCCCTGGTTAGTTTATTACATGATCTAACAGACCGGATCTGTCTAACGGCCGAGTACCTTACCTGAAAACCGTTACAAGCCTGCAACTCTACATTGCAACTCACTTCTATTCTTAATGAATATAGTAGAGCAAAACTTCGCTTTCTGTCTTCTTCCTTCGTATTTTTCTCACTGTTAGCAATGATTAAGCTTGATAGATAATCAGAAAACTCAAACAGAAGGATGACCTATAATCGCCTTTTGATCCAAATTTCACTGAAGTGAATCTTTCGACACTGAGGGTGGGGGTTAATTGGAGTGAGTCTTGATCATGGAGCTTACGTGTCCCACTTAAAGTACACCAGTGAATATCAAATTGAAGGGCTAAAGCAATATTTCCGCAGCCTGTAATGCAACTCAATTAGGAATAGAAGATTAAGACTTCTCTAATTGGCAATACAAAGAGGCTAACGAAAGGATGTGTATAAGATGAACTTAGTAAAGATACTGATTGATTAGGGTGAAGATAGACTATTACTAATTTTGATGGTTGGTAGAGACTGGAGGAGCTAGCTGTCTTCCCTTCCTGAAATCCTCTGGAGAGCGCAGTATTGGTATGCACGGATGATTGCCTTGACATATCGTATATTTCTGAGAATTGTTTTCCAGAATGGAAGTTTATATCATTCATCTGATGGAAGCGTTTCATATACTATGTACTTCTGGGTCAGTAAGAAGCCATTTGTCTTTAGATCACATAATTTTTATGATACATAATGATCAAGGAGAATTGGGATTGAAATTATTGGTGGCTGGCCGTTATCTTGTGTTGCATACTTTTTTACACATGCTTATCTGTCTGTCCAGAGTTCTTTCCCAGCATTGGTCGCATCAGGGTGAAACATCGAAATATTCTCCTCACACTGAAGGGCACAATTATTAGATCGGGTGCAGTTAAGACCATCGAAGGGGAGAGAAAATATGAATGCCTAAAATGCAAGGAAGTATTCCCGGTATACCCAGAGATTGAAACGGGAAACACGATAAGGCCACCATCATCCTGCCTCTCAGACAAGTCTGTGGACTGTGGTGGAACCAAGTTCAAGCTCATTCTAAACAGCACCATATTCCATGATTACCAGGAAATCAAGATACAAGAGAGCACTCAACTGCTGGGTGTGGGATCTATCCCACGTTCAATCCTTGTCATCTTGAAGAATGATCTTGTAGACACAGTTAATGCTGGTGACGATGTGATGATAACTGGGGTTCTTACTGCGAAATGGTCATCAGATTTGAAAGATGTTCGGTGTGACCTTGAGCCGGTGCTAGTTGCCAATCATGTCAGAAGGATGAATGAGCTGAAATCTGAGATTGATGTTCCAGAGGAGGTTATTAGAAAGTTTAAGAGTTTCTGGGAGGAGTTCAGAGACAGGCCTTTGAAGGGTAGGAATGCGATTCTTGGCGGAATCTGTCCGCAAGTGTTTGGTCTGTTTACAGTGAAGTTGGCTGTTGCCTTGACACTCATTGGTGGTGTCCAACAATCTGATGCTTCAGGGACCAAAATCAGAGGAGAATCCCATTTGCTGCTTGTGGGTGATCCTGGTACTGGAAAATCACAGTTCCTGAAATTCTCTGCGAAGCTGAGCAATAGAGCTGTGATCACGACCGGGCTGGGAAGCACAAGTGCGGGTCTGACTGTGACAGCGGTGAAAGATGGAGGAGAATGGATGCTGGAAGCGGGTGCACTGGTGTTGTCAGATGGAGGGCTGTGCTGTATAGATGAGTTTGATAGCATGAGGGAGCATGACAGAGCCACAATCCATGAAGCAATGGAGCAGCAGACAATTAGCGTTGCAAAGGCTGGTCTAGTTACGACGCTTAATACAAGGACAATAGTGTTCGGTGCCACCAACCCGAAAGGGCAGTATGATCCTACTCAACCGTTATCAGTCAACACTGCCCTCTCTGGGCCTCTACTTAGCCGGTTTGACATAGTTCTTGTGCTGTTGGATACTAAGAACCCGGAATGGGATAAGGTTGTTTCCTCACATATACTAGCAGAGGAGGATTCATCAAGCAAAAATAGTAGGAAGAAGAGTGGGGATGAAGAGGATCTAAGTGGTACTTGGTCACTGACTATGTTGAGGAAATACATCCACTTTGTCAAGGGGAACTTCAAGCCAGTTCTGACTAAGGAAGCTGAGAATGTGATTTCGAGTTATTATCAACTTCAGAGGAGGTCCGCCAAAGAGAATGCTGCCAGGACAACGGTGAGGATGCTGGAAAGTTTAATAAGGCTGGCTCAGGCGCATGCGAGGTTGATGTTCAGGGATCAAGTATTGCAGATTGATGCAATCACTGCTATACTATGTATTGAATCGTCAATGACCACCTCGGCTATAGTTGACAACGTTGGGAATGCTCTCCATTCAAATTTTGCTGAGAATCCTGATGTTGAGTACGCGAAGCAAGAGAAATTGATCCTCAAAAAGCTTAAATTGGTTGATAATGATGAGTTGTAGTGCTATAAATGATATCGAAAGCCCAACTGCTCTGAATCAGAAGTGGTGTCATCTGCGCGTCATGAAGCCCGGAGTAGGCACTTTTCCTCTATACTTTTGATAGCAGCAGCAGTACATACTGCAGTTCGATCTTTGGTTTTTGCTGGGTACATGGGTTTGTAGCCAAATATAATTAGAGACCATCGAAACGAATACATTTATGTTTCGTCTATGGCATCCGTTTGGTTCTAACTTGGACCAACCTAAGTGAAATTCCAGCTATAGGCAATAGAGTTGCACCAGATCATTTATAAAACAGAGAAATTTTCATTCGTTCCGAGAAGAAAGCGTACGCAACAATCATACACAGAATCGAAAAATATCCAAGCAAGCAATCAATTTGCTGCTGCATGAATTGCAATTAAGAGCTGTTACCTCATTTGGCAATTGTTTGATTATGCGGGGAAGATGAAAACCCCAAAGACGGAATACAACTCAATGCAAAGCCAGGATGGGATTAGCTCTCTCTCTATCTGACACGGATATGCAAACAAATTTATCAGGATTGCACTGTTCAAGAAAACTAAGCTGACCTCGAGCTACCCAAAAAATCGCCTAACAAAAAAAAAATAGCATCTCTTTCTCTCCCAATTGATCGGTTTCTCTTATCTGTCTTTTCTTCCACGACATGTGATTCGGTCAGGTTCACCCATGATGCCCGGCCCGCACTAGAAGATTATATACCATGTGGCCAACCGCTCCAACTGGGAAAACAAAGTTCTTTTTCCTTTTAGCCTCCTTTCACTAAGGTAATTGTTGACCTGACCTTCAATACAGACCCAAGATCTTCCACCAGAATCCTCCTACCACCGCCCAAATTGTGACATTTACTACTGCCATTGTGAAGCCCAGCTTGAATACATCAGGGAGATCCACAAAACCAGCTGTTCAATTCCACCAGACAAAACAAGGAAACTAACTATCAGTCAATGACTAAAGATATAGAGAATGAATGCAAATTTATCAGGCGAGTGCAAAATGAAAACCACACCACCTAAATAGCTCTGTATCCGGATGGCGGGGATTGGTAATAAAGAGACGTAACCAACTAAAAAAAGGGGAAAAAGAACCACGTACCTCCATAGTATACTGCGGCTTGACCACTACTATAGTGTGTAAGAGCTCCGAACAGGTTAGTGTTATAAGCCAGGGCTAAGGCAGCCAACACCCCAGGCACTCCAGAAGCCAAGTGCATTGCCAAAAAGGCGGAGTATAAAGCACCCACATGACCTGTTTGGCTAGCAAATAGGTAATGCACGAAGAAGTAAGCAGCTTGAAGAAGACCGAACGCAGCCGGCCAGCTCAGATGCATTGCTTTTAGTGCATTGGCCACACAACTAGACATCCATGACACAATTCCAAGATTTGTTAGTTGGCCAGCCATGCCGACAAGGACAGCAAACCATGCTAGTGTGTCCCATGCCGATTTTTCACTCAAGCAGTCATCCCATTGTAGAACACCTGTCAACAGCAGGACAGAAAGGCCGAGCATTGCCGCAACCACACTTGAAACTCCAATACGGTCACTGTACAAAAACATGAAGCCGTGAGTGCATCATCAGTAAATTGGCTAAGCTAGTATGACAGAATGGTAAAAGATCAATAGAGCATGTCAACTGTGACACATTGTCATCCGTTGAATCGGAGCATACTGATCCCCTAGCAGACTAACGCATTACCATTGCATGCTTTAGCCTAAGATATGCTTTCTATGAGTATTTAGCACTGCAACTTACTCAGGTAGTATGAGCAATTGTAAACTAGATGGGAGGAAAAGGCATGACAGCAATGAGAACAGAAGCAAGCTAGACAGCTAAAGCACTTGTTGGTATAAGCTCCTTAATATAGTTCTTGTCCATTATTTTCCCTCACCATACACCCACCCAAGAAAAAGATAACCTTCCTGTCTATAATTGATCACAACACATGCTACTTCTGTTCTCTCAATGAGAATGGCCAAACAAATGTCAACGTAAAATCAGTTAGCAACTCAATCAAAATACCCCAGAAGAAAAAATGCAGTTACTTACCCAGTAATCCACAATGTCACAGCAAGAAGCATTGTAGCAATCATCACCCACTCATTCTTTGTGACAGGGCCCATGTTCTTAAGCTTCTCTTTAGCCATAGCAGGTGCATCTGGTGTGTCCTTGGTTTCAGGAGGGTAAAGCTTGTACAGAATGAGCGGAGTAACTACGAGAGCAACCAAGGCCGGTAAACTAGCGACCTTGAACCAAGAAGTCCATTGTGACGCAATCTTGACGCCAAGCTCATCGGCTAGTTTAAGGCACAGAAGGTTTTGAGCTGCTGCGGTTAGGAAAAGAGCACTGGAGTTGGCAGAAGCCTGTTCAACCAATCAACACAAGAAAGGAAAACCAAGAGTTAGAAATCAGTAGAATCTAGCTATGAGATCTCTGATACTTTGGCATTCTCTCTCAGACTAGAGCCAGTTTAGTATATCCAGCCAGCAAGGATTTACACTTTCACCCGTCCAGGGAATGCTAAAAAGCTTATGACTTAAGGTCGCAAGTTTCGTATATTGAGAAAGAGTCAGTCAGTGTGTTTGTGCGCTACCAACTAACCTGAACCATTCATTTCCCACATAACCTTTGAACAACGAATTAAGAAACTATAGCTCTGAACATCGAGGTGAAAGTACTTACAAACTATGCGATTCCTTATTCCGTCATGTTTAGAAAATTTAATTAGATGAAAATCAAAATGAGAAAAAGTAGGATCAATTAGACCTGAAATTGAGTCATAATCAAGTAAGACCCCAACTTTCTTGCAGTCCCATCTTCCGGTTTACTCCCGGCGGAAATCGAAAGCGACTTAATAATTGGAAGAAAAACACCACCCGCTCTGGCAGTGGTACTCGGCATTGCGGGAGCAATAAGTGCCTCACTGATCGTCAACCCGTATGACAAACCGAGAGTACTTTTCCCTAGCCACTTGACGAAATAAGTCGCGATCCGATCACCGAGCCCAGTCTTGACGAACCCGCGGGCAAAGAAGAATGAAATCACGATCAGCCAGATCACCTCGTTGGTGAACGCGCTGAATGCCATAGCGAAAGGCAGCGTTTTAGTGAGGATTGAAGTCGCGAGACCGATGAACGCCCAGGCGCCGACTGGTAACGGGCTGAGCACGAGGCCGGCGATCGTGGATAAAAAGATGGCGAGGAGTTGCCAGGCTTGCATTGTGACGTCAACAGGTTTAGGGATTGCAAATCGAACGATTAAGCCGATCGCGACGGACATGATGAGTGGTGTTAATTTAGCACCTTGTGATGGGGGTGCGGGTTTGGTGGTGGGATTGGAGGGGGAATTCGATGAGTTTGGGGGTTTGATGAGTGGGAGAGGAGTGAATTGGCGGGGGTTGGAGAATGAAGATGAAGAGAGAGAAGTCGAGTGAGAGGTATTGAAGAACAAGGGTTTGATCGAAGGAGATGAACGTGGTAGCCGGTGGCGGAGGAAGGCGGCGGATGGTGAGCGGCGAGATAACGCCGCGGTGGTGGCTGCGGAGGAGAGGGAGTGAAGGGCTAAGCTCTCCATCGTTAAAGATCAATCTCAGTGTGTTGGCGGAGGAGGAGAGAAATGGAGTGGGGGAGAGTGACCGCCGGTACCTGGTCCTCTTGTATAAAGATGATGGCAACGGAAGGACGAGGGGAGCGGCAGCGGAGCCCCCAAAGCAAGGCGCATAGAGAGAGCAAAAGTGCTAGGATGCCAATAGAATGCTTTCTCTCTCTTTTTTCTAAAAAGAAAATTTCTTACCTTTTAAATTGTGGCAGTACAAGTGAAGTGAGGGAGTTGTAGATATGTCATATGTGGGCGAGAGAGTAGGGGGCTGGACTTTTTAACCACGTGTCATCATCTCAGTTGAGTTCGCCTATCATGAGCGCATTTTTAGGTGTATATATGACCCTTAATTATTTTAAAAAACTATAACAAATATCATTTCTTAACATTCTACTAGTACTACCAAAAAAAAAAAAAACATTCTACTAGTACTACTATTTTACTACTACTACTCCCTCCATCCCTAATTGACCTTCTTGTTTGCTTTTTGACACGTTTTTCCACTTCAATATTAAACATATAAGATAAAATAATTTTATAAAATAAATTTTCACAACATATAGTTTTAAGGATTTCGTTGCAATACTTAGATTTATAAAATTATGTTATCTTAATTATTAAATATTGAAGTCAAATGACATGCTCAAATAGTAAAAATGAAGGTCAATCAGGACGGAGGGAGTAATAAACAACCAGGAAAAAAGATGTCCACAACGAGAGACTAAATGAACCCTGCAATTGTTCATTTTCATTAAAGATATTCTTTGGGCTCCACCGCATCTTCACTTTCCAATCTTGACTCTGGACCTCTCCTCTCACTCTCAAGTTGGCCGCCGGTCCCCGCAAGAGCCACACACCACCAGATTGACTGTTTAGACCGTGATAGGGGTAGCAAGTTCGAGTGGTTGACCAACATGAACCTCACATCAAATTTGTATGTTTAGGTTTTAAATTTGACAATAACTGTGTCGGATTTTATTTAATATGTGTAATTTATGTTATCCTTTTAAGTAATCTATATTATATATAGTTAATTATTTTTTAATCAAATTTAATATTATTAAAATATACAAATATAAAAAAGTTAATATTTCTAATCAAAGTAAAGTTAATAATATAAAAGAATTACAAAAATAATATTATTTAGTAAAATTATTTTCTTAAATATAATAAGGGAAAATTCACAATATACCCCTGTTTTCTTTCGTAATTCACAATATACCTCTTTTTTGAAACTTTGTCACAAGATACCCCTGTTTTCTTTGTTAATTCACAAAATACCCGTTTTTAAAAACGGCGTCAAACATTCCATTAACCTCCCCTGGAAAATGACTATTTTGCCCCGACCCGTTTTTTCTTTTTTTGAAAAATTCACAGCTTTTTTGGCTACTTTTTTTTTAAAAAAAATTAAATTTTATAATATACCCCTATTAAAGTTTGTTGTTCATGAAATACCCCTGTTTATGTTTTGAAGTTCACTAGATACCTCAGTTTATGTTTTGTAGTTCACGAAATACCCTTATTACCCTGATGTCCTGGTAAAGCATCGCCTAGTTTTCTCTTGTTTTTCAAGTGCCTTCAGCCTCTTCATAATCCCAAGACAAATGTTGTTTGCATTCCAGTTCTCTGAGGTTTCTTGTCTCTCGGAATGTCTCATCAATAGCTGAGTACGAATCCCTGTCATTCACAATTAGACACAATTATAATATATGACCATAGACAAACTAGTATAGCATGGATTATTTACATAGTTAAGTAAATACCTTCAAGTAAAGAGTAGATTGATTTAGTCATGTGGACAAACAATAATGTCATAGGCATTGGGTTTAAAAAGGCTACCTCTTGGTCGAACTCAATAGCGGACCAAAACTTTTGTTTGGGGGGGGGGGGGGGCAAAAAAAAAATCTTGACACTATTGTTCTTTAAAACATTATGTTATTTTGTATTTTTCAAAAATTTATAAGAGCATTTTGCAAATTTTCAAAATTTTCCGGGGGGGGGGGGGGGGGGGGGGCTTCTACCCTTTATGTCCGCCCCTGGTCAAACTTGTGTTGTGCCAAGCACTCTAATGGGATATCACTCAGATATTTGAATGCACCAAAATCCATCTCCCTAATGGCCACCCCCGAAACTTTTTAAAAATTGCAAAATGCTCTTATAAATTTTAAAAAAATACAAAATAACATAATGTTTTACAGAACAATAGTGTCAATTTTTTTTTGCCCCCCTCCCCCCTAAACAAAAGTTCTGGTCCGCTACTGAGTTCGACCAAGAGGTAGCCATTTTAAACCCAATGCCTGTGACATTATTGTTTGTCCATAGGACTAAATCAATCTACTCTTTACTTGAAGGTATTTACATAACTATGTAAATAATCCATGCTATACATGTTTGTCTCTCGTCATATATTATAATTGTGAATGACAGGGATTCGTACTCAACTATTGGTGAGACATTCCGAGAGACAAGAAACCTTAGAGAACTGGAATGCAAACAACATTTGTCCTGGGATTATGAAGAGGTTAAAGGCACTTGAAAAACAAGAGAAAACTAGGCGATGCTTTATCAAGGCATCAGGGTGATAAGGGTATTTCGTGAACTACAAAACATAAACAGGGGTATCTTGTGAACTTCAAAACATAATCAGGGGTATTTCGTGAACAACAAACTTAAATAGGGGTATATTATAAAATTTAAAAATTTTCAAAAAAAGTAGCCAAAATACTGCGAATTTTTCAAAAAAAAAGAAAAAACGGGTCAGGGGCAAAATAGTCATTTTTCAGGGGAGGTTAACGGAATATTTGACGCCGTTTTTAAAAAGGGGTATTTTGTGAATTAACAAAGAAAACAAGGGTATCTTGTGACAAAGTTTCAAAAAAGGGGTATATTGTGAATTACGAAAGAAAACAGGGGTATATTGTGAATTTTCCCATATAATAAATATGTTACACAGATTAAGTTTGAGTTGAATATATGTGGATTTGTTTCATATTTAGATATGATTAATGTCGGGTTGACCTGTGTAAAAGCCGGGTAAGGTTTAAATTTTATATTTGGATATAATTAATTAATCGGGTTAGGTCAGATCAGCCCGTTTTAATAAATATGTCGGGTTTAGGTTTAGCCTAACACGACCCTCAAACCCATTTTTCCTGGGGGTGTTCATGGTAAGATTAACCTCTTTAGCAGTTAACCGTATACCGGTTGACCGGGTGATACGATTTTCAAAAACTTGATTCTACTACCATTCTATTTACAATGGTTTACCGGTAAGCGGTTGACCATTTAAGGTGATACGGTATTTCACCTTAGCCACATACCGAGTATAGATTTTTTTTTTCATTTTTATAATCCATTGTAACTACAACAAACTAGCTGCTAAATGAGAAAATTAAAACAATCAACTGACGAATAAACCAGTTCAATCATATGCAAACATTGACTTACCCACATGCATATACCACACATACTTAATATACTCATTATAAGATGCTCAAATCGTTAAATAATTATACCGTGCACATTACAAAATCATAATGACAAAGATACAAGTTAAGGATACTGGTCAAGATCAATTCATTAGATTCACACAAGGTCTCTTAAAACTTAGATTCTTAACTAATTTATTGCAAATACTTCTCAAATGATTTACCAAACATAATTACATTATAATCCTTATATATTGCTTATCATTTTCTACATTGTTCATTTTTAAAAACCTAATCCTAGGTTTTCATTATTCAATGACACGAAACATGTACAATGTTGGAGACATCAACCAATACGCCTTAATGAACCAGTTATTAAGAACTTTCTAATATATAACGTTAAAACATACATATACATATTACAAGTAACATCTTAATGAACCAGTTATTAAAAGTTCTAACTCTAAGGCCTCTAATATAGAACAAAATGCATCTATTGTTTAATTTAATATTTAAACTTATGATTATGAGTTAGTACGTAACTTTTTTCTATATATAATATATACATAACTGGTTAATCACGATTAATAGGAGAATAATTATTTCATACCGTTATATAAACCACAACTATCTAGGTGATGGTTTGGTCAACCATATTAAAAACAGTTAACCGTTAATACTTATTAACGGATACGGCATAATCGATTATATCGTAGTAACGGTTTTTTATTTTTTGCAGCTCTAGTTTTAGGGTCCTCTGATGTGGTATTTTGTTTTTGTTGGGAATAGGGCCCACCGGCCCAGTAATGTTAACGCATCAGTTTATTTCTATTTCGGGTTAGACCCTTGTTGAATTAATTTGTGATTATGGGCCATATATGTAGGCCTCTCTTGTGTGGCCATCCCAATCTATACGCCGTTTAATTCTTCTTGGGGAGTGTCAGTAGCAGCCGGCGGGGGATGGATTTACACAGCCTAGAATCGGAACGGATATGCCCACAGATGTCATGATGGTGCTCGGTAATAGCAGCAGTGCCGGTCTCAAATTAGGTGTCGTTGACCAAAAGCATTTAATACTATATTTATATTTATGATAAAAGTGTAATAAAATTATTTCTGGTTATTTTATTCAAGTGTGGTCAACTAAAAGTGAACTGATAAATTTATTTAAATTAAATTTTAGTAGACCTGACTAATATTTGAACCAATAGTATTAAGACACATGAAATATTTTTATCATAAATCTATTCTTTTAAAATAAAGATAACATAAAAGATTAGGCTGCTCCTCCGGTTGCTACTCCATTTTGTCATGTAAGTTGGGGAGAATAGGGACACAAAACTAAGAGGAACTTTCGAATCATATCTGTTCATCCCAACTGGTATCTTCCTACAGGAATGCTTAATTTATTATTTGTGGGATTCAAAATTGAAGTTTTAAGTTAGTTCAAATTTCTACTCTCTTTTTTAGATATTATCTGCTCAAACATTAATTGTACCGGATAAAGATGTGAATTATGAATAATTCCTTTCCTAAAAAGTAGAAAAGAGTTATGAAAGGATATATGATCGAAACGACCATCTCAATAGTACTGTATATGACCCCATTCTTTTGCATTTTGTATAAACCCTGATAGTTGATATGGGCTGATGACTGATTTCAAAATTAGATGATTGTGTAAAAACCTATATAAATTGTTCTTTTTTGTATTAGAGTTTTGAACTGATAAACCAACTGATAATGTGTCTGACAATATGTAAACCAACTGATAATGCGACTGATAATGCGTAAACCAGCTGATGAACTAACTGATAATGCTGTTTTAAATAAACTTTATGAGTAAATGGTATCTGACACATAATACAACAAAAGAATGAGCTGAGCCTGATAAACCAGCTGATAAATCATAAACCAGTTGAAACACTTGCAAAAGAATGGGGCCTATATATTAAGGGAAATTTCATGAAATGCCACAATATTTTTGGCTAATTCATGAAATGTCACTATATTTTTTGAAAAGTCCATAAAATACCACTATAGATAGAAAAAAGATAAAAATACCTATACTAATTAACAAAGTACTTTTAAAGTTTACAATATGCCCTTAAATGTTAAAAACTAACAAAAATTAACAAAAATATCAAAATAAAAAAAAATTATAAAAAAAAAATTAAAAAATTGAAAAAAATTAAAATATCATTAAATATTAAAAAAAATATTAAATTTTTTAAAATTTATTCAATACCATAAAAAAATATTGAATTTTAAACAAATAATTTATACCAAATTTTATCACCAATTTAGTACCATAATTTATACCAAATAAGTACCATAATTTTTTTATATATTTTTAATTATTATTTACATAACATATTCTGTAAATGTTTGATTCTACATTTCAAACAAATATATATTCTCATTCGCTCTATTTCCAATAAATTATTATATTATAATTATCAGTAATATAAAAAAATATTTAATTTAAAGAAATAAATAACCTTAATTGATAGAAAATAATAATTAAAAAATGTATGATAAAAAATATGATACTATATTGGTAGAAAAATTGGTATAAGTTATTTGTTTAGAACTCAATATTCTTTTATGGTATTGAATAAAGTTTAAAAAAGAAATATTTATTTTTTAATATTTAATGATTTTTAAATTTTTTATAAAAATTTTAATTTTTATAATTTTTTTATATTTTTATTG
Source organism: Limonium bicolor (assembly GCA_023374045.1). Taxonomy (NCBI): domain Eukaryota; kingdom Viridiplantae; phylum Streptophyta; class Magnoliopsida; order Caryophyllales; family Plumbaginaceae; genus Limonium; species Limonium bicolor. The sequence continues at coordinate 145,136,518 of CM041778.1, forward strand.
TATTTTGATATTTTTATTTAATTTTGTTAATTTTTAACACTTAGGGGCATATTGTGAACTTTAAAAGTACTTTGTTAACTAGTAGGGGTATTTTTGTCTTTTTCCATCTATAGTGGTATTTCATGGACTTTTTAAAAAATATAGTGGTATTTCGTGACTTTCTTTTTTTTAGTGACATTTCATGAATTAGCCAAAAATATAGTAACATTTCATGAAATTTCCCGTATATTAATTAGTACTCCCTCCAAGCTGAATTGACCGTCCTGTTTACTATTTTAACATATCGTTTGATTTCAATATTTAACTTAAGAAAAAATAATTTTAAAAATTTAAGTTTTGTATATGATTCATGTAAATTATATGTTACAAAATTTAGATTTATAATATTATTTTATTTTATATGCTTAATATTAAGGTGGAAAACGTGCCATAAAGTAACGAAACGGTCAATTTAGAATGGAGAGAAGTATATTATGATTTATAATAAAAAATGGGAAAATTACATCGCCCACCCATGACATTTGACGAAATTACACAGTCCACCCACGAGGTTTCAAATATTACTTTGTCCACCCATGTGGTTTCCACAATTTTACATCCAGCAACTTTTCTAATATTTGATCAACTTAAAAGATGGTTAAATGATATCCAAATTTGATGAAACTTTACATGGACGATATTAAAGTGTTATATTTTGGTAAAACGTGAAATCCAACGTTTTTTAAGCTCATATATGATCCGTGGGACCCAATGAACGTGTCTCATGTTTCATTGGGTCCCACAGGTCATATATGATCTTAAAAAACTTTGGATTTGGCATTGAACAAAAATATAACACCTTAGCATCGTCCATGTAAAGTTTCATCAATTTTGAACAACATTTAACCATCTTTTAAGTTGATCAAATATTAAAAAAGTTGCTGAATGTAAAATTATGGAAACCACATGAGTGGGCAAAGTAATTTTTGATACCTCATGGGTGACTTGTGTAATTTCGCCAAACATCATGGGTGGACGATGTAATTTTTACTAAAAAAATATATATGCCGTGGAAGCTAATCAAACCTAAGTCCTGAGGTTTTGTGTAAAAAGTAGGTCTAGCAAAAAGTTCCGAGGAAATAAAAATCAATCACTCACTCATGTTTTTTTTTTTAAAGAGAGAACTTTTTTTTTTTTTGTTGAAACCCGTGAAAGGACAGAACATTTAAAGAAACTAGTACACAGTAAAATACGATAGCCTTCTTTTGCAAAAAAAAAATATGGCTCAGTTATAACAAAAAAGAGTTCATTTTTGCATATTTACCATTGAAGGACAACGCACCCGGCTCAGACCAGACCCAAATAGCAGTAAGTAAAGCAGGAGACATCTAGCAGCAACAGCTAACATTAAAGTGGTGCAGCGTTAAGTAAAAAAATGATGGATAACAGTTACCTGAAGCTGCGCCTGAACAAGAAACGCACCAAGTTTCCTCGCAGATGGATCCCTTGGATAACTATCATACGAAGCAGCAAGAACTTTAATCACAGGACAAAACACCCCACCAGCTCGAGCAGTCGTACTGGGAATTGCAGGACTCACAATCGCTTCACTCATAACAAGACCATACGACAACCCAAGACTACTCTTCCCAAACCAAGCCACGAAATGGGTTGCTAACCGGTCACCTAGACCGGATTTAACAAACCCACGAGCAAAGAAGAATGAAACAACGATTAACCAGACGACTTGGTTAGTAAGGGCGGAGAAAGCGGCATCGAATGGGAGTGTTTTCGTGATTAAGGCGGTTGTGAGGCTAACGAATGACCAAGCACCGAGTGGGAGCGGGGAAAGGACTAAGCCGGCGATTGTTGCGATGAAGAGGGCGAAGAGTTGCCATGCGCGTGGTGTAAGGGAAGTGGGTTTTGGAATTGCGAAACGAATTGTAAGAAAGATTGAGATGGAGATGAGAAGTGGAAGTGGACGGACTCCGTGCCATGAAGGTGGGTTTATTAATTTGGAGATGAAACGGCGCCGTTGTTGTGGTTGTGGTGAGGAAGATGAAATTAAAGCTCCTGATCCATCATCTTCTCTTCCGGTTGTTGATGGTTGTGGTGGTGATTGGGGATCAGCTGGTCCACGGTGGTGGTTGTTTGATGAACATGAGGTTGAAGGTAATTGTTGTTCAATGTCGTCGTCGTGATGGATATCCATTTCTGGGGTTAGTTGATTTCGTTTCGGCATATTAGTGCGCTTAGCTCTGCTAGCTAGATAAGGTTTCAAAGGACAAATGTTGGAATCTGATATGATAATTAGCACTTTAATTCACACTACTACGGGTTTCGCTTTCCAATTGACAAGATGGTCGTGGTGGTGGTGGTGGTGGTGGATCTGCATTATTATGATGAGAAAGCAACAAAGGATTGGCCAAATCACTTGAAAAAGGGAAATCAAGGAAAGTGGAGGTAGGGATCGACAATATTGTTCCATTATCAGCTGGATTTCACCCACAAAATTGAACTGGAGTTAGCTACAAAACGTACGTCAAGACAGCTAATACACAAAGTAAACCGGTTTTCGCTTTTTGCCATGTTAATTGGTGACGAGAGAGAAATGAGGGAGATAAAAAGAAGTTAGTGCGAAACACATGCTCTGTTTCTTTTCAGAGAAAAAATGCAGGGAACTGCGGAATACCTTGCGTTACCAAAACGTGGCTGTGTATCTTTTGGTTATGGTTGATTTTGCCCGTGACGAAAAGGGACAAAGGATTTGGATGAGGTAGAGAGAGAGTGCGCATTGTAGGTCCTGGAAGTGGAAATTGATCCACTCGTATTCACTTCTCCTTACCCTTCTAAGTTAACAACATATACTCGAGGGGAAAGCCAAAAATAATGAAAGAGGAATCCATGTTGATTGTAAACATTGTACCTGTGGAATTCCGTAGAAGAGCTAGAACTTCATAACCAGATTTTATTTACTCTATCCGTCCCTAATTGATCTTCCTGTTTGCTATTTGGGTATATCGTTTGACTTCAATATTTAACATATAAAATAACATAATTTTATAAATCTAAGTATTGGAATGAACTCCTTATGTAAAAAACAATATGTTGTGGAAATTTATTTTATAAAATAATTTTTATCTTATATGTTTAATATTGAAGTAAAAAACGTGCCAAAAAGCAAACAAGAAGGTCAATAAGGACGGGTCGTATAAATTAACGCGAAATCGAAGCTGGCTCCGGTGCCACCAAGGAAAGGTGACACTATTATACATAAGTCCAAATGACATAAATTTTATAGCGTTGTTCATTATAATTCAGCTCTTCAAAATAAGAACTAACATGGATATGTTTTGATATATTTAAAATTTTATATTTTTTGTATGTATATATATTTTTTAAGATTCATTTTGAATCTTAAGTTTAAGAAAATTGAGTCAAAGAGTGTTAAAAAGTGAATCAGAGATTTTTTTTTAGTAAAACATAGGTTTAAGAAAAGAGAATATCGTAAACATAGATTGTTTAACTAAAGTGAATAAGAGGTTTTAGAAAAGTGAATCAAAGTTTGTTAGAATTAGAACCTAAACATTGCACTACAAACCCTAAAACTTCCTTCGACATTTTTTAGCTTTCCTAAAGTAGTTTTTAGGGTGTGTGGTGTAGGTTAATCTTTTCTGAAATTGTTCTATATCTCATGTTTAAGTAAAGTGGATCTTTTATTTAAGAAAAGTGAATCTTATGTTTAATAACAATGAATCTTACCACAAACTTATGCAAGAACAATATGAATCATTCATTTAAGTAAGTGAATCTTCTGTTTTAAAAGAGTGAATCAAGTGTTTAAGAAAAGAAAATCTTACCACAAAAGAACAATATGAACCTTTCATTTATTTAAAAGTGAATATTTTGCTGAAAAAGTTAATCAAATGTTCAAGAAAAGTGAATCTTATATTTAAGAAAAGTGAGTCTTTGTGAATCATTTGTTTTTCAAAGTGAATCGTAAAGAAGATTTATTTTGTTAATGAATAAGCTTCATTTTATTATTTAAGAAGATTCATTTTGTTAATGAATAAGATTCACTTTAAAAATATGTAATATATACTCATTCTAAAAACATACTAAAATTTTAAGTTTACTAAAACATATCCATGACGCATCTTGTTTTGAAGAGCATGAATTATGAAGAACAATGGTATTATTTTTTATTTTTGCACTTACATTTTGTAAGTTATAACATTTTGAAAAAAATTGTTTCTCTCTCATAATAACAAAGACCACATTCAACTTCCAACTCTCCCCTGTGCGCGCATACATGTTTTTCTTCTTTATTTTTTTCCTTCTTTTCTTCTCGTAATTTTAATTGAGCAGTAATGTGTTGACACATGGCACTGAAGCCATATAAGAGGGTGAAGCTAGCTCCATCCTCTCCTAACTGTAAACTGAATATTGAAAGTACATTTCTAAGGGAGTTCATTTGTGTCAAAATGATAGTATAAAATAGTGTCATGTGAATGGATCTTAAAAACATCTGCATCTACATAAATGATAAATAATCATTTAGTGCATTATATTTCAATTTATTACGATGTACTTCAGAAAAGTGAAACTCTTTTAAATGTATTTTTGGCTACGAGTAAAATCACTATTTAGTTATGAAAGTAAGAAGACTCGAAAAAGTCAAATGTTGTTTCATTTGGACCAACTCCTTGCAAGCTCTTTAATCTCATTCAAATTATAAAAACTTAAAACATCATGCATATTTGCAATAACATTTTCCGTTTGGCAACAGAGCTCTTCAATCTCTATTTCATTACCAAAATCATCTAGATAAAAGTGCAATATCCAACAACATGCTAAAACATGAACCATTTCGGTTCAAGCATGCTATGCTAAGTAATAGTAATATAGTGTTCAACTCACTAAAATGACAATTAAGATTGTTAAGATACATATCAACAACTACATATAAAACGTAACAAAGTTGTAATGTTTATTTGTCATATCGTCAACTTTGTGTATAAATTTGAAACCACTACAAATATGCATAACATTCGTATCGACAATATAGTAATTTGTTGACAACATAAAGATGTAATCAAAGTAAGTTGTTCACAGCCAACATTTTCTACTGATTACATCCTTCTTTTAGCAACAGCAAGTAAACATGTAACACTAAAAATATTTGGTTCTTTTCTTTACAATAGAATATTCAAATCATTGATGATCACCATCACCTCCTATATCAAATGAAACATGAAGACAATCGATAGTATCAGATATATGAGTCATTGTACTTTTTGTTGATTATAAGCTTGGAAGTATTCTAATGGTTACTTAACGAGTTGGTTAGAGAGACGTAGGAATATAATAGTGTGAGATTCTCATCCCAACTCATTCGGGTTTGGCATTGTAGTTGGCCTATTATGACTAGTAGAATTTAGTCAAAAAGAATTTGTTAACGACGGAGCTCGGACAGGTCTTTTAATAAGATAGGCCCATATTAGACAGTCCATTGTAGTTTACACTTATGTACATGGGCTTACGATTATTAAAAACCCATTGTTTCTTCTGTTCCTTTACAGTCTTTTACCCTAGTATCTGTACTGACTATAAATATGTTATTTCAATACAATAGTAGACACGACTGTCTATTCTACCCTATTGAATTTACTATGTTATCAGAGCCAAAAGGCTGCTGAAGGCGACACTACACATGGCGACCCAACCCCAACCTCTACTCATGTGCCTTCTTCTTCCTCCTCTACATCCTCAAACAATGGCACTCAAAGTGTGCTATCATCCGCAGGCAATTTAATCAAGCTGACCGAGAACAATTTTAATCTCTGGGAGACCACAATTACACCTTTCCTTCGAGGCAATGACCTCTTCAAATTCATCGATGGTTCCCATTCTTGCCCTCAAAAACAACAGACACATGAGATATCAACACCGATTATCAAAAGTGGGTCAATAAAGACTAACTGATAATGTCAGTTATCTATATGACTCTCACGGAGGCAATTATCATCTCAGTTGTTGGATGCAAAACGTCAAAGCAACTTTGGGACAAAATCAATAGAGTCAATGCTTCTAAGAACACAGCTCAACTGGGCCACTATCATGTTCAGCTGGCCAACCTAACTAAGAAAGGTGATGAGTCATTTTCTTAGTATTTTAATCGAGCCAGAAACATTGTTCATTCTCTAGGAAGTGCTGGACATCAAGTTATTGACAGAGAATTCTAAACTTATCTTCTTAAGGGTTTTCCAGTAGAATATAACCCTGTGTCCACCATCATCTATGCGTCTAAGGACCAAATGAATCCGTATGAAATCCTCAGTTCATTGTTACATTTTGAAGCTACTCTTAATCAACAGAATCAGGCCCTTCTTAGCAATGTTACTGCTAATGCTACTGTTGTGTCAAATTCCTTTGGTTTTAGCAATACTTATTCTGGCAGGGGGAGAAATCAAATAGGAGGTAGAACCAACAGAGGAAGAGGTAGAAACAATTATAGAGGAGGTTAAAATGGAGGTAGAGGTAATTATGACAGTAAACAACAACAACAACAACAACAACAACAACAACAACAACAACAACAACAACAACAACAACAAACTACCTACTTTTCTGGCCAACCTGACACCAAGGTCCCTTGCCAAAATTGTGGCAGAAAGAATCATCAGGCCATCACTTGCTATTTTCGCTATGACTACTCTCATCAAGCCCCCGTTTCTGGTGGTTTTACTGCTAACAATAGAGTGTGCAATCCTGCTTATAGTGGCTCTGAATGGCTCCCCGATTCTGTAGCCCCACATCACTTTTTTGGTGATCTCTCACGGTTAAATGTTTCCAATTAAGAGTTTGGAGGCTCAGAGGCTATAAACCTAGGGGATGGTTTTTCCCTTCCAATCTCCCACTAGGGCATGGGTACTCTCTACTCCCACAAGAAACTTCAAACTTAATCACATTTTTCATAGCCCTTGATTAACCAAAATCTCTTATCTGTTAATAAGTTCTGCATTGACAACAATACCTATTTTGAATTTCACCCAACTCATTTTGTTTTGAAGGACTGTCTTACCCACCAGGTTTTACTCCAAGGTCAAGCTAAACAAGGGATCTATGTTTTTCCTACATCTTCCTCAACACCACAACTGAACCTGAACACCAAAGCCTCTCCTACAATATGGCACTAGAGACTTGGCCACCCATCTGTTGCTACTACAAAAAGAACTATCAGTTTATTTCACTTACCCACTGTAAATACCTCCCTTTAGTTTTGTTCAGCCTGTTGTTTAGGCAAAGTTCACTCCCTTGTTCACCCTACTTCTACCACTAGATCTAATGCTCCTTTTGATTTGTTGTTCATGGACCTCTGGGGCCCAGCTTACATACAGTCTGTTGATGGTTTCAAATATTTTCTTCTTGTGGTGGATGACTTTTCTAAGTATATGTGGTTGTTTCCTTTACGTTTAAAATCTGATGTTCTCTCAGTTTTCACTACCTTCTTAAAACTTGTGGAAAATTATTTCTCCTCCACCATAAAAGCTGTGCAAACAGATGGAGGAGGTGAATTTAAAGCTTTAGTTCCTACTTTTCATCACAATGACATCTTTCACAGAATTATCTGCCCTCATTCCCATCCGCAGAATGGGTCAGTTGAAAGCAGACATAGATTTGTTGTGGATAAAGGAATTATATTGCTAGCTTAAGCATCTATGCCTCTTTCTTATTGGTCTTATGCCTTTCGAACAGCTGTTTATCTTATGAACAGAACCCCCACTGCTATTCTTGGTAATTCCTCTCCTTTTCAAATGTTGTTTCACACTAATCCCAACTATTCTATGCTGAAGGTTTTTTGGTGTGCTAGCTATATATCCTAATCTTAGGCCCTACCAACAGCACAAACTGTCCTACAGATCCCAACAATGCCTATTCTTGGGGTACTCTCCCTACCATACATGTTATATATGTCTCCACCTTGACACTGGTAGACTATACATCTCACGTGATGTCATCTTTGATGAGGAAACTTTTCCCATGGCCTACAGAAAACCTGATACTACCACAGATAATACTTTTCACAACTATAACCTTTTCATCCCAAATGTTTCTCCTACTACCACTATCATTCCTATGCCTACACTCACTTCCCCAACCACTTCTCAAACTTATTCTAACCCTACTCCTTCACCTTCAAACACCTCAGATTCATCTATACCTAGCTCCCTAAATCACTCTACTTCACCACCATCTAGCCCAGCTCATGTTTTGTCTGCTCCTCCTATAATGCCTTTTCCCACTGCTAACACTGATATGTCCACCTCCTCTCAAAATACCAGAGCTCCTTCACATCTCCACCCTCCTCCTGGTCACACTATGATTACCAGATCTCATACCAATTCTCTAAAGCCTAAAGTTAGGATTGATGGTACCATACCCTATCAAACTCACTCCACTCTTCTATCTTCCATATCAGACACCTCCTCTTCCACCTCAGACAACCCTACTCTCAAACAAGCTCTCTCTAACCCTGATTGGCTTCAAGCCATGAACCAAGAATTTTCTATGCTCTCTCAAAATCAAACCTAGACACTTGTTCCTCCCATACCCAACACGAATATTCTAGGCGTGCGTTGGATTTTCAGAATAAAAAGAAAAGGAGATGGCTCAATAGATAGAAGAAAGGCTCGTTTAGTTGCCCAGGGTTTTTCCCAAACCCCAAGCCTGGACTACAATTAAACCTTTAGTCCTGTGGTAAAACAAAACACAATCAGGTTGGTTTTATCTATGGTTGTCTCTCTCACTTGGCCAATACAACAGTTAGATGTGCAAAATGCCTTTTTACACGGTGACTTAACTGAAACTGTTTACACCAAGCAGCCACCAAGTTTTCAAGATCCTAACTACCCAGATTATGTTTGCCTACTGAAAAAATCTTTTACAGTCTTAAGCAATCCCCCCGTGCTTGGTATGCTAAACTCGGTGATTATCTATTGGAGCTAGGGTTTAAAATGGCTAAATCAGAATTCTCTCTTCATTTATCATCAGGGGTCTGATATTATGTACGTTTTGGTATATGTGGACGATATTCTCTTTACTAGTTCTTCCACTCGATTACTTCAACAGATTATCAAAGTTATCTCTACAGCTTTTCCTATCACAGATCTGGGAAATTTGCACATTTTTCTGGGTGTATCTAATTTTTGCATAAAGCAGGGGCTCTTATTGACACAAACTCAGTACAATGAGGATCTAATGAACAAAACAGACTTGCAAAACTGTAAGCCTGCTGCTACACCCATCACTCCCTCTCACAATTTTGACACTATCGACTCACCACTATTTCCAGATCCAAGTTTGTATTGCATTATAGTTGGCAGTATGCATTATTTATCATTCACTATACCAGATATAGCTTGTGCAGTAAGTAGAGTTGCACAGTTTATGCATTTACCTCGAGAAGTCCACTGGCAAGCTGTCAAACGCTTGTTAAGATATCTTCAGTCCACCAAACATCTTGGCTTGTTCTTCTCTGCTACTACTCCCGGTAGTCTCTTCGCCTACACCAACGCTGATTGGGCTGGATCAGTTCTGGATCGTCATTCCACTAGTGGCCATCTTCTCTTTCTGGGTACTCATCTCTTGTCGTGGAGTTCCAAAAACAGGTGGACATAACGCGCTCCACCACCGATGCGGAATACAAAGCCCTAGCTAGTGGCGCCGCCGAGCTCCTTAGCATTCAACATCTGATGGTAGAGCTAGGGCTTCGATTAACTTCACCTCCACTGCTGCTGTGCGACAATCTCAGCTCCACATTTTTGGCGTCCAATGTTGGGAAAATTACAAACATAGTAATTAAACCTAGCTAAAATGGGAAAGTGCACCCAATTCGTTGCAATAAAACAAGTGTCGTATCCACAAGGAAATTGGTTTCTAAATCCCAAGCTTCGGTATAATAGTTAAGTGCGAATAAATAGTAAAAATGGGGGTTTAGCCAGAGGCAAGCTTGGTTGTTTGTTAATTGAAATGCAATAAAAACAGTAAAATGTTTGTGTATGGAATGGATGGGGAGAGTACCCTAGGATAGCGGGAATCACCTAATTCACTCAAAGAACTTCAAAACCATAACTCATCATCTCAATGTCTATTAGAGTTTAGCTCATGAATCCCAAATCATGGGAAATCCAATTCTTACCTAAATAATCAAACCCCCTTAATTAAAGGAGGTTCAAGTCATCAAATAGCATTAAGCAAGCACTCTTAGTCAATAGCCCTAAGCATTCACTCCCAAAATCAAGAAAGCAAAAGTTAGGGTTTACTCCCTTGTTGGTCTAGTTCCAAACTCAAGCTCAAATATTGAATGAAACCACCATAAATGCAATAAGAGATCAATTTAGAGCATTAATTGATATTGAAGGGAATAAAACAAGAGTAGTAAATGAGTTAGGTTTCTAGCATTCAATGAGCAAAATGGGTTCAAACCCTCATCCTAGGATACAAATGGAACTACTCAGCCATAGCTAAAGGAAAGAGCAAGGAGAAGGGAGAATTAGCCATTAGAGGATCTTCCAAGCTTCAATGGAGGTAGAAATCTTCACTTTCTTCTTCCTCCTTTCTTCTCTTCTTTTCTTCTCTATTTTCGCCTCTCTTTCTCTTGTTTCAGGTTGAAGTCGTCTGTGTTGGATAATGAGGAAGGAAGCCCCAAAATCCAGCCTTTTAGAAGCAGATTCTGGTGAAAATTTCCGTCCGACCGACCTTGCAAGGTCGGTCCCAAGGTCGGTCGGACTCTCTTAGACGGAAGCACGTGACAGGTTTTAAAGCTTGACCGACCTTGGACAAGGTCGGTCCCAAGGTCGGTCGATTCCAGTGTGTTTGGGACGGCTTGGGCAGAGTCAGACCGACCTTGGCAAGGTCGGTCGGACCCAGAATGTCCTTCTTTTGTGCCGGAATTCTCCCGATGGTTCCCGTTGGCTTGGCATCCTTCCCGAGGTGCTCGAACATTGATGCATTCTCAGATTAAGCTCTCAAAATGTACTCATATGAGTATTTACCTATTTGAATATGCCAAAAGTATAAGATCACTAATAAGCACAAAGATACTCCATAAAGTGGTGAAATAAGTCATGCGCCAAATAAAATGACGGTGAATAAAAACCTTGAGAGAGCACTATTTCACCACTTATTAACTCCCCCACACTTATCTATTTGCTTGTCCTCAAGCAAAATTAGCTAAGGACTCACGAAAAGAAGGAACATTTAAAGCAAGCAAGTGTTTAGATGAGTTCTTGAATTCGAGTGAGCAAAATTTGTGAAAAACTTCAAGAGGGGTGCAACCAACCTTCTCATGATGACATGGGTGTGCTTAGGGCAAATGAAAATGTAGAGTTTCGGGGTATGATTTAGAGTGCTTCCGAGTTCTTATAGATTATGGAACTTGGAGAACTTTTACCATGGCCAACTTCTCTCAAGAATGGGCATTGAGGAAAAACAAAAGGAAAAATAGAGATTTGCATTTGATTCACTTTTGCAACAAGAGATGAGGAGAGGTAATTTGGCATTTTGATTTGCTTCAATGAACACTCAACTCTCATTTGTTGGTTACCTATGGTGTCTCTCAAGTTCCTTTTTGACATTTTTTTCACAAGGAAGCACCCCTTAGCAATCCCTAGATGAGATGGTAGAAAGAACCCCTAAGCAATAAAAATTCACCAAGAAATGGATTTATGACTGCACCGCACATAAGTGCTCCTCAAGAGAGTACCTTTGAAAAAAAAGTTCGGTGGAAAATTCCAAGAATTCAAGGAAAAACTTGCTTACTATAAACATAACTCCTATATGGAAGCTATAGATATATATGAGAAAATTGAGCAGTGCATCAACAAGAAAAGGTCGTTTCCCCCACACTTGATTGGGACAATGTCCGCATTGTTCAAAGAAAAGCTCATGGAAAAACTAACAAAAGACCTTTTCGATGCACTAGGCATGGAGTAAGCAAAAGTGTGTTGCATTGTATAAATTAGAAAAGGTCAGAGAACTAGTACTCCCCTGATAAAGATGAGGTGGTGGCGGGGTTCCCCCACACCTGCCAGTGTGCATATTCATGTAAGCGCTAGCTCCGACAGGAAGAGTCGAAGATCCTTGGAAAATTTGACAAGAGTGGCTCTTGAATTTCTCCTAATTCACGTTGGGGTGTTCTCGAGTTCAGTTGATATATCTACAATGCAAAGCCAAAAAGAAACTATGCGCAACATGGATTCCGGAGAATTCGCAATAATGCCAAAGTTAGATAACCAAAAGGGGACTCATAAATGAGTCCCATAGTAGAGTATTCAATAAGGTGCGTAAAACACCATAGCGTAGAAGATCAGTACGATAATGCGAAAGTAAAGGAAGTTTAAGGACAAACATAACAAACATCTTAACGAAGTCTAACAGCCTAAAAGAGAATTATAAGTTTGATGAAACAAGCAGAGAAACAATGGCAGGGCATCCCGGGATCATAAGATGGCTACTGGGGAGGAGCACCACCACGCGCCGCCTGCTCGCGAAGGTACTGCATCTGTGTGTCCATCTGGCACTGGTGCTCCATCATGAGACGCTGGTGCTTAGCCATCTGTCTCTCGAACGCCTCCAGCTGCTCCGGGGTCACCGCGCCGGTCGGTAGTGGAGGAGGCAGGGCGAGGAACGGGCCGAGAGCAGCACTGGAAGTGGATGCACCGGAAGAGGAGGATGCACCCCTACTCTGCCTAGGCTCAGCAGTTGCCTTGTTCCACCCGTCGTCTTCGCGAACAAAGCCTATCTTTCGCAGAGAGGTGGCGGAGATAGGATCCATAGGTAAGGTCGCCACCTCACCCGCTCTGGGCTCGACTCCAAAGCGAGTAAACATCCTCTGTAAAAAGTGTAGAAAACCCAAGTGGTGGGTATCCTTCTTCTCAACGATGTGGCAGAGGTGGGCCATGATGAGATCGGAGAGAAAAAGGGGTTTGTCGGGGTTCGGTGCCACCATGTAGTCCATTAAGTAGCAGTCCGTGGCGTTAAGATCCTTGCTATCTCTAGGTAGAAGGTTGTGGCGGATTAGAGCAAGCATGATTCGTCTCACCGGATCATCCACCATCGCCGGGGTCATGGTGAGCCTGATGTCGGTCCCTTCCTGGTTCTTACGACGCGTCTGAACCGGGAGGGTGTTGAGGTAGTGACGCCGGTGGTCATTGAGGTCGGCCTGGTGGATGCATTTAGAGTGTTGGAGGTCGTCCCGTGCCAGGTGGAAAAATGTGTGGACGTCCATCCGCCGAATGACAACGGGCACTCCACTGACGAAGGATGTGATCTCTTTCGCCCTCCTATCGGCCGAAGCGTTTGCGTAAAACTCTTTGATATGGCGAGGGTAGTATGGTCCGCCCATGTTGAGCAGGCAACCCCACCCGATGGCCTCGAGATAGGGCCGGAGTTGCAGGTCTTCCACGAGCGCCGGGTCCACAGTGCGCTCCTGAACAATCTCCCTACGTCTGGGAGAGTTGAACCAGCTGCGGGCATCTCCGCTGACAAAGATGTCGTCGATAAGGGCATTAGGAAAGTCGGGCTCTAGGTCCGGGGCAGCAGCGTGTCTCCTAGCGCGGCGTGGTCGATGTGCCATGGTTCTGCAAAACAAAGAAAGAAAAAAAAGCGCAAAACAGGAAAAAGAAAAATAGCAACCAAAGAAATATTAGTAAATAATTAGGATGACAATAAGGAAGTGGCAAAACAGGAAGCAACAAGCACATTAAAGAGCAAAAGAAACGACGGTGGTTTGGAAAAATTTTGCCCGAGTCCCCCCTGTTTTTCTATCCCTCCCCGGTTCTAAGAACCTCCACATTCTCACTTAAAAGGGTGTCATTCAGCTCACCTAGCCTACTACTAACAATTACAAGCAAAAGGATGACTATCCCACCAAACACACCAACGATTCACCAAGTTTTTGCAATTTAGTCACCACAAAATCCAACCAATGAATGGCACTACCTTAGGCATTTAGGGTCAATCATGCTCACTAATCATCCAGCAGTACCCACAAAGTAATAACATACATTTAAGCACAATTGAATAATGCTAAACAAAGCCTAATTCAAATTGAGACAACATTCACAAAATTATGCTAAAACCAACAAATTGCCAAATTTTTAATCTCATTCTGCACCCCCTACCCTATAATTAATAATTAGAAGCAATTCCAATCACCTAGTGTGCAAAAATCCCAAATTCTCACCTAAGGCTATGTTTGGTTCGACCTAATTTTTGCCTAACTTGTAACTTGCTCAAAAATTGTAAAAATGGACAAATTAGGTGCAAACGATTTAATTTGATATATTAAAAGCCTAGAAATAATCCTAGAATTCAGTAATTCAATAGATCGTCAGGTTGCAAAAATCCCGGTCGAAATAGTATAGCAAATTATGAAGCGATCGGGGTGTCAATCCACGGGACTTGATGTGGTAAGTCTAGCCTCAGGTAATGGTTAACTCAAAGGGGGGTTTGTTTTGGTTTTGGGTTTCACAAATAGGTAACAAGAAGGTAAATAGCAGATAAATTAAAGTGATAGTCTTGGGAGTGTGAACGGTACTCTAGGTTCGGGGAGTTGTTTCACTAGCTAGGTTCTGTATATTCTACTACTTAAGTGGAGACTTGGATCGGCTTGTAATTCTCAATTATCTATTCTGTATTAAGTCTTAATTCCAGAAAGCTCATCTAGACAGGGCATGTAGTTCTAGTCTAGACCTAGCAAGTATATCTAGATGGTTTTATTGCACAGAATGACTAGTCTGGTTTAATCCGGACTAAAGCTCCTAGTGACTAATATAATCTATCCAATTGCAATTATCACAGGTAACAGGTTAATATGACCATCAATGCTAATCACCTTATCTGATCATAACATGATTCGAGGCTTATAATAAATTCATGACGTTTATTAAAAGCACTTAAAAGCATTAACCTGAACAATCCAAATTGTCTCAACAAAGCAGTAAAATAATGCAGAGTTTAACTAATTACAACATCCCTTCTCCTAGAGTAAATCCTCTTAGCTAGACATAGCGATTAGAATTATAAATGAGAGAGAGTTGAGAGAAATCATCTGTTACGAAGATCTTCTTGCTCGCTCCGTCCTTTGTCCTTGCGCTGTGCTGGCTTGGAGGTTGGTCGTGGTGATAATGGAGTGAACTGGGTGAAATGGGTGAAAATGGAAATTTTGGTGAGTTTGTGAGTTGTCCGGATCAACAGGGTCGGACGCAGAGCCGGACCTGAGATGTCCGGCTAAGTCCAGGCGGACGCGATCTGGACAGGAATAAAATGTGCGTGTCCGGATCCGGACGTGATCCGGACTTGGCTAAATGATGCGGATGTATGCGGGATGTGTGTGTGAGTGACGGGCGAGGATTATGGAGAATTTGATGAGTGAATACAGGTTATGTCGTGAGTGAGCAGTGAAGTTTATGGAGGAAGTTTAGTGAATGGATATGGGGTGTGTGAACGAGAGGGTATGCAGTGAGGGAGAGAAGAGGATTAGACTCTGAAGTCTGGTGCGATTTGGAATGAAGGCAGGAGATGGTTTATATAGGATTAGAAAGGAAACACAAGTTAGTGGGAGTTTGGTATAGTTGGTGAGTGGATAGTTTGATTGAGCCTCTGATTGAGCATGGAGCGTAGTTAATTAATGCGCCGCTCGCCTGTCTTGTTAATGCGTCGCCTGATAATTTCGCCGAAAGGCTAATTATCAGTGCGTGCATTTTTATTTTTCAATTCTGTGTGACGTCCGGATCGTGTCCGGATCCGGACGTGACACAGAGCTTTTAGATCTGAAACGTGAACTCGGATCTGGATTTTTAGGTCACGTCCGGCTGACGTCCGGCCAAACAGATCCGGACAGGAGACGTCCGGCTTTGTGTCCGGCCAAACTGATCCGGACAAGACCACTTTTTGTGTTCTTCTCCTGATTTGTTCCCCGTTTGTTGTGTTGTAATCCTTATGATGTAAAATCTTCATTTCCTGGGTTTTTCCTATATTTAGCACATAAAATACATCAGTTCTTATCAAAATATCAATCTTAGGAAAAACACATAATAAGTGGGAAACATTGTCTGAATTGTTACAAATTATAAGGTAATTAAACCCTAAAAGCCTATATGTTTCACACTTATCAACTTCCTCACACTTAAGCTTTTGCTTGTCCTCAAGCAAAATAGGAATAAAAATATCTCTAAAACCGTCAAATAATCTCAAATTTTAAACAAGTGCAGGGCGAAATCAAACAAAGTGATAAATGAAAGAATAATCTTGCTCTCTAGAGGTAGGTTTTCACAAACAGTGAAGCAAGAATAATTTTGTAAAAGCATAGAGAAACTAGATTGTAGAAAACAAGTTAACTTAGCTTGGGACTTTCCACCAATTTTCATTCCTCTAACCTTTGGATGACAAGGGGTGTGAAGTAATGCCTTATTCCGCAACACCTTTCAACACCACGTACTCGTGATCAAAAACAAAAATTAAACTGCAATTAATTTTTCTTTCACATGCAAAAACATTCTTCTTCCAAGAATTATATACAAAACAACGAAATATTGTGAATTGCAGAGTTATTCCGTTAACCCAGACTTTTCTCTCTATCCTTGTAACGGTGTTGGGCCAACTATCCCAGATCACGAGACCTTAGGTAGATAGGTGATAAGACACACTTAAGACTTAATAACCGGATAGACGAGGCCTGCTATTGTTACGAAAATTTTTTTTGATCAGTGGAGTACCTTGCCTTACCCTTTTCATTCCAAACATTCACTTCATTTCCAAAATCCCAAGCTAAAATAATCTGGTTACCACAACTAGCCAATCTACCAGATTTTTAGTGAAAAGAGTGTATTTTTAAATAAAACAATTTTTATACAAACCTTATCAAGCAAAAAGATTCCTATGGTTTTCACTTTGATTAAATATCACTCGGTGTGCACAGGCATTAGAGCAGCAAAAAGCAAGTGTGGCATTAAAGAACAATTAGCATGTTTTCAGGGAAAGGTCTCTCCTTCCTCACACTTAAGATGAGCAATGTCCTCATTGGTCAAAGAAGAAAAACAGAGAAAAGAGCTTTCAAAACATGCTATACTCATAATAGATGCATATGCAATAATTAACCCTCAACGCAACAAAGGTGGAACATCAAATAAGTTAAAGGTGGAACTGAGACTCCCCTGGTGTTATGGATTGAGGAAGATGTTCTTCCTCACACTTGAAGTTTGGCAGGGGTCGAGAGATTCCTCATGAGTCACAGACAGTATGCGTTGTTTGCAGATTAAAAGTTGCTAAATTTTCACTGGTAAGTACAACCACAGAATAAAGTGCATTAACTCGAACTACAGAGAATATTTGAATCGAATGAGTTATATTTAGAGAAAGAATACTCCCCAAAGTTTAAGCTTAGCAGACATTCGCAAGTAGTGTGGTTCCATTTCCTGTACTTAGCCATTTGTTTTGCAGTAGAGGTGACATGTAAAGTAATCATTTTAGAATGCTGCACTGCTCAGAGAAACAAGAAATTTAGCAATTTAGAATGTAAAACACTGCTGAATTTATCTAATACCACTTCACCTGCATGCCCGTGTTTTAACTGTTAGTTTGAACAAACAAAAGTAAAATAAATCAAAGAAACAGAAAAGTACAGAAAAACCAACAAAAGAAAATAGAGCAGTAAAAATAGAGTGGCTGTCACTAAGGCGGTGGTGGTGGTGGTGGTGGTCTCGCTCCCAACTGGGCAATGAGCATCTGCATGAGCTGGTTGTTCTGGGCCTGCTGAGCAGCTGCCTCTCTCTGGTGAGCAGATGCCTCTGCCATGAACCGAGCAGCATCTCGATGTAAAGCATCACTGCGCTCCAAGCGCTCAGTGATCATAGTCTGGGCGTCGCGGATGGAGGTCTGCTCTGCCTGGAGGTGGTCCTGTGTCTGGCGGATGTCATCTATATGTCCCTCCATGCGCACCTGGCGCTGCTGGACCTCCCCGAACTGCTGCTGCACCTCTCCGACCTGCTGCTGAATAGCTCCAAACTGCTGCTCCATGCCCCCGAATCTCTGCTCCATCCGCTGCTGCTGCTGCAGAATGGAGTCCATCAAAGTCTGCATCTCAGGTGGGATGCTCATCACTGGGGCCGTGGGGGGTGCCATGGTAGCAGTGGCTGAAGTAGAGCTGGAACTCGCAGATGTACCAGTGGATCCTAGGCTTGAGCTGCCCTTCACCCAGCTGTCGTCGTCAAGGTGTAAGAAGCCCCATCTCCTGAAGGTCGCAAGGGAGATGGTAGTCTCTCCCTCCCTCACCGCCATGTCAGTGAAGATCTCCTCGGGGAGGGTAGAGATAAGAAGATGCTGGATGAAAATGGGAAAGATAGGGGTGATCTTCTTCTTCTTCGTCCACAGATATGTCACCACCTTATGCAGCTGCCTGAACATGACGAATGGGATCGAGATCTGCTGAGCTGGTGGATGTGGTGAGGCCAGGAGGTAGTCTAGGAGCACACAATCCTCGTCAGAAGCATCATTCCCAGCCTGAGGCCGGATATGATGACTAAGGATCTCTGCTAGGGTCCTCTGGGGAAGGGAAGGAAGTATAGCATATGGGAGTACAGCCTTACTCTCCTCACCCCGTCGGCGAGTAGTACTCCCGACCTCTCGTAACCACCTAGTCTTACTCTCCCTAAGCGAGTCCTCCGGAAACTCTCGATGACTATCCGCATTATCCAGGAGGAATAAAAGATCAGCAAAAGTCTCAGGGGTTACCTCCACCTGGAACTGGCGTACGTAGGAGGTAATGTTGTGTGTCGTGTCTGACGCCACAGCGTTGGCGTAGAACTCGCGTACCAGCTCTGGAGAGAAAACACCCACGCCCATGCGCAAGATGCTGGTGGCGCCAATACCCTCAAATATCTCTGTAAGCCCGGCCTCAGCTGATGCCTCATCGGTGATGCGCCTCTCTATGATGAAGGCGCCACCCTGATCATACCACGCCCGGGTGGCTGCTGATCGGAAACCATCAGGTCGGAGTGGGGTCGGCTCTGGCTGGTCGTCGGGTCGTGGGTTCCTCGAAGAGGACCCTGTGTGTGCCCCTCTAGTGCGAGCCATCTAAACGATAAACAAAAAGCAGTAAGATGTTGAAATAGCAAGAAAACAGTAAAGGAAGAGCAACAGACACACAAACAGCCGAAACCAATCGAGCAGTAAGTTCTATCTGAACACATTCTTGCACACAGTTAATTTATGAATATCTAAGCATTAAAACAGCAAACATATCAAACAATAACATCAAACAACAGAACATAACCCTAGAAGAAAAATGCAGAAAAATCAGAAATTTTTTAACATGTCTGGATCCACGTCCGGGTCAACTTAGCCGGACGCAGATCCGAACGCCACTGTAACCCTAAAAAATTTTTTCCGCCACGACAGACTGTTCAAACACGCACATAACTTCAAATTTCGCACACAGAATCACAAATATTGCACCAATCAGCGAGTTGCCATGCTAAACTACAAATCAACAATCCTAAACTAGCTTTAATCTACTACAATGCAAACCGAATGAAAAATTCGAAAAAACCTGGTGCAGTGAGGGGGATTTGGTTGCGAATTTGGGAGAAAGGGAGAGTGTGGTGGTTCGGCGGTCTCGCGGTGGTGCTTTGGTGGTCGGGGTTGTGCGGCGCCGGCGGAGGTGAAGAACGGTGGTGGTTGTGGTGGCGTTAAAGGTGAAGATGGAAAAGGTGGAGGAAAATTATGGAGGTTTCTGTGTTTTGTCGGGAGGAAGAAGGCGACCGAGAGAAGAAAAGAAAAGAAGAAATGAAGAAAGAAGACTTAAAAAAACGGGGCCGCGCTTTTAGTCTTGTCCGGATTGTACGTCCGGATCCGGACGTGGCTGGATCTGTGGTGACCGGATTTGTGTCCGGCTAAGTTTAGCCGGACACGTGAAAAACGTCTTTTTTATATTAAATTAAATTTAAAAACACTACTTTAAAATACCTCATTCATAAAAATGAAACATTACCACAAAGAATAAATAAAACAAAAACACACGAAATGCAGAAATTAAATAGCAAAGTGTTTAAGGACTCCCTGATCCTTGGTGAACATTGCCATGATTCTTCCTCACACTTGAGTTCAGTTTAGCATTAGAGTGAAGTACCTGAAAGATTAAATCTGCAAAACCAGAAGAACTCAAGTGGAACCAGATAAAACCATTAGTATAAAGTAAGAGCCATGTCTCTTTCAATTTGCACAACAGTGATTAACACTCTCTAAATAAGAACAAAAGAGGAAAGTAATTAACTAAACCAAGGAAGAGATACAAACCGGTGGGTTGCCTCCCACCAAGCTGCCCGGAGTTAAAGTCTCTGGCTAGACTTAACAGATAGGGTCAAGGAGGGCCGCCACAGCAGCTAGCAATAGCTTTCTTCAGTCTGAAATACCATTGCGGGCGCGGCTTCTTGGATGCTTTGGGAGGCGGTGCTGCAGTACAGATAGCAGAAACAGAATTTATGGAATTGGAACTGTCAATCAAGGATATACCTGGTGCAAGAGGCTGAGAAAAGGTATCGCCTAGGTACTTCTTTAGTCGAGCACCATTCACTTTGAATACTTCTCCTGTCTTATTCTCTAGCTCGTAAGCACCATAAGTAGTGATCCCCACAACTTTGAATGGACCTGCCCAATGTGATTTCAACTTGCCAGGAAAGAGGCGCAGCCTGGAATTATAGAGCAACACTAGATCCCCTACTTTGAATTCTCTCTTATGGATCATCTGATCATGGATTCTCTTTGTGCGCTCCTTATAAATTCTGGAACTGTCATAGGCTTGCTCTCTGAGTTCCTCGAGTTCAGATAGTTGAAATTTTCTTTTCTCTCCAGCAGTGTGCAGATCAAAATTCAGGGCTTTCAATGCCCAGTAAGCTTTATGCTCTAATTCTACTGGAAGATGGCAGGCTTTTCCATACACAAGCTTAAAAGGAGACATCCCTATAGGAGTCTTGAAAGCAGTCCGATATGCCCACAGAGCATCATCCAGTTTAACGGACCAATCCTTCCTTGATGCATTTACAGTCTTCTGCAAGATCCATTTTAGCTCACGATTAGTCACTTCTGCCAGACCATTAGTTTGGGGGTGGTAAGGTAATGCTACCTTGTGGGTCACCCCATATTTAGTCATTAAGGAGTCGAAGGCTCGGTTGCAGAAGTGAGAGCCACCATCACTGATAATTGCCCTGGGCACCCCGAATCTGGTGAATATGTGTTTCTTCAGGAATTTCACCACTGTCTTGGAATCAGCCGCGTGGCATGGAATAGCTTCTACCCACTTTGAGACATAATCCACAGCTACTAGGATGTATTGGTTTCCATGAGATGAGGGAAAAGGGCCAGTGAAATCTATGCCCCAGACATCAAAAAGTTCTACCTCAAGAATACCTTTCTGAGGCATCTCATGCTTTCTAGAGATGTTTCCCATCCTCTGACAGGAGTCACAATGGGAACAGAAATGGTGGACATCTTTATGTAGAGTAGGCCAATAGAATCCACACTCTAATATCTTTGCAGCTGTTCTTGTATAACCATGATGGCCACCTGCCTCTTTAGCATGACAGAATTCTATTACACTCTGGATCTCCTTATCTGGAAGACATCGCCTCATCAAGCCATCAGCACAGATCCTGAACAGATAGGGATCCTCCCAGATATAGTGGCGGGTTTCTGACAAGAATTTCTTCCTCTGGTTATAACTGTAATCATGAGGAATTAAACCAGTAACCAGATAATTGGCTAAGTCAGCGTACCATGGTTCATCTACCCTTCCAATCTTGAACACCGTCTCATCAGGGAAGAACTCGTTGATTGGGATTCCATCATCTGGGATATCAAGCCTAGATAGGTGATCAGCAACTCCGTTCTGCTTCCCCTTTTTGTCCACAACTTCTAAATTAAATTCTTGGAGAAGTAAGATCCACCTCAGAAGTCTTGGTTTCGATTCATTCTTCTGAAAAAGATACTTGAGGGCTGAATGATCGGTGTGGACTATCACCTTGCTTCCAAGCAGATATGGTCGAAACTTGTCCAGAGCAAACACCACAGCTAGCAACTCCTTCTCTGTAGTAGTATAATTTTTCTGTGCGTCAATTAAGGTCTTGCTAGCATAGGTGATTACCCTCAGCATCTTATCTTTCTTCTGACATAGTGCGGCGCCAACAGCATAGTCGCTCGCATCCGTCATGATCTCAAACGGTTCAGACCAATCCGGTGGGACCACAATTGGTGCTGAGCAGAGCTTCTCTTTGATGGTCTGAAATGCTGTCAAGCACTCCTCTGTGAACTGAAACTTGATATCCTTCTGAAGCAGGTCTGACAGGGGTTTAGCAATTTTTGAGAAGTCCTGAATAAATCTCCTGTAAAACCCTGCATGACCAAGGAAAGATCTTACATCTTTAACTGAAGTTGGGGGGTAGCTTTTCTATTACCTCTATCTTGGCCTTGTCTACCTGGAGGCCTTCCTTGACACCTTATGCCCAAGCACAATTCCTTCTTGTACCATGAAATGGCACTTCTCCCAATTCAGCACAAGGTTCGTGTCCTCACAGCGAGCCAAGATCTGGTCTAATTGCTCCAGACAAACATCGAAGCTTTGTCCATAGACAGAGAAGTCGTCCATGAAAACTTCGATACTTTTCTCAATAAACTCATTAAAAATCGCCATCATACATCGCTGAAATGTGGCTGGAGCATTGCAAAGACCAAAGGGCATCCTCCTGTATGCAAAAGTACCATAAGGACAGGTGAAGGTGTCTTCTCCTGATCTTCTGGCGCAATGGGAATCTGAAATAACCACTGTACCCATCAAGGAAGCAGTAGAACTCTTTCCCAGCTAACCGCTCCAACATTTGATCAATAAATGGTAGTGGGAAATGGTCCTTCCTTGTGGCTTCATTCAAGCGCCGGTAATCGATGCACATCCTCCAACCTGTGGTTTGTCTCTGAGGTACCAATTCACCTTTCTCATTGAGCACTGCAACTATTCCCCCTTTCTTTGGAACAACCTGGACTGGAGACACCCACTGGCTGTCAGAAATAGGGTAGATAATACCTGCATCAAGAAGCTTCAGTACTTCGGCCTTGACCACCTCCTTTAGATTTGGATTCAACCTTCTCTGGGGCTGTCTCACTGCCTTGTAATTCTCCTCCATATGAATCCGGTGAGTGCAGAAACCCGGATTGATCCCCTTGATATCAGCAACTGTCCAACCCATGACACTTTTATGTTTCTTTAGCACCTCCAGAAGTCTAGTTTCCTGCGAAATAGACAAAGATGCAGAGATAATAACAGGCAGGGTGTTACCCTCTGCCAAGAAAACATATTTAAGATGGGAAGGGAGAGATTTGTTCCAGGGTAGGAGGCTTCTCTATTGAAGGTATGGCTTTGAATGGATCGATCCAACTTTTCTACAGAGGAGAGGAGGAACGAAAGTATGATTTCCCTTGATTTAGCTGCTGGACGACCGAGGCCATCTCAAAACTTTCTTTGTCATCCTCAATGGATCGACTTATACCTGCTCTAAAATGTCAGAAAACTTAAACAAAGAATTAGAAAAATCATACTCCTATAGGTGTAGTCATCCTCAAGATCATAAGAATTATCAATTAAATCAGCAGAGAAAACAGCTTGAGAAGAAGTGTTTTTCTGCATCATCTTATTTATATCAAAGCTTAATTCTTCATCATGAAATTTCAAGGTAATCTTCCCCTTGTCAACATCAATAACAGTCTTTGCAGTTCTAAGGAAAGGTCTACCAAGAATCAGAGGTACCTCAACATCTTCATCCATGTCAAGGATCACAAAATCAGCGGGAAGAAAAATTTACCCACACTAACAACTACATTTTCAACCATACCTCTTGGTGTGATCGATGATCTATCAGCTAACTGGAGTCTGAAATGAATGGGAACGAGCTCACCCGCATGAAGCTTTTTAAACATGGTGTATGGCATCAGGTTGATGCTCGCTCCTAGATCGCAGAGACCGTATCCGCAATCCATGTCTCCAATTGAACAGGGGATGATGGGCTGACCAGGATCACCACGCTTTGGAGGCAGCTTCTGTCGGATAGCTGCTGAACAGGTTTCGGTCAGCTGGATGGTGTCCTTCTCTTATATTTCCTCTTATTCGAAATCAGATCCTTCACAAATTTAGCATAATTTGGCATCTGCTTAATCGCATCAATAAGAGGAATATTGATAGTCAGCTTTCGAAAAACATCTAAAAATCTTCCAAATTGCTCATCGAGCTCTCGCTCTTTGAGACGGTTTGGAAACGGAAGTTCTTTTGCAGATATTTTTCCCTTTGTATTTTTAACAGCAGTTGAAAGAGAAGAAGAAGGAATAGGAGCCTGGGTCTCCTCAGAAACTACCTCAGGAGGGGCGGGATGCCCTGATGGTGCACCGGCGGTATTAGAAAGAGGCTCGGTCTCCTCATCAGTACGGCTTCCTGCCACTTGGTCTTTGATTAAGTTCCTCCCACTTCTCAGGGTAACTGCTGCTGCTTCTTCAGAATCCTCACAGTCTTCGTCTGAGACCGACACTGCCTTCAACTGCTCCTTGGGTTGGTTTCTGGTTGGGAAGGCAGTGATCCAGAAGGTCTCTGCTGTAAGAGGAATTGAGTCAACTGACTCATTGTTCCTTGCATCTCCACCATGGCATTCTCTAACTTCTGGTTGATTACCGTTTGCTGTTCCTGAGAAGCCATTAACTTATCTACCATCTCCTTCAGACTGGCATTGTTTGAGCTCAATGATGGTTGCTGAGCTTGAGGCTGCTGTGGCCGGAATTGATTATATTGAGGCCTAGCAAAGCCGGGTGGTCCCCCCTGGTTCGTCCTCTGAGGTTGCATTTGATGTGAATTCAGTGCATTGTTCGGATTTCCGTACCTCAGATTTTGGTGCTGATTCTGCACCCAGGGTTGCCTGTTGTTGAACTGGCCTATGACATTGGCCTCCTCGGTTTGCCTCATCTCGGCTACTAGTGGGCAGTCCTCATAATCGTGTGCATCCCCACACTGAGAGCAGCAAGCTTCGTTGGTACTTGTAGAGATTTTCTTGGCGGATTGCTTTGAGGTCGGCCCCATGGTGAGCTGCTCGAGCATTTTTGCCATGCTTCCCATCGTAGTTTTTATCTGTGCTTGCTCGGCGGCTAGCTGTTCCATCATTGGATCTGGAGCTCGGGCAGAACTGTGACCTATTGAGAATACTCGCCTCCATTGCTGCTCCATTGGCGAAGCTCCTCACAGTAGGACTCCATAGATGCCATGAAATCCTCCCCACTTTTTGCTAGCAGGTTTCCTCCTAGGGCGGATCTTATCTCGCCTCTGTTTTCGTCTTTTAACCCCTGGAAGAATCCCTGAGCCAATGAGGTGATGTCCTGACCATGGTGAGGGCACTGGCGGAGTAGTCTTTGAATCGGTCCCACGCCTCACAGACTGTCTCACTACCCATCTGTCTGAATGCCATCAGGTCGGCAATCATTTGTCGTGTCCTGGAGATGGGAATATACTTCTCGTAGAATTTATCCATCATCTGCTCCCAGGTGGTAATGATGCCTGGCGGTAGTCGATGGAACCATTTCGAGGCTTCTCCCGATAGACTGTGCTGGAACAGGCTCAGTCTGGCGTACTCCTCCAATCCTTGTGATAAGCCCAGGGAATCCAAGTGCTAGAAAGCGATGTACATGGTCCAATGCATCCGCTGGGTCTGCACCTGAGAAAGTTCCTGCAGGGTGATTTCTAACAGCATTGGATTGATGAGAAGGTTTTACCTTTTGCCAATCGGCTATAAGTTCTGCAGTTAGATTTGGTAGAACCACTGGCCCTCTTCTTGGTGTGGCTGGTGGTCTGTTTATCCTTCCCATCGTGTATTGGGTCACTGCACCTCCTCCAATTTGGTCATGATTTGCTGCCATATTGAAGTCAAGCTGCCTTCTTGTTCTCAGAGCTTGGAGGTATACTCTCTCGATTTCAGGATCGAAGTCTGTATCCGGAGGACCAGTTGAACGCGTTCTACGCATCCACTAGGTGCTTATAATCAGCCAGAGAAAGGAACAAAATGAGTGAGTTTTTAACTAAATAATGAAAAACAATTGTATAAAATGGCACACAAAATAAATTAAAATCAAAATAAATTTCAAACAAACAATTATAAACAGTGTGTTGCAATAAAGTAACGAATTAACCAAGGCTAGGGACTAGACAAAAGTCAAGTCCCCGGCAACGGCGCCATTTTGCAAACGATTTATTTGGTATATTAAAAGCCTAGAAATAATCCTAGAATTCAATAATTCAATAGATCGTCAGGTTGCAAAAATCCCGGTCGAAATAGTATAGCAAATTATGAAGCGACCGGGGTGTCAATCCACGGGACTTGATGTGGTAAGTCTAGCCTTAGGTAATGGTTAACTCAAAAGGGGGTTTGTTTTGGTTTTGGGTTTCACAAATAGGTAACAAGAAGGTAAATAGTAGATAAATTAAAGTGATAGTCTTGGGAGTGTGAACGGTACTCTAGGTTCGGGGAGTTGTTTCACTAGCTAGGTTCTGCATATTCTACTACTTAAGTGGAGACTTGGATCGGCTTGTAATTCTCAATTATCTATTCTGTATTAAGTCTTAATTCCAGATAGCTCATCTAGACAGGGCATGTAGTTCTAGTCTAGACCTAGCAAGTATATCTAGATGGTTTTATTGCACAGAATTACTAGTCTGGTTTAATCCGGACTAAAGCTCCTAGTGACTAATATAATCTATCCGATTGCAATTATCACAGGTAACAGGTTAATAGGACCATCAATGCTAATCACCTTATCTGATCATAACATGATTCGAGGGCTTATAATAAATTCATGACGTTTATTAAAAGCACTTAAAAGCATTAACCTGAACAATCCAAATTGTCTCAATAAAGCAGTAAAATAATGCAGAGTTTAACTAATTACAACATCCCTTCCCCTAGAGTAAATCCTCTTAGCTAGACATAGCGATTATAATATAAATGAGAGAGAGTTGAGAGAAATCATCTGTTACGAAGATCTTCTTGCTCGCTCCGTCCTTTGTCCTTGCGCTGTGCTGGCTTGAGGTTGGTCTGGTGATAATGGAGTGAACTGGGTGAAATGGGAAAATGGAAATTTTGGCGAGTTTGTGAGTTGTCCGGATCAACAGGGTCGGACGTAGAGCCGGACCTGAGATGTCCGGCTAAGTCCAGGCGGACGCGATCCGGACGGAATAAAATGTGTGTGTCCGGATCCGGACGTGATCCGGACGGCTAAATGATGCGGATGTATGCGGGATGTGTGTGAGTGACGGGGAGGATTATGGAGAATTTGATGAGTGAATACGGGTTATGTCGTGAGTGAGCAGTGAAGTTTATGGAGGAAGTTTAGTGAATGGATATGGGTGTGTGAACGAGAGGTACAGTGAGGGAGAGAAGAGGATTAGACTCTGAAGTCTGGTGCGATTTGGAATGAAGGCAGAGATGGTTTATATAGGATTAGAAGGAAACACAGGTTAGTGGAGTTTGGTATAGTTGGTGAGTGGATAGTTTGATTGAGCCTCTGATTGAGCATGGAGCGTAGTTAATTAATGCGCCGCTCGCCTGTCTTTAATGCGCCGCCTGATAATTTCGCCGAAAGGCTAATTATCAGTGCGTGCATTTTTATTTTTCAATTCTGTGTGACGTCCGGATCGTGTCCGGATCCGGACGTGACACAGAGCTTTTAGATCTGAAACGTGAACTCGGATCTGGATTTTTAGGTCACGTCCGGCTGACGTCCGGCCAAACAGATCCGGACAGAGACGTCCGGCTTTGTGTCCGGCCAAACTGATCCGGACAAGACCAATTTTTGTGTCTCTTCTCCTGATTTGTTCCCCGTTGTTGTGTTGTAATCCTTATGATGTAAATCTTTATTTCCTGGGTTTTTCCTATATTTAGCACATAAAATACATCAGTTCTTATCAAATATCAATCTTAGGAAAAACACATAATAAGTGGGAAACATTGCCTGAATTGTTACAAATTATAAGGTATTAAACCCTAAAAAGCCTATATGTTTCACACTTATCATTAGGGTGCGAGTAGCATACCTTAGTGTTGTGTAGAAGATTTAAAGCAACAAATTCGACAGTGAGGGGCTAAAAATCGAAGGAAATCGATTTGGGGATTTGGGGCGATTTTAGGGATTGAGGGGTGATTTGGGGCTGTTGCGGGTGGGTGCAGGCGCAGCTGGCGGGCGGCGGGCGTCGGAGATGGGCGGCGCGGGCGTGGCGGTTGTCGGGGGTGGTGGTAGCGTGGTGGTTTGCTGGTGCGGTGGGAGAGGTGGTGGTGTGCGCAGGGGAGGGAGAAAATCATAGGGGTTGAAGTTGGGGGAGTTTGGTGCTGGGGCGTCGGGTAAACAAAGAAGAGGGAAATGAGAGACTGAGTTTTCAAAACGCGGCGTTTTCTTCTCTTTTTTTCAAAATTTTTGACCCGACCGACCTTGCAAGTCTGGTCGCAAGGTCGGTCGATTCCAGAATGGTTTGGGTTTTCGAAATTTTTCGACCAGACCGACCTTGCAAGTCCGGTCGCAAGGTCGGTCTATTCCAGAATCTTTTGGTTTCACAAAAATAGGACCGACCAACCTTGCAAGTTTCGGTAGCAAGGTCGGTCCAAGTCAGTAGCTTGGCGAGTTGGAAATCTTGGACTCGATCGACGTTGCAAGTTCGGTCCTAAGGTCGGTCGAGACCAGAATTTCCCCAAAATGTTTGTTTTCTTGCCCACAACACTTATCATCAAACAAAAACAAATTCAACATGCAAAAATAGCCAGAACAAACAATAAATAAAGCATAGAGTAAGCACCGAACTAGCATAACTTAAATGAGAAAGCAATGCAAGGTAAAAGTGCCCAATGCCCGGGTTGCCTCCCGGAAAGTTGGCCGTCTTTTTAAGGTATTTGGCTTGACCATAGTGAGGGTTAGAGGGAACCTGGAGGGTCTCTTAAGTAAAGAGCCTGAGCTTCAACCTTTTGAATGTCTCCTCCATGATAATGCTTTAGCCGGGAACCGTTGACCATGAAAGTCTCCCCCTTGACATTCTTCAGCTCATAAGCTCCATAAGGGGTGACCCTTGTGACAGTAAAGGGGACAGCCCAATAATACTTTAACTTCCCGGGGAATAACTTCAACCTCGAGTTGTAGAGGAGAACCCGGTCGCCTTCGTGAAACTCCTGCTTCACAATCATCTTATCATGCCATTTCTTGGCCTTTTCTTTGTAGATGTGGTTATTTTCATAGGCTTCCTCTCGAATCTCTTCTAACTCGGTCAATTGGAACCGTCTCTTGTCACCGGCGTTCTTGAGGTCATAGTTGAGGGCCTTCACCGCCCAATATGACTTATGCGCTAATTCAACCGGCAAGTGACAAGCCTTCCCATAGACGAGCCGGAATGGGGACATACCGATTGGAGTTTTGTAGGCGGTCCGATATGCCCACAATGCATCATCGAGCTTCATGGACCAATCTTTCCTTGAGGAGTTGACTGTCTTTTGGAGGATCCATTTAAGCTCCCTGTTGGTGACCTTAGCTTGGCCATTACATTGAGGGTGATAAGGAAGGGCAACTTTGTGTCTCACTCCGTATTTACTCATCAGCGCTTCAAATTGTTTATTGCAAAAATGAGACCCGCCATCACTCAATATGACTCTCGGTACCTCGAACCGGGTGAAAATATTTTTCTTCAGAAACTTGATCACAACTTTGGCGTCATTAGTCGGGGTTGCAATTGCTTCAACCCACTTGGTCACATAGTCGACCGCCACAAGAATAAACAAGTTGGAGCAAGAAGATGGGAAGGGGCCCATGAAGTCGATACCCCACAAATCAAACGGCTTGACCTCTATCATTATGTTGAGAGGCATCTGATGCTTGCGTGAGGTGTTCCCGAGCCTCTGACATTGGTCACAGGAGGCAACGAACGAGTGGCAATCCTTATGAAGGGTTTTCCAGAAAAACCCAGCTTGAAGAACCTTGGCCGCTGTTCGTGCCGGACCGTGGTGTCCCCCGGCTTCACCCGAGTGACAGTGAATCAAAATATCTTGCGCTTCACTCATGGGCACACATCTCCGGATCACCCCATCAGCACAAACTTTTAAAAGAAAAGGGTCCTCCCAGAAATACCTCTTGACGTCGGAGAAGAATTTCTTTCTTTGCTGATAGGTCATCTCTGGTGGAACCACTCCCCTTGCCAAATAATTTGCAAAGTCCGCATACCAAGGGTCTCCGGTCTCTGCAATCATGAAGATGCTCTCGTCTGGGAAGAATTCATTGATTGGCACACCATCATCTGGGGCCTCCATTCGAGATAGATGATCAGCTACTACATTCTACACACCCGGTTTATCCCGGATCTCTATCTCAAATTCTTGCAGGAGCAAAATCCATCGGAGAAGTCTAGGTTTCGCATCACCTTTGTTGAACAAGTACTTCAGTGCTGAGTGGTCTGTGTGCACCACAACCTTGTTGCCCAAGAGGTAGGATCGGAACTTGTCGAGGGCGAAAACCACAACCAACAGCTCCTTCTCAGTGGTGGCGTAATTCTTTTGGGCATCATTGAGAGTGCTACTAGCGTAGTAGATACTCCTCAATATCTTTTCCTTTTTCTGACAAAGGATCGCCCCCACCGCATAGTCACTGGCGTCGCACATGATCTCAAATGGTAAACTCTAATCGGGGGAAACCACGATAGGCGTAGATATAAGGCACTGTTTGAGAGTGTTGAAGGCCTTAAGTGTAACACCCATACTCTATTCGGCTCCTAATCATCTTACTTAACAATATAATCGCAGCGGTAATCTCAACAATTGACTACTGGTCACCGTTCCTGCTCGCCCATACGAGTAATAACGTGCTTCCTGATAAGCTCTTAAATACGAAACATTTTCTCGCAGTGACAACAAGAGATAGATCTAAACTCCCAAAACCAATAAAAAATTCACAGTGAGCTTTCTACGTATCCAAACCTACATGTTTCTAGGTTCGTATTTAAATTGCAACAGTGCATGTTTAAATAACTGTAATCAAACTACCCAGCGCGTCACTCTCTTTGCCGACACCGGAAGTTGCATACCTGCAAAAATGGCAGTTTGTGGTATGGAATCAGCCCTGCTGAGTAGTTATTACCTGACTGTCGTGCACCCTCGGGCCATTCAGTTATTTGGTCGAGAGTATGTAATTCGTTTCCATACAAATAGTTCAATGTTGAAACTGTAGAACAACAATATATATTGCAGTAATCTCAAATAACAAACAAGCCCCCTTCACACTCGCATCGTAATAAACCACTGAAAGCGTTTGCAGCGCTTATGAGTACAGAGACTCCATTCCAACAAACACTTAATATTTCATAATTGAGTTCAGCGACTCACTCGACCAGACACCCAACCACAATCCACACATGAGTACGGTGACTCGACACAACCAGTTCACAACACACATATGAGCACAATGGCTCGTTCAAACAAATCCACCAACATACCACACGTAACCACAAAGCACAACCAATGAACAACAAGGCGAAGTAACGAGAATTATAAACGAGTATGAACTCTCGTCTTTGGCATGCAAGCCCAAATAATGTTTGCCTAATGTACGAGTTAATATAGTCGTTCGTAATTGTTCAGTCATGTCTAATGACAACGTCTCGTTAGAACGACGTGTCTCTAAGTTACCCATCTCTTATGGCGGGTCACCCACGGCAATAGCCACTCCAGCGGTAGAGTCTCCGTCCTACGAACAATCTGTAGTTCGTTGGAAATTTATCCAGATACTTACGGCTACCACACGGTGTCCTAGTATCGTTAATGGATCACAGTTCACAGCAAGAGCCACATCCTTGATAAACTTATCTATACCATCGCATCGCTTTACTATTCTTTTTTTCTAACACAGCGGACCAAGGTCGTAGCCCAATCCTGAGTATGTCGACTCGGGATCCAGTGCTAGATACGAGAGCGGCGTTAAAGAGGCCAATGCTCTGTATATAAGTCTCAGATATTTTATATCTTATTATCCTAATGCTACAACGTTTTACTTACGTTCCTTATATTACACATATAAGATAGCATCATTGCCGCTAGTTCGTTTTATAATATGTTCATATATACGAACGGTACTGTTATCGCACAACAGTAATAATAAGGCAGCATTAATACACAACTCAAGCATATTAATTCACACAAGCAGACATTCAATCTTATCACAGATTTTCACACAATGTCTGAACTGAGGAAATCCTCAGAGACAATCAAGCCACATAAATACATACCGTTCACCCTGAGAGTATTACGGTGGAGTATGAATCAGCAAGATCCTATGCTCTGTGTCGTCTCTAACAGTCTATACAATACATGCTACTGATTAGCATACTGTATAACAACACAAAATTATACGGTACCCCGTACCGTCACTAATACCTCCCGGTTAACCCCGTTATTAACTGTCAATGTTTGTCGGGTTTTTAGGTTTAACTCGAGATTGGAAAAGTGTTATATTACAAGCGTAGTCTTGTCTCGTATATTAATATACTTTATAGTTGAGCTTTTGTTATCGCATGTAACCTAATGTAT
The DNA here is from genome assembly GCA_023374045.1 of Limonium bicolor. Taxonomy (NCBI): domain Eukaryota; kingdom Viridiplantae; phylum Streptophyta; class Magnoliopsida; order Caryophyllales; family Plumbaginaceae; genus Limonium; species Limonium bicolor. The sequence continues at coordinate 145,169,181 of CM041778.1, forward strand.
GTTTGTACATCATATAGCTTGTTTCTATATTGTATGTATGATTCTTGTCATACACCATACATTTCACCTTGGTATTTATTTTTCTACGGTTTGTTTCTCTCTTTTTTTTTCTTTTTTTCCAAATTCAATGTGGTAAACAATACTTTGCATTATCAATCCTTATTATCACATGCACAGTCCTAACATTCCATATCCAATGTTTGTAATTCTTTTCCTTTATCATATGTCATTTTAATTATGAAAATATATGGTCATTAAACCATATTATATTTTCCACCACAACACATATTTATTTATGTGTATGTATTTATGGAACTATTTCTTATATGGCAATTCTTATAATATATATTCATCCTTTTTAATGAATACCTCTTATATTACAAATGTTATAATTCTTATAACATTAAAACCATATTATAAAGTTCATTCAAAAATATTAATATTTCCGAACAGCACCTATGTTCCTTAATTATTTCAAAATCCTCCACATAATTTATACCATGTTATATTATAGTATATAACATATATTTTGACAACTATGTCATTAAAACAATTATAACTTATAGTTATATATTGTTAATAAATACCAAACAGCCCTTAAAACTCTCGGTATTAATTAATTCCCACTAAACTTCCATAATTTACAACTCAACCCCAAATTATATTTCCTTGTTACACTTATAGTATACCTTATATTAAATCCTTATTCCTTAATATACTTATAACCCATGGTTATATTTTCTCAAAATAACGAACAGACCCCATGGTCTATTTAAATTATTTTTCCACCACTTAACTTTCTATATTCACCAATTTCCCCTCTTTATAACATATAGTTTCCTAATTCCATTAAAATCATTATTATACATATGTCCTTATAAACCTTGTATTAATTCCAAAAATCACCAAACTATACCAAAAGGTTATAAACCTTATTCCTAACCTTATACTTTCTCTAAATCTCGATTTTACCACATATGTTACCCATTTGTAACAATATTATGAAATACCTTATATATACTTATTTAATTCATATTAACTCCAAATTTAACCAAATCAATTCCTAAAAATTCCTAATAACCTAAGGTTCGTACTAAACTCCTTTTAGTACCCCCAAGTTTTCGGAAATCACAATACCACCCCAAGTCTTATAAATCTTTTACAATTTAATAAGTATCTTATTATAAGGTAGTATTTTAATTTCTAAAATTCTCCAAAGTTGGCCAAAGTCTCCTATATAGTCAACTTTGACTTCTAATACCAATTGGGACTCAAACTTTCGGTAATTACCAATAATACCCCATACTTTTCTATTTTTACAGTTTTTGACCCAAAACTTTATAAAATGTTTATAATTTTTATTAAATTTATTTAAAAAGCCTAATTGCTCTAAATTAAGCCCACGGCTTTCTAAATTCCTAGTAATTACGAATTGGCCCCAATTTTAATTATAAGCATAAATAAAACTAAATAAGCTTATAAACTTAAAATAAAATGGCCTAATGACATGGCCTTATTACAACCTTGAACTTGCAAAATAAATTACACAATAAATGTCTCAAAATATAGCATATATATTCGGCCTCACTTAGGTTTAATTATTTTTCCACATAATGTCATAATTGACCATCATGTTAATTAAATCCCTTAAATGACTAGCTTAATTTATCTTAGCCATTTTTTCCATTTTTAGGTCAATATGGCCTATATATATATTCACTCTCGGCCATATATATGTATATGCTTAAAATTACAAAAACCATAAGTTTAAGGTGTTTATACCTTGATTAAGCCTTGTATGCTCTCGGCCACTTGTAGGAAAAATCACCACTTGATTTAGACATGTTTAATACACAAAAACAAGATATGGTTACCCTCCAAGCTTGAGCTTAACCATAAGGGATAATTAATGTAAGATTTAAGGCAAAAATCACCTTAAAATGCAAGGGAAGTTCTAGGTATTTTCGACCTGAACCAAACACACCACAAGGTGTTAGATCCACCATATTGACATAGGAAATAGTTAGATCTCGAAATACTACCTGTTATTAGGTTTTACCTTGGAAAAATGCCTTAAAAGAGTATTTCTCTTGGATCTCGGTCACCCTTGCTCCAAATGGCTAACCAACAGATTCCACATGAAAAGTAGAAGAAGATGAGGCTATGACCAAAGTTTCACAGCCAAACTCGAAGGGAATCAAAAGTTATGAGCTTAAAGCACATTTTTACCTTAAAATGTAGATTTGAACAACCCTGGTCCCTCTACTGGTCTCAACCGAGTTTAGCTCTTTTTAACCTTATAACACTGAGAATAAGCCATAGGAATTGATGAGCCACGAAATTTAGGTGTTGGTAGTGAAGAGATGAAGAAAAGGGCTAAAAATGACATTAAAACACTTACCTTAAGGACTTAAGAGCTAGGTTTGCCTTCCATGTTCAAGAGCAAGCTTTGAGAGCTTGAGAGGAAGGGAGAGCTCAGTTGACAGGGCTGGAATCGGACAAGGAGGAAGGAAGGAATGGGTAAGTTTTGAAATAATTGAAAAAGTAACTTAATTTTCAAAGTAATTGGTATTAGGTATAGTTTGTCCCATAATGATTGTAGTGTCTCCTCCCTCTTGCCAGCCGATTCCAAGGGTTTAAATGGGTCATTTAATTGACCATTGACCATACTTGGTCAATATTGACTCATGCGGGCCACTTTAGGGTTTTATTATTTTTAATATTAATTTGTAAAAATTCGTAAATTTCTGGAATTAAATTCCTAATATGATACAATATAAATATCATATTTAAGGATAATTATAATTTTTAAGCCTATTAAAAATCAATTTAAAAGGCAATCTCACGAAAACGTGCTTTAAGGAGTTTTAGCGCACATTTTTGTGTCACAGGGTTTCCTGAGCTTAGTTCTCCTTGAGAATGTTTTATTGTGTTCCTTACTTCATTATAATACCTAGGAATCCACTTGGGTCCTACTTGAGGTCATACAATCTTTATGGTGTCTTAAAGCACATTTTTGGCTTTACCGATCTTAAGGCGTGTTTTGCCTTGTTGAGATCTTTTAGATTGTTCCCCAATAATATTAGATGTTTAATATTTTAGATCATTAATAGATCATTTAATTATATTTTAAAGGTTAGGGGTATTTCAGTCTACCCCCCTTAAAAAGGCTTCGTCCCGAAGTCCTTAACCCTCTACAGTTCACCTAAGGAATCAAGTTCCACTAAGTAACCAAACAGTCCATTGCTAGGGAGTAACTCCCACTAGGTTCAACCTAGTCTATACATACAGCATATATCAAAGTCAACTCATGGTATAAGCTCATTCGTTCATCACTAAACAAGGTGCACATCCAATTCATCCACAAAAGTACTCAGCGGTACTATATATATCCAACCAGGTACAAAACTCATAGTACACCACTAGACAAGGTGCAAAACTCATGTACACAGCACTAGACAAGGTGCAAAACTCATAGTACACAGCACTAGACAAGGTGCAAACTCATAAAGTACTCAAAGGTGTTTGCAAGGGATACTCCACGCACCCTATCTACATGTTAGTATCTCGCGAGGATACCCACACATCATTCCACATGTATGCGTGCACATATAGTTAACGTTGACAACTCACAGGGAAGCAGTCTTAAAGACCAGGACTTGACGATCCCCAACCCAACCAACGTCTACTACCCGCGGACACACCGGTTTGATCATAACGAAGGACACTGCGGTCCACGGCTCCTCGGGCAGTCACCTTATTTCCTTAGTCACCCACAGACACACCGGTCTAACGACAAAGGACTCTGCGGTCCACGGTTCTATGGGTGATGTCACTCGCAGACACACCGGTCTAATGACGAAGGACTCCACGGTCCACGGCTCTTCGAGTGACGCCTAAATTCCAATTTCCATTCATATCTGTGTCCACTTGTAGGAAGTTTCGAGAATCATTCAACCCCGACGTGGTCAGCGTCAGTGTTGAACTATCTCTCACCTCAATTTGTGTTCGGTTTCCCTTGATCGGACCAGGATCAAGTTCAACTTCCCACGTCAAATTCAATCAATCAATTGTTTATTCACTTCTAATCTCGTTTCCTCTTGATATTTACCACCTCGTATCCCATAGATACACAAGTCAACTAGTGTAATTAACCTAATCACCGACATACAGGATTATGTATTCTAGCCAAGTACCAAGTTCACTCGACTTATAATTATTCATACAATTCCTAGAGGTTTTACCTCCACTAGGTTATACATCGGTCTCATGCCGACTCACTCATCGCATTCCAATAATCGGTTTCATACCGAGTCACAAATCATATAGTATGGAGCTTTCTACTCCTTTTATTTGCCATCTCCCATCGAAGCTACCAGATAGACCTACTTGAACTCTCAACCGGAGATAACAAGTTAGGCGTTTATGTGTTTAGTGTTCGCAACGTTTGCATAAATAATCGGAATTAGGATAAGAACACTCTATCTGTTCTCCCTTTCCTATTCGCCATAACTAATGCGAACTAAAATATATTTATGTTCATACACATAATACATCACAATATTACCTCAAGTAACATAACACAATCGTAACACTTGTACTCTACGTACAATAATAGTGTTTGCTGCATGTGTACCATGCGCTACGTACTCCTACGTACGGTATATTTTAATCGCTCTACCCCCCTTAAAAATGATTACGCCCACGTAATCTACGAATATATCATCGTGAAGTAATAAGTTCAAGATGTTCCATTCCAGTGGGATTATTCGTGCACTAATGTGTTACATATTTCATTACCCCTTTTTCCATAGGGTCGGGCTTTAGCCCCTCAGGTTATACCGCCTACCTCGCTTAGGTGTATGTATATTCATATACGGTTTGATCGGAAGATGTAAACACATCATTTGTGTTCCTCAAGCCTGCTAGGTATGTCAAACCTAAGCAATATGGGCCCACTCGCTCCGCAAGCAGTCTGCCCAACTACTATATGGTTAGTTTACCCCTTTTAGGTAGTAGTTTCATGTCCGTTCCAAGTCCATGTGACGGTGTTTTCTACACAGTCTTCCATAATTATGGGAATGGTGTAATTTATTCGGCTGTGTGGTATCGTTAGTCACACACACTTATTTTTCAACTAGCCATTTTATTCAGCTCTCCTGAATTCTATACGTGCTCAAGGTATATTTCCATGAGTTCATGCCACCCTACCGAACTAACCTTCGTATAAGTGTTGTCAGCTATGCTCTAGCATCTAGTGCTTACATCAGTTGTCTCTAAAATATCAAGACGAGTCTGATATGCGCAACCAACTGGCGCCTCATGACTCTAAGTTATTTCCCTCTGGAATGAGTTCGTTCTTTGGGTACCTTGTAGGTCCGCTTTTGCTAGTGTAAACTCGTATCCCTCGTGTGTTGGTACTTTAGTATTTAACAGTTATTATAATGGTCGCTTGTTGCGCACCATGTACCAGTCGATTGGACGGTTATCCGCCGTTGCGGTTTGCATGGAGTATCTAATCTCCAGCTTAGAGTATCTCTTGTAATGCTCGCTTTTGCCCTTCGTCTGTTGTAAACATATAATACGACTGTGGGTTTTAGCTTGGTATTCATTTTCTGTTCAACCTAATTGGTACTAACATACTAACGTTTATGGCTTGGGCATGTGGTTGTTATTATTTAACGGACATCATCGCAGCGCCCTCAGCGCGTGGTATAACTCTCTTTGTGCCCCCTTTTTGGGTAGCATCTACTATCACAAGGGTTTCTCTAAGATAACTTCCTTAAATACCACAATTCCTTTTCTCATTCATGGGTTCAATTTGCCATTACCATTCAATTGGCCTTAGTTTCCTCGTTTACTAAAATCCCCAAAACTTATGTTTAACTCCTCCACTGTGGAGTTGCGACCTTATGTCACTTTATTATCAAGCTATCCTTGATTTTCCTAACCTTGCTAGTTTGACTGAGATCTCTCTCGTCATTACATGGTTCACCTAGTCAGGGTTCCATTCGCTGACTTAGACACAGAGTTGATTACCTCCTGGGTCCTACACCACTCGTTTACATGCATGGGGTACCATACTGATACATTACTACTTACCCAACTAACTTCATATAGTTTGTCAGGCCCACAAGCTCCTAGGAGTGCGGTCGTCCCATGTCTCGTTTAGTGCACTCGTTCGTACCCGGTGATTATCGTACTCTTAGTCTTGGTAACTTATGTTTGAGTAGCTATGCTGCCAATTCTTAACCTTTAATGTCAGAATGGCCCTAATATTAGGCTCTATGGTTTCTTTTATTAGTGTATATTTCCCTTACTTTCTAAGATAGGTGTTTGCGACTTATCGCCCTGATTCTGGTTTCCACATGTTCGTCATCTGGTATTTGTGAGTGGGGATCAGTAACTACCTGTTATCTCTCCCGTTCACTCCTAGGCTGTTAACGCCTTCAGACATGAGTTTTCAGTATGCGGATTCCACCCAATCTATTGGGTTACACCATATGGTGTTTCCGGACTCCATGATAAAGGTTGACACCTCGGGTTTCCCCTGTCTTATGGTAGTCCCGTTAGTCTGATATTAATCAGTACTTGTGATTCATCACCCTTTTTCCCCTAGTTTTGGGTCACTTTGGTGGTACTAAGGTATCCCTCCGTAGGCCTATGCCATACGATATTCAGCCTCAATACTGATTCTGATAGTTAAATGATTGTTAGTCTTGTTATTTAATTTATTCCTAGTTGGTTTTAATACTTTCTCCTGAGGTTACAATTGGGTGCCCACAACTTAGTGGTTTCCGCTAATCATTCCTCTTCATTGTGTGGTCCTTACTCTTATTCAACTCATATTTCCTCCATCCTCTTTGAGGTAACGGTATCTTCCGTCATCAGGCAATTTTCACTTTTTAGTTTATATCCACTGCCCTCCATACGGGAGTCTAGCAGCATAATGGATCACGACATCTCCGGCGTGTGTGGTGCGGGCATTACATCGGCCCCTTTTTATTGCACGTTCACATCTGCCTATTATTATTTTTTTAAAAGGTCCTGCCTCATATAGCTCACTTCTTGCCCTCTGGCAATGTTCAATCGTAGTGGTTTAACCACGAGTGTCACGCACTCTCTAAATATGGTTATGCTGGTCCTGAAGACCCGTCACTCCCCACCGGTAATGGTTGACGTTTAATGTCCATACCGGCACTGGGGTTAGACTTGTAAGCACTAACTATTGTTATTCTCATTCACTCCCCTTTTAATATTCTACTAAATGGTGTATTTTTTTTTTTGGTTTAATGGTCAGACCGGCTAGGTCTTCTCGAGGTTCTCTCGACCTCAAACCCAAGGGTTTCGTACCCCTGCCCTTAAGAAGGTTGTGTCCTGCTTTATTGCATTACGGACTTACATAAGATTTAGTGTTCTATTGGTAACCGCCTGGACCACCACGTCCTTTAGGGTTAGTTTACTGTCGCTGCACTTGCTGTAGCAAGTGCGCAAGGTAGGTTGAAATTTAGTACTTTGGTTAGTGTGGCACTTGCAGTGGCAAGTGCGCCATGCAGCCTGCGCCACCGGTACGGTGTGTTAGTGCAGTGCTATTCCCTAGTCGGGTTCCTGTTCAAGTCAAAAGTTCTTATTCAAATTTATATAGTCTCACTCCCGCACCCGTTCCCACAAGCTTGTTATGGTAATAAAGTCTTACTCTCCTCACGAGGTGTTGCATGATAGCAATTTGACGAGTTCTTGTTCCTACAGTTCTCAAGATTTCTCCTCATGCACGTCGGGCCATCTTGAACCTTCAGTGTTGCATGGTTTAGAGTTACTCGCTTCGGGTGAGACTTCAAAAAGGTAATTCCTTCCATCTATTACATATCTTTAAACTAATCATTACTCGTCGTTTCCACTTCCTTTTCCCCCAAGCGCACTGACCAGTGTTTTCTTGGATATAGGACAGGGTTGCTTTGCTCATAGCAAGTTAGCCCCATTAGTCCTACAGGAAATTTTTCTCCTCAAACTCGGTCCATTATTTATCACATCCTCGTATGGTAGACATTATGTCATTACCAGGACCCCCGGTCCTAAGCATTACATCAAAACACAAAGTCTTATTTTCTACATTTAACATAATCTTCTTAGCATCCACATCGGGTCTTTCCGATCAGGAGAGTTATCTCCGTGGTGTTTCTCATTTCATTGCCTCACTAGATAGTACTCGGGATACGGGCTGCGGCGGGTGGGGTACCATTGCAAATTTTCCGGGATGCTCTCCCATCAAGTGCGAGTGGTTCATACCATCTTCGCGTTACTTGGGGTTGCTGGACCTTCACCACCTTCCGCTGCTCCGTGTTCTTCCTTAGTACTGTTACCCGACCTCTCTCTGACATAAGTCAAGAGGACGGGTTAGACCTCTACCGTAGTTTCGGTCATTTATTATTGAAGTGCCTCCACGGTTATGGTGTGCAAGTTTAAGCATTGCATCAACCCCGCAAGGTCACGTATCCTCACACGTTTTTCCCGTATTCCCAAAACCTATGCTCACTGTATAAATCCTACTATCTCTTGTCATCAGAGCGGTACTCCGCTCTGATACCACTTTTGTAACACCCCTACTCTATTCGGCTCCTAATCATCTTACTTAACAATATAATCGCAGCGGTAATCTCAACAATTGACTACTGGTCACCGTTCTGCTCGCCCATACGAGTAATAACGTGCTTCCTGATAAGCTCTTAAATACGAAACATTTTCTCGCAGTGACAACAAGAGATAGATCTAAACTCCCAAACCAATATAAAATACATTCACAGTGAGCTTTCTACGTATCCAAAACCTATACATGTTTCTAGGTTCGTATTAAAATGCAACAGTGCATGTTTAAATAACTGTAATCAAACTACCCAGCGCGTCACTCTCTTTGCCGACACCGGAAGTTGCATACCTGCAAAAATGGTAGTTTGTGGTATGGAATCAGCCCCTGCTGAGTATGTTATTACCTGACTGTCATGCACCCTCGGACCATTCAGTTATTTGGTCGAGAGTATGCAATTCGTTTCCATACAAATAGTTCAATGTTGAAACTGTAAAGCAACAATATATATTGCAGTAATCTCAAATAACAAACAAGCCCCCGGCTTCACACATCGCATCGTAATAAACCACTGAAAGCGTTTACAGCGCTTATATGAGTACAGAGACTCCACTCCAACAAACACTTAATAATTCATAATTGAGTTCGCGACTCACTCGACCAGACACCCAACCACAATCCACACATGAGTACGGTGACTCGACACAACCAGTTCACAACACACAATATGAGCACAATGGCTTGTTCAAACAAATCCACCAACATACCACACATAACCACAAAGCACAACCAATGAACAACAAGGCGAAGTAACGAGAATTATAAACGAGTATGAACTCTCGTCTTTGGCATGCAAGCCCAAATAATGTTCGCCTAATGTACGAGTTAATATAGTCGTTCGTAATTGTTCAATCATGTCTAATGACAACGTCTCGTTAGAACGACGTGTCTCTAAGTTACCCATCTCTTATGGCGGGTCACCCACGGCAATAGCCACTCCAGCGGTAGAGTCTCCGTCCTACGAACAATCTGTAGTTCGTTGGAAATTTATCCAGATACTTACGGCTACCACACGGTGTCCTAGTATCGTTAATGGATCACAGTTCACAGCAAGAGCCACATCCTTGATAAACTTATCTATACCATCGCATCGCTTTACTATTCTTTTTTTTCTAACACAGCAGACCAAGGTTGTAGTCCAATCCTGAGTATGTCGACTCGGGATCCAGTGCTAGATACGAGAGCGGCGTTAAAGAGGCCAATGCTCCGTATATAAGTCTCAGATATTTTATATATCTTATTATCCTAATGCTACAACGTTTTACTTACGTTCCTTATATTACACATATAAGATAGCATCATTGCCGCTAGTTCGTTTTATAATATGTTCATATATACGAACGGTACTGTTATCGCACAACAGTAATAATAAGGCAGCATTAATACACAACTCAAGCATATTAATTCACACAAGCAGACATTCAATCTTATCACAGATTTTCACACAATGTCTGAACTGAGGAAATCCTCAGAGACAATCAAGCCACATAAATAACATACCGTTCACCCTGAGAGTATTACGGTGGAGTATGAATCAGCAAGATCCTATGCTCCGTGCGTCGTCTCTAACAGTCTATACAATACATAATGCTACTGATTAGCATACTGTATAACAACACAAAATTCTACGGTACCCCGTACCGTCACTAATACCTCCCGGTTAACCCCCGTTATTAACTGTCAATGTTTGTCGGGTTTTAGGTTTAACTCGAGATTGGAAAAGTGTTATATTACAAGCGTAGTCTTGTCTCGTATATTAATATACTTTATAGTTGAGCTTTTGTTATCGCATGTAACCTAATGTATGTTTGTACATCATATAGCTTGTTTCTATATTGTATGTATGATTCTTGTCATACACCATACATTTCACCTTAGTATTTATTTTTCTAAGGTTTGTTTCTCTCTTTTTTTTTTCTTTTTCCAAATTCAATGTGGTAAACAATACTTTGCATTATCAATCCTTATTATCACATGTACAGTCCTAACATTCCATATCCAATGTTTGTAATTCTTTTCCCTTTATCATATGTCATTTTAATTATGAAAATATATGGTCATTAAACCATATTATATTTTCCACCACAACACATATTTATTTATGTGTATGTATTTATGGAACTATTTCTTATATGGCAATTCTTATAATATATATTCATCCTTTTTAATGAATACCTCTTATATTACAAATGTTATAATTCTTATAACATTAAAACCATATTATAAAGTTCATTCAAAAATATTAATATTTCCGAACAGCACCTATGTTCCTTAATTATTTACAAAATCCTCCACATAATTTATACCATGTTATATTATAGTTATATAACATATATTTTGACAACTATGTCATTAAAACAATTATAACTTATAGTTATATATTGTTAATAAATACCAAACAGCCCTTAAAACTCTCGGTATTAATTAATTCCCACCAAACTTCCATAATTTACAACTCAACCCCAAATTATATTTCCTTGTTACACTTATAGTATATACCTTATATTATAATCCTTATTCCTTAATATACTTATAACCCATGGTTATATTTTCTCAAAATAACCGAACAGACCCCATGGTCTATTTAAATTATTTTTCCACCACTTAACTTTCTATATTCACCAATTTCCCCTCTTTATAACATATAGTTTCCTAATTCCATTAAAATCATATATTATACATATGTCCTTATAAAACCTTGTATATAATTCCAAAAATCACCAAACTATACCAAAAGGTTATAAACCTTATTCCTAACCTTATACTTTCTCTAAATCTCGATTTTACCACATATGTTACCCATTTGTAACAATATTATGAAATACCTTATATTATACTTATTTAATTCATATTAACTCCAAATTTAACCAAATCAATTCCTAAAAATTCCTAATAACCTAAGGTTTGTACTAAACTCCTTTTAGTACCCCCAAGTTTTCGGAAATCACAATACCACCCCAAGTCTTATAAATCTTTTACAATTTAATAAGTATCTTATTATAAGGTAGTATTTTAATTTCTAAAATTCTCCAAAGTTGGTCAAAGTCTCCTATATAGTCAACTTTGACTTCTAATACCAATTGGGACTCAAACTTTCGGTAATTACCAACAATACCCCATACTTTTCTATTTTTACAGTTTTGACCCAAAACTTTATAAAATGTTATAATTTTTATTAAATTTTTAAAAAGCCTAAATTGCTCTAAATTAAGCCCACGGCTTTCTAAATTCCTAGTAATTACGAATTGGCCCCAATTTTAATTATAAGCATAAATAAAACTAAATAAGCTTATAAACTTAAATAAAATGGCCTAATGACATGGCCTTATTACAACCTTGAACTTGCAAAATAAATTACACAATAAATGTCTCAAAATATAGCATATATATTCGGCCTCACTTAGGTTTAATTATTTTTCCACATAATGTCATAATTTGACCATCATGTTAATTAAATCCCTTAAATGACTAGCTTAATTTATCTTAGCCATTTTTTTCCATTTTTAGGTCAATATGACCTATATATATATATTTCACTCTCGGCCATATATATGTATATGCTTAAAAATTACAAAAACCATAAGTTTAAGGTGTTTATACCTTGATTAAGCCTTGTATGCTCTCGGCCACTTGTAGGAAAAATCACCACTTGATTTAGACATGTTTAATACACAAAAACAAGATATGGTTACCCTCCAAGCTTGAGCTTAACCATAAGGGATAATTAATGTAAGATTTAAGGCAAAAATCACCTTAAAAATGCAAGGGAAGTTCTAGGTATTTTCGACCTGAACCAAACACACCACAAGGTGTTAGATCCACCATATTGACATAGGAAATAGTTAGATCTCGAAATACTACCTTGTTATTAGGTTTTACCTTGGAAAAATGCCTTAAAAGAGAGTATTTCTCTTGGATCTCGGTCACCCTTGCTCCAAATGGCTAACCAACAGATTCCACATGAAAAGGAGAAGAAGATGAGGCTATGACCAAAGTTTCACAGCCAAACTCGAAGGGAATCAAAAGTTATGAGCTTAAAGCACATTTTTACCTTAAAATGTAGATTTGAACAACCTTGGTCCCTCTACTGGTCTCAACCGAGTTTAGCTCTTGTTCTAACCTTAGAACACTGAGAATAAGCCATAGGAATTGATGAGCCACGAAATTTAGGTGTTGGTAGTGAAGAGATGAAGAAAAAGGGCTAAAAATGACATTAAAACACTTACCTTAAGGACTTAAGAGCTAGGTTTGCCTTCCATGTTCAAGAGCAAGCTTTGAGAGCTTGAGAGGAAGGGAGAGCTCGGTTGACAGGGCTGGAATCGGACAAGGAGGAAGGAAGGAATGGGTAAGTTTTGAAATAATTGAAAAAGTAACTTAATTTTCAAAAGTAATTGGTATTAGGTATAGTTTGTCCCATAATGATTGTAGGCTGTCTCCTCCCTCTTGCCAGCCGATTTCCAAGGGGTTAAATGGGTCATTTAATTGACCATTGACCATACTTGGTCAATATTGACTCATGCGGGCCCCACTTTAGGGTTTTATTAATATTTTAATATTAATTTGTAAAAATTCGTAAATTTCTGGAATTAAATTCCTAATATGATACAATATGATAAAATATCATATTTAAGGATAATTATAATTTTTAAGCCCATTAAAAATCAATTTAAAAGGCAATCTCACGAAAACGTGCTTTAAGGAGTTTTAGCGCACATTTTTGTGTCACAGGGTGTTCCTGAGCTTAGTTCTCCTTGAGAATTGTTTTATTGTGTTCCTTACTTCATTATAATACTAGGAATCCACTTGGGTCCTATTGGGTCATACAATCTTCATGGTGTCTTAAAGCACATTTTTGGCTTTACCGATCTTAAGGCGTGTTTTGCCTTGTTGAGATCTTTTAGATTGTTCCCAATAATATTTAGGTGTTTAATAATCATCTTAGATCATTAATAGATCATTTAATTATATTTTAAAGATTAGGGGTATTTCATTAAGGCATTCCTCGGTGAATTCAAATTTTGCATCCTTGGTCAAGAGGTCGCAGAAAGGCTTTGAGATTTTGGAGAAGTCTTTTATGAACCTTCTGTAAAAACCGGCATGACCCAAAAAGCTTCGAATGTCTTTCGCTGATGTTGGAGGAGGTAGCTTTTCAATTACTTCAATTTTAGCCTTGTCTACCTTAATACCCTCTGAAGAGATCTTGTGCCCCAAGATGATTCCTTCTTTTACCATAAAATGGCATTTTTCCCAATTGAGCACAAGATTTGTCTCCTCACACCTGATCAAGATAGCCTCGAGGTTGTCCAAGCAAGTGTCGAAGGAGGTGCTGAAGACGGAGAAGTCGTCCATAAAGACCTCAATGCTTTTTTCTAGGAATTCGGAGAAGATTGCCATCATGCATCTCTGAAATGTGGCCGGGGCGTTGCAAAGCCCGAAAGGCATCCGGGTGTAGGCAAACGTCCCATATGGGCATGTAAATGTCGTCTTCTCCTGGTCCTCAAGAGCTATGGAGATTTGGAGATACCCCAAATATCCATCCAAAAAGCAGTAATAGTCTTGCCCCGCCAACCTCTCGAGCATTTGATCAATGAATGTGAGAGGGAAGTGGTCTTTTCTGGTGGCGGTGTTCAGCTTCCGGTAGTCGATGCAGACTCTCCAACCATTGGTAGTCCTCTGAGACACCAGCTCACCCTTTTCGTTGGGGACGACGGTAACACATCCTTTCTTTGGGACCACTTGCACGGGACTTACCCAATTGCTGTCGGAGATGGCATAGATAATCCCCGCATCTAAGAGTTTAAGAACTTCCTTTTTGATAACCTCCTTCATATTGGGATTTAATCCCCTCTGAGGTTGGACCAACGGCTTGTATTCATCTTCCATGAATATCCGGTGGGTGCAGAAATGAGGGCTAATCCCTTTGATGTCGGCTATAGTCCACCTGATAGCCCGTTTATGGTTTCGAAGCACCCTCATCAGACTTTCCTCTTGTGCACCTGTCAAGGAAGAAGAAATAATAACAGGTAGAACATACGGATCAGTCAAATAAGCATATTTAAGATGAGAGGGTAGAGATTTCATCTCCACAGTAAGAGGCTTATCAACCGAGGGCAACGGCTTCTGAGCAGCTCGTTCCAATGGTTCGGGGGCGGATAGCATGGTCTATAGCCAGAAAATCTGCTGTTCAACTCAGCCACCATTTCAATCATGTCTGGGTGGAATTCTTGTTCAAAACAAGCCTCAAACAAATCTAATTCAAGGGCATCAGATTTAACAAGAGAGAGAGAGAGTGATCCTGCACAATTGAATCTATGACATCTATAGCAAAAACAGCCTCAACCTGTGAGGGTCTCTTCACTACTTTAGACATGTCAAATTCTAATTTTTCATCATGAAGTCGCAAAGTTATTTTGCCTTTCTCCACATCTATAAGGGCCCTAACAGTTCTCATGAAAGGTCTATCCAAAATTAGTGGCACTCTCTGGTCCTCTTCCATGTCTATTACAATGAAATCAGCTGGGAAAACAAATGTACCAACAGTTACTACCAAGTCCTCTACCTTCCCTTTAGGGATAACCAAAGATCTATCCGCTAGTTGCAATTGAATGGGAGTGGGAGTGCATTTACCAATTCCAAGCTTATTAAAAGTTGAGAGAGGCATAAGATTTATACTAGCACCTAAATCACATAGCCCACTACCGTAGTCAATTTCACCAATAAAGCAAGGAACGACAGGTAAACCGGGATCTCCAAGCTTTGAAGGTAGGCTTCTTTGTAGAACCGCTGAAACTTCTTCGGTGAGGTGAACGGTTTCCGCTTCCTCTAGCGATCTCTTGTTTGCTATGATGTCCTTCATGAACTTAGCATAAATCGGCATCTGTTTCAAAGCATCAGAAAAAGGAATGTTAATTGTTAATTTCTTGAAAATGCTTAGAAACTTCCCAAATGTTCATCCATATTTTTCTTTTGAGTCTATTGGGAAAAGGAAGAGGGGGAAGATGTTTTGCAAGAGTAGTAGAAGTAGAAGGTTCAGGAGACTCCTTCTCCTTGGAAGCTTCCTTAGGTGGAGGTGATGGTTCCTCAACAATCTCTTGCTCTTCTTCTTGAGCTTCATCTTCTTGGGACTCCATGTCCTCTTGTGAGCATGACGGATCAAGGAGTCTCCCACTCCTTAGTGTTACCACTTTTGCTTGCTCTCTTGGATTGGGCTTGGCTTGACTTGGAAGGACACCCGGTTGTCTTTGAGCAAGTTGTTGGGAGATGCTTTCAAGTTAGGCTTCAACCCGTTTGTTGGTGGCTTCTTGGCTTGCTTTAAAAGCATCCAAATCAACCGCTTTAGTGTGTACAACCGAGATAAGATTTTTCATCATGTCTCTTAGCTCGGCATTGGCATCCGTGGATGGAGAAGGAGGTTGTTGATGTGGTTGGTGTTGTTATTGAAAGCCCGGAGGTGCTCCTTGTGGTCAGTAACCCATTTGTGGGTTGGACATTTGAGACGACCCTTGTGACCAGTAGCCCGTGGGATTGTTGGAAGCATTGCTAGCTCCCCCTTGGGTTTGGTCATTATTTCTCCATGAGAAGTTTGGATGGTTCCTCCATGGGGCGTTTTGTTGGTTGTAGTTGTATCCGGGCGGTTGCCTACACAGTTTCATCCTCATGTGGATCGGCATAAACCTTGCCTTCGCCAAAGTGGGTCTCATGAGGACCCGCACAAATTGCACACCCCTTTGGATTGAAGTAGAAAGCAGATGGAGAGGGTGATGATGAAGAAGCTATAGACTTTGTTGTTTCTTTTTGAGCTATAGCTAGCTTCTCCACCATCTTGGTGAGTGAAGATAGTTGAGCGGAAAGGTGGTCGGTGGGCTCAACATGTAAGAGACCAGCTGCTCTTGGTGCTCTCCCCTTTGGTTTAGACCATTGCCTTGTGTTACTAGTCATCACCTCTAGGAGTTTCATCCCCTCTTGAGGTGACTTAGTCATAAAGCTTCCTCCAGCTGAGGAGTTCACAAGTAGTCTATTCGAGTCGTCGAGACCGTTGAAAAATGATAGACAAAGTGATTGGTCATCCAAGCCGTGGTGGGAACAATTCATCAACATGTCTTTGAATCTATCCCATGCATCATATAACGTCTCTCCGGGCTCTTGGCAAAAGGTATTAATCTCTCCAATTAATTGCCTCGTTCTACTTGTGGGGTAATACTTGGCAAGAAATTTTTGAGCCATTTGTGCCCAAGTATGGATTGATTTTGACGGTAAGCTCATATACCATCTTGATGCAGCGTCGGCCAGTGAGTGAGGGAAGAGCTGCAGGCGTATCCTCTCACCAACGTTTCTAGTTCTACCAAATGAGTTGCAAAAGTCGAGGAATTGACTTAGGTGGTTAGGAGCTTCATCGGGATTTGCTCCACTGAATTTTCCTAAGTCCCAGACAGCAGTGATGTAGTGGGTCTTGAATACCCATTGTCCGGCCTCTTAAGGCGTCAACTCCGGTAGGACTATGGCCGAAGGTCTCCCTTCTGTGTCCGGCTGGGTTGTAGTCTTTGAGAGCCATTGTGTGGGTTTCCGTTTCTTCTCTAAACCCCATGTTGGTTAGATCAGCCATGATTGAATTTTCACAGTTCGGATGGCTCTCAACAATGAATGCTCGAGCTCGGGTCTCGGACTAACAAGTGAAGATCCTTTGGCTCGAGTGTTTGGCATACACTGAGAAAACAGAAGGTACCTAAACCACACCAACACCAAATGCTATAAGGAAATGTAAAAATATAGACAACAACTGAAAATACAAATACCACAAATAAAGTAGATAAAAGTACTAAATGCACAAAACTAAAGTACCGAAACCAAGGGAAATTGAATAATCAATTTCCCCGGCAACGGCGCCAAAAACTTGTTGAAAAGATTACAAACATAGTAATTAAACCTAGCTAAAATGGGCAAGTGCACCCAATTCGTTGCAATAAAACAAGTGTCGTATCCACAAGGAAATTGGTTGCTAAATCCCAAGCTTCGGTATAATAGTAAGTGCGAATAACAGTAAAAATGGGGGTTTAGCCAGAGCAAGCTTGGTTGTTGTTTGAAATGCAATAAAACAGTAAAATGTTTGTGTATGGAATGGATGGGGAGAGTACCCAGGATAGCGGGAATCACCTAATTCACTCAAAGAACTTTAAAACCATAACTCATCATCTCAATGTCTATGAGAGTTTAGCTCATGAATCCCCAAATCATGGGAAATCCATTCTACCTAAATAATCAAACCCCCTTAATTAAAGGAGGTTCAAGTCATCAAATAGCATTAAGCAGCACTCTTAGTCCAATAACCCTAAGCATTCACTCCCAAAATCAAGAAAACAAAAGTTAGGTTTACTCCCTTGTTGGTCTAGTTCCAAACTCAAGCTCAAATATTGAATGAAACCACCATAAATGCAATAAGAGATCAATTTAGAGCATTAATTGATATTGAAGGGAATAAACAAGAGTAGTAAATGAGTTAGGTTTCTAGCATTCAATGAGTAAAATGCGTTCAAACCCTCATCCTAGGATACAAATGGAACTACTCAGCCATAGCTAAAGGAAAGAGCAAGGAGAAGGGAGAATTAGCCATTAGAGGAGCTTCCAAGCTTCAATGGAGGTAGAAAATCCTTCTTTCTTCTCTTTCTTCTCTTCTTTTCTCCTCTTCTTTTCTCCTCTATTTTCGCCTCTCTTTCTCTTGTTTCAGGCTGGAGTCATGTGTGTTGGATAATGAGGAAGGAAGCCCCAAAATCCAGCCTTTTAGAAGCAGATTCTGGTGAAAATTTCCGTCCAATCGACCTTGCAAGGTCGGTCCCAAGGTCGGTCGGACTCTCTTAGACGGAAGCACGTGATAGGTTTTAAAGCTCGACCGACCTTGGACAAGGTCGGTCCCAAGGTCGGTCGATTCCAGTGTGTTTGGGACAGCTTGGGCAGAGTCGGACCAACCTTGGCAAGGTCGGTCCCAAGATCGGTCGGACCCAGAATGTCCTTCTTTTGTGCCGGAATTCTCCTGATGCTTCCCGTTGGCTTGGCATCCTTCCTGAGGTTCTCGAACATTGATGCATTCTCAGATTAAGCTCTCAAAATGTACTCATATGAGTATTTACCTATTTGAATATGCCAAAAGTATAAGATCACTAATAAACACAAAGATACTCCATAAAGTGGCGAAATAAGTCATGTGCCAAATAAAATGACGGTGAATAAAAACCTTGAGAGAGCACTATTTCACCACTTATCATCCAACCCGATTCTTCACGGCAGGATGAAGCATGTATCTCTGGACTTTCATTTTGTGCATGAAAGAGTCAAAAATGGGAGTCTCTCTGTCTCTCATATGTCCTCGTCCGACCAACTCGCAGACTATCTCACAAAACCCTTGACTTCCAACCAGTTTAACTTGTTACAGTCAAAGTTTCCCCTGACAGGGTACTTTGACTCTATGGGGGATAATAAGATAGGCTCATATTAGACAGTCCATTGTATTTTACACTTATGTACATGGGCTTACGATTATTAAAAGCCCATTGTTTCTTCTGTTCCTTTACAGTCTTTTACCCTAGTATCTGTACTGACTATAAATATGTTATTTCAATACAACAGTAGACACGGCTGTCTATTCTACCCTATTGAATTCACTATCTTTGAGATATAAAAATGTTGCACTACTCAATTACCGAATGTTTTAGAGGAGTCTATGATAGTCTTACAATTGAGATAATTTTCTATAAGACATCATTATCATAGACATGAGTTTAATACTATGTAACTTTAAAAAATTACGAATGTCTTAATATACAATCCTTTTTTAACGAAAAGTCTTATTACAAAAATTTTACTATAAAAACAAAATGTATAGCCTTTCGTGATCCAGAACATCACTGTGTAAATCCATCACTACTGAAGTCATAGTTAATTAACAAACAACACAGGTATTGTGACAAAGATGGATAGTCTTCCTGATAACGAGAAATTGATCATTTCCTTCCCAATAGCCCGATGCTTATATATCACCCTCTTTAGTCTGCTCCCACCATGATTTCTTTTTAATTCCCCAATCTTTCGACTGAGAATCATTCGTACGGTGGTCTCGTCAAAGCTTAGGATCTTTCATTTAACAAGCCTCGTGTTTATCTTGTTGGAAGATATAATTGATAAGTGCAAAATATATCTACTTTTAGGGTTATAATTTTCCCTATTTTGATAACAATCCATGTCATATTTCTCATTTATCATATGCTTTTTCTTAGATTTATGTTTTGATATGAACTGATACATTTTATGTGTCTAATGCAGATAAAGTCTAAGAAATGCAAAAATTTTCTCATGAGAATTCCAACGCAACAAACAGGGAGCAAAACGAAGCTAAAACAAAGAATTTAGACCCCGTTGAAGTTGTGTCTGACCTTGCGTCCGAACGTGCAAGGCCGGACAAAGGTCGAGACTGTCCAGGGGTGATGTCCGGACTTATGTCCGGACACAAGCCGAGAGATTTTCCGTGCAGTGCAAACAGGGTTCGGACACAAGCCGAGAGAAAATCCGCGCGATGCAAACAGAAGTGTCCGGACGCGGTGAATCTGGCAGCAAGCAACACTGCGTTTCAGTAAAATAAAAGATAATTTTTTTATCACAATCGATCACTCATTGTTTTATATACAGAGACTTAGGGTTGCAAGATCACGCCCCAACACAGAGGGCCTTGCACCTCTCTTTTGCTTTTCTTCCATAATTCATCACCACCATGTTATTCCTCTTCGTACACTTCCACCGCCACGATCACACACACACACCATTACTCGCCACCACCAACCACCACCGTATCCATCACCTCCATACACACCACTACCATACCATATATCACCATTGTTACACCAGTGTGAAGATGAAGTCAGAGCGGGGAGCTGGAGTCAAACTTGCTATAACTGGAGTTTTCTCTATCCTATCTCTTATTTCGTTTAATGTCATTCTTTGTTATTTTAGTTATTTTTATATTTATGTTTGAGTAGTTAGACTAGCTCCCCGGATTGGGGTAGAAAACCAGATCTTTATATTTATTTGTAATCTTTTTCTAATTCAATAATGTAATAGTTTAATTGCTGTTCTTTACGTGCTTTAATTCTCTGATCAATTATTAAAGCTATATTTGTAGTTTTCTAATCAACACGCGAGAGCTGAGATAGATAACAAGACATAGGAAGTTAAACCTGATTAATGACTAGAATAGTGATCCTGCCTATAGGTTAATCGGTCTCCAATATAAACTGTTCTTTATGTGATTGGTTGTGTCCGGATTAGAGCATTAGTCTGCTACTAGAACTAGCAACTGGTTAGGATTCGTCAGACTTAGCCGTTGATGAATTAATTATAGTTTATGAGTTTATTACAGATTAGGGAAGAGTTCATTGATAGATTAGAAATTGGAGGTTTGTAGAACAATCCGGGGGTGCTTCCTTAGATTTAGAGTTTTAATCTCTATTTATTTATTTGATTCATTTTAATTGCTTTATTATTTTATGTTTGTTCATTAATTTAGTTAAATTGTGAAAACCCTAAAATAGTGGCATTTTCCTGTTTTCATTTTAGTTTCTTAGTTAGTTAATAAATTGTCAATTAATTTGAACAAGATCCCTGATCGACAACTCACTAATTCACTAATTCCGCGAAATGATAGGTACATTACCTAGGTAGAAATAGTCACATATTTCTACTACAAGTTTTTTGCGCCATTGACGGGGACCTCTGGCATGGTTAATTGACATTTTTATTTGTTTGATTGAGATTTATGTTAGTCTTTCTTCTTTATTTTAGTATTATTATTTTTATTTTATTTCAATAATTTTGTTGACTTTATTTTGTCTATTTTTTCTTCGAATTGAATTTTGACTAGTTTAGGATTACGTAAACTTTTGTTCTCACTTTAGAATTCAATTCTATTTCGTTGATTTATTTTTCTTTTCATTTACTTTTCTTATCATGTTTGTTTATAGTTTAATTGATATAGCTGTTTACTTTTAGGATACGTATACTTCTAGGAATTGATTTTTTATTTTTTTCTTTTATTTTATTTTATTTCTGTTTAGTTCTGTTTCTCTTTTATTTTGTGGTTTTATCTTTCTTTGTACTTTTGTTTATTAGATTCATTTTAGTTTTATTTTAATTAGAACTTTGTTTCTCTTTTATTTTGATTATGATTTTCTTTAGCTTTATAATTCTATTTAATTTTCATTTTTTATTTGTTTTTGTTTGTGTTGTGATTTGTATATTATTAATTTCAGTTTTCCTTTTATTTTCGTTTTTATTATTTATTGTGGTTTTATTTTATTTTCATTTTTATTTTATTGTAGTTTATTTACTTTATTTAAATAAGCAATTTTCTTTTGTTTTTGTTTTGTTTCTTCTTTTTTGTTATTATATTTAGTTAATTTTGTTTGTGTTGCTTTTCTATTTCTAGCTCTATTTTACTTTTGTTTTTATTTTTGCTTTTGATAGGCTAATTTTGACGATGGAGAGCGGCAAGGATGAGGTGAGAAGATTGATGGTCGAATTGGAATGAACGCGTATGAAGGAGGAGATATCTTCTTGTCAAAGATAGGTCAAGGATTATTAACCACCTCAGCAATCCAATTGAGAATTGTATTGGTGGGAAATTTAGCAGAATACTACGTAGTACAATGAAGATCAGATATCATATTCCCACTCAGAACATGCCATAGAGTTACTACCAACCACCACAACAACAATCTTATCGTGAACCTTGCTTGTGGGTGGTTGAGCAGGCTAATACGCAGTACAAAGAAGACCAGTTGGGATATTACTATTTCAATTAGGACAAACAACAATCTACACAGGGGCCAGATGAATTCCTCCCGAGACAGGCCGAGCCGCTAGAAGAGATTCCAGTGGTGACTCCAAGGAGTGAAGATAGATTCGAGCCAGATAATCTTGAAGCTACGAGTTCTGGTGAAGAGATGAAGAAACTTATCGGGAAGTTGTCATCTGAAGAAGAGGTGAAGCAAATATTTAACAACTTGTGTTCCTCTCCTTCTCCATCCCCAACAGAAGAGGGGCAACTAGAATTTGAAGATATTTTGTCTGCACTTATCTGTGAGCCGATAGAAGCGCCAGTTACAATCGAGTTCATAGAAGATGAAAAAATTAAAGCTTTGTCTGCTAGAATGAAGTTTTCATGGAGCCTCACCAACCGGAAGAGGGTATCTATATTCTCGAATCTGAGGAGAAAACCCCCACCACCAATTCGTTAGCGATTTCAACCTTGCCTCCAGGATCCCCAACAACAAGAGGAGGACATTTATGTCCTCGAATTTGAGGAAGAAGAGCCATCAGCACCTGGCAGTAGCGGATCTAGAAGTTTTGTTTAGGGGGCTGCTAAAAGATAATTTGTAGGGAAAAACTATGTACAAAAAGAATAGAAGAAATCCAAAAACTCTACTACAGGTAGCAAAAATCCCGGCCGGAATATAGTGTGGGTAAATTACAACCAAGAGTATCAAACCCTAGGGACTTAGTAGAAAATTAGTGCTAATCCTCGGTAATTACCTATTCAAATAAAAAAAGGGGGGGGGGGGAAGATAATGATAATTTAAATTGGTATTTACAATGAATTATCCTTGATTCAGAATAATATCAATATAAGAACAGTATGATCACAAAACCAAGTTGACAGTTTTGAATTAACCAACTTTTGAATATGCCGGATGTGTTTCCAGACAAAGGATGCATGGCACATTCAAGATATTTGAATGTGCCGGACATCAGACACCAGGCAACCCCGACATGTTCAAAATGTAGAGATTGTTTTCCAGTTTCTTGTTGAAACAAACACTCTCAATCCATTATCGAATCCAGCAAATCTTATGCCGATAAACGAACAAGAAAGAGGAGAATAGAATAGGTTAATTCCAAATCTTAGGTCTTGTTGCCTATCCATAGAACAACAATGTTTAAGACCACTAAGATCACTTAACCAATTCTTTGAGAATTTTGAAGAAAAGAAGAACAAGTCTTAGTTTGAAACTTGCAAACTTTATTGATAACCATAAGTGTTGTACAAAGAAGATAATTCCTAACCAAGAATAACAAGGAATTCTACTCAACCATCTATACAAAATGCAAGAAGAAAATACAAGAGGAATGAGTAAATGGTCATAGCCTTAACCCGATTGAGATTTCTTCTCTTCGTGTGAACGGTTGCGCGAAACTTCCTTGGACACCAACACATGGAATGGAGGCGGAGTTGGAGTGTGAGTGAAGTGGGAAAATATGTTGAAGTGTATTGAAATGTGGAGAATGGCGTCCTATTTATATGCATCAATTTCTCTTTGTGCCGGGTGGAATGCCGGCCACGTGATAAATGTGTTACTTTGACGGTTAATTAAACCACCAAACCAGCGAAGAGATACTTGTGCCGGACAGGGGATGTCCGGCACCATACCCGGCATTGGTTAGTTTGGTAACGGTCATTAAATGCCAACGTCTGGTCAACCATGGTGACTTTTGCTTGTACCGGATAGGATATACCCAGCATGCATCCGGCATGCCTTCTATCTTTCTCCACTTATGCCGTGAATCTTACTTTCGACATCATGCCCAGCGTCGCTTGATCAGATTTATTCCTTGCATAAAAATACATAAAACATAAGTCTGGACATAATATAACGGACTTTATATATGAAATAACATAAATATTAGCTAATCTAACCTTGTTTTGACTATTATTGCTTAATTCTAGTCCATAATATATGATAAATCTGAGGCTTATCAAGCCCTACACTTACCTTTTGCTAGTCCTCGAGCAAAAAAACTAAATCAGGAAGAGTAAGCTTTATGCACAAAGCAAGATAACCTATAATGGCAACTAGATAATCTTTCTTAATTACCGACTCTAATTCATAAGCATCACTTAATCTTCTTATCATCAAAAACATACTAATGGGTAAAAAAAGTATTCCTTTCAAAAACGATCAAAAACTCTTGGGCTATTTTGTATAAGGGATTCTGTAGTCTTTCCTTTTCCGGTTTCCAAATTCAGCCATTTTTCAAGGGTTTCTGAATGTGGCCAAGACCCTCATAAATGGTTTTCATGATTCAGTCCTGTTTTTCAAGGTTTTCTGAATCTAACCATGATTTTTCATTAAGAACGGGGAATTTAGGAGAAAAACAAAAGGAAAAACTCTCGGCTATTGCTTTATTCTGAGGCAATTTTTGCAACCTCATAGAATATAATGCTTCTTTTTTTTGTAACAAGATTTTTTTTCTCTTTTTTTTCTTTTTTTTCTTCTTCTCTTTTTTTCATACTCAATCCCTATTTAAGATTTTCACCCAAAAAGAATTTTCACCATTTCGAAAAAGAAACTAAAATATTACCCATAAGTAAATCTGAGATAAAAAGGGGAGCAAGGTCATATACTCATGTTAATAAAGAAATCGAGAAGTTAAAATAGATATCTAAAAGTCATTAGAAAGCTTACCTTTTGAGAGAACAACCATTTACTCTTCCCTAATTTCACTTTTTCCAACACATGCAAAAAGCTTAGTAGAAAATCAATAAGCTTCGACTTATTATATTAATTTAGACTAGATATATATTTTTTTAAGGGGGACCCCTGCCCTACACTTGGCAGGAACACTCTCCCCAGTGTTCGAAGAAAATAAATAAAATATGGGAAGAAGGAATTTTGAAAGAAAATAGCAGAAATAACAAAAATAGAATAAATACTCCCCTTAGAATGGAGGAACCAGGGTATGGGCCTACACTTGGGATGAGTCAAGGAATCAGCATTAGCCAACGAAAATTAAAGGCACTGGAACAAAAAACTCACAAAAGTAAAAAGTTCCATAATATAAGGAGAGAGTTAGATAATGATCCATTAGTCATACATGAAAAATAAAAGAAAAATAAAACTAAAAGGAAATAACAAGAAATGTAAGGAAAATAAACTACAATAGAGAAAGAGAGAAAGAACTAGTGAACTGTTGCTGGTGTGGAGGAGGGTGGTGGTGGTGAATCTGATGAAGGGTCAGGAGAAGCGCCTGGAGAATCGGAGAGGCTAGAAGAGCTAGGGGTAGGGAGCCCCTTCTTTTTCGCCTCCCGGCACACCTTCCTCTTCTTCTTGTCCCGACGAAGGAGGCTCTTAATTAAAGCAGCCATAGAACACTCTGTGCTCTTCTTCATCTCCTTCCTGGCCTTCTTTCTGTCAGATGACATGGTCTTGTTCATCTGATCTACAGCCGGTAAGATACGGTCCTCAATCCGCCTCTCCTACTCATCCTAGCGCTGAGTAACACGCTCCTCAAAGGTCTGCTGTCTCTGCCCAACCTCCGACTGATGCTGCTTAACTGAGTCTACTATGGTAGTAAACTCAGTGTGTATACCATCATAACTCTGCCTAAAAGTCTCAAAATCTCCCCAGCGGCTTACTGCGCTGCCTGGAATGACTACATAGAGTGGCGCTGCTGCTGGAGCTCATGACGGAAGTGATCAAGCTCTTCAGCCGCTCTAGGGTCTGCATCTGAAGTAGATGCATGGGGTGGTCCGGTGGAAATCAGAGGTGGCGGAGGCAGTAAAAGCTGAGTACCCTCTCCCTGATAGCTGGGGTAGTCCTCAGCAGAGGCATTGGCCTTAGGCCTCTAATCTGCTGGAACATACTAGTAATCGCCAGATATAGTCTCTCGAAACCACCAGCGACGGATAAGAGCAAGGTCGATGAGGGAGGACTCTGGATGATACTGCAGATGGCGTGGAATGCAAGTCTCTCCCAAGGCCTGGATAATGTGCTAGTGCAAGAGCATCGGGAAGATAG
Organism: Limonium bicolor; assembly: GCA_023374045.1. Classification (NCBI taxonomy): domain Eukaryota; kingdom Viridiplantae; phylum Streptophyta; class Magnoliopsida; order Caryophyllales; family Plumbaginaceae; genus Limonium; species Limonium bicolor. The sequence continues at coordinate 145,195,656 of CM041778.1, forward strand.
GGCGTTGTGTATCTCTGTGAACAATCGCCCGAACCAACTGAGCAAACATCAGTCGTTGTACAGGGAATCGTGCTGAAATGGTACCCTGTACTGCTCCACTCAGGTAATGCAGGATCGCGCAGTCCATCTCATTCATCTCGTCGTGCTTGCAGGGCCGAATGTTGTGGCGAATAATATCCATGGCCACTCGGAGCTGAAGGTTAGTAATGTAGGTGATAGGGATCACCTGGCGCGCTCTAGTATGCGCTCGATCCATGTAGCGGGCCCGAGACCCAAATCGAGCAAGGATGGCAGAGTGGGCAGTGGTGAGGTACTGTCGGGTGAAGGAGCTCTGCCTCGGGTCATAGGCTATATCTAGGGTACTCGCTATACTCTGAGGTGTAATGACAATGCGAATAGAACAAACAAAGGAACGTATCTGTACCTCAGAGACTTGGGGCGGCCCAAGATATGCAGCATTAGCATAAAACTCTTGTACGATCTCGGAGTAGAAGTGGGAATCACCAATCTCCAGCACTCCCTTCCACCCATGCCTCTGGAAAAGAGATACTATCTGAGACAGCTGGCGCACATTCTGATCGATGCGCCGTTCCTGGACCCACTTCCCCTTCTGTCTGGAGTGATGGTAGTAGCGGGTGGCCTTAGTGCTGACGAATCCGTTTGGATCAAACTAGGGGTGCTCTGGAATGTGGGAAGTTAGGGGATGAGGAGTGCCAAACTCATCTATCTCTAGCGCTGGGGAAGTGGAGCCTGGTCTACTCTGCGCCTCTGGAGGCGCCTGCTTCTTCCTCTTCCCCGTCTTAGCCTTCTTGGTAGACTGGGGTCCTGGGGAGCACTATTGGAGGTTGGCTCCTTACCTTCTCGTCTAGTAGAACGACGAGGTGGCTCAGGTGCAGGAGGAGCAGCCTCACCCTCCTCTATGGTGGCCTCTCCTAAAGCTGCATCCTGCTCGTCAAAGAGGTCATCCTCGTCGGAATCAAGGTACTGTGAAGTAGTGGATTTTCGGCGAGGCATCTGTAGAAAAAGAACAGAGAGAGATACCACAGATAAACCATATTAGTTAACTCATTAGTTTACAAAAAAATTTAAACCCTGAAGAGTCCGGAGCAAAATCAAAAGGTGCCCTCTTTCCTGTATGTCCAGATGTCCAATCGAAGAAATCATAACAAATAATATCCAAGCACTAATCCAGAAGTATAGAGTCGAGATTAACAAAGAATAAACAACCAGACAACTGTGCCGGGTGAGATGCCGGACAGAAGCAACCCGACACATCCATATAACGTAGCGCTGGACAGGATGCCGGACAAGATCCACCGATAAGTGCGGAATATATCTATATTTCTATGCTTGATGTGATTAATATTTTATTGGTTTATATGATAAATTCCTTACTTATATGTTTAATGTTTAAATTATTCCTCACATGTGGTTTTATGCAAAAACAGGTTAAAAATGTTGAAGAAATTTAATGATCAAGACGGGACATCACGAAGCCGTAAAACAGAGAACATAAAATAATTAGTCAGACCCTAGCCGTTCGAGATAGCAGTCGCAGCTGAGAGCAGTACGAGGGAGAGGGAGACCAGTTTGGAGACCGGGAACAACATAACAGATCGGGATTTCATCATCGGTCCCATTATACAGATTTGATAGCGTTCTTCCTTTCTAATATTGTTGTTTCCATTCTTGCAATGTCTGAGTAGTCATTTAGAATACTTGTTTGCTATGGACAACTAGTTTCTTCCTGAGTTGTTGAATATAAATTCTTTACAGATTGTAGTTTTATTCCTTGTTATTATTGAATTCTCTTGTGATTAATTATTGCTTGAGTTTATTTGGTATGAATTGCTTATAAGTGAGAACTACGACGTTCATTACACCATAGGAATATTACCAGTGAAACTACAGATGGCAATTCCTGGGGATTAGCTGACTAGAAACCAGATGATTCGTTAATGCTACTAGTTAATTTGTAAATTCGTAACGAGAGTTAAGGTTTGGGAATTTCTAGTAAGGACCTATCTTGCGGGATACCGGTTTTAGATTAATTTAGATATGAGGTTGCAATCTAGAATTTAGAAAACACTCAGGAAGAGAACTGATAAACTAGGAAGAAATAGTAAACCAGGATTCACCCTTTAGATTTGTTAAGAAGATCATCCTTTTGTTGCTTTTATTTTAGTTTATCTATTTTCTACATTAAAACCCCCAATTTATTATTATTGTTTTCTATAGTTTTTTTAGTTAGTAGATTAAAGACTCAAACTAGACTCAGCCTCCTTTGGTTCGATAACCTAGAGAATACTACCTAGGAAAACTTGTTGCGACAGACCAGTACACTTGCTGACTATACGTTTCATATCGTACTTCCACCCGGCTGAGTCGACCTTTAGTAGTGCGGGATGTGTAGTACCGGAACATTCATCCGGCACACCCGACCTACCCAGATTTTTCAGAAATCGAACAGAACCACACAGAACAACCAGGAATCAACTAAGGGAGCTTCGAAAGTCCCTAAATTTGTTGACTAATCTACGAACCTATCAAAATCGAACATATTGTACTAAAAATAACAAAAATCGAATTCGAACTGAAACAAGAAGATTAGGGGAACCTGGTTTAGTTTGAAGACGCAAAAATGGAAGAGCAGGAGCAGAATGCAAATGCTCTTGGTGGTCTTGGTGGTGTGAACCGGTCGATTTGGTGGTAGAGCTCAGGTAAGGGTGCGCTTGGGGCGTCTGTTGTGCTCTGCTACGGCTCGTTTGTGGTAGGGTAAAAGTGAGGTAAGTAAAAGAAACTTACCCGTTTATTTTTTTTGATTTTGTGAAGTGCCGGGTTGACTGCCGAGTCTCTCCTATCCGGCACATTGAGTTTTAGACAGGCCGGATGTATCCTACCCGGCTGTAGACATGGCACATTGTAATTTTCTTACCTCGCACCTGCAGCAGTTTAATTACAAATCTAGGAAAAATAAAGGTAACATATATAACAAGTCCCGGAGTCGAACTTCCTTCAAACATGCCATGTTACTATTTTGTATACCATATATATATAATGAATTTAGCAAGAATTAAATCAATGAATAAAGAATAGGTACTTTGAATGAAAAAGAATGAATCAAATCAAATCAACGAATAAAATATGTAAAAAATAATTAGAAAATTAAAGAATACAGAAAAATGAGTAAAAGAACAAATTGTATATAAATCTAACATTTACGAAAATAAATAAAAGAATAAAAGGAAATAAATTTGAACGTGTCGGGCTTAGTGCCGGAGATATTGTGTCCGACATTGGACTTCCTCCGAATGTGTCGGATGTGTTGTACCCGACATTACGCACAACACATTCAACTAAATAAAGAAAATGAACGAATTGATTCATAGAATAAAGAATAAAGAATAAGACGATTACCATTTTAGGACTTGGACTAATTCCAAGTCCCCGTCAATGACGCCATTTTGCTAAAAGATAATTTGTAGGGAAAAAATATGTACAAAAAGGATAAAAGAATAGAAGAAATCCTAAAACTCTACTATATGTAGCAAAAATCCTGATCAGAATATAGTGTGAGTACATTACGACCAAGAGTATCGAACCCTAGGGACTTAGTAGAAAATTAGTCCTAATCCTCGGTAATTACCTATTCTAATAAAAGGGGGGGGGGGGGGAAGATAAATGATAATTTAAATTGGTATCTACAATGAATTATCCTTGATTCGGAAAAATAATCAATATAAGAACAAGTATGATCACAAAACCAAGTTGACAAGTTTCAAATTACCCAACTTTTGAATATGCCGGATGTGTTGCCGGACAAAGGATGCACGACACATTCAAGAACTTTGGATGTGCCGGACATCAGACACCCGACATTCCATCCATCATGTTCAAAATGTCAAGATTGTTTTCCAGTTTCTTGTTGAAACAAACACTCTCAATTCATTATAGAATCCAGCAAATCTTATGCCGATAAACGAACAAGAAAGAGGAGAATAGAATAGGTTAATTCCAAATCTTAGGGTCTTGTTGCCCATCCATAGAACAACAATGTTTAAGACCACTAAGATCCCTTAACCAATTCTTTGAGAATTTTGAAGAAAAGAAGAACAAGTAACGAACTTTATTCGTCTATACACAAGGATCCAAATCTTAGTTTGAAACTTGCAAACTTTATTGATAACCATAAGTGTTGTACAAAGAAGATCATTCCTAACCAAGAATAACAAGGAATTCTACTCAACCATATATACAAAATGCAAGAAGAAAATATAAGAGGAATGCGGAAATGGTCATAGCCTTAACCCGATTGGGATTTCTTCTCTTCGTGTGAACGGTTGCACAGAACTTCCTTATACACCAACACATGGAATGAAGGCGGAGCTGGAGTGTGAGTGAAGTGGGAAAATATGTTGAAGTTATTGAAATGTGGAGCATGCCGTTCTATTTATAAGCATTAATTTCTCTTTGTGCCGGGTGGAATGTCGGATCAATTGTACCCGGCACCATGTGATAAATGTGTTACTTTGACGGTTAATTAAACCGTCAAACCAGCGAAGAGATACTTGTGCCGGACAGGGGATGTCCGGCACCAACCGTGATGACTTTTGCTTGTACTGGATAGGATATACCCGGCATTGCATCCGGCATGCCTTCTGTCTTTTTGCACTTATGCCGTGAATCATACTTCCGGTCATGCCCGACGTCACTTGATCAGAATTTATTCCTTGCATAAAAATACATAAAACTTAAGTCTGAACATAAATAATGGACTTTATATATGAAATAACATAAATATTAGCTAATCTAACCTTATTTTGACTATTATTGCTCTAATTCTAGTCCATATTATATGATAAGTCTGAGGCTTATCAGGGGCAATTTTTTTGACACTATCATTCTTTAAAACATTATGTCATTTTGTACTTTTTTCAAAAATTCATAAGAGCATTTTACAAATTTTCAAAAGTTTAGTGGATCCGCCCTGACACCTGGTCTCCTGTTAGAACTACGTTACCGGTATTATCTCCTCAGATGGAGATTGGATAGCAGCTAGGTCTAGAGGGAAGTTATGAGCATTACTCATGCATAACTTCCATACCAAGGTTATCGCGGTTAATGATATCAGCCCAGGTATTAATTACTGCAGGTAGCCTGCTCCAGTCTCCTTACGAAACTTTCATTATCGGGTTAGCCATACACTTCACATGTTTCTAGCGATTCACATGGCATCATCAAATGATACCCACCCGTCGAGCAGGGACGAAAGTCGGCCTTAGTGACCCGACGGCGTCGAGTGGAAGGGCTGTGGCTCAACGGATAAAAGTTACTCTAGTGATAACAGACTGATCTTCCCCATGTTTATTTGTTGAAGTAACGTTTTACTTTGATCTAGGTGGACTAGTTATGCTTGATGTTCACTCCGTTTTCCCGTTAAAGCCATTATCCACTTTTATTTTTTATCCGGGATAACGATGCGGGAGTCTAGCCAAAAGACTATAAAGACGAGCAACTTATTGGGAGGCAACCCAGTGGTTTGATCTATGTTTTATTTTTGTTTTCATATATTTATCTTCGTTTTGTTAAGAAAAAGGAATAGAGGGCAAAATTTATACCCTGTCCGGACATGCGTCCGGATAGGGTATGAGAGCAATAACGCTAAAAGACAGAAATCTGTCCGGACTTCTGTCTAGACTTGAAAGTCCGGATACGATGCGAGAGGAGCAGTGTAGTAGTAGCGTCTGGACTTCTGTCCGGACATGCTAGCCTGGACAGATAGCACTGTGTAGAGCCAGAAGAGGCGTCCTGACGTACATGTCCGGACACATGTCCGAATAGGTCCCTAAATTAAGTAAAATTTTGTTTCTTCTCCTTTTTAGCACTACTTTGATTTTAGATAGTTCTACTTACTGTTTTGATTTCTTTTCTAGGTTTATTTTGCTTTTTGTTTATTAGCAGTGGCAATGGTGCCCGTGCTTTAATGTAACGCTCTTTAGTGTTTTTGTGGTCGTTCTGTGAGTGTATACAAGTGAAAATTTTATTATGGTGTTTGATGTTCTCCAAGGCTGGACAATCGCTGAGACGCAAGTGTGAGGAACGCTATTACCCCCAATGTTCGAGCTTAAGTGTGAGGAAGGAAACCTTCCTCAGTCTACGATATCAGGGGAGTCTCAGTTTCCTTTATTTTTAATGTGTGTTCAGCCTACAATGATTTATAATGCTTAATGTTTTTTTACAATCAGAGGTGCCTTGAATGAAATTCTTCATGAGTCTGTCATATTTTGAAAGGTCTTTTCTTGATTTTTATTTTTGAACAATGAAGACGTTGCTCCTCTTAAGTGTGAGGAAGTAGAGATCTTTCCCTGAAAACATGCCATTTGCAGTTAAATACCACACTTGTTTTTGTTGTCCTTTTGCTTTGAAAGAATTGTTTCTTTTGAGTGCCAATAAATATTGAATCTCTAGGTGAAAATTTTTATTGAGGTTTTTGGAAACAAGCCTGATGACTACCTCAAGAATCTTTCTGCTTTAGGCTGTTTGTATGTATAGTTTCACTGAAATTTGGTGGATTAACTGATTATGAAAACTGAATTAGGCTAGTTTGGGATTTTGGAAATGATGAAAGTTTAGAATGAAAGTATAAGACAAGGTACTTTGATGAACAAAATTTTTTCCCTAACAAAAGCAGGCATCGTCTATCCGATTATTTAGTCCTAGTGGTGTCTTAACACCTATATACCTAAGGTCTTGGGATTTGAGATAGCTGGCCTAACACCGTTAAACGATTTTTCTAGTTAACCGAATTTCTTAAATAACCATAACCAGAATCAGGAAATTAAACCATTTCGGTTAACCGGGTTTCCAGTTTCGGTTTCATCGGTTCGGTTCGGTTTGGTGGTTCTGGATTTCCATGAACACTCCTAACGAGAACACAATCCAATTTTCCTCTTCACGGATCCGATACTAACCTAAGTCCCCATTCTTTTGTGAGATTGTGAAAATGAGTTTATTTAATCAGTTCACTTTTTCTCCCTATATGTCACATTATCAATTGTCATATCATTTTTTTTTACATTTTCACTTACTTATGTTTTCTCTCTATTTTTTCCAACTTCGACTACACCTGTAAAATGATCTATCCAAAGGAATGAGAACTAAATTCCACCTCATCTTAGACTCACCTAGATATCCAAAATGCCGAATATTCTATGCAAATGGGTGAAATTATGTTGATTTTAAAAATTTTTATCCGATAAAGGAGAAAATCAGTGGTCTTCACCTCCCTTCGTCTGCGCAAATCCACTTGCTGACAATCAAACACCTACTTGTATCTAATAATTCTACATTCCATTCCAAAGAATAAAATAAAAAGTTTGGCGTTCCACCCATCACTCGGCAATCGGATTATCGCGAGCACTTGCGTCACCAACGGGAGGCGACTCCCCGCTTCTTCGCGTGCCTTGGCCGTTGGTTCCTCCTATTTCATCCGTTAGTCCCTATTCATCCTCCTTGTCGTAGTTCACTTATCTGCTTCGCTTAATTACGTGGTGAAGTGGACAAGAAAGACGAACGGAAGCTGTAGCCGACAAATCTGTTAATACGGATTCGTTAATCAAATAACCATGTCTTCTATTAACGTCTCTTGTCATTCGAAAGCAGCTGTTACCCGTTTGGATTTTGCTGCCGCTTTAAGGTAAATATGAATATAGCTCGTTGCTAAACTTCTCGCAGCTTATAATCAATTGACTTAGCCTTATAATTTTCTGGGTTCTCCATTGTGAATTATTTTTATGTTAGGTGCCGGTCGGTTGTGCTGTTCCATTCTTGATTTACCAAAGTTTTTAGTTTTTATTCGTTCCACTTGTGCGATTCAGTGTTATGACTGTTTGACAATTTGCATATCCCGTGGTATGTTGTGCACTTGTATAGGGAGAGGAGTTGGCGTTGACGTATTTGCATCTGATACCATTCCGACGTGAATTGTATCAATCGTTCAAAGTAATTTGATTGGCCGTATAGTCTATTTTTAAGGAATCAATATTAGTTCCTGCTCCGACTTTAGGGTTTACAGGGTAGGTCATATACTTTGGTCTAATCTTTTTCTATATTCGTATTGTACCACTGGCAGATTCAGGAATTTTGTTGGGGGTAATTTTGTTTAGGGGGCTAAAATTTGTTTTGACACTGTTATTCTTTAAAACATTATATTATGTTACATTTTTCTAAAAATACAAAAGAGCATTTTACAAATTTTTAAAAATTTCGGGGGTCTAGAGCCCCCCTAGCCCCCCTCTGCGTCCGCCTCTGGTACCACCTGATGCCCCAAGTAATCATAATAAAGTTGTTCTTTTTGTAATATAAAACTGAAATCTCATCCATCTTAAAGCATTGCTTAAGAACTTCTACAGTTTCATACTGTGTGTGTTAGAAACGACATATTTGTCATCAACTTGGAATATGATATGGTGATTGCCTGTATATAGATCTTGTAAAAACAATGAGAACGTGAACAGACTACGCCCTGGCAAACAAGTCTTTACCAAACAGTTCAAGTTAGATAACTTGCCACTACACAGTACGAGGAGTGAATTCAAAACTAGAGCTGCGGTTGTCTCAGGGGAAGGGGATATCTTATCTCATCCAAATGGGAGCAGTGATTTATTGGGAAGATCCTTCAGCAGTGATCGACCTGTTGGCATTGAGATCCAGCATGAAGAAGTGGCGTTTGGGACTCTTTCTGCTGATACTGCTCCATCATCAATGGGGGAGCCTCCACAGAGTGATGAATTTGATCTGGACCTTCCAACTCAAGGATTCGCTTCTATCCCTGAAGCCATTGAAGATATCAGGCAGGGAAAGGTTAGCTCTTTCATTCCTCGCCCCTTTTTGTCTCTTCATTTTCAGTTCTTTATCAATTGTTACTTAATCTTCATTGTGTTTTTAAAAATATCGGAGCTAATGAACAACTCATGTAATTTAATTACATTTCTTTATGTTTTGCTTCGTGATAGATGGTAGTTGCTGTAGATGATGAAGATAGAGAAAATGAAGGAGACTTGATAATGGCGGCACAATTGGTAACTCCTCAAGCTATGGCCTTCACTGTCAAACACGGAACTGGAATTGTCTGTGTGAGCATGAAAGAGGAGGACTTAGAAAGACTACAGCTTCCTCAGATGGTGGCCAGCCGGGATAATGAAGAGAAACTTCGAACTGCTTTCACAGTGTCTGTGGTATGTTAGTTGCTTACTAAACTTGAACTTGAGTTTACTATCTAATTACAAAAGAGACGGTATACTAAATAGCAATTTTGATAAAATGTGAGATGCGATTGAAGCATCTTGTACCTTTTGTTTTATCTTAGGATACATGACATGCATCATCTCATGCTTATATAACTGTCATGAAAATTTGATTACTATGAATTGGTCACTTGCTCGTACATTGTGGAACTTACAAAAAAAATAATTTGGTCGTACCATGCAACAAATTGAATTCATGTATGTCGCTGTTGTGCAGGATGCGAAATTTGGCACAACAACTGGTGTTTCAGCTCGTGATAGGGCAACCACTATATTGGCCCTTGCATCTAAAGATTCCAAGCCTGAGGATTTCAACCGACCAGGGCATATATTCCCTTTGAGATATAGAGAGGGAGGTGTACTGAAAAGAGCTGGCCACACTGAAGCCTCTGTAGACCTTGCCATGTTAGCTGGTCTAGAACCTGTTGCAGTCTTATGTGAGATTGTTGATGACGATGGTTCCATGGCAAGGTTGCCAGCACTTCGAGACTTTGCTAAAAGGGAGAACCTAAAGATCATATCAATTGCTGATTTAATTAGGTAAGTCCTATGCCATCATGGATTTCCATTGCAGCTTTCATATTTACTAATTGGAATGAATTTTGCTTTACGTTCAGTCTCTCGAGCTGTTCTCTGAGAACATTGGATGCTGTAGGTAATAGGGGTCTGAAGTTCTATCCATTTTCAGGAGAAAAGATAAAAGTTTGAGTACTTTGCATTCTATTAGCAAAATTGAAGGAAACTATTTTTAAGTTGCTAGTTGGTTAAAGTGCCTGGGGTAGAAAGCACAAAAGTGTTTATGCGAGGATTTGAAGGAAGAACTAGGTTTAAATTGCTAGGTGGTCCAAGTGTTTAGGACAGAAAGTGTAAAGGAATTGAGGGAAGATCTACATTCAAATTGCTACCCTGTCAAGAAGTTTTAAACACAGCCTATCCATTCCCCCCCCACCCAACCCCACCCCCCCCCCCCCCCCCCCCCCCCCCCCCCCCCCCCCCCCCCCCCCCCTTTGCATCATGGCGTAAAATCAGTGCTACCTGCTTGTGGCAAACAATTCTCATCATCTTTGTATACATTGAAGAATTATGTAGTAAGACGTGTTTCTCTAGGGCTGTAGAAACAGTCACTAAAAGATATTTTATGTCATGAGTTTGCATCTCAAGTGAACTTCTTGTTGTACATCACTCTTCATATGTTGATTAGGTACAAATGAAACTAAATAGTATTATGCTTTGCCGTCTCTTTAGACAAGAAGCTCAGATTTGATATTTTTTCCTTTTGATTGTATGTGACAGGTATCGTAGAAAGAGAGATATACTAGTGGAGCGTTCTTCTGCTGCAAGGATACCTACAATGTGGGGACCATTTAAAGCTTATTGTTACAGATCAATTCTGGATGGTGTTGAGCATATTGCAATGGTTAAGGTGAGCTTGGCTGTGTGATTCTTTTAGTGTTGTATTCGAGCAGAAAGCAGTTTTATTTATTTATATTCTGCTGAAGCTCTCCCTTGGCTGAGTTCTAGGATTCAACATGCCCGGATCTCATGTTCCAGCAAAAAAAAGGGGGCAAGAAAGAATGGTTTGTGTTGGTTTTGGATTGGATAATATGGTCATTTAAAGCTATATAAAGCAGTTTGGGGATCTGGTAACTTGGTTAAGCTGTATGCTGTTATTTATCTATATCAGTGTTTATGTACGCAGGACTGGAAGGCAATTGTCAAAATTCATCGTTGCTATGTTCTTATTTGATTGCTGTCTCTAGGTTTTCAAAAAAACAAAAAAAGATTGCTGTCTCTAGAATATGAAAAGTTGTATTCTATATTTGAAAAACATTCTTTTCATGTTATTGGTGTGGCTCATATTGTTCGCTAAGATGGTAATGTAAATGATTATTCGGGCAACATTAGTTCATCAGAAGAATGGAAGAAAGAGTTCTGACTGTTACTGAAATCTTGTTGAGTGACGTGCATAGCGAGGTAATGTTATGGTTACTATTGAGTACTAACCAGCACATTTTTTTTTAATGTACAACCAGGGTGAGATAGGAGATGGGAAGGATGTTCTGGTGAGGGTTCACTCGGAGTGCTTGACTGGAGACATATTTGGATCAGCCAGATGTGATTGTGGAAACCAGCTTGCTCTTGCTATGAAGCAGATAGAGGCTGCAGGGAGGGGTGTTTTGATCTATCTACGTGGTCATGAGGGCAGAGGAATCGGTTTGGGTCACAAGCTTCGCGCTTATAACTTACAGGATGCTGGGAGAGATACTGTGGAGGCCAATGAGGAGCTTGGTTTGCCTATTGATTCAAGGGAATATGGAATAGGTGCTCAGGTAAAACTTGTATGCTCGGTCTGTCCATTGTTTCCCACCCCCAACAAGCAGCTTGCTGTGATATATACAATAACCCGGATTCCTGAAAGCTTGTACCATTGTTAGCTGTGTTTGTGGTTTGTTTTATTCCTTTTGGATATGGTGTATGACATCGCGTTTGGAATTATTTCAGATGCTGAGAGACCTTGGAGTTAGAACAATGAAATTGATGACAAACAACCCTTCGAAGTACAGTGGGCTCAAGGGGTATGGACTTGCAATATCAGGTCGGGTGCCACTGATCACCCCAATAACGACAGAGAATAAGAGATACATCGAAACGAAACGTGCAAAAATGGGCCACATATTTGGTCTTTCACATGGTGGTGACGCAACTGATACCTCGAAAGGCAGTGGTTAAGCAGGAAGAGAGGAGTTCCTCTGCCTAATAAAGTAAGCAGCAGATTCTTTGAGTTCTTCCAGTTGATACGCAGTACGAATATGAAGAGGTGTATGATAGTCAGCTGCCAGTTAAAATAGGAGGATTTCATTTTCTGGGCATGTGCTCGGATTAGTCTATTGATTCAATTATTTAGTTCCAGGATTCGAGGCAACCTTGGTTCAATTCTTATAATACTAGAAAGAAGTTGTTAAACAACTTTAGCTGAAGAATTTTGCATGCTCCTCCCATCCTTTGGGTCTGCAACCTGTGTGAGAGTGTGTCTAATTTTTAGCAATTGGACTTTTATTTATATACCATGTTTAGGTTGTGAGATTTGTGAGGGGGTTTTTTTTTTTTTTTTTTTATAACGGGGGCGGGGGTGTATTTCCCACGTGTTTGGGTGTTGAGTTCTTTCACAATATATGAAGTTTCAAAAATAAGAAAAAGGGTCTATTTTCCTCATATATTATATAGTAATATATGCACGTTGAACTGGTTAGTAGGAGAAACACAATAAACAGCTGTTGAGAGATTAATTTATGTTCAAAGACGAATACGTTAATCTGGTGTATAGGCATCTTGAGGGTGTATTTTCCACAGCATTATGTCTCACTCAGGATGCCCCTATCAATTTTTGATAGAGGGTATGTGAATGGAAATAAAAATGATGGATATGAGAATAGTAATAGAATTAATGGTTATAGGAATAAGATTAGTATTCTTTTGTTTGGTTAAGAGAATTAATACTCATACTTTCATCATTATTTGCATGCTTATTGTGCAATCCAAATAATTCAAATTCATTACAGAAGATAGAACCATACATGTTTACTTCAAAATTTCACTTAATTTTTATTATAACTAAATATAAAATAAATATAGAATCATTAATAAGTAAGCATAAAATAAACCTAGAATTCATTGCCAACATATAAAATAAAATATTAAACATTATAATCAATTATTTAAAAAAATCTAAAATAAATCATTTTAGTTGAATTATTATGCATTAAATAATAATAGTTATTTAAACATAACTTATTATTAAAATTTAGAAATAATGGTTAGCAATGTGACTGTACTGTGTAATCATAATACGTCATTAACTACAATCAAGTGACGATTAGGTTGGTAAAACCAGGGGTCTTTTAAGGCCTGTTAGGCCCGCTAAGATAATCGGACCTGGTTTTTATATTATTTGAGCAGGGCTAGACTAAGTTTTTTGTCTGTTAGTGCCCGGTCTGTCCGACCCGGTTTTTTTATTTATATAAAATTAATAAATAAAATTTAAAATTATGTAACAAATATAATTTTATTAAAAATATAATTATTAAAATTTATACATATATATCATTTATAATTATATATAATTTTAATATATATTATATAATAATTAAATATATACTACCTCCGTCCCATTTTGACATTCCTGTTTACTTTTTGGCACGTTTTTCCACTTCAATATTAAACATATAAGATAAAATAATTTTATAAAATAAATTTCTACAACATATAGTTTTTCATATAAGGATTCCATTACAAAACTTAGATTTGTAAAATTATGTCATCTTATATGTTAAATATTGAAGTCAAACGACATGTCCAAATAGCAAACAAGAAGGTCAATCAGGGACGGAGGGAGTATAACAAATAAACAATATAAAATTGGGTTGGGCTGGGCTTGCCCGCGGGCTCAAAATGTGCCGTGGCCTAGACCTATCAAACGGGTTATTTGTTTGGGTTTTGAGTCATATCTGTTCGGGTTAATATCCATTCGGGTCGTTAAACTTTCAGGTCATTTTGGGTTCGGGTCATTCGGGTTCGGGTCAAATCGGGTTCGGGTTGTAACAATGTCAGGTACAATCGGGTTTCGGTTATTTCGAGTCATGGTTAATATTTTTTGAAAAAATTATTAAATAAATGTATACCTAATTTCTATAAAAATATACTACACATAGAACACAAAAAAGTCAATACAATGCATATTACGAATTTTATTCGAATATAATAAGGTTAAATCAAGCTTTTTTGTCATATCTATTCAGGTCATTCATGTGCGTGAAAATTTAAGGTCACTATTATTTCATGTATTCAAGTTTGACTAATTTTTAATTACTTTTATTTTGGGTCATTTTGGGTTCTGGTCAGTTTCGGGTCATTTCGGGTTTAACCCAATCGGGTTTCGGGTTTATTGTATTTAAATTTTTTCGGGTTTTGGTCAGGTTTCGGGTTCGGGTCAAATGGGAGAGTTTTCGGGTTGGGTCAAATTTTGACAGCTCTACCACGGCCTGGCCTAGATTTTGGTCTAATTTTTGTCTTGGCCCGCCTAGAAATCCAATCGGGCCTGGCCTGACAGGCTTTTTTCGGTGTCAGTTCAGGGCGGTTACCGGACCAAACATATTACGACCACCTCTACTATATCCATATTAAAAATATTTTATATTAGATATAATATGTGAATTCATATTTAAGTGATTAAATATATCAATTCTCAAAAATATTATTTTTTCCTACCTATTTCTATTAACAAGTATAATAAAATTTTGAGTAAATTACACAGAACCCCCTTGAGGATTTGGCATAATACAGTTAACCCCCTTGTGTTTATCATAATTATTGGTAACCACCTTGAGGTTATGATATCTCTGACTATGAGCACCCGAATTATAACTCTGTTATCAAAGCGTTAACTACATGCTGGCCCATCAGCTTAATCACATTATTAATGCCAACTTGGACAATAAAACTGCTTAATCAACATCGTCTAACTCTCTCTCATCCCAATTCAGATGCATTTTTGAGGTAGGGTTGACGTTTTTCGGACAAGCAAAATGCTGACTAAGGTGTTTTTTTTGTCCAACATGTCATTAATAATGTGATTAAGCTGGTGGGTCAGCACGTAGTTAACGTTTTGATAACAGAGTTATAGTTCGGGGGCTCATAGTCAAAGATACCGCAAGCTCAAGGCGGTTACCAATAATTATGATAAGCACAAGGGGGTTAACTGTATTATGCCTAATCCTCAAGGGGGTTCCAAGTAATTTACTCTAAAAATATAAAAAGGTAGCTAGAAAATTAATATCTAATTAGTTAAACTATTTTACACAAAATCATACTACCTCCGTCCCAGTCAAAGTGTCTTGTTTGCTTTTTGGCACGTTTTTCCACTTCAATATTGAACATATAAAAATAAAATAATTTTTAAAAATTAAGTTGTACAATATATAGTTGTTCAAATAAGGAGTCCATTGTAAAACATAGATTTATAAAAATATATTATCTTACATGTTAAATATTGAAGTCAAACAACACATCTAAATAGTAAACTGGACACTTTGACTGGGACAGACGAAGTATCTAATAACATAGTTGAACAAAATTAATTATCTTTTAATTTTGATTTTTTTTTTATGAAAATTGAATTATTATTTTCTTCAAATTGAAACATCTAGAAAATAACTAGATATGCTGAAACTTGGTAATGAAAAAAGATTTATATAATGGGAATGAAAAGTGATAGCCACCCTTCCCTGATAATCAATCTATGAGAATAGGTAAGAATTGATACCTATACTCACTTTCTAATACTCCATCTGTCCTGAATTGACCGTTTTGTTTACTATTTAGACATGTTGTTTGACTTCAATATTTAATATATAAGATAAAATAATTTTAAAAATGTAAGTTTTACAAATGATTCATTACATGATAAACTATATATTACAAAATTTAGTTTCATGAAATTATTTTATCTTATATGCTTAATATTGAAGTGGAAAAACGTGTCATAAAGCAAACAAGATAGTCAATTCAGGTCGAAGAGAGTAAATTTATATCATCTCTTACCAAACATGGTAATAGAGAGAGTTTTATTTCCATTTCCATTCCCATAGACTCATTCTCATACCCTTCTACCAAGCAAACTCTTAATGGTACACATGCACTGTGATGTAGTAGGAGATAAGTGTCCCTAGCCTATCTTCCTTCGGTAGTAAAATTGTTGGGGAGAGGAAAGATGTAACAAACCAACATCTTGAGTGGTAACATAACACAATCCTATATTTATACTTTTAATATATATATATAAATTGATTAATGTTATCAAATTTAAAGTTTTTAAACTAGGCATAACAAATGTTGGATTATTAAATTTATATTAAAAATATTTAAATAATTAAAATAAATATGATACAGTGACATACTAGCCTCCCATAAATGTAAGCATCAAGGATACATATAGATTATAAGCAATCTATCTCCTTTCGGTGGGAGCCTTGCCCATTTTCTCTTGTCTATCCATGAGCCCGTTCCGCCCGCTACTTCGTGCCCTTCCATCATGCTAAAGGACAACTCGATCCGTCGCTGAAGTCTGCCCCCGTAGTTTACTCCTTGCTTTCACTTGATTTGCTCGTCTCTTTGCACACCCTCTCCCGCACTAAGTTGGCTCCACCTACTCCCCGAAGTCCGCCCCAAAGTATGCTACCACGTCTCCTTCCAGCCTTACCCTTCTAGAAAATAGACCAGTACTCATGACATCTTGCATGTAAGCTCCGAGGCTGCCATGAGACTCCACTCCTTGATTCTCTTCCTCGGCCTCTCTAACGTTTCCATTTCTACTCTCTCTTTCCCGAAGTCTCTCGCGAATGGCTTCGCCACTTACTCGTCCCACGGTGGAGGATATCTCGGCTCGTTGCGCAAATATGTCTCACACCAAGGAAGAAGGCGAGGTTGTCGACATGTACGACCTTTACAAGCAGGAACTCTCTCTCCCTTTTGAGTGTTGTGTTCTTTGTATGTCATTCTCCTCCAAGCCGATGGATCTTCAAGCACTTGAATCCTCTTTGGCGAGAGCTTGGCAACTCAAAGGAGATTTCAAAGCTCGTCCAACAGGTAAGAACCTTTATTTCTTTGAGTTTGAAAGAGAGGAATCTGTGCATGCAATCCTCTATTGTGAGGACCTTGGTGTTTCGATGGCTCCCTCTTAGTCTTCCAGCGGGTGAATAAGATAAAAGCGTCAAGAGATCATGATTTTAGCTGGTTTCCTATGTGGGTAAGTTTATACAATGTCGCGTTCCTCTACCACCATAAAGATTTTGCTAGGAAATTAGGATACCGCTTCGAAAGCTTCCTAGAATTTGGGAGGAGAATGACCAAATTAATGGAGAATACTTGAGGATCAAAGCCCTTTTTGATGTCCAAAATCCTGTTATGAGATGTATTACGATTAACAATCAGGGTGAAACCAGGGCGAAACCATAATGTTAAGGCTCACTTACAAGAGAATGCCATCTATTTGCTTTCATTGTGGCGTCTTCACCCATTTTACAAAAGGCTGTTTGGACGAGACGATTGTTGATGTTGGTGCCTCCCCGTACGAACCATGGCTCAGAGTATCCTCTTCCCAGATTGGCCATCAATCCTTCTTAGGAAACAATGAGGATGCATGGAGAATTGCTTGTGGACTGATCAGCTCGCCCCACGGACCAGCGCCTCAATCTGATGTTCAGACCTACGGTGGAAACAGAGACATGCAAGGGGAAGCCACTTCACGACCTTCGGCAAGCCCTCCATCACCATCATTTGTTGTATCCTCATCGGTTACTAGACCAAATTAAGATAGGAAGAGGGGCAAGGGTGTGGAGGACCGCCCTACAACTGCTAGACGTTGTAAGCACCCTCTACTCAGACGGGTTTTCAAAGGATCGTTAGATGAAGTGTGGAATCTTTGCCATTTAGGCCCAGAGAACAAGAAGGGAAAGACGACTCCTCATGCCCAGCCCCAGGGAATCCACTTCTACAGATTCATCTCATGGTCCAGCTAGGGATGTCAACGGGTCGGGTTCGGGTCGGGTGACGCTCCACCCGACCCGTCACCCATTTTTCACCCGCATCACCCAACCCGACCCGTCACCCAAACCCGTTTCACCTGTCACCCGTTTTCATCCGTTTGTTACGGGTTTTTCACCTGTTTTAACGGGTCGGGTGATCGGGTGAAACGGACACCCGTCACCCATTGCTATCCCTAAGTCCAGCTGATTTTCCCCCAAAGCTTGCGTCAACTGGGTGGCTCTAGCTTGCTCCGGCTGTCTTTCTTGCTTTGGAACTTTGTACATTTTGTATTTAGACTATTTTCTTCCCGTTCATTTGGTCATCTAGATCTATTTATCTTAGACTATTTGTTTAGCTCCGTTTGTATAATATCTCCTAGGTTGACTTCTTATTTTAGCTTAAAGTAGTTAGTTTCTCTCTTGGAACCGCACCGGGCTAGGCCGAGATCGAATTTGGCATCATGGATGTTTACATAACGTCCCAATGGGATTTGGTTAAAAATGGTTGCCTCCTGATCACTCGCTAGCTTGGTCTTTTGTGGTTCAATATAAAAGATGACGGATTGTTGTGTTTTTTAAAAAATGATACAAGATCGAGTAGTTTTTTGTTTTTCTTTGAAAGGCCATGGTAGTTTCAAAACCATAGATATAACCGCATTAATTAACAACTTGAAACTGCATACCAAATGTGACGATACCTCCGCAACTTATTGTATCACATTTTTGAATGAGAAAAAAAAAAAAACAGATTCTCATAAATCATAAACGCAAAAGGGCTATTTTAAAAACTTAAAGAGTCAGGCATTTGAGAAATTTTTGTTGTTCGTTCTCTCTTGTAAAACCGATAATTGCATGGGAAAGCACCGCACTTATTATACTTGTCATGAATTTGTATTGTGTTTTGGGTTTGGTCATGTACTTTAGGGGTTTAATTCCCGAATTCTTAGCTATGATAGCTACATCTTAGACAAAATTTGTAATTTAAAAGAAATAAGAGGGAGATATAAGGATAAGTTTTGTAATTTAGAAAAGTTGAGAGGAGAGACAGGAAGGAGACAACGACGGATTCTTTTTTTTCTTTATCTTTATCATAACACAAAATTTAAATGGTTGTAACTTTTAATACTATATAAGTCCAAAATGAAAAAAAAATATATTATTGTTCACCTAAATTCAAGCTCTTCAAATTAAAACAAGACCAGTCATGAATATGTTTTGATAACTTTTTTAAAAAAATATTTTTACATGTATACGATGATATTTTAATGTGAGAATGTATGTACATATTTTAATGTGAGAATGTACATGTTTTAATGTGACGAAGTACATGTTCGAATGTGAAGATATAATATCTTTTAATGAACATCTGTACATGTTTGTATGACCCTCTGTACAAGTTTTCTACCTTATGTGTACAAATTTTAATCTGATGATGTACATATTTAATGATTTGTACACATTTATGTGACCATCTGTATGTTTTTAATGTACGAATGTACATGTTTTTACATGTGGATGTACATGTTTTAATGAACATTTGTACAAGTTTGTATGACCATCTGTACAAGTTTTCTTTTACGTTCTATATATTATATATGTAAATATTATTTTTTTAAAGTTGTCAAACCATATTCATGAACTGGTCTTGTTTTGAAGAGTTTGAATTTAGATGAACAATAATATAATTATTTTTCATTTTGAACTTATATATATAAAAGTTACAACAATTATTAAAATTTTTTGTGATAAAAAAAGAAAAAAATAAAAATCTTAAAAAAAAAAGTTGAACTCACGTGAGTATGTAACCATCTGGTTACAGTCACATTTGCCCAAGACAGACTGGGTTTAATTATGTTTGGTTGTTTAGGTATGTTCTTTATTTCTCTGCAATATAAGTAGGATGGTGGTTGTTTCAAAAAAAAAATTATTGTGCGAGATTCTAACTGAGAGCTGTTGTACACTGTAGCTAGAGTAAAAATGCTGTTTTAGAAATTGTTCATCAAATGACATCAGAAAGGTACGATTCATAGGGTAATCGAGAAGTCAAGTTAGTTACCAAAGAAGGTTATGTATCAGAAGCGAAAACGTTTTCTTTGTTCTATATAGTACGACACTAGTAAGTAGTAACGGCCCTGTTCCATCCTTTTCCAATACTCCTTAATTACCTTTTGAATATGATACGTTTCTTACCGTTACTATTGTCTGTTCATTTCCAAAGTTAAGTAACGTTTGTTAAATCAACGTTTCAAGAAATAAAATTAAAAAAACGTTCGTTAAATCAAACCTCAAATATAAATAACCTTCCCTATACTATTGGCCGTATAGTCTCTTTATAAGGGAATCAAATTTAATTAGTAGGATGCTCCGACTTTAGGGTTTACAGGGTAAGTCATATACCTTTGGTCTAATCTTTTTCTATATTCGTATTGAACCACCTGATGCCACAACTAATCATGATATAGAGAACTTCAACATTTTCATTTTGTGCGTGTTAGAAATCAAATATTTGTCATCAACTTGCAATATGAGTCTGGCATAAATGTCACATTTTGATATATTTAATCTGTTTGTTTAGAGTACATTTGCTATGTGTATTTATGTCACATTTATGTTGCTTATTTTTTTCCGTCTAATCATAATTTTTTCAAAAGTTAATTAATATTTTTATGATCAATAATACCATATTCTAATTTCTAATGGTTATATTTCATTATATAAAAAATATAATATATAATCGTAATATTTAATTTTGGTTAATATTTAAGCCATATTTTTTATTATTAGTTACTTTATTGTTTTGTATATTGTATATAGTAATAAAGTTAACTAATTAATTATCATATTTTTATTTTATAATTTCTTACTTATATTTTTATATAAACTATTAACTTTAGCTAAAAAAAATAAGGTCCCTGAAAAATAGAAACATATTAATATTAATTGCACGAAGACATATTTAATTCAAAATTTGAAGTAAGTTTATATGGCATCTAAGCAAAACACATCGAAATTTGCATTAAAAAGTGAGGAGAACCAACCAACCGAGGATACAAAATGGAAATATATTAATATACATTACATATTGAATTGTGCTCAAACAATAATTTATCATGGTTTAACTTTTGTTGTACTTATTTATCAAGATTTGAGTGTGGATGTGTTTTTGCTAACAATAAACTACCAATCTTATAACATTTGTTACAAGTTTCTTTATTTAGTTTTTAACGAAATAAAATTTTAACGGTAATTCAATATTATTTATTGATTACAAAAAATTAAACGCACCTACCGCGTAACAACTTAAATAACTTACACTGTCAGCAAGTAGTTTTTAAAACAGCTACCCAAAAGCTATCATAAAACAACCAATAAGTATGCTCCAAATATGTGAACGCAAAATAGCTAGCAAAATATGGCTAATAGACGTGCTTGCCTATATATACATCTTGTAAAAACAATGAGAACGTGAACAGATTACGCCCTGGCAAACCAGTCTTTGCCAAACAGTTCAAGTTAGATAACTTGCCACTACAGAGTATGAGGAGTGAATTCAGAATTAGAGCTGCGGTTGTCTCAGGGGAGGGTGACATCTTATCTCATCCAAATGGAAGCAGTGATTTATTGGGAAAATCCTTCAGCAATGATCGACCTTTTGGCATTGAGACCCAGCATGAAGAAGTGGCGTTTGGGACTCTTTCTGCTGATACTGCTCCATCATCAACGGGCGAGCATGAATTTGATCTGGACCTTCCAACTCAAGGATTCGCTTCTATCCCTGAAGCCATTGAAGATATCAGGCAGGGAAAGGTTAGCTCTTTAATTCACCCCTCTCCCCTTTTTGTCTCTTCATTTTCAGTTCTATATCAATTGTTATTACTTAATCTTCAATGTGTTTTAATTACCTTTCTTTATGGTTTGTATCGTGATAGGTGGTAGTTGCTGTAGATGATGATGATAGAGAAAATGAAGGAGACATGATAATGGCGGCACAATTGGTAACACCTCAAGCTATGGCCTTCATTGTCAAACACGGAACTGGAATTGTCTGTGTGAGCATGAAAGAGGAGGACTTAGAAAGGCTACAGCTTCCTCAGATGGTGACCAGTCGGGATAATGAAGAGAAACTTCGAACTTCTTTCACAGTGTCTGTGGTATGTTAGGCCCCATTATTTAATCAGCTATCTTTTGCACCGAGTTTATTTGATCAGCTAGTTTATTGTCTCTGTATGTCATATACATCAATTGTCATATCAACTATTTTTCTTCTCTACTTTTTCTAACTTTCAGCTGACAACTGACATCAGCTAGATTATCAGTCATGCAAAAGAATGGGGCTTAGTTGCTTACTAAACTTGAACATGAGTTTACTATCTAATTACAAAAGAGACGGTATACTAAATAGCAATTTTAATAAAATGTCCGATTGAAACATCTTGTACCTTTTGTTTTGTCTTAGGATACATGATTGGTGGATCCAGAAATTTTGTTAGAGGTTAATTTTTTTTAAACACTACCATTCTTTAAAATATTATATTATTTTGTGTTTTTTTAAAAATTTATAACAATATTTTATAAATTTTCAAAAGTTTTGGCGGTGGACACCTGACATCGTCTCATGATTATATAACAATCATGAAAATTTGATTACTATGAATTGGTCACTTGCTCCTACATTGCGGAACTTACAAAAAAATAACGTGGTCGTACCATGCAACAATTTTTATTCATGTATGTCACTGATGCACAGGATGCAAAATTTGGCACAACAACTGGTGTTTCGGCTCGTGATAGGGCAACCACTATATTGGCCCTTGCATCAAGAGACTCCAAGCCTGAGGATTTCAACCGACCAGGGCATATATTCCATTTGAGATATAGAGAGGGAGGTGTCTTGAAAAGAGCTGGGCACACTGAAGCATCTGTTGACCTTGCCATGTTAGCTGGTCTAGAACCTGTTGCAGTCTTATGTCAGATTGTTGATGACGATGGTTCCATGGCAAGGTTGCCAGCACTTCGACACTTTGCTAAAAGGGAGAACCTAAAGATCATATCAATTGCTGATTTGATTAGGTAAGTCCTATGCCATCATGGATTTCCATTGCAGCTTTCATATTTACTACTAATTGGAATAAATTTCGCTTTACCATCAGTCTCTCAAGCTGCATGTTCTCTTAGAAAATTGGATGCTGTAGGTAATAGGTGTCTTAAGTTCTATCCATTTTCACGAGAAAGGTTAAAAGTTCGAGTACTTCGCATTCTATTAAGCAAATTTGAAGGAAACAATTTTCAAGATGCTAGCTGGTCAGAGTGCTTGGGCTAGAAAGCAGTTGTGAGCTGAATCGAGAGTTGATGTCAGTTGTCAGCTGAATCGAGAGTTGATGTCAGTTGTCAGCTGAAATTAGAAAAAGTAGAGTGAAAAAATAGTTGATATGACAATTGATGTATATGACATATAGAAATAACAAACTAGCTGAATAAACTAGCTTATAATATTGACAAAAGAACGGGCCCATGTGAGAAGTTGAAGGAAGAACTAGGTTTAAACATAGCCTATCTAGGTTCCTACATTGAAGAATTATGTAGTAACACGTGTTTCTCTACTGGGCTGTAGAAACAGTCACTCTAAGATATTTAGTGGTATCTTTACTTCAAAAAGCTGTTTTTTCATTCTTCAATCATTTTGACGAAGAAGCTCGGATTTGATATTTTTTTTCCTGTTGTTTGTATGTGACAGGTATCGTAGAAAGAGAGATATACTAGTGGAGCGTTCTTCTGCTGCAAGGATACCTACAATGTGGGGACCTTTTAAAGCTTATTGTTACAGATCAATTCTGGATGGTGTTGAGCATATTGCAATGGTTAAGGTGAGCTTGGTTGTGTGATTTTAATCTTGTATTCCAGCAGATAGATTTATTTATTTATATTTTGCTAAAGTTCCCCCTTGTGTGAGTTCTAGGATACAACATGCCCCCAACATAAAAAAAAAGGATAAGAAAGAATGGTTTGTGTTGTTTTCAGTAGCGGATCCAAAACTTTTGTTTAGGGGGCAAAAAAATTTTTGACACTATTGTTCTTTAAAACTTTATATTATTTTGTATTTTTCAAAAATTTATAAGAACATTTTACAAATTTTCAAAAGTTTCCCCTGGTTGTTTTGGATTGGAATGGTCATTTAAAACTATAAAATGCAGTTTGGGGATCAGGTAACTTGGTTCAATTGTAAGTTGTCAGTGTTTATGCACACAGGACTATAAGGCAATTGTCACAATTCATCGATGGTATGTTATTTGATTGTTGTCACTAGAATATGAAAAGTGGTATTCTATGTTTGAAAATATTCTCTTCATGTCATTCGTCTGGCTCATATTGTTCACTGAGATGGTAATGTAAATGATTGAATAACTGTGCATTGAGAAGTCATGTTATGGTTATTATTCAGTACTAACCAGCTTTAATTTCTATTTTATGTACAACCAGGGTGAGATAGGAGATGGAAAGGATGTTCTGGTGAGGGTTCACTCGGAGTGCTTGACTGGGGACATTTTTGGATCAGCTAGATGTGATTGTGGAAACCAGCTTGCTCTTGCCATGAAGCAGATAGAGGCTGCAGGGAGGGGTGTTTTGATCTATCTACGTGGTCATGAGGGCAGGGGAATCGGTTTGGGTCAGAAGCTTCGCGCTTATAACTTACAGGATGCTGGGAGAGATACTGTGGAGGCCAATGAGGAGCTTGGTTTGCCTATTGATTCAAGAGAATATGGGATTGGTGCTCAGGTAAAACCTTTATGCTTAGTCTTGCCCCTTATTTCCCACCCCTAACAACCAGGTTGCTGTGTTTGCTGAAAGTGTTCTTAACGATTTTTGGGGTCCTGTGCATAAATTTAAAATAAGTCTCCTTTATAAAGTTAAATTATGCAATGTATAAAAATTATAAAATTAAATTACGTATTCATTTCGATTATATGTTTATAATGTTTGAATATATCTCAAATATAAAATTTTGATATGTTCTAATCAAGATAAATTTGGAATCTTATAAAATTTTCTTATGACAAAATCTAAAAAAAAACAAATAAAAAATTGGGCCCTAATATAGAGGGTTATGTTCGGTTGGTCTGTTTGCCCAGGCGCTAAGCCCGGCCTGTTGGTTGCTGTGTCTGTGGTTTTTTTATTCCTTTTGGATCTGGTCTATAACATGGTGTTTGGAATTATTTCAGATGCTGAGAGACCTTAGAGTTAGAACAATGAAATTGATGACCAACAACCCTTCGAAGTGCAGTGGGCTCAAGGGGTATGGACTTGCAATATTAGGCCGGGTGCCACTGATCACCCCAATAACGGCAGAGAATAAGAGATACATCGAAACCAAAAGTGCAAAAATGGGCCACATATTTGGTATTTCACATGGAGGTAACACAATTGATACCTCGACAGGCAGTGGTTATGCAGAAGCAGATGAGTTCCTCTGCGAAATAAAGTAAGTAGTACTGTAGTAGATTCTTTGAGTTCTTTATGAAGCGGAGTATGTTTGATAGGTCAGCTACCAGTTAAAATAGGAGGATTTCATTTTCTCGTCATGTGCTTGGATTATTATATTGGTTCAATTCTTATAATACTATGAAAGAGGTTGTTGAACAACATTAGCTGAAGAATTTTTCATGCTCTTTCCCTTAGGGTCTGCTACTTCTGTGTGTGAGAGTATGCCTAATTATTTAGCATTTGGACTTTTATTTATATAAGTTTAGGTTGTGAGATTTCTGATGTTTTTTTATATCGGGGGTGGGGGTGTATTTCCTAAGTTCTTGTGCCTCGAGTTCTTTTTTTTTGTTGTGTGTCATAAAACGGAGGCTATAGCCTTCATATCATTATTGCAACACATTATTGTCCTCAGATAACTATGATAAGATACAATCGGGGGAGAAGCCAAGTCATGCCTCCCAAGATCAACGCAAACCTAGCTTAGCTAACAGATCAGTTGCCTTGTTACAAGTACGTGGAGTGTAATGTACACTAAACTCCACATCTAAGCCTAAACAGTTCTTACATTCGTAGATGATAGGTTTTAGGGGATGATGAAATGAGCAATTTTGAAACAAATCCTCCGGTTGCAATGAATCGGTACAGATGGATACTCTATTAAGACCTTTCTACTTTACAATCTGAACAGCATAAAGAAGAGCCATTGCCTCTGAGTGCAGCACCCCTTGCTTCTCAAATGCTCCAACAAATCCCGTGATCCAATTCCTTAAATGATCTCTGCAAATACCCCATGCTGCGGTGTTACCTGTCATGGGATTATATGCACCATCAATATTAAATTTAAGACAATTTATATCAGGAGGAGTCAAGAAAATGACTTCCCTAACTTCTGTATTTTTAGTACCACATATATAGCACCTTGGCTCCAATATGCATTGTGCTGACCATGCCCTGTTGTTCTGAAATAGAGCCAAAGCTACCATTCTGAATGGCAGGAAAATTCTGCTTTCTTGCCTAAAAATCTTAGCATTCCTCCAGTTCCGTAATGTGTTGCAGATAATAGGAAACACTGCTCTCAATTTATCCCTTATCATAAATCACCTATGCTTGTATATTATCTGATAGCCACTCCCTAAGTTGCAGATCATAGAATATGGATTTTAAGTGAGATTGTAACACCCCAACTTAATCCAATCGTGGTTATCACAAACTTAACAGCACATATATAAACATCGCAGCGGAATTTCCAATGCTAGGACCTTGCCACGGTCTGAGCTAATAGGATATGCCGAACTTAAATACTTAACACCTTAATTCCAAAATACACACCAACCGAGTTTGCTAGTATCTCAAGTATCAACATAATCCCCACAAGTTCAACTATTAACAGACGGGTGCACATGCGCATCCCGTACTCAAAATATAAAACCCATCCTAAGTCTAACCACCCCTACTCTCGTGATGAGTCTTCATAGGGTGCTTACCTGCAAAATGTAAACAACAGCCCCCGAGGGGGTCAGCACCTTTGCTGGTACAATTCTCTTATGGCCCCCAAGCTAACGGGACTACGACGACTAATTGTCGATAGCATGGAGTTGATTAGATACACAATCATAATAAGAAGTGCAATAAAACAACAATTCATAAATGAACAAGCATAGTTCATGAACAATGAACGACTTAAAAGCGTTCCCTTAGTAGTTGAGTTAATCAGTTAACTCCTCAAGTTCCAGTACCACTTAACCTCAATCCATCTTAACTTACCTCAATCTTAGTCCTCATCTTAATCTCAGTATACAAACCGTTCTCTAAATAGAAATGGTTGTATCTTATCTCAATGTTTATTTTTGTCGGGTCAAAAGTAACCCTAGCCAATGAGCTATTAACTGCATTGGTTGAATAAACAACTTATCTTAAAATTTAGGATTTAGGTGATCCTACCGCACCATCTTAATCTGCCTCCTACCTTGGACTGAAATCCACGGTAGCTGAGCCGACATTCGACCCTAGGCAACAAGTCCGAAGACAAGTCCTTAAGCGGAAGTCGGATTTGATTCAGATACCGACCCCCTTTCCTTAACATGCATGACCGGAGTCAGTCCCGGATTCCTCACTCCCCTTAAGTTCCAGTTAGTGAAAATCTGATAAACAAAGTGTTAGTTAAACCTTCACGGGTATCAACCAACCGTTACAAAAGTGTAATTCCTCATCTCATTCCAATGTGTACTAACCTTAGTTAGTAACTAATCTCAAGTCACGTGAGTTAGTGTAACGAAAACACACACACAATAACTGCAATAAAACCGGTTGCATGCTTTATCTTGTTTAGTCGGCACACACATAAACAAATAACACACAAGCCAAGGGACACCTCGTTAGCAAGCAGGTTACAAGAAAACCATACCGTTCACCGTCGATTGTCCCGGTTGTTTAATTCTCTTCTGGTTCCAAACCCTCAAATCCTAAAATATTCATCCCACTTAGATTATTAATTAGCTTATCCCAACTTAACTTGCTTAACTTACTTAGTCATAAAAGACCCCCACCTAAAACCACTTAAGTCTTACAAACTTAACCTTAAACATTTTAAAATCCTTTACTTAACTTAATCCCTTAAGTCCTTATATTCTCATCTTTCTTATCATCATTACTCTCTTAGTAGACTACTAATACATCTTAGCATTTAAATTTTTTTTTTATAACTTAAGGGTCGACCGACCCACCGACCGACCCAACCCCTGGGTCGGTCCATTCCAGTAACTTTCCCGTTCTCTAAAACTCCTGACCGAACCCCCCCATCCCGACCGACCCAAGGCCCTCTAGGTCGGTCCATTCCAGAAACTTATCGGCTTTCTTAACAAGGTCCGACCGACCCAGACAGGGTCGGTAAAAATACCTACTGTGTGTGAGACTAGAACTATGAAAATATGGTGACAATAAAAGAACTCAGAGACTCAGATTATTACTCGGAATCACGTATCACACTCGATACACAATGGGCACATAGTATGTTCACCACACTACCTTTACACGAGATTTAAACTCTCAACACGTTAAGAGTACAATCCACTCTTAACACCTCACACTCAAAGTATACTACGCATTACTAATCACGTTTCAGTATGAAACTAACCTTACTCGTGTAATTCTCTACCACTCAAGACCTATGCGGCGTATTGCCTTCTTGTTTTTCTGATTATTTCTCTTTTTCCCTTGTACAACTACACCCCTAACCCTAGAGTTACCGTCTCATATATAGACGCCGAGACTATAGATTACAACTCATAAAACATAGATCGTATTTATCTTTTATCTTTAACAGATAAAAAAAATCCCATTTAAGATATTCTATCCGCTTTGTTTGTTTCATTGGTTTTGGACTGGCACGCGGATCTCGATATTGCTTCTTCACGCTCATCAGTTTGAAGCTGAGTTTGCCGATCAAAAATACATCAACAATTTCCCCCTTTTTGATGCGGCAAACTGTTGAAGTCTTGAACCCCTTGTATTGATTCCCCTTGAATCTTGTATTACCGTAACTCCGCATGAAAGTTCTATCAACTGTCGGCATTCCCCCTCAATCTCACATGCCCTTCTGCTAACCTGTACTCAGTGTAAAACTCACAACCTCTTGTGCATTAAGTGTGATATGATAGTAACTGGAGATATTTGAAAGACAATAAACCAGAAACTCTATACAGGCAGTTCGCATCATAAACCCGACTGAACAAGAGTATTTACAGAACAGATAGGGAAAACATATATGTCAAACCCAAAAATATCAGTCTAAATATGCACCAACTATTTGTGCATCAAGCCATATGTCTAAAAAACAGATTACGAGAAATTTAAAGACTTCCAACCATACTTCCCCCTTTTGCCACATCAAAAAGAGATCCGTCATTCCAAAAAAAATGTAAGTATCAAATCGGGAAGGGGTAGGATTCAATCCATCTAAAAACTAGAATTTTTCAGACTGTTCATCTGAAGAGTTAGCCGCAGACATCAAAAGATTTATCTTGTCCTCCAGGAGCTGTAGCCTATCCATCAATCGCTTTTCCATCGCCTCCATTGAGTCTAGGACTGACTGCAACATAGAAGAGGTGGAAGCGGTAGCATGATCAGTCTTCTCTTCTGGTGACCAGCCTGTTTGAACTGCCAGCCTGTTTCAGTTAATTCCAAGCCCATCTTGGAAAGAGTCGCAACAGCCAGAAAGTTAGTCGGTTGTGCAGATATGAGGAAGGCATCTTCTTGAATAAGCTTGAAATGTCGAAGAACTTTTGTTATCCAGAAAGGATAAGGAATGGAAGGCTTGGAACTATTAACAATCGACCGCAAATGTGAGATAATAATTCTTGGCAAGGACAGCGAATCTTTTTATCTAAGCACCACATTAACCCTAGATCAACTGGAGTGACCTTGTCACGCATATCAGAACGGGGAAAGATGGTTTGATAAGCAAGCAGATGGAGTAGCCTCGGTAGCACACCCAGTCCCGTTGTGGATAGTGTTTCAGTCTTGAACTCGCACGAGTTAACCCAAAATGCTGTACCACCTCAGAGTGCGGTGCTACATCCACTTTCTGAGCATTGAACTCAGCTAACCCATCAAGAGGAATTTCAAGAATCATAGCAAGCCATGCTGGAGAAATTATCATCTGGACTCCAGCGACCTCAGTCTTAAACTCGTAAGGAGAGACAAATTCTAGGTTTAGAACAAACGGAAATAGAAGCTCCGGATAGTAAGGGTCTCGGAATTAAACAACTTGTCCCAACCTTGAAATTTCACAATGTCCATTAATGAACTCAAGGAATTCTTTTCTAGCCATTCACAATCTACCAACTTGCCAGGAATAATGTCAGATTCATACATTGTACGAGTGAAAATAGGTTTCTGAGGAAAATTACGACCTGGGTTTTGCGACCTTTCTTGACGAGTGTCCTTGGCCTTCAATGTGGACGTACGACGTGACACAACTTCAGTCTCTTCGACGATCGCTGTTGCATGACTGGCGAATCATCTTCCTTGCGCTTTGGATTCGCCGAGGAGGCATCTTCGACCCCCTGAACTACTTTCTTGGCAGGTGTGCGCAACCGACGACGTGTTTTGGCCGGTGGAATATCGTCCTCTGTTGGAATAGCAGAAGAATCTTCGTCGCTGACTATGGTGGTTTCTTTCGGAGTTGGAGATTTTACTTTAGGTGAGGGTTTTGAAAGAGAATCGGGGATGGTGGTCTGTTGGCTATTATCAGTGGGGTGCACAGTAGCAAGAGGGACAGCTTCTTCGTAGATTAGCTGTTCAAAAGAATCCATCACCGAATTCGAAGGATGTTGAAAGAAAGCTCAAGAACAAGACTGAAGAGGAGAGAGTGTGGGGCGACTGAGAAACTTTGGGAGAAGACGTAACCAAGTGAGAAAGACAGTGAAATTTTGTAAATGTGATAAAGGGAAAACAGTGATGTGTTGTTGTGTTTATGTTTTTGTTAACAAAAATCAAGATTAAGGAAAATAGAACTTCTCCGGTTGCAAAGCACAGTTGAGAGATCTAGACTGAGACTATCAGAATAAAACATTCAGGAAATTAGGAAGTTAAGCACAATTATCTACATAGACATCGACCAATATACTGTAGTAGATTATGACTTCAGTCTCCTTTCATTGATAAGTCTCCTAAAGTGGGCATACAACCAGCAGTACATGTGGATTGTTTTTTTTTTTGTAAACTTATGCACAATCACAACTTTCCTTTGAAACGACAAGAGGTGAGAAGTACAATCATATTCCATTATACCTTTCATCACCACAGACTCATACTCACAGCTTAGAAAGGTAATATTTGCTATATTTAAGAAACAACACCTTGACTGTTACTCTTCATCCATGTAACGACTTTGGGTCAACTTGTCCAGAGTAGACCCTTAGAAAGTTAGATGATGAGGCATCCTATAAGACTTAATTGTCGGATGAAAGAGGCCAAATACGTGTTGTTGTGCTGTGAGCAGTGGAGTCTCTTGCCTTGTTCATTTCGTTATATTAGATAACCAATTTTAATATCATATCATTGATCTTTATGGCAAATCCAGGCATGATGCTTGTGAGACACACTCAGGAGATTTATGCGAAAGGAGATAAGAAGTACATTCATCGATCTTAGGTATATTTGATAGACATGCTGAAGTAAACAATAGTCTCATCTCACTAACCTCCGTAACATTTTATTCATGAAAAGACTTAGGATAGAATACTATCATCCATGTAGAACAACCGGAGACGTTTGAATTGAAATGACATAAAGAATAAAGATAAATTGAAAACTATCCAAGAGGACAAAACAGCAAAAACAACAAAAAAAAACTGAAAAAAAAAACTGAAAAAAAAAATCCGTCTCTCACTTGGTATCTACCATGCCAATCTCAAAACGAAGTCTCTCAAAGGTTTCTCTGGGTAATGGCTTGGTGAATATGTCGGCCAACTGTTTTTCTGTAGGACAATGAAGAAGAATAACATGTCCATGTTCAACATGATCGCGAATGAAATGATGACGGATGTCAATGTGTTTAGAACGTGAGTGATGAACTGGATTTTTGGTTAGCTCAATTGCGCTGGTATTATCGCAATAGATGGGAATTGGAATGAAGAATAGACCATAATCCTCAAGCTGCTGATGAAGCCATAAGATCTGGGCACAGCACGCCGCCGCCACATACTCTGCTTCAGTCGTGGACAGAGCAACCGATGCTTGTTTCCTAGAAGACCAAGCTATGAGATTAGAGCCCAAGAATTGAGCCGTGCCCGTTGTACTCTTCCTATCAGTAAGAGAACCACCAAAATCTGCATCAGTATACCCAGAAAGTGTAGGTAACGAAGTAGCCGTGTATAGAAGTCCAAGAGACGATGTCCCTTGTAGATACCGGAAAATTCGTTTGACAGCTTTGACATGAGGTGTTTTGGGATTAGATTGGAATCGAGCACAGAAACACACACTTTGCATAATATCAGGACGACTCGCGGTAAGATAGAGAAGAGACCCTATCATCCCCCTATAAATGGAAGGATCTGTAGACTCTGCAGTGGGTTCCAGTCCGAGTCTGAGAGTAGTTGACATCGGAGTAGACATTGGTTTACTCTCATTGAACTTATACTTAGTTAAAAGCTCCAAAGTATATTTAGTTTGGCTGACAAAAGTGCCATCAGCTGTTTGGCGAATCTGTAAACCAAGAAAATAGGTTAACTCGCCCATGTTACTCATTTGGAACTCTTTTGTCATCATGGTCTCAAATTCCGTTGTCAGTTGTGGACTGGTGGACCCGAAGACAATGTCATCCACATATATCTGAACCAGAAGCTTGTCCGTCCCACACTGTTTGATAAACAACGTGCGATCAACATGTCCACGTACAAACTGTTGGCTAACAAGAAATGTGGTCAATCTGTCATACCACGCCCTTGGTGCTTGTTTAAGACCATACAATGCTTTTTTCAAATGATGACATGAGTAGGATAGATAGGATCTTCAAATCCCGGTGGCTGAGTAACATATACCTCTTCCTTAAGATGTCCATTTAGGAAGGCACATTTGACATCCATCTGGTAGAGTGTAAACCTATGTAAAGTGGCAAAGGCTATGAGCAGTCGAATAGCCTCAAGTCGTGCTACAGGAGCATAGGTTTCATCAAAATCCAAACCCTCCTGTTGGTTATATCCTTTGGCAACTAGTCGAGCTTTATTTCTGGATATTTGACCATTTGAGTCCAGCTTATTACGAAACACCCACTTTGTTCCAATGACATTCTGATTTTCAGGTTTCTCAACAAGTTCCCATACCTCATTTCGTACAAATTCATTCAACTCTTCATGCATAGCATTTATCCAACTTTCATGTTCTAACGCTTCCTTCACAGTTTTCGGCTCTACTGTTGATACAAAGCCAAAGTAAGCACAAAACGTTTGTGCATTCGACCTGGTTTGGACTCCTGAGTTCAGATCTGACAAAATATTGTTAATCTCTATACCCGGGGCATTACGGGGTGTCAGACGAAGCGTGACTCCGGCTTCCTGGTTTACTGCTGGTAGCAAGACGGTGTGTTCTGGTGGTGTAGCTTCTGAGCTCGGAACTGATAATGGAAGAACGTCAGTTCGCACAGCTTCTACTTCTGATTCAGCTTCTGAATCATTATCCATGGGTACATCGTCAGCCTTATACTGAAAGAGATCTTTCATCTCCTGATGACTCACCCGTCCACCAAAGTTATTCTCGTCAAACTTGACATTTGCGGATTCTTCAACCACCAAGGTGCGCTTGTTAAAAACCCGATAAGCTTTGCTGCTCATTGCATAACCGAGAAATACGCCTTCATCACTTCTTTTATCAAACTTCCCTAGTTGATCCTTTCCATGATTAAGAATGTAACATGTACACCCAAACACCCTGAAATGTGATATAGATGGCTTGCGCCCTTTGTACAGTTCATAGGGAGTCTTGATTAGAATTGGGCGAATCAAAGCTCTATTGAGAATGTAACATGCTGTGTTTATCGCCTCCCCCCAGAAACTTGGTGCAAGACCACTACTGTTCAACATAGTGCGAGCCATTTCTTGAGGAGTTCCACCACTCCATTTTGCTGAGGAGTTCTAGCTGCGGAATAGGTATGTGTGATTCCGTTTTCAGTACAGAACTGAGACATCTTCCGATTTATGAATTCCGTCCCCTGATCAGTTCTAATGGTCTTGACCTTATTCTCCGTTTGAGTCTGAATCTTAGCAAACAGACCCACAATCTCACCAAACGTTTGATCCTTACTATGAAGTAGAATCACCCATGTGAACCTTGAGAAATCATCAACGACCACCAGTATGTATCTCTTGCCAGACCTGCTCTGAATCCTCATCGGTCCCATTAAATCCATATGAATTAATTCTAAAGTCTTGGTACTACTTACCGCATGAGTCGGAGAATGTGAAATCCTTATTTGTTTGTTCAGAGCACAATCAGCACAGATAACATCGTGACCTATCCTCCTTTGTGGTAACCCGTTGACTAACTCCTTTAGTCTTAATTTGTTGATCAACCTGTGATGAGCATGCCCTAACCTTCGATGCCACAATATTTCTTCATCATCTTTAACCGTAAGACAGGTCAAATCTTCCTGGTCATTCACATCTACCATGTAAAGATTTCCTACTCTACAACCTTGTAACATTACCTCCTGTGTAACCTTGTTGCATATTTGAAACCCATTCGAATCAAAAACAACCTCCGAGGGACCCTTGTCGCACACTTGTGATACACTTAACAGATCATGACTGAGACCCTCTACCAAACTAACTTGATCAATGCAGTTCTCTTTGCCAATCGTTCCTATCCCTATAATTCTCCCTTTGCCATTGTTCCCGAATGTAACTTTTCCTCCTCGATGTTCAACTAAGGTATTGAACTTCTTTTTGTCTCCACTCATATGTCTTGAGCACCCACTGTCCATCAGCCACCAGTTCTCACATAACGAGGTAGCCAATGCCTAAACACATCCAATCACTGTTTAGCTTTAGGTACCCAAACTAGCCTAGGTCCTGTTTTATGATGAAAGTGCGAATTATTGTTGTTTGTATTGGCTCTAGACTGACGCGAATTGTCAATGAAGGAATTTCTAAAGTATAAACTCCTACAAAAACCAATACTATGACCGTGTTTATGGCAATATCGACAGAAAAATGTCAACTTGGAATATTTAGCATTTGAGACCTTCCTCACTGGTGTATGAACAGGTGTGGCACTTTTCTTCTTCCCGGTTAGCATCTGAGTTAAATCTGCCTTTCCAGTGTACCAAGCGGGATTTCGTGGCATAGCTATTTCTTTTCTCTCTCCTAGCTCTAGACAGATTATCCTCTAACACCTCATTTTGCTTTCTTAAGTTCTCATGCCTTTCTTGTAATGTCTTGAATTCAGATGAACCCAAGCAGGTAAACATGCAACTCTCTCTTTTCTTGGTTTGACAAACTTAATAGTAGATTTTTCTTTAGCCAGAGATTCAGTTTTAGACTCTATGGGACTATCTATTCTTGACAATTTAGACTCAAGCAGTTTTATCTTAGCGACGGCAGTTGTTAATAGACTAAAAATTTCTTTCTTTGACAAAGAATTAAAAGCATCTTCTATAAGTTCAGGACTTACCTCGTCTGCTTCTAGGACCTCTTGCCATCCGTCTTTTTCCATCATGCAGAAGTTCCTATCTGACATCATATTGATTCTTTCATCATCTTCAACCACTGCGGTCATGCACACCTGTGCTGTTTCTTCTGCTTCTGAGTCCTCATCTGACTCCTCCTGTCCCCACGCTGCTGCTGCCGCCTCAGTAAACTTCTTGATTTTGTCACGAAAATCATCCTTAGATTTTAACATACAGTCATTCACCACATGTCCAGGTTTGTTACAACGGAAGCAAATGATTTGTTCCTTCTTAGACTTGAATCTATCAGTTCTGGACCCAGACCCTCTTCTTCCGCTGAATATCTTCCTGATTCCGTTAGCTATCATGTCAATCTCTTCATCCTCATTTGCATCATCATCTTCTTTATCACTTGATATCTTCTTCGCCTTTAGTGCCAAATCCTTATTAACACTCAGACCAACTAGTCCACCTTTCATCTTGCCTTCGTACACGTTAGTTCAGACCCAGTTCTTCAAAGGACAATTTCGACAGATCCTTTGTAGACTCCAAAACGGTGGTGAAGTTCAGCCATTCTTTGCACAAACTATCCAGAAACCTCTCGTTTATTTGAGCATTATCTAGAGTTACTCCGACAGCCTTGAGCTCACATAAAATCTTATCAAATTTTTCTATTGCCTCCGAAATCGTTTCGCCCTCATCCATCTTAAAATTATCAAGTTGCCTCTTGAGTTGCTTTCCCTTTGCTTTCTTGACTGAGTCTGTCCCTGCGTAAGCCGTCTTAAGGAATTCCCAGACCTCTTTTGCAGTGCGTAAACCCAAGACTTTTTGTTGGTCTGAGTCTGACAGGGAGGACATTATAACTCTCCGAGCTTGTCGATTCTTGCTTATCAACTTGTTATCATTCTCACCCCAGCTTGACTTTGGCTTATCCTTGGTGACTCCTTCTTCAACATATTTCGGTTTTAGGTCTCCTTCAGTCACTACACATCCCAAAGCTGAAGATCGATGGAAATTAGTTGATCCTCCATCTGTTCACACCAACTAGTATAGTTGAACTTGGTCAACTTAGGCGGTTTGACACTGTAATATTCATCTCGACCTACCCTGAGAAAGTTTTCTCTGAATTTAGGGTAACCTTGCTCTGATACCAATTGTAGAAACCTACTGTGTGTGAGACTAGAACTGGGGAAATACGGTGACAATAAAAGAACTCAAGACTCAGATTACTCAGAATCACGTATCACACTCGATACACAATGGGCACGTAGTATGTTCACCACACTACCTTTACCCACGAGATTTAAACTCTCAACACGTTAAGAGTACAATCCACTCTTAACACCTCACACTCAAAGTATACTCGCATTACTAATACGTTTCAGTATGAAACTGACCTCACTCGTGTAATTCTCTACCACTCAGGACCTATGCGGCGTATTGCCTTTTGGTTTTCTAGTTCTCTCTCTTTTTCCTTCTAAAAACCTAACCTCTAACCCTAGGGTTGCCGTCTCATATATACCGAGACTATAGATTACAGCTCATAAAACATAGATTTATTTATCTTTAACAGATAGATAAAATCCCATTTAAGATATTCTATCCGCTTTGTTTTTTCCTCGGTTTTGGACTGGCACGCGGATCTCGATATTGCTTATTCACGCTCATCAGTTTGAAGCTGAGTTTGCCGATCAAAATTACATCAACAGTCGGTCCCTGGGTCGGTCCGTGCAGATTTCTAAAAAATTGTCTAATTGCTCCCAAACTCTTCCACAAGTCCCCAATATTTTCTAACATCATTTAGGCACTTAAACTCCTTAAAACATCCACCAAACTCATTAATTCACCCATCAAAGATCTTCTTAACCATTTACTCAATCCTTAAAAAAACTCCTAACACTTAACATTTAATTACTTATTTTAACATGTAACTTACATAGAACTTCAACTAACCAAGTGTTCCCTCCTTAATAACTTGACCACTCCACAATCATCATTACTCACCCTCATTCATTTACCAAACTTCCTCAAGGTCACACACTTAGCTCACTCCTAAGTCATTTCAAGACTTTACACCTTATTTCCTTTAAACTTGAACAAGTTTCCTTACTTCTCTTCTCATGGTTTTGGTGCCTAAAATTCCCCTTATAACCCCTAGTTCCTCCTAGACATACCTAGGTCATCCTAATTCTCCAGAACACCTGAACTCTTTCTTTTCACAAAAACAACTCCTAATGTTTACTAGTACTCACTTAGTCATAAAATCTCTTTAGAACATCTCAAACACCAAGTTTCTTCACCAAATTTTTGCCATGGCTCTCTAGATATTACTACACCCAAGCACTTAGGTTTTTCACCATTAAACAATTATAAACACTCAAATCCTCAATACACAATCTTAACACACAATTCACACCCTAACCACACTACATCACAATATAGCGCATAAACTTAAATTGCTTGGCACGTAGGCCCTTAAATGACTTGGCTCTTAGGCCCTTAAATGCATAAATCTTAAACACTGAATTTCCACAATATATAGCCTTTGACCTGCAAATACACTCAACAAGGCTCCAATTGCAAATAATAGTATTCTTGTAATTCACCTTAGCATTATTTATCTATCTCATTTCTCATTTTCTCCTTAGTTAAAATTCTAAAATATGATCATGCTCCTTCTCCTAGGTTTTATAACCCTTATATAATGTAAACTCCAACCTAAACCTATCATCCATCTTATTCCCATCCCTTAAAGCAATAAAACACCTAGCAATTTACCTTGTTTTCTCAAGTTCCTCTTAACTTTCTCCTTAGGCTTTTTCCTTGGACAATCTCGGCCACCAACTTAATTTCCCATGCTAATGTTCTAATCAATATACAATGACTCTTATGAGTGCTTAACAATACACTAACCCTTAGGAATCATTCCTAGGTTAAAAATGGTTTTAAGGTATTAAAATGAATGTTTACCTTTGAAGTCTTAACTTAAGCTTGGATGTGAATCAAGAAGGAACTCCTCTAGTCCTTGGAGAATAGAAACAAGCTAGAACAAGGTATAAAACAAGATCCCATGAGAAGATGATTTTCGGTAATGGAGGGAAAGTGATGGAAATAGTTTTTCTTAGAGTTTTCTTACCTTTAATGAATGAAGAAGCCCAAGAGCTCTTCAAACTGATTTTTCCTCCTCTAATGGTGGTTTTCCTTGGCACCAAAATGAAGCTTTTGGAGATTTGAAAGGATAGTAAGCAAGAGCTTAACCTAACTAAGAGTTATCCAAGCTTATTTTGGATTTGGAGCTAAAATGGAGATTTGGTGAGCAAATGAAGATGGAGTATGTATGGGGGCTGTTCTTATGTGAATGGAGAAGGGAGGGAGATGGTGAAATCGGTGGGAAAGAAGAGAATGAAGAAGGAGGAGGAGAGAGGTAAGCTAAAGTAGATTTTTGTTTTAAAAAGCAAATAGTGAATTTACTAACTTCCTTCTTATTTCCCTTACTTGCTAGCTCATGTGGTGACTCACACACCTTAAAAACTGCCCCCCCCCCTTATAATGAAGATATTTATGGTCTTGTTTGACCAATTAATTAAACTTAGTTTGACTTAGCTTAATTTGGGCACTATTGGTTACTATTCACAATTAGTGCACATATTTGTGAAAATTTTGATTTCCCATTGATTTGGGCTTCCTAATGTGATATTAAGTAGTACACAAGTTTATTAAGGAGTAATCATGGGCATTTAGCCACTCAAAAACCCTTTCTAAGACAATTTTCAAAAACGTGCTTTAAGAGTCCTTAAAGCACAATTTGTGTTTTAACTTGTTTTTGAGTTTGGTTTTCTTTGGTAATTGATTTAACATGTCCATTAGCATGTTAGTAAGGTCTTAGAATGATATTTGGTGCTAATCAAAGTTACTTCAAGCTTAGAGCACATTTTTGCTTAAATTGCCCTTATGACGTTTTCTTGTGTTTTCTTTGGTTTAAATTGTCCACCAATGTCTCTAGGCATGTTTTAACCTCATTACATCATAAATGGATGTTTACTTATCATACTTAGGTTTGGGGTATTTCAGAGATAAGATCAACTTATCCCATATTCTCCTCGCACTGGGCAATCCCTGAGAATGTGTATAATAGTTTCCACTTGACATAAAAAATGACATGAGTTGTCATTAGTAAAACCTAGCTGGGCATGCCGTGAGTTAGTCATGATCTTACCAAGGCCTATTCTCCACATAAAATCTAATGCGTTCCTGAACACACAATTTCCAAACTCTGTTGAAAACATCAGAACCTTCATCGTATATACTTTAGGAATTGTTTTTCCCAAACAATATGTTGTATGCATATTTCTCACTATACATACCACTTGGTTCCAGTTCCAAGATAAGTAATCAGAAACACCATCAGGAAAGACCATAAAACTATTAATGGTGCTAATACTTGAG
The DNA here is from genome assembly GCA_023374045.1 of Limonium bicolor. Classification (NCBI taxonomy): domain Eukaryota; kingdom Viridiplantae; phylum Streptophyta; class Magnoliopsida; order Caryophyllales; family Plumbaginaceae; genus Limonium; species Limonium bicolor. The sequence continues at coordinate 145,235,627 of CM041778.1, forward strand.
GCGGAAGGAATTCAGCCATCTTCTCCCACTACCATCCTAAATTTTACGAACAATATATTGAAATATTTTCATCCAAAATATCCTCTGGAACCTCCTAGTAGCTTTAGACAACAAGTGTAGGATGTATTTGTAACACCCTTAAATTCAAGTTCCAATTATGATAGGAAGACTATTAACCTAGTGTTACCGCCACGCTCAATCAAGCGCTAAGGCTTGAAGTTGAGGGTTACCATTTATTAACATTCATATCCAAGGACAAATGTACCTTTTAAAATGAGTTATTCATGAATATCTTAGGAAACTAATCAAACCTGTCCTAGACATATTAATCTAAGACAAACCAAGCTAAACAAATATATGTAACCTAATAATATTTTGAAATTTAGTTCCAACCAAACTTGTGTTCTAAATCGATGAAAGTATTAATTCATAACAAATCTAACATCTAATATACTAGATGACCCCTCCCTAAGCCCACACTCTCAATCTTGATTGTTCATCTGTTCAACACCACATTAAGAAAACAAAAAGAAAGCAAACATCAACAAAGCTAAGTAATTCTAGCATTAGGAGACAACATATACGAACTATTTATGTAAAAGATATGGCTTACATTTGTTAACACCTTTCCACACTTCACAACCAGAAATGGTATCAATATTCATGACATAAATCAGTATCACGAAAATTCATAGACTTACACACCACACCAAGATAGTCCACATACAATACAAGTTCAACCAATGGGAGCTTCTTTAGATCCCAAGCCATATTCTCTCCACGAGAGTGCTATTCTGCTCTAGCCCTTTAGTGTGCACACCTTCAAGAGTTCATCAACTACAAGAGGCGGGAAACTAGAGTAAAAAACTCTATTGAGTCAACAGATATCCATAAATATCCGTGGGCACACCGGTCGTATGACAAAGGACTGCATGGTCCACGACCCCTTAGGTAACCATTCTAATACATATATCCACAAATACCCTCAGGCACACCGGTCGTATGACAAAGGATTGTGAGGTTCACGGCCCCTTAGGTAACCATTCCATCACATGAAACCAGAGTCCAAGCCAATTAAAATCCATCCATCACAAAACCAAAGTCCAAGCCAATTCAACCAATTCATCACAGGACCGAAGTCCAAACCAACTAAACCAATTCATCTTCATCACAACACATTACCAATACAAATCCAACCACAAGTTTCACACCATACCAATCCACCAACTACCATTATATTACCATTTTAAAATCCATATCTAATATAAAACGTTACCTTTATTGTCCATTACCTTAAACTTAATACCATGTCAATCCATCACTTACCATGTGTCATGCCTTCCAAGCAATTAGAACCAACACCTTAAAATTCATGGGTCACGATTTCACATAGTATAGCACATAATTCCACATATACAACAAGTATAGTCATCCCCTAAGACAACTAGATGACTAGGTTACCTTCTTTTTGAAGCCAAACATTATCAGCAAGATCCAAGGATCATAAGTCAAACCTTATCTTCATTAAGATCTAACATTAATAAACAAGTGGATAACAGTAAGAACTTAAGAAACCCAAAATGAGGCCAATCCAATTCAGCCATAAGCACTAGGAACATGGCAAACCCTCAAAATCCCACCAAACCCGCACTAACCACTATAGAAAATCATCAGAATGGATTGTAGGCTTCAATTGATGGAAAAAGAAGTGGAAACCTTACCACACAACAAGGAAGAGGTAGAAGACATTCTGGAAGTTCCAGCCCTCAAAGAGAATAGCCAAAAGGTGCAAACCACACTAGAAGATACAAGCTAGATTAGAGCACAATTTAGCAAGAATTGAGGAAGGAGTAAGTAAATTTGAATATTGTATATCCAGACTTATCAAAAAGGAAAGGATTGTGCATTATCAAAAAATTTAAGGGCAAAGGTTTAAACATGATCTTAAGATATTATGACATTATCGTGCACTAAGGGTAAATTTGTGATTTTGACTGGAGTTAAACTTGAATTTATCCAGAATTTTACCGAGTGACCCCCATGACCCTTAAGAATGTTTAGAAGTCAACCATAAGTGAAATTTCATCTTTTTGGTCAAAATTACCAAATTACCCTTTTTTGGTCAAAGTCAACCCTAGGTCAAAATTATAAAAATACCCTTTTGGCTCAACTTAAGTAACTGGACATTTTAAACCCAATGGAACACACCCCATACCTTAAACCAATTCCTTATGTGTATGTTCCCATTTCACCTTAGAAATGACCAAAATTGTGACTTACGGTCTTAAAGTGCGTAAATAGAATTTTTGGGTATTTCAGTATTGCCCAGATATTTGTCCATAACTTCACTAAATTATCATTACTCACTATCCACCGAGATCCCTGCTCAATAATATCATAAAACTTCTGGATGTTTTCTTGTTAACAAAACATCTGTTTATATTAGGATTAAGATACTTGCGAAGAAGAATTTTCTGACAGAAACTGCGGGGGTTACTTACCAAGTTCCAAACCAATTTTCCAAATAGTGGTGAAACTATCTTGCTAACTATGGGCAGTGAACCTAATCATTGCAGTTCAACTAGGTCGTATCCATAGGGACTTCGTAACTATCTAGTTAATTGTAAGCTTAGTAAATGTGCAAGAAGATATATACAAAAGTGCATAAATGTAAATTAAGGGTATTGGGATTTTGGTTATAATTGGAGAAATAAAGGAAAGCAATAAAATTAATCTAACTAAACTAGGATATGTGTAGTCCGGGATGGATATATTTGCATGTGTCCTCCCCTTACTACCAATTGTCGACCCTTAAACTAATAGCCAAACAACAGAACACTTGATTAATTAATAACCCAATCTTAGTCTACTAATCCTAACCAATTTAACTGGGACTTCTCAATTAGCTAAACCCCATGTCAATCGAAAACACTAAGCTCAAGTCCCCCCTAAGTTGCAATGTAGTCTAATCTCAAAATCATCAAATTAGAGTACACTGTTCTAGTCTCCAACGGTTTAGGTTTCTATCTCAGAATATCATTTTGATAGAATCCCACAATAATGTTAAACTTATCGGCAACGTCAATCCAGCCAATTTTAGCAAATTGACAATTAGTTGAGAAAATCGTAAACAAATCCCCAAATCAAGAGCAACAAGTTTAGAAGCAATAAACACTCAATAATTATCTTTATTAAGCACAAGGACTAAAATAAAGCATGAAAACAAGTTCAAAATTCAACAATGGAGGATTTAGGGATTTTGCGGCAAAATCCCCATCCCAAGCTACAACAAGACTACACAACCATTGAGGAACAAAAATGAGAGAAGGAAGAAGAAATAGCCATGGGAGGAACAAAAATGAGAGAAGGTGGGTCGTGGTCGTCGAAGTACGTAGCAATTTTAGGCGTGTTTTTAAGTCCAACCGACCCACATTGGGTCGGTCCTAGGGTCGGTCGGGGTCAGAAGCCATTTCGGCCCCTAGAAAGCATTTTCGGCCTTTGGAACTGCCTACCGACCCACCTAGGGTCGGTCCTATGGGCAGACTAATCTTCATAATGTTGTATCTTCTTCGTTTTAGCTCTAATTTTGGATCCGTTTACGCCCACGTGTTTTTCTTTTCGTCTAATTTATTCCTAAAGATGTTATTCCTCCTGTTTCAGCAACAATTGTGTAAAACACAATAAAAACACAAAAGTCAAAGAAAAGTAGCTAGAGTGAAGAAATGAGAATGAAAAGTGTTGATAAAACATATGGAATACACCTCTAAAACATTATCATTTAAACACTCTTCACCACCTTTCTCCTTGGAGTTGTAGATAGTATCCCACCCTATGTGATGCATCTTCCTATTTTCATAATCGTGCCCTAATTAAAGTCTCTGCAGAGTTTGTCTATCTTATCACATACTTTCACAGGAAGGAGTGGCATTGCATATTTTGAATCATGATAGAGGAAACGTGCTTTTGACAAGGAGATTTGTCCTGCCATTGATAGCGATTTTAATTTCCAGCCCGCTAGCCTATCCCTAACCCTAGGTAGAATAAGATTAGTTTCGTGACTGCTAGATCTACCTTGCTTGAGATAGACCCCAAAATATTTGCCGAACTTCCTGGTAGTAGGTGAAGAGGGGATAATATGGTCGAAAACCAAAAGACGTGAAGAAGCTAAAAGTAAAACCCAAAGTCCACACCCATAAGAGGGAACGAAGAAAGAGCGTGTAGCTACCAGTCGGCTACGACCGGTCGCAAGATATAAAGCAAGTATAGGGAGCGACCGGTAACCTGTGTCCGGTTGCCAAGAAGCCACCAAAGCAAGTGTAAATTGACTGGTCGCCAAAGCTAAAAAGTAAGCCTAGGATAGCGACCGGTCATCTATGACCGGTCAAATAACTAGGAAAGAAGAGTGAATAACAGTCGGGTGCCTGTGCCCAGTTAGATAGCTAGAGAGGAAAAATATAGAAGTTAGGATAAGATATTTATAGTGACAACCTGGCAAAGTATGACAGGTTGGCAAACCCATGAACCATAGGAAATTGCTATAAATAGGGGATCACCCCCATGAAATAAACATGTGATAAGAATTTACAGAATTTCTCACTCTGCTTTATTGCTCTTGCTTACTATTGTGAAAACTCTCTCTAAGTTTGGTTTCTTTGGTAACAAGGTAATTCGGTAGAACATTCAGACGTAGATCGTAGGCTAACAAACGAACAGGAGGTTAGATCGTTAGGAATGGGGAATCGACCATATCAGTAGGCAATATACCTGCCTCCAGCCCAATAATACGGGCTCTCTCATTACTAACATTCCTAGAAAGTAGAATGGAGGACTTCCCATAAATGATCACTTGGCCTGAAGCTCTACAAATTCCCTCAATCACTCACACATAAGCCACACCTATTTGGGCGTAGCAGTACCAAATAGAACCAAATCATCAGCAAAAACAATGGGAAATTGAAAGGCCTTTCTTACCTATGGATAGTGGTTTCCATTCCTTTCTAACCACTAGATTTCAAATAATCTGAGATAGACGTTCCTTACAAAGAACGAAGATAAATGCAGAAAGAGGGTATCCCTATCGAACTCCCCTACCCACTACGAAAGATTCAGAAATACAGCCATTCCATCTCACTTGGAAGGACACATACATGATTGTTGATGAAATCACTAACATAAGCAGTAAAGACCTAGCTACATGGGCAAGTGCACCCAATTCGTTGTAATATAACAAGGGTCATATCTACAAGGAAATTGGTTTCCAAATCCTGAGCTTCGGTATCTTTGTAAAGTGCAAATAAAAACTATAAATGAGGTTTAGCCGGAGGCAAGCTTAGTTGTTTGTAAACAAGAACAATAAAATAGTAAATTAAGTGTTTGATTGGAATGAATGGATAGAGTACCCTAAGATAGTGGATATCACCAAAGTTGCCCAAATGTTCTCATAAACATACCTTAAATTAGTTGTCTATTAGAGCTAAAATCATGATTACCCAAATCTTGGACTAATCAATTTTCACCTATTAATCACATTCCTCATTCAAGGCAAGCTAGAGTCACTAGGTAGCATTATAATCAAGCTCTGAACAATAGCCCTAACATAAAACTTCCCTAAATATAGAGCAATGCAAGTTAGGATTTATCCCCAAATTCCCAATTTCTAGCTTAAACCCTAATCTCACTAGAAATTTCAAGAAATGCCATGAGTGATCAATCCAAGACATTGACGAAGATTCAATGGGGATAAATCAACTATAATAAATGATGTAAATTTACAAGTGACAAAAGAGAATCTAAGGTTCAAATCCTATCCTAGAGCACAAATGAAGACTACTCAAGCATAGAGAGGGGTAGAGTAGAGAGGGTGAGAGAAGCCATTGGAGGTGATGGAAAGCTTAGGGAAGATGAGCTTTTTCCTTCTCTTATTCTCCTTAAAATCACCTTCTCTCTCTTGTTTTAAGGTGTGGGAGTGTAGAATGAAAAGTGTGAGAGTGTCAATTTTTTCCCATTTTTGAAACTGTATTTGGGCAAAATCCCGTTCCGACCGCCCCACAGGGGCGGTTGGCGTGGGGCGTGCAGACGTGTATATCTGAGTGGTTAAACTGGTGTAAAAATAAAAGAAAAGAAATTAAAAACTCAAAATAAACGTCGGGCTGCAAACAAATCCCGGTCGTGGTAGTATAGTGAAATGTAAGCGACCGGATGTCGAACCGTGGGACTAATGTGCATATTATAGTACCTAAGCGTGTCACAAGAGGGGGGGATTAATTGACTTGTATTATAAATAAAAATGAAAGATAAAATAAACTAAGTTAATAGATAAATTAAATGGAACTCTTGGTCAGGTTATAATATCTGCTCTTTTATGCTAGGTCTACTCGTTTAATTATAATTTTTTGGCAAAATTCCTCTTATTATCTTAAGGACTAAATCATAGCCTCATAATAACTCGTTTACCTGAAAATGCAAGGTTCTAATCAAGGTTCAAGCAAAATACGTGTAAACGGACGGTTTAGATATGAGAATTATTTATGCATCTGAGTACTAACTTATTAAATCATAATAAGCTTCCTCCAGATTTACGGCTTAATTAACCTATCTATTTATCACCTGGTCTGATCAAAATAGACTTAGCAAGCAATTTAATAAACTCATGACATTTATTAAAAAGGCGAGAGATAAACTTTAGGTCGTAACAATTGTATTTAAATAAAACCAGTAAACATATTGCATAATTAATACAAACACATAATAACCACTCCCAGAGTATAAATATTCTAGCCTAACATATTAAATAGATAAACAGAAACAAGAGTAATAGAAATCATCTGTAGTCACTCCTGCATTCGTTCTGCTATTTTGTATACGTAGGTCTAGAGGTGGATATAGTGGAATGAGAAAATAAGTAAAATGGAGAAGATGGGAGAAGAGAAATGGGATGGACGTGAGGTTTGTGGTGAAGTGGAGCGATGATGGATGGGTGGTCGATGTTGTTCTTGAAAGCAGAAGGTACGTATGTTTATATAGGAGAAGGAGAGGAAGGAAGAAGATAGAGCTGGATCACGCGTGAAGAGATTTGCTCATTGATTGCTCAGGGGACAGAACGCGTGAAGAGTAGATGGATAAGTTGCAGACAGGTCGACGGGCGAAGTCGACAAGCGAAGAAGAAAAACTGGCGCGCGCTGATTTTTAGTCACGTCCGCTTCCTGTCCGCGTGGGCGTCCGCCTCGTTTTAGGCGGTTACAAAGGAGAGTCCGCTGGCTAACTCACTCACGTCCGCATGAGTACCTCACTCACGTCCGCCTCTCGAACTCACTCACGTCCGCCTTGTTTTAGGCGGACACAGAGGCGGTTGCCTCTAGTCTCGTCCGCGTCTCCGTCCGCTGAATGCCATGCGGTTGCTGTGAGGTCGTGACTTATTTTGTTCTACAAACTTGGACAGGCTCTAGATTCTTCGTTTGGACTCCTTTTTCTGAGCCGTTTGCGTCTATGCGTTCATCTCTTTGTCTACTTTACTCCCAGCTTGGTTTTCCTCATGTTTAACCAATAATTTCTGAGATAGACAATAAAACATAAACTAGAGGAAAACTAACCGAAGTGGAGAAATGAGCAAGAAAAGTGCTAATATTATATATGAAATACACCTATAAATCATGCTCATTTTGGACACTTATCACACCCCCACACTTATCTTTTTGCTTGTCCTCAAGCAAAATCACGTACCCAAGCAAGTAGGGAATGCTCAATACTAACAAATATTATTATGAAGGGTAGGATAAACATGATCTTTAAACTTTTCGAGGAGTGTGAAAAATCAACTGCTGGTGGCATAGGTGCGCTCAGGGTAAAAATAAAATATAGAGTTTCGGGGTATGATCTAAGGTACTTCAATGTTTCTTTTGTTTAGGTGACTCTGAGAACTTTTACCATGGCCAACTTCAAGAATGGGCATTGAGGAGAAAACAAAAGGAAAAATAGATTCATGCATTTGTTTCACTTTTGCATAAGGGATGAGAAGATAAAATGTAGGCATCATGCCTTTTATTTAAGAACACTCAACTCTCTTTTGTTGGTTACCAATGGTATCTCGCAAGTCCCTTATTATTATTTTTTTTTTTTCTCTTCTTTTTTTTTACAGAGAAGCACCCCTTAGCAATCCCTAAGACAGAAGACAGACAGAAACCCTGAGCAATAAAATCCAACCATTTGCAGATTATTTGGTCACACCGCATAAAAAAGCATAAAAGTAATCAAATGAAAATTTTTAAATTTGTACCATTTATCCACAATTCATAATAACAGTATATTCTTAAAGAGAACAACCCACATATAAGGGTCACGATATTGAATTGGACAAACGCAAGATAAGCAGAGAGATTAAGCATTTAAGCACAAAATGTCACCGAAAAGGGCACACTCCCCCACACTTAGATTGAACAATGTCCTCATTGTTCACCAGAAAAAACAAGGGAAGGTTTCAGAAGACCTTTTCGGTAAGTAGATAAAATAGAGATAACACAAAGGTCACAAATAAACATTTAAGCACATAAACGCTCCTCTGCAGTTTTTATTTAAATAAAAGCATAATTAAAGAAACTGGTACTCCCCCTGATTATTTTTGCTTGTTGTTAAAGGAGTTCCCCCACACTTGAGGTTCAGCCTCAAGTAGCGTAGCTTGGTTGCAGTGGATATGAAGGTGCACCTGCATAGGACACTAGAAGCAACCATACTACAAACGGAGTTAAAAGTTAGCAAAAATAAAATTTAAAGAGAACCTGAAAATTAAAAAGAGCATAAAAGCAAATAAAAGTTCATCCGGGTTGCCTCCCGGGAAGCTACCCTTCTTTAACGTCTTTGGCTAGACGCCTTTTTCGTTATCCTGGATCAAAAATATAAGTAGACAACAGTTCTGCCAGCAGGAAACGGAGTTGACAATAATTAAAATCAAACCACCTGGATCAAAACAAAACGTTACTTCGGCAAATATAATAGGAAAATGAATACTCCACAAAATCTGGTGTTTGAGGAGGTTCTGCCGGTAAGGTAGTTCTAACAGAAGACCCGGTGGTGATGACTTTTCTTCCTCAAATTGGAGGATGTAAACATCATCCTCTTGTAGGTGAGGCTCGTAGAAAGAACGCTGATCTATATCATCTTCAGAGAAAGTTAATTCTTCGAAGGTGATAGTGGCGTTTTGTTTGGATATTTTGGCGGGAGGTGATGGCAATTCCTTCTCTTCATTTTCGAGGATGTAAATATCCTCATCTTCTGGATAGAGCATAGAGAAGGATGGAAAATGGCGATAGGTGACTATAGAGGGAAGAGAGTAACTTACATCCGTAGTGTGGTGTTCTACCTCATGAACTGTTTCGCTCTTTGGTTGCTGTTTTTGTTGAGCGAGTCTCTCCAGGTAATCTGGTTGATCTTCTAACCAGAGTTGTTCTTGTAATATGAGACAATCCTCATAATCATGAGCTCCCCCACATACGGAGCAGTATAAATACTGCGAATAGCAAAACCCTTGTTCGAACACCTGTTCCATTTGCCACGTACAGTTTTTTTTTGGTGTTTTCTGTATATAAACGTAACTACTGAAATAGATTAGAAAATAAAATGATTAGAACAAACACAATAATAATATAAGTGGTTCTGAGATGGAGTGGAGTCGCGAGCTTGTTCTTCTCTTCGGGTCGAGCTGGAGCAATTTGGAAGTTGGAGAAGAACAGAGACTAAACGCGGAGTAGCTGGTGACGTCCGCTTGGACGTCCGCGTAGATGGATGCGGACAGGTGGGCGGTCAAGTGTGTCTCCGCGCGATTCTCAGTGGCGTCCGCTTGGACGTCCACGTGCAACAAGGCGGACAGGTGTGCCACGCGCCTCAGTGGCGTCCGCTTGGACGTCCGCGTCTAAATAGGCGGACACAACTCGATCTGTCCGTGTGTCTGTCCGCTTGGACTGGGGCGGACACAACTCTGCTCCGTTTTTTTTTACGTACTTACTGAAACAAGATTAGAAAACAAACATACTAATAATATAAACAAAATATAAAAGATAATTAATATAAACAACAAACAAAATAATATAGACAAAATATTCTAATATAACAAGTGAATAATCTGGGGCTTAGAGACTAGAATAAATCTAGTCCCCGGCAACGGCGCCATTTTGCAGACGTGTATATCTGAGTGGTTAAACTGGTGTAAAAATAAAAGAAAAGAAATTAAAAACTCAAAATAAACGTCGGGCTGCAAACAAATCCCGGTCGTGGTAGTATAGTGAAATGTAAGCGACCGGATGTCGAACCGTGGGACTAATGTGCATATTATAGTACCTAAGCGTGTCACAAGAGGGGGGATTAATTGACTTGTATTATAAATAAAAAGGAAAGATAAAATAAACTAAGTTAATAGATAAATTAAATGGAACTCTGGGTCAGGTTATTATAATATCTGCTCTTTTATGCTAGGTCTACTGGTTTAATTATAATTGTTTGGCAAAATTCCTCTTATTATCTTAAGGACTAAATCATAGCCTCATAAGAACTCGTTTACCTGAAAATGCAAGGTTCTAATCAAGGTTCAAGCAAAATACGTGTAAACGGACGGTTTAGATATGAGAAATTATTTATGCATCTGAGTACTAACTTATTAAATCATAATAAGCTTCCTCCAGATTTACGGCTTAATTAACCTATCTATTTATCACCTGGTCTGATCAAAATAGACTTAGCAAGCAATTTAATAAACTCATGACATTTATTAAAAGGCGAGAGATAAACTTTAGGTCGTAACAACTGTATGTAAATAAAACCAGTAAACATATTACATAATTAATACAAACACATAATAACCACTCCCAGAGTATAAATATTCTAGCCTAACATATTAAAAAGATAAACAGAAACAAGAGTAATAGAAATCATCTGTAGTCACTCCTGCATTCGTTCTGCTATTTTGTATACGTAGGTCTAGAGGTGGATATAGTGGAATGAGAAAATAAGTAAAATGGAGAAGATGGGAGAAGAGAAATGGGATGGACGTGAGGTTTGTGGTGAAGTGGAGCGATGATGGATGGGTGGTCGATGTTGTTCTTGAAAGCAGAAGGTACGTATGTTTATATAGGAGAAGGAGAGGAAGGAAGAAGATAGAGCTGGATCACGCGTGAAGAGATTTGCTCATTGATTGCTCAGGGGACAGAACGCGTGAAGAGTAGATGGATAAGTTGCAGACAGGTCGACGGGCGAAGTCGACGAGCGAAGTCGACGAGCGAAGAAGAAAACTGGCGCGCGCTGATTTTTAGTCACGTCCGCTTCCTGTCCGCGTGGGCGTCCGCCTCATTTTAGGCGGTTACAAAGGAGAGTCCGCTGGCTAACTCACTCACGTCCGCATGAGTACCTCACTCACTCACGTCCGCCTCTCGAACTCACTCACGTCCGCCTTGTTTTAGGCGGACACAGAGGCGGTTGCCTCTAGTCTCGTCCGTCGTCTCCGTCCGCTGAATGCCATGCGGTTGCTGTGAGGTCGTGACTTATTTTGTTCTACAAACTTGGACCGGCTCTAGATTCTTCGTTTGGACTCCTTTTTCTGAGCCGTTTGCGTCTATGCGTTCATCTCTTTGTCTACTTTACTCCCAGCTTGGGTTTCCTCATGTTTAACCAATAAATTTGTGAGATAGACAATAAAACATAAACTAGAGGAAAACTAACCGAAGTGGAGAAATGAGCAAGAAAAGTGCTAATATTATATATGAAATACACCTATAAATCATGCTCATTTTGGACACTTATCAGGGCGGTCCGGACCAGAGAGTAAAAATGCGTGACAGACCTAACCCTGACCACCCCACAGGGGCAGTTGCCCTGGGGCGGTCCGGACTAGATAAATATTTCAACTTCCGACCGCCCTACAGGGGCGGTCCTCTAGGTAGGTCTCCATCAGAAATGATCTTTCTACACCGAAATCGTCCCCATTTGACCCATTGTCTTTGACACACTCCTCATGGCAATAAAGTTTGGCCACAAAGTCTTGAGGATCATTAAAAATCATTGCTAGAATGAGCTTTTACCTATATTATAATCAAAATTCATAAGTTCACCTATATTAACGAAATGCTCTGTAAAGTGGTGAAATAGGTCAATAGTTGCATGAAATGAAGATAATAAAGACCTTATAACTACATTATTTCACCACTTACTAACTCCCCCACATTGTATGTTTGCTTGTCCGCAAGCAAAATTAGGAACCACATGAAGGAGGAATATTAAAGCAAGTGTTCAAATGAATTCTTGGATAGTTATGAACAAAATGGGTCAAAAAATTCATGAGGAGTGTAAACCTACCTAATCATGGTGATATGGGTGCGCTTACGGTAAATAAAAAGATAGACTTTCAGGGTATGATCTAGAGTGCTTTAATGGGAATTGAAGATTATGGAACTTGGAGAACTTTTACCCTGGCAAACTTCTCTCAATAATGGGAATTGAGGATAAACAAAAGGAAAAATAGAGATTTACATTTAGTTCACTTTTACAACAAGAGACGAGGAGAAGATATCTAGGTGTTTCCCCTTTGTATACAAGAACACTCAACTCTCATTTGTGTAGGTTACCAATGGTGTATCTCAAGTTTCTTTTCTAGAAATTTTCATAAGGAAGCACCCCTTAGCAATCCATAAATAAGAAGACAGAAAAAGCCCCTAAGCATTAAAAATTCACTCAAGATAAGGTTACAAGGTTGCACTGCATTTAAATGCTCCTCATAAATTTTTGAAATTTTCTTATGAAGGAATCCAAGATATCATGAGAAAATTTGCTTCCAAGAAATGTCACTCCTAAATGGAAGCAACAAGACAAGCATAAGAAGTTGAGCAGTGCACAAAAAGAAAAGGTCAGTTCCCCAACACTTGAAGGGGACAATGTCCTCATTGTTCAACAGTAAAATCGGGGAGAAATAAATAAGACTTTTTCGAAGCATGAAACATAAAGCTGACAAAAGTATAATGCATTGTGTGAAAGTTAGAGTGTTAAGGAACAAGTACTCCCCTGATAAGGTTTGAGTTGTTGGTGGGTTTCCCCCACACTTGCTAGTGTCCAGGGTCGTTGAGACGCTAGCTTCAACAGTGAGAGCCGAAGATCCTAGGAATAATTCGTAAGGGTTGCTTTTAAATTGTTCAGAACTCATCCATGGGGTGCATTTGTTCCAGATTTTTATATATCTACAATGCACAACAAAAAGAACTCAGCGTAAAAGGGATTCTGAAGAATACACAAAAAGCTCATAATTAAATCTCAAAAGTGGACTCATAAAATGAGTCAATATCTTAAAGGGTTCAAAGGTACATAATTAAGACGGAAATCATAAATGGAATACTAGAAAACATAATTAAAGGAAATTTGAAATGACAAAAACATAAGCGAAATCCAAAAGTAGATAAAAGTTTCAGAAGATAAAACTCGAATACCCGACACCCTGAACAAACTACTAGGTAGGTGGTCCACCATGCTCGACCCTCTCACGTAGCTCCTTAAGCTTAGCCACCATATGGTGCTGATGCTCCAGAACCTGGCGATGGTACTCTACCATGTGCTACTAGTAAGCCTCAAACTCCTCACAAAACCATGGAGGGGCGGCGCCGGTAGGGCGGGGAGAGGAGCAAATGCAGTGGACTGAGTGGATCAAGAAGAAGAGCCCGAAGATGAATCCACACTGCAAACTGGCTGAATCTTCTCCCAACCATATGCACTGCGTTGAAACCCCATTTGTCAGAGGGCATTACGTCCGATGTAGGCCTTGAGAGGGCTAGGTACCTCACCCTCATTGTCTACCCCACACTCTAGGAACTGAGAATGAAGGAAGTAGGGGTAGCCCAGGTGCTGAGTGGCCTTCTTCTGACTAGGTGGCACAGATGGTTGAACATGAGGCTGGAGAAAGAGAATGGAGAGTCAGGATCAGGGGTGGTTATGATCTTTAGGAGGAAACAGTCCATCGCATTCAGGTCCTTATTGTCTCGGGGCAGGATATTATGACGGATCAAAGCGAAGATGACTCACCGACCGACATCCTGAAGCATATTCGGTTCAGATCGTTAAGACAAGATCCTTTAGTTTTGATGATAGCAAACCTTGTATTGTATATTTAATATGTTGTTAAGCTTTGATATTCAGATAGACAGACAAAGGAGTAGCTTCGCACGTAAGGTTAAGCGCACTCATTTCATGACATATGGCCAACCAGTCAGGCTCCTGTCTTGGAGAGCTCACGATAGAACTTCTATCACATACAAGAAGTCAGGCATCACACGAAGGTATCTCTTATGCTTCAGGAGTAAGTCAAAGACAAAGACGGCAAGAAGATCGACTATCTATGCGACTCACACATCCTCATATCAACTAGCACACGACAAGAATATAACTCATTAATGTGCAAATGGACAAGATAAGTAAATGGCTACTTATCAGAAACGATACTAGCCATAATGAAGTCTAAGGAGCATTTATGAGCATTATGAGCCAGACAAGATTGACAGTTGAGCCACAAGTTGAGCTCACCATTGAGATATTGTAGATTAACTCCAAGTTGCGACATGTTGCCTAAAAGAGTTGAATCTTCAGAGACAAGTAGACTGACACATCCAGTTACTTTCTCACGTAAGATGTTCAACGACATGTCATTTATGACTTTGATGGGTTTAGTTAGCAAAACAGACTGATATTGATCCTGTAACTTGAGCTGCAGAATCCAGATTAGATTAGAGGACTTCTACTCATCTTAGTTCAACAGAAGAGGTCTGTCACATTTGATACACACGAAGATGTATACTCTTATTCTTTGACACAGGATGAATAAGTTGTACTAAGAGACAAGACGCAGAAGCTCGACAGATGTATGCAGACTCCATCCTCCTCATGTGAGAGCAAGCTAGAACACAGTCTGAAGAATAAACTCATTAATCAAGATGGTATCATAGCTAATTTAATTCTAATAACATGATATAGATACGATACCCATCAGCTCAACTGAAGACCCAAGTATAATGGCACTTGTTGGAATGTAGCAATTCTCAAGAGTCATAATGCAAGTTTAGGAGACGTATGTTGAGGACACATCATTTAAGACAAACCAATACGCCCAGATCAACGGATCCAAAATTGAGTCACATAGGAAGCGCACCACTTATCATGCAAACTGCCGCCGACATCCAGTAGTAAGGCGACACGTTTCTGAAAACTCCAGATCAAGTGATGTCTCTACAATTCTAGTGTGGTTGTTATGTGATAGGTCGAAACTGTAATCGACTCCTTGAGTCTAAAGTTTATTGGACGGTAGTTACATCTTAACTAACCGTATATATACTTGCATTTATGTCATATGTAAGTAAGTCTGTACATGAGAGAAAAAGAGAGAGATTATCTAAGCAAGTGTGAATCAGACTTAAGTGTGTGTAAAGGTTGAGAGTTGGTGAGCTGGTTAGGACTGGAGTTGTGTGACAACACTTTGTAATTGGTATACTGATCAGTCAGGGAGCCGTAGGCCGGCTGTCCGGAGAGGGTAGAGGACTTTGGGATAAAGTCCTAAACTGTCCCGGAGTCCTTGTGTGGGGCGAGGAAGATTGGGTGAATTTCTGTGTGTAAATTCTCAATCGAAATGGAGTTTCTAGTTTAAGTTTATCTCGAGTCTTTCCTTAACCATCAAAGTTTATATGAGTCAATGATACGTCCACGATCAATCAGGGACACATCAGAGCGCTAGCTAGTTTCAATGGTGACCCAGGACTCGGTGTTCGACTGGTTCTTCTTTCACACCGTGTGGTTAGGAGATGTCGAGGAATGACCATTGATGGCTCTGAAGACATCCGTCAGAGATGTAGGAGGTGTACTCGTAGTCCTCTAACGGAAGATCTATGAACTCTACAAAGGTCTCTTGGGAGATCTTGATCATCCAGCCCCCAACGAACGAGTGATCTTCCGACAGCTCTCCTCCGTAGCATTTGCATAGAACTGGCGAATAAGCTCATGTAGAACTCATCACCCAAATCAAGGCGTCCCCAGACCAAAGAGTCAAAGATAGGCCAAAGGTTGAGTCGTGAATGATGGACTTATCAACCCGGCGCTCCTGTATGATCTTTCTTTGGGGCGCAGTGTGGAACCTATGTTTTGCCTCTTCATTGATGAAGAGGCCATCTATGAGTCGAATTTCGAGAGGAGGGACTGTGAGGGTGAGGCGAAGGGCGCGAGAGCGAGGAGCCATGATCTGAATATAAAAAAAGGAAAACAAAACCAAGAAAAGAAACAAAACACGAAACAACAAAGAGTTAAAGAACAATAAAGGAAGAAACATGTGAAGGATGGTTATATAAGTACTTATAAAGCACAGTGAACGGAAAAGATAGAAGATTTCACAAAACCTTCGGCATGATCTTCCCCGTTTTTCTTTGTTTGCCCGATTCTAAGAACCTTCACTAACCAACCAAAAGGTTGTCTTTCAGATAGTCCAGCCCCCCAATAGCGCAAGTCATTCAAGAAGTTCGAAGCTCACCAAACAATTCAACAATTCATCCATTTTGGCATATTTGAAGCTACCCCACTCTAATCACATTAGTGCACTATCTTAGTTGTTGTAACAATAAACTGTGATCACGAATGATCCAACAACTTCAATAGAGTCATAGCATGATTTGAAGAAAAAATAAATGATGCTTAACAAAGAGTTATCGAATTTTAAGCATTAAGCACCAAAAAATCATGCTAACTCCACCAAATTTCCATGTTTCCAAAGTCGATTTGCACACACACCCCATAATTACAATAAGTAGCTATCCCAATTTCCAAATTTGCAAAAATCACAAATTTACACTTAAGGCCTTGTTTGGTTCGGGCCTAATTGAGCCCAAAGTGTAACTTCAACAAAAATTCATCACATTGAGACACTAGGCCAAGATCACATACCTGGATGTTTGTAGGAGTAATTGAGAACAAATTGGAAAATTTGGGTAAAAATTTGAGTAGAAATCGAATTGGGGCTATTTGGGTGGAATTAGGGATTTTAGTGTATTACTAGGTGCTGTTGCTAGGTGCCGATGGTGCGGACTGGTGCCGGAGGTGCGCGCCGGTGGTCAAAGATCGGCGATGGGAGCAGGTGGCGTCGGAAGCAGGTGGTGGAACCGGAAAGGTAAGGGATGGGGGTGTTGGGGCGGCACGGTTTGGAGAAGTAGAAGAGTAGACAGAGGCGCACACACAGTTGGGGTCGGGGGCTGAATGTGTCACGAGGGAGAAAAGAAAAGTTGAGGGAGAAGATTAAAACACTACATTATGTTTTTTTTCAAAATTTTGGACCGGACCGCCCTACATGGGCGAACGGTAGGGGCGGACAGCAATAGAGGGTAAAATCGACCTACAATTGTGGGGCGGTCCGTAGGGGCAAACCATACCAGAGCGCAAAATCAAACCTCGACCGCCCCACAAGGGCGGTCCACAAGGGTGGTCCGCACCAGAGATGATTTTTCCCATAAAGTTTGTACCCGACCGCCCCAAAGGGTTTCTTTCCGGGTTTCCTCCTGAAAAGCCGTCCTTTTTTTAAGGTTTTTGGCTAGACCATAGTGAGGGTTAGAGGAAACTTGGAAGGTCTCTTAAGTAAAGCACAAGCCTCAACCATAATGATGGTTAGAGGCAACCTGGAGGGTTTCTTTCCATGAAAGTTCTTCCCTTGACGTTCTTCAGCTCAAATGCTCCATATGGGGTGACCGTTAACCATGAAAGTTCCCCGACAATGATGCCATAAACTTGTTGATGAAATTACTAAACATAAGCAATAAAGACCTAGCTACAATGGGCAAGCGCACCCAATTCGTTGTATATAACAATTGTCGTATCCACAAAGAAATTGGTTTCTAAATCCCAAGCTTTGGTATCTTAGTAAAGTGCAAATAAAAAATGTAAATGGGGTTTAGTCGGAGGCAAGCTTACTTGTTTGTAAACAAGGAGAACAATAAAACAGTTAATTAAGTGTTTGATTGGAAGGATGGAAAGAGTACCCTAGGATAATGGATATCACCAAAGTTGCCCAAATGCACTCATAAACATACCTTAAATTAGTTGCCTATTAGAGCTAAAATCATGATTACCCAAATCTTAGACTAATCAATTCTCACCTAATTAATCACACTCCCTCATTCAAGGTAAGCTAGAGTCACTAGGTAGCATTAAAATCAAGCTCTTAACAATAGCCCTAACATACACTTCCCTAAATCTAGAGCAATGCAAGTTTGGGTTTATCCCAAAATTCCCATTTTCCAGCTCAAACCCTAATTTCACTAGAAATTGCAAGCAATTCCATGAGTGATCAATCCAAGACATTAATGAAGCTTCAATGGGGATAAATCAACTATATTAAATGAAGTAAATTCACAAGATACAAAAGAGCATCTAAGGTTCAAATCCCATCCTAGAGCATAAATGAAGACTACTCACAACATATAGAGGGGTAGAGTAGAGAGAGAGTGAAAAGAAGCCACTGGAGGAGGTGGAGAGGTTAGGGAAGATGAGTTTTTCCTTCTCCTTTTCTCCTCCTTTTCCTCTTCTCCTCAAAACCACCTTCTTTCTCTTGTTTTAGGGTGTGGGAGTGTAGAATGAAAAGTGTGAGAGTGTGTCAAAATTTTCCGTTTTTAAAACTATATTATGGGCAAAATCCTGTTCCGATCGCCCCACATGGGCGGTCGGCCTGGGGCGGTCCAAACCAGAAAGAAAAAACACGGTGGAAGCGGTCGTCTTGGGGCGGTCCGGACCAAAGAGTAAAAATGTGTGATATACCTAACCCTGACAGCCCCACAGGGGCAATCGGCCTAGGGCGGTCAGCCTGGGGCGGTCCGGACCAAAACAGGATTTCAACTTCCGACCGCCCTACAGGGACGGTCCTCTGGGTAGGTCATCACTATAAGCGATCTTTCTGCACCGAACTCGTCCCCATTTGACCCATTTTATTTGGCACACTCCTCATGGTAATAAAGCTTGGCCACAAAGTCTTGAGGATCTTCAAAAATCATTGCTTGAATGAGCTTTTAGCTATATTATAATCAAAATTGCATAAGTTCACCTATATTGGCGAAATGCTTAATAAAGTGGTGAAATAGGCAATGGTTGCATGAAATTAAGGTAAATAAAGATCTTATAATTACATTATTTCACCACTTATCAGCGATGCACTTGATAATAAGTGTTTTAAGACTCAATGAAATACCTAAACGGATAAGTGTCTCCTCAATAAATTCCCAAGATAAACAGTCATAGGACTTAGCAAGGTCAATTTTCACAATGAAGCCATCTCTAGCCCATGTATTCTGCATACAGTGAACCGCTTCTTGCATGAGAACTTTGTTTTAAAAAATGCTCCTTCCTGGCACAAAACTAGTTTGGCTATTAGAAACCCAGTAAGACATGTAAGGCTTCAACCTATTTGCTATTGTCTTTTCCAGGATTTTGTACTGGACTTGACATAAGGAGATGGGGCAGAACTGACTAACCTCAGTAGGGTGTTCAACCATTGTAATGCAATTAATGTAATAATGGTTTTGTTAATTCTAGGATCAAGAGTTTGGGAAGAGAAAGCATCATTGACTAATTTTTTAACCTTTGGAGCCACCAAACTCCAAAAGTGTTGGTAAAAACCCGTAGGAAAACCATCCTTCACACGCGCCTTGAATGCTTTCATACTTCTTAGAGTGTTCCAGATTTTCTATATTGTGACCTGACAAGCCAAATCCCCCTGGCCAACCAGGTGCTTAAATTCATGGTCTTCCAAAGTGCATCGACCATTATCATTGTTACTGAAATGACTCCTAAAATGATTCATCAACAGAGTACCCAAATTATCTTCCCCTATGACCCAAGTGCCATCAACACCTAAAAGTTTATAAATCTAATTCTACTGCCTCATAATTGTAGCTCTGGTGTGAAAATCCATAGAGTTTCTGTCACCTAAGCTGATCCATTGATCTCTTGACTTTTGGAACCAAAGGGCTTCCTCCCTCTACAACCAAACCTCAAGTTCCTTAGTTAACCTATTTTCCAGACCTCTTATATGATTTCCTCTACCCAAATCAATAACCCTCTGAATGCCTCTCAGACGCGCCATAATGCGGCTTATGTTAATGATAATGTGACAAAAACATTTATGTTCCATCCCTTTAAGTGATTGCTCAAGCTCCCAATAGATTCACTAAGACCTGAATACACTCACCAATTCTTGATAACTGTCTATCTAAATTCTAGATGAGAAAGCCAAGTAGCAAGAAATTTAAATGACTTATGGCCATGATCAAAGGAACGAGCAAGCTTTAAAGTTAAAGATAGGGGGCTATAAAACTTCGACCATAGCATCAGCAAAAGTAGTTCTTCACTCACTAGAGGCAAGAACTCTGTCTTGGTGAGCACTTTGTCTCTCATTAGCCCAGGAAAATCTATTACCCTGCATATTAATCTCAATAAGCTCACGCTTATGAAACCAGTCCAAAAACTCCCTATTAATACCAAAATTACCACCAGCAGATTTGTTCCTATCATTGGGATGCAACATAGCATTGAAATCTCCCGCTATGATCCACGCTGAATCAGTGGGAGGATGTGTCTAGTTCATTTGTTGCCAAATCTGATTTCTCATAGCAGCACTAGGTCGGGCATACACTACAGTAAAATACAAACTTGAACTATCCACCACAACTTCACAATGAATAAATTGAATATCATAGCATATCACATGAACCCTGACACAATTCTTTCACAATAACCAATTCCTCCACAAAAACCATGAGCATCAACCTGGAACATCTCATCAAACCCATTTTTAGTAGACTAAATCAGCCGTTAGAGCCACTGATGCACGGCTCGAGCTAAACCACAATGGCAGGATTTTCCGTACAAATTATCTCCTCATAGAACGATGAAAGCTAGGCTTCGAAGAACCCCTTACATTCCATAATAGAATTCTATTAGTCATAAGTTCAAACTTACTGATAAGGAAATTACGCTCCTCTCCATCCGGGTCGATCCTTCTCTGGTTGGCTTTCCCGTCGGGCAAATTGAGCAATTTGGGAA
Source organism: Limonium bicolor (assembly GCA_023374045.1). NCBI lineage: Eukaryota > Viridiplantae > Streptophyta > Magnoliopsida > Caryophyllales > Plumbaginaceae > Limonium > Limonium bicolor. The sequence goes on from CM041778.1 coordinate 145,256,705, forward strand.
TAAGAATAGCTATTAGGCATAGGGGAGGTCCTTACTTCGATCCCTAACATTTATTTCTTCCACCAAGGAGGAAATCCAGATCTCTCTCGGTCCTTCATTAGGCGAGCCTATATTATTCCTTCGCTAGATTGTAACATGCGAGAATCAGATTCATTATTTTGCGTATCCCCATTTCCTTTATATGAAACTAATATCTGTTGTTGTTCATGAATGTCCTCCAACAGCGAGAAGCGCGAATCGACCACCTTTGGTTCGTTTCTAGGAATCTTATTCTCAATTTTTGGTTTCCGAGGAATCCTTGTTATTGCGGCGTTTCAGGACCATCCAGTCCCATTATCTTCATTAACTTGACTAATTTGATTCTGTTTTTTTTCCTGAACAAGCTTAATTTTGTCACCGTGCTAAATTTCACCTTCAGAATTTCGAAATGTACATTCTGCATCTTTATGTCCGTAGCATCCACACTGAAAACATACAAGATGAAGACCTTCATATTCAACTTTCATAATCCTCTGACGGAACCGATACTTAGCAAGAAGTGGCTTAGTGAGATCCACTTCAATAGTCACCCACGCCAGTCTCAATTTATCAAAACGGGAAGAAGAAAGATTCAACTTCTTGACTCTAGCTACCGACCTTCGAGCTTCTTCATTGTAATACTCACTTGGTAATTCTGGAAAGCGAACCAACACTTCCAGACTCGAAAGAGCCCCTGTATTTGGGTTGAAATTTGAACGCCACATTTGTATAGTTAGACAGTGATCCATAATAGGCCACGAACCCTTCGTCAACACAAACAGAAGATCATCTGGATGGTGAATACAATCTTGAAGAAACCGTTAGAAAGATCGTCCATAGTGAAGTAGTCTCCATATACTCTTAAGCCTGTCATAGAGTACATTCATCAGAATATTATTCTTTCCCAGAAGCTTGACTATGATCGCATTCTCCCATGGTAATCTATACTTGAGTTTTTGTTCTCTCAATAAGACTATCGACGGGTATTTTTGATCTTCTTCCTCCATAAACTCCTCCTCATCATTCGATATCTCGTCCAGCAATTCACATCTCAGACGAAAATCATCTTGAACGTCTGGGCCTGTAATAGCAGACTTGAAAGAAGTACCAGGATTTAGTGTTGGCTCGCAGGTCACTTCCTGAGTCATATCTTGGAGATCCATATCCGAAGCGAACTTCCTAGAATTTCTTGGTTTCTTTGTGGACTTATGAGTCAGAACCTGATCTTCTATAAGGACAATGATCGCCACAACCAGACTTGAACCAAAAGAAAACAAACTCAAGCAACAAGAACTGGAAAAACTGGGATTAAACTGATGGCCCCGAGCTGCGACCCTCAGATCAAATTGAAGATAGAGAAATTTAGGAGTTACTGGAAAATTGGAGGAATAGTACTCTCATGGCTCGTCTAATTTTCGCAAGAATATCATTTCACAATATATGAGGTTTCAGAAATAAAAGAGGTCTATTTTGTCGTATATTGTATAGTAATGGTTCATATTTCCTATATGCATGTTGAACTGGTTCGTAGAAGAAGCAAAATAACCAGCTGTTGAGAGATTATGTTCAAGGACGAGTACGTTCATTTGGTGTATAGGCATCATGAGCGTGTATACGCTAATGTAGTAGGTGACAAGTGCTCTGGCCTATCTTCCTTTGGTAGTGAAATTGCTAGGGAGAGGGAAGATGGAACAAAAACATCTCAAGTTTTAACTATAGACCGTCCAATATTTATTTTTTTAATATATAAATTGATAAATGTTATCAAATTTAAAGTTTTTAAACTAGTCATAACAAATTATGTTTATTAAATTATATAAAAATATTTAAATAATTGAAAATAAATATGATACAGTTAGTGACATGCTAACCTCCCATAAATACATATAGATCGAGTAGTTTTTTTTTTTTTTTTGAAAGCGCATAGTAATTTGAAAACCATAGATAGAGCCGCATTAATTAACAACTTGAAACCGCATGTCAAGTGACGATACCCCAAACTTATAGGCAAATTCGACAAAACGTACCGGTTCAGTTGGTAACCCAGTCAGCTGCTGACTGGATTATTTTTTGCTAACTGGACTGTCTTTTTATTATATTAATTTTGAATGGTTGTAACTTTTAATATATAAGTCTAAAATGAAAACAAATTATATCATTGTTCATCTAAATTCAAGCTCTTCAAAATAAGACCAGTCATGGATATGTTTTGACAACTTTAAAAAAATTATTTTTATATGTGTATGATGATACACTAAAATGATAATAAGATTCATTAATTTTGATATTATGAGTCATTAAAATTGATATTATCATTCATTAATTGATAAGTGGCGAATTAGATTACAAATACTGGAACTGATAAAAATCATTATCGTTTTGTAGTGTATTATTATTGTTATATGTTGTATTTTAAATCTTATATGGTGAATCATGTATTTTTCATACATACCAAATATTGTTTTATATTTTTATTTTTATATGTTTGCGATGATACACTAAAATGAAGATATGATTCATTAATTTTGATATTATGATTCATTAAAATTGATATTATGATTCATTAAAATTGATATTATGATTCATCTACTAATAAGTGGTGAATTAGATAATAAATTTCGGAACCGATAAAAATATTATTGTTTTGTAGTATATTATTATTGTTTTATGGTATATTTTTAAACCTCATATGGGGATGCGATGGCGATGCGATGGTGCCGAACACTAGTTTCCATAATAGCCCATCAGCCGGTGGATCTAGTCGGGGATCCGGTGGAAAGGAAGGCGATTTGCAGGGTCTGGCCATGAGAAGGGGTAGTGGCGGCGATAGAAGGAAGAAATCGAAGGCTTCCATCGAGCTTCCAGAAAAGTTTGAGATGCTGTGTAAGTTCTTCAACGCCCTTGTGAGTGTAATTCGTCTGGCTCGTGCTAGAAAAATGCCCCCAACATTCAACAACTACAGATCAAGAATCGAATCGTTCATGGGCAGGACGTTTACTATTTCCCACTTAGCCCAGCTGAAGCATATAATGCCTGAGGCAATTCTGGTGAATAAAATTCGTACCCTTGATGAGCTGACTGATTGTTGGGAAGAGGATCTACACATAACACTAGACTCTGATTCCTTCGATAAAGATTGGAGTAGAATCTGTAGAATTTTCCGTTCCCGTGTTGAGGATTACTTGAAATCCCACAGTGAGGAAGATGTTCCACTGGCAGAGTTGCCTGCTCTATCCTTCCAACCTAAGCAGGAAAGAAAGGGTTTGATAAGTGCTCCATCCCTGTTCTGCCAGCTTCCCATTTTTCTCATCGCTTTCAAACAAGCCTCTCTAGAAGGGCATCTAGCCTTCGTAAAGTTGAGAATGTCGCTAGTTTTCATTTGATCCCTTCTCCTGTGGCAAAGATTCCCCTAGCCTCGGCAGAAGAGAACAAAGAGAGTATTACTTCGTCCCAGCTTCCAGCTACTAGTCTGCTGATGTCTCCAGCGACCAAGATAATATCTACCACCACTAGAGATGAGCACAAGGCATCTGGCAACATTCATGCCACTCCCTTGAAAGATGCTTCTACTCCAGTCCGGTTAATGGCTTCTACACCTCTGGGGCAGGGTTCTAAGCGACCTATGATAAGTCCAAACTATGATACATCTGAAACACCCACTAAGTTAATTTGTCGTCCTCAGAGAAGCAGGTCTCTGAAGTTTGATTTTCAAGAGTAAGAAGTTGCTCCAACTGAAAAAAAGCAGGATGTTTCTTCTGTTAACAGTAACCTGGCTGATTTGCTCCCAGTGGATTTATTGCAATCTCTGAAAGAGAAAGAGATGGAAAGAATTGAAGCTCAGGATCCGGCAATCTCACAAGCTAAAAGGAGACGGCATCTAATGAGTGGTTTGATAAAGTTGTTTGATTTGATCCGTCTTCTGTTTCTGCCAATCAACCGCACCGTTATCCCCAAGCAAGAGTTCCTGGATAGAACCGTCACTAAGCATTCTGACCAGAGAGAAGTGGAAGAACAGCTCAATATAATGATGGAGCTTGTCCCTGAATTTATATCTGAGACAAAGGATTCACGAGGGGATAAGGTGATTCGGCTTATTAAATCTGCGGATGCTCATGGTGTCCGCAAGCAACTGCTTAAGGCTGAATAGAGGGAGGGTCCTTATGAAACTTGCACAGCATGATAGGAAGCTGCCATATATATGATACTTTTGGACTCTTGTAAATAGTTGATGGTGTTAGGTTTAGCTCTGTGTATTTACTTAATCTTGATTCTACTTCCAGTTATAGTCTTATAGAATATATCATCTACGTAAGCGTTCCCCTTTCCTTATGTGTGCTCAGCAACGTCATTCATCCAACGTATCTGATCTAGGAATCAGATTGTTTAATTTTTTTTTTTACTGAATTGACCTAGTGGATTTGTGAACTCATTTAGTGAGACAATAAATAGGAATATTGTATTAGTTGGTTAAACATTACAAACCTAAACACACTATATATATAAGGGTAGATAGAGATTCTAGAGAATATTCTAGACTTGGGTTATACCACTATAGGCCTTATGGGCCTATGCTCTATAATGGCGTAATATCATTGATGTTGAGGATGATCTGGCTTGCATCTCTTGCCCAGTTGCATCATTAGAGAAGTGCCATTGTTTCAACCCCAAAGTTACCACTTGGAAGTTGGACCCGTAATTTTTCTATCAAAAGTCATAATAATACCACTATTAGCATTTTGAAGAGTACCTGCAATAACTAATAAATTGCCAGGTTTCTTGAGTCATAATAATACCACTATTAGCATTTTGAAGAGTACCTGAAATAACTAATAAACTGCCAGGCTTCTTGTAAGTGCAGCAAGTAAGATAGACTACCATGTCACTACTATCTGTAATCAGTGGGTGATGGAGAGTTCAATATGGCACATTCTCTCTACTGGCCTTTTTATATGATGTAGAAAAGGCCGTGTTTGCTTCGATCATGTTGATAATGGACAGCTCTGGGTTATGCTTTGTTCTGTTTTTTGCATCATACAGCATCTGATTTACAATATTTGCCAGTTTGTCTTTGTGCCACATACGAGCCTGCTCACAACCCAATTCTAGATTGCACCTTCTATGTCCTTTGGCAATTCATCAGAATCAAAGTACACATTTGAGTAATCCTTTACTGTCCTACATTCAAATATAAAATGTTGTTCAGTTTCCACTTTCCCACAGAAAACACACAAGGGGAGCCTTCAATCCACTGGCTAAATTTGCCTGACAGGGGATGGTTGTTTTTAGAAATTTCCAAAATAAGAAGATCTTCGTCAATACGTCTGATGATTTTCCAGACTTGGTTGTCTGATGCAGATGCTTTAAGAGCTGTGAATTGAAGTCAAGTTAGTTACCGAAGAAGGTAATGAGAAGCGAAAACGTTTTCTTTGTTGTATAGTATAGTAGCACCAAGTACAGAACTAGTAACGGCCCTGTTCCATCATCCTTTTCCAATACTCCTTAATTACCTTTTGAATATGATACGTTTCTTACCGATACAATTGTCTGTTCATTTCCAAAGTTAAGTAACGTTCGTTAAATCAACGTTTTCAAAAGAAAAAAAAACGTTCGTTAAATCAAACCTCAAATATAAATAACCTTCTCCCTTCTCCGACCTCCATCCTCCTGCAGCATTATCGCTCAACACTACACTCTGTGCCTTCTCCTTTCAATATACTATTAATTAACCAGTAATATTACGTAGTTCTGATTTATATCGACTTGAACTTCTTCATGGATAGCCGAATCTTTATCCGCAGTCCACTCATCCTCATCCTACTTTTACAGACTCTGGTTATGGTGGTCATTTTCGCTGATCTTGTCCACGCATACGGCACGAGTCGGCTACTATCAGAACCACCTGCACTTGCTCCGGCCACGACTGCTGGTTCCCCTCATCAACCTGGACACCACCACCACCACCATCACATTAAGCATCATCATCATCACCACTCGATGACAGCACCATCTCCCTCACCGGTTGGCTCTCCCTCCATCAACGCATCCTGATAGTGCTGCCATTGCCGTCGTCGCTGGTGGAAGATCTTTGGTCACAGCAGCAGTCGTAGTTGCTGCTATGGTCTTGTAGTTGTAGTGAGTTGGAAACTATATATGATCCCTTAAACAACCGTTCGAGTTCATTGTATTAGGTGTTGTGTTTTTGTTTTTCCTCCTTTCAGTATTATCTATCTAAAATTATTATTATTTTTTAATGTTGAAGTTACTAGTTCGCTTTAGTTTATGTTTGTTTTGAACTTTCTCTCTTAATATAAGCAGATGAATTACAAAGTTTTGTTTGTGCATGCACCAAAGTGAGTTCGTAATGCGCAGGAACACTCGGTACACATGAGGAGAGAGAAGAACAATGAGACATATTGTGTAACAGAAAAAATTCTGCTATGAATTTTATTATTTATAAATTATAACTTACTTCTCAGGTCTAATTCTAGGCAAAAATGTTGATCTAATCAACAACTCTCTTCTATTAGACTTTATTTTTTACGGAAGAAATCTTATATGTACTATTAACTAAAACAAAATTTGATAAATCTTATATCGGTTAAATAATACTAAAGATCTAGGTGGAATACACTACAACAATATGTAGCAATGGAGGCAAGTTTGATAGATCAACAGAGGCAACATAAATTTGCCTCCAAAATGAAATCAAAAGAGGCAAGAATAAGAGTCCTCCGTTGGTAAGATCAATGGAGGCAACTAGTCAGGTCGCCTCTATTGATGCATTTACAGAGGCAAGGATCCATAGGTCGCCTCCTTTGTACAATCGTAGGAATTATTAATAGAGGCAACATACTCATGTCACCTCGGTTGCGTTGTATATTTGGAGGCAAACTTTTGATCGCCTCTATTGACGAATTTACAGAGGCAAGGATCTATAGATTGCCTCTGTTGTCTAATCTAAGGAATTGTTAATAGAGGCAACATAATTATGTCGCCTCAATTGATTTATATATATTTGGAGGCAAGGTTTGTGTCGCCTGATCAATTTATGGGGGCAAGTTAGTTTGACTCGCCTCAGTTGTGTTCTATATAATCGGAGGCAACCATTACTTGCCTCTCATGATATATTATCGGAGGCAGCGTACTTCAATCGCCTCGGTTATAATATATTTAGATTAACACCACTATTTCGTAAGTTCGTAACTTAAGCAATTCACTTAATTTTCTCATCTCGCAAGACTCACCCTCCTTCTTCATCCATCTTGGACCTCCTTCTCCATCCATCTCGACCTCGGTTGGTTCCTCCATCTCCGCTCCATCTCCATCTCTACTACTCTGGTGTAATTTGGGGCAAAATAGTGAAATTAGGGTTCGGTTGCTAACGTCTCCGCGTTCGACGTGCCAATCGTCCTTCGTTTTTCGGATTCTCAGAGCATGTCATGCTCTTTTTGTCTACTGTCGACTAGGTGGGTTCTAATCTGAGTCCTTTCCTGTCATCCATGATTTCGTCACTCTCTCTTTCCCAACCCATTCGCAAACCCCTCTGTTAGCACATCAGCGGAGAAGCTATCCACTTGTGCAGAAGTTAGAGTTTGGAGCAAAATCTCAGCCTACGGCACAATTGCGCTGGTATCACAATCTTAGCCTACGGTACAAATGTCGACAACTTTCTGGTGGTGTCTAACTGGTTGAATTTGAATGAAACTAATCTAAGCGGATTTCTTAAGCAGCCATAATTAGAATGTAAATGGTTGTTGTATGATTATTATGTTCCAGAATTTGTTCTCACATTGCTAAAATTGCTTCTTCGTTTTCTCACATGCATAATTTAGTGATGAGTCATTATATTTGCATTGTGGTTGTTTGTTTGAGATTATTTGTACTAATTATTTTGCTTGTTTTCTATGTAATATTGGACTTTAGTTGTCTGATGTTTATTCACGTCCTATATGACTCGTAAACTTATTTGCAATTTTTATATTTTTGGGCTAAGTAATATCAGTCTCTTATCTTGGTTATTATCCTCCCAAGAAGATCTCCGAAGGATTCGTCTGTCTGTGATTTTTTATATATCATCTCTCAAAATCAATGCATGTGTACTGATGTTGTATCTAGAGGTGGGCATTACACCCCCTGATTTGGTTACCTATGAAATTGATCTTCTCTTGTGTAGTCTACATTCCATTCTTTTTTATGTTTCATTTTCTTACATTATGTTCTTTCATGCGTATCGTGTGGTTCAGCTGGTGTACTGACTGCTGATGAAGAGAAGAACTGGCCGTCATTCTTCCCAATAATACATAATGATATAGCCAATGAAATAACCGTTGCATGCTCAAAGGTTGCAGTATTTGGCCTTTGCGAGTTGGTTGGGTATGCTTGCATAATCAGTCTCAGTTCTAAAAGCCCGCCCCATTTTCCACTATACTAGTATATTTAATTTATGGACTTGGCTGTGCTGAGGTTCTCCCCTTAATTAAGTTGGAAAATGATGTGGGAAGTTCAGGAGACTTGAATTTATTCCATGTTTGATTTATATCTCCTTCTGTGCAGGTATTGTACTTTGCCTTGTATTCAACATCATAGCCATCACCGTCTACTGGATTAAAGGAGGAGGCAAGTATACTGATTTGCACTTCTTTTAGTTTTTATTTTTTTGTTTTTTGTGAGCGATGCCGCGATCACCTTTGCTCTTTGTACGAGTGTGAGTTCTGGCAAGCATCTTCCTCTTTAGATATGCACCAAGCATTTTTAAACAAGATTTTTGTGTGGCTGACGCAGAGGAGTTACCATCTAAGATGTTCAGATCTCTCATGACTGATTTTACCGTTGCTGATGTCCGAAATCACTTGAAGAAGGTGCTATATTGTTACATCTATCATGACTGATTTTATCATCGTTTTCCTTCTCTTAAAACAGATAAGATCCACTTCTATCACTCATAGTTTTTTATGAAATAAATTGTTGATACGATATGGTGTTGGCTGAGTTTTTAGTTTCTTGTAAGCTACTATAGCTGGATGGATACTATCATTTTCATTCCTAGTATGCGGGCCTCTAAACAACATCATGATTCGTAAAAGAGAAAAAAAAAAAGAACTCACATGGGTGAAGTATCTGTCTGGACCAAAAATACTGCATCTAGTTTTCTTATAGTACTGTACCAGTTTGATTCAAATCTTATACTTTAAAGGGAAAAGGTAAATAGTAATATTCATTTGTTTGCTTTTATATCCTGTATAAACCGCATCAAACAATTAATTAACCTCATGAAGCAAAGGATAGTCAATATTCCAGAGTTATAAATTTGTGTCAAATTAAGCAACACATGAATCATGAGATAATTAACGCAGATGCACGCACACGTACACAAAGATTACTTCAATAACAAAACTTACTTATTCATAGTACAGTTGTATATGTGTCTTTTATTCTGCTGCTCTCTTTCCGAAGTTAAATATGAATTATATGGTTTTCTTTTCACAAAATTTTGTTGTTGTCAGATTGTTAATCTGTACCATCAAGTCCTATTTAAATTTCAGGTGGAGCATAGTCCTTATGTCGTGGCAGAAGACAGATAAGGGAGTATCTCGATGCGAGGTTTGTCGAAGAAGATTCTTTCTTTTGCAATGGTTATAATTCAATAGTTCTCAGCAAATTTGCTTAGCATCATGTTTACTTTGATTGGCTAGAGGTTGCCCTGTGTTATTACTAAATTAATCATGCCTAATCCTATCTATAATTTTCTTATTTTAGAAAGCATCATGTTTACGTCTGGCTTCGGATAGCTTAATATTGGCTACATGAATCTCAAATGCTGTTTATTACAGGTCAAGCAAGATGGATTTTTCCTTTCAGATCTCTTATTCCTTGCTAGCACAAACGCAGATGGTGTTTGCTATGTTGGGTCATGATGTCGCTAACTATCTGTAGAGCCATCTGTTTGCCAACATATTGAAAGAGGTAACATATATATATACCCATTTTACACCGTGATTTCACTCCCTAGCCAACCTTTATCATAGAGGTTTTTAATATTGTCTTAGTTTTATGTTGTCTTTTCTTTTCATCTGCTGATGATTTGTTAGTTATGTTCTGTTGTTTGTATTGCAGACAGCAGATTACATCTCAAGTGATTCAATAGGTGAACTCCTTTAATAGTTCACGTCCTCTCGTAATGAATTCACTTTTAAGGAGTATAACTGCTGAATTGTCTATCTTTGTTTCTTAGACTCAAAAGAAGCATATTGCAATTAAAGGGAAAACTACTGATGGATGTCTGTTATATTTAGAATGATTACTGCAGATGTTAAGACCAGTATATGGTGCATACAAAAAGAGCTGTAGCATGCAAGATCGACAAAAAAATGGGTTCATACTGTTCTGAATTATGAAATCAAATTATAAAGTTCTTGCGCTTTAGTTTCTTTACAGTTGCTTTTTTTTTTCTCAGGGAAATTTTTTTATATTGTGTAATGCTTCTTAATGAATTTGCTTCCAAGAGGTGATCGATATTAGTTTGCTTTGCGCGATAATGCTGTCTTTTGAGAATGGGCTGCTAGCTGCTGCTGCTGTTTGTTCTTTTCTGGTATCATCTTGTTTTTTTTTTAAAAAAAAATTGCAGAACCCAGGTGGTCAAATGTGGCAGGATTGGGTAGTGTGCAAGGTGTTCCAGAGGAAAAGAAAACAGCAAAAGAGACATGGGTTTCTTCTTGCGTCAGGTCATACTGCTGCTGTTGTTTACTTGCGCATGGTAACTTTTAGATTGCAAAGAATTTGTCCTGATGCTTTTTGAGAGAAAAGGTTATAATTTTTTCTATATGCATTTTTCCTGCCCGTTTGAGCTCTTTTAAGCAAAAAAATGCTATTGCCATTTAACTTTTTAGTATGCTAAGAAACTGACACATTTTCTGCTTTGAGATACAGATCAATGCTCCTCCCAGCAATGCTCTGTTGGAATTCCTCATTTGCCAAAGCTGAATGGGAAATTTTTGGCAACAGAATTTCTTCTACACGTCTAAGGTTGTACTTCTCGCCCTAATGATTGATTTAATGGTGTATTTACCCCTCCCCTGCTGGGGTTAGGCTTTCATAAACCTGGTGCTAAAATGACATCTTGCTGGCGTTTGCTGTTATGTATTTATTTACAGAGTAAAATGCTTCTTATACTGCTACTGCTAGTGCTACAACATTAGACAATATAGAAATTTTAGCTATTATCCGTCTTGTCCATATCCAGTAAGTGTGTTTACACTCTGTTTTACCCAGTAAGTGTATTTTATTGCTGTTATCCGTCTTGTCTATACCCATTTGGTTTCATGACACTGAAGTCTTTGAAATCTGTAATAAGTATACAGTATGCTTACTTGCAGTATGCTTTATGACGTTATTTTTGGTGGTGTTTGAAAGCACAACTTAGATTAGCTGATCAGATTAGTAACAAAGTCTCATTTCTTAAATCTATCTTTACATAAATGTCACTTCTTCATGCTCACAGTGAACAACTAGTTACTTTTATGACTTCATCATTTTTGCTATGTAGTGAAGAACAGTTACAGCAGCAACACAGCTGCAACAATCATGAACAAGGAGAACCAAAGAGCAAGATTCGCACTAGTGTTAGTTTATCTTCATCACCATCATCATCATCACCTTCTTCGCCTAATTCTTATGATTTAGAAAGCTGTGTTAGGTTTATAGGTCCTAAGATATTGAATGTGGTCTGTTGTCACAATTTCGTAGCTTATTTTATACTCTTTTGGCATATGGTCCTCACACGTCAATGCATCTGTTTTAGTTTTTGCATTTGCAAGTTTGGAGATTTCAAGAGTGCTTTACTGTACTATGGGTATACTAAAGGTGCTGGTCTTGGTGCTGAGATTGTTGGGACTTTTGTACTTGTTTATACTGTTTTCTCAGCTACTGATGCCAAAAGGATCGCTAGAGACTCACCTGTTCCTGTAAGTGCAATTTACATACATTCAGTGTATATTCTTGGTGCAAGAGGCTCTCTTCTATCTTCTCTTGTGCATGTAAAGTTCAAAGACTTGTTAGATTCTTGGATTTTGAGATGTGTTTCAATTTCCTTACTAATTACATGAAGAACAAAACTCTGTATTCGCAGGGATCAACAGAGAGCAAAGGAGGTGGTCAGAAATCATGTTTCTGCAGCATGTTTATAGCAGCTACTGTGATCTGCATTGTTTATTTCTTCTTAGCTCTGTTAGTGGCACTCAGCTTGAAAGCGGTATCAATACTCACACAATCAATCCTTTATGTTATCTATCATTACTTCACTGATCAACTTATTGGTTTGGGTTTTGTGTGATGTCTATCTGAAATATTCCTTGCTTTGTGTAAATTACGTAAATGGTGTAAATTTTTGTCTACTAGTCATGCTCATCATGATCTGGTGTAGTACTATATGCTCTAAATATTTCCAGCCACTTTATTCATGCTGGATCATACCTTTTGCTTTCTCGATCAGTACCAATCATTCAGTGTGAGGAAACTGTATTTATGTTTTGACTGTCACCCTTACTGTTTATAGTGTGTTTGAATTTGAGTAGACAGTAGAGTGAAAAATCTGGAGGAATACCTGCTGAAAAATAGTCATCTTTTGTTTGCAGTATATCCTTTGATCAAGATCTGGTTACATGTAACTTGCAGTTTGAAGTACATAAATGTTGCAATGGTGACTGTTTTTGATGGTATGTTGACTTACATTAAACTTGTGGTGCTGCGTTTCTTTAATCTGCATAGTTCTATTTTAAGGGAACTATCTGCCTGTTTGACTGGTCAAGTTTCAGAATCCCTAATAAATATCATACTTGTTTGTAGATTATTTCAGCAATATCTGAAGGCATCACAGATTTGTCATTCCACACCATTGGTTACGCATGGCTGCTAGCTAATTGCGTTTTGACTGCGGCATATTGGGTGAGCATTTCTGTAATTGTATTCAATGACGACTTTCTTCTTGCTATATCAGCTTCTTTTATGTAATAGCTCGAGATTCTTGTGGTGTAGTTGAGTTGGAGCCACATTACTAATCAACTTTATTTTGATGATTTCAGGTTCATCTACAATCTGAATTTGCAAAGGATGAATTGCTCTCTGTTGTGGTGATGAAGGTAATGTACGCAAACTGCTAACTGCTCTTAGTCCAAATGGAGTTGGGGATTTATGTATGCGATCGAATGGTGGTTTACTCACTGTCCAAATGTTTTGCCATCTTTTGTTTGTAGTCCCTTCTTGCTAGAGCGCTTAAGATATGTGAAAACAAGATGATAAGAGCAGAGACGCTGGTGCTTGAGGGAGATTCCAAAGAGATGATCTGTCAAAGCTAGGTATAAGTGGGTTGGGCAGCGTCGGTAAAAATGAATGGTTTGACCATGAAAATGGTGGTTTACTCACTGTCCAAATGTTCTCTATATTTGATGATCTGAATGGTTTGACCATGAAAATGTATATCGATCGTCTTCTATTTTGTATTGCAATAGAGCAGTGGGTTGGGCAGCATTGATGTAGTACGATTTTATTTTTTTTTAAATAAAAGAACAATGGGGGCAACATATATTGCCTCGGTTGATTATATCAACTGAAGCAACCTGTACCAGTCGCTGCTGCTACGCTGTTGATACACAAATGAAGGAGGCAAGTTTAAAGAGGTTGCCTCATTTGATTACAGCAACGGAGGCGAGATAATATGGTTGCCTCTATTGCCCATAGTAAAAAATGACCATGAGAGGCGAGTAAAGCAGGCGCCTCTATTGCTTGCAGTGGGTGATGCAGCTAGATCGAATCAACAGAGGCGAGTTTTGAAACTTTGCCTCAGTAGTTAAGGTGCAACAGAGGCGAGTGGGGCTTGCCTCAGTTGTTTTTGATCAAGGGAGGCGAGTTAGGTTGCCTCTGTAGGTAAAATCATGAGAGGCAAAAGTTTATGTCGCCTCCATAATCAAGAGAGACAAATTTTTAGAGGCAAATTGGAGGCAACACTTTTCTCGCCTCTATAAGTCTACAGAGGCAATTTTCAGATTTACAGAGGTAATAAAAGTTGCCTCTCTAGATCTTATATGTAGTAGTGATATCTCCACAAACATTCTAGATAAAATCTTGATTAAGCTTGCACTAAGTATTGACTTTTGTTTTACAAAATTTGCCGCGTTGTTGCACCATATTTCCACTTTTGCACAATCAAAAAATTCTCCCCCTTAGAAAAATTTACTGATACCCTTGCTAGAATATCTCAAACTTACACTAAATAAATAATATGTTAAGATATAATTACAAAAATTGGCGTAGATTAAAGTGGCTAATTAAGTATGTTTGTGGCATCAAAAACCTTAAATAAAATACACTTTAAACAACACTAATTAATTTTGTCATTACTATATATATAATTAAAAAACTAACGGAACACTGACTCGCTTAATGATCATATTTCAATAAGTTTCGATGCAATGTAATTGATTAATATAGAAGCACCACCTATCTGAATTCTTTCAACCGCAAGGCCGTTCCGTTTCTCCAACCTCACCATTGGAGAAGTCAACCATCTTCCACGCTTTAATCTCCGAGAGAACCTCCTTGGCCCACTGACTGAAGTACGTATGATTATGTCCGATCTGGCGGTTTTTATAGAAGGACATACAGTTGCGATGATCTTCAGGGTTAGGACAGTTTGGTCCGTCTGGATCTCGCCATGCCCCTCTGTGTCGCATCCCGGACCAGCTAGCTAATGATCTGTACACATATTGACCAACTCCGGCTAACTCGAGCCATCCTTTCGGAAAGAATTCCAGGACTGAGCTGTTCTTATCCATGAAGAACATGTTTATTAGCTGGGCACCGTGAGGAGACACTAGCATGTCTGTTTCACTCATCACTTGCACCTGCATGGCGTGTGCGCATTACTAATTAATTTTGTCTCATTATACTCGAATGATAACCCCATATATAACATCGAGCCAAGTAAAGATGTAAGTAGTATTTGACTTCATTGAAGTCCGGGACCTTTGGATCTCGCCATCCTTTTCTTCTTCGGGACACTACCTTTATGTAATTAATTATGACATTGGACATAATGTCATTTGGACCAACCTTATTATTCGGAATTGTATATTAGATTTGTGATCGAGAGGTAGCAACGCGCGTTTTCAAGGAAGAGTACAGATTCATTCAATTTTGCTATTTTCGCGAATCGCTAGATTACATTGCCGCTAAACGGAGATGCAATGCATGAGACTGAAACAAACTCTGATCATGCCATAGTAGTAGTAATTAATTACCTGTTGGCAGAAGGTGAGATTATCTGAATAAGCTACTTGCAATTGACAACCATCAAACTGTCTACATACTTCCTTAAAGATATCAATCACCACAGAATCATTCTTAAAAGACCGATTCCCACTTCTCATCAACATGGTCAAACCAATTACACCATCTTTCTTCTTCTTCTTCTCAATCCTCCTCCCCACATTGCAGTAAACTCTCGCCTTACATCTGAAAACATCAAACACTTGTTCTCTTCTCAATCTCGACATCCCACCTTCATTATGTCTCGTAACAATAGCTTCCTCGAAACAAAACGGACCTTCATCTATACTACTCACATTCGACCCATGAATATGAATCTCACCACCACCATCACAAGTCGCCTCCACCAGCGTTTTAAGCCATGGACTAATCCTGCTCCTCAACTCTCCCCAATGATACAAAAACCACTTCGAACCCTCCATCTTCTTACACCCACCATCCCTCATTACCCATGCCGTGAGTGGAAACAAATTAGTCAACCCATGAAATAAGTTTACATAGTCGTAATGATTGTTACTTACAAACGTCAACCCTTTGACTAGTATCGCTTTCTCAGGAAGTGCTTCAGGATATGCCAAACCGTAGTAGTTTCTTGACCCATCATGAGTGTCATTCCCTTTTAAGCATAGTATTCTTCCATCTGAAGTGTTTGAAGGGAAATGTTGGTGCAGAAATTCACCTTCCTTCTCCTGGGTATCTTCCATGGTGCTCATGAACCAAGTGTGTCCCTTGTTAGGGAAATCTGCATACCGTAAGTCCTTTAAGGGTAGAAATGTTACTGATCTTCGTAGCTTTTCAATCATCATCATAGTATTAGTATTGTTCATGTCGCATGGATCTTGATTGATATCATGATGGTTTGTTTGGTTTAATTCGAAACCAGTAAACTGCAACGAAGATGATAAGGTCGTTGTAGTTTCGTGAAGGGAATGGATCTGGACTAACGTGAAGAGGAGGAATGAAATGGTGATTAAGATTAGGAGCAATAACTTATAATTTGGTGAGTGAAAACCCACCACACCTTGCTGATCTGATGATGATCTGATCGATGAGGGTGGTGGTTTACGAGAGATCGGAAGTTGCTGCAGTTTCACGTCCCTAATCTCATCAAAGGAAGGTTCTACTGAACTTGGCAGGTTGGTCATTGCTGCGGCCGCCACTACCGCACTACTGGTGGTGGTGAACTGAAGAATAAACTTTTGTGGCTCTGTATTTGTTTTCTCACCTCTAGCTAGATAGTTTTGAGCAGTGAAGCTGCTACAAGATACTATATAGTGCTGCAGTGGTTTTCAAGTCACTTGCTGATGTTTCACTTGTATATCAAGTCAAATGTATCTTTTCCAAGTATAAAGTGAAAAGTGCGAAGGTTTCGAGAGGAACGGGGTCCGCGGGGAGAGGCAGATCACGGATATATAGGAGGTGAATTCATAATTTAATGTTTTAAACAACACAAACTCATTAACATTTACTTTCTTCATTTTAGAATACCCGGCCGGTTTAAAACAGGGTATGTACAATGTTTACTAGAGCTTGCAATTATGACTATTAAATCTAATTCGAAGATGGTGTATGAAATTATCATAGATCGTACGTACGCAGATTCATCTTCCTATTGGTCCCGTTATTTGAGTTTGCAAGTGGATGGGTAAAAACTCCACTGCTAAAACTTAATCACGATAAGTAAACGATGCTTTCTCATCAGAAGAGAGGTCTGGCCCGATACAGTTTCGAAAAAGGCCCAACATATCAGGGTTGAAAAGATTTCCAAAAGGATTGGGACAAAAAATTTGGTCAAATAAAAAACTTGACCGGGCTGCCAAGCTATATAAGCACGGTCTTGCCTGAATTTAGTAATATATAATATAATATATAAATTTCTTTTGTATAATATATATTAATATTTTATATTTATATAATATATATTAATACTTATTTTGTTTATATAATATCTAATTTATATCAATACTAATATTTATATATATATATAGAAATTTTATTTTAACTAATGGTGATAAAAAAATAAAAGCATAATTCTAGTAAAGCCCAACTTTAAATTTTTAAAATTGGACCTGGAACACTATGACAAGGCCTATTAAACCCAAAAGAATATACATGACCTGAACTCAACCCATGTAGTTTTAGGACACTTATGTTTAAGTGGGCACTTGTCTAAGTGTTATGTTTGTACGTTTTATTTTGCCCTTTATTTTCCCAAAAGAAAAACTATATGTCCACAAATGAAGATGATAGATAAGTCACCATGTAAGAAGCCATTGACAATGTCCAATTATTGCAAGCGCACCATCCTTGATGATAGCAATGCGAAGAATTATTCTAATGGTGATTGGTTTGCTCACTTGACTAAAAGTTGTCAAATAGTTAATTCTAGAGAAGCTTTGTACATCAAACGAACCTTGCGTCTGTCAAGAAGAAAATATGCCTTGTACTTGGTTATTAAAATCTGTTTACAGTCTAACACCTTGATGCTTAAAGGAGGTGGAATAAGATTATATGCTTTGGGTTGCTCCAAAGAGATATATATATAATTGTCATAGCATGAATTAACCGGAAAGGAGATTCTGTAAGGCTTGTGAAAAAGTGAGAACCAAGGATGAAATTGAGGATGTGGAAGTTGTAAACCAGGCAACATTGTCATCGGTATAAACAAGAAATTTGCGTATATAGATTTATTTCTAGTGAGCATAGCATAATTGTTAGAGGAGGAAAAATATGTGTAAAAACAGATGTAGTGTGAGATGAGGTTGGGTGGAGAAGTGTGATACGAGGATAGTGTTTGGATAGTGTGAGGTTGTGATGGGATGAAGATGATACAGGAGTAGATTGAGAGATATTGAAAGAAAACTAGATTAACAAAACCTCAAGAAGAACTTCGATTGAATGTATGACTAGAATCCACCAACGTAGTGTCAAGCCTTACAGCTGCTTACAGAGAAGGAAGGAAAAAACAATAATCAAACTCTAACCCAACTTTCATCTAATACTCTAAAACCTAAACCGGAACCGATTCTCAAAGTCTAAGACAAAACCGGCTCACCCTCAAGAAAAATGCATTTTACAGATTTAGACAAAAATTTGTCATTTTGATTTCTGTTGACATGAGCAAAACAAAAACACCCAAAGTTCTTTAGTTCTGAATAGTCTGGTTTCTTATCATATATAATTTCAAAGGGGTTTTATTATCAATGCTATTGAGAGGCATCCTATTAATTAAGTAGGTGGCGGTTAAAACACTGCCCCTAAAATTTCTTAGAAGTAAAGAATGAAACATGAAAGCCTTAGCTGTTTCTAGTATATGTCTGTGTTTTCTCTCAGCCACACCATTTTACTGTGGCGTGTATGGGCAT
This sequence comes from Limonium bicolor, assembly GCA_023374045.1. Lineage (NCBI taxonomy): Eukaryota > Viridiplantae > Streptophyta > Magnoliopsida > Caryophyllales > Plumbaginaceae > Limonium > Limonium bicolor. Next base: position 145,275,406 of record CM041778.1, read on the forward strand.
AAAGTCTGATTTTTATTCCTTTAAGTTTTAAAAACTTTATCCTTGCATTAGAACTTCCTAATTCATAAGCATTGTCAAATCTAACACACATGACCCTTTTATCTTATTTTTTTATACCATGTTAATAAAACTAACAATAAGATCTAGAGCCTCTGATTTAAACTTACATAGATGTGTCCAAGTGGCATGGCTCTTATCCTCAACAACAGTTAAAAAATATGGAAAACCATCATGGGTTTCCTAGTTATGGGGGCCCCAAAGGTCCACACAGATCAATTAAAAAATTTCCTTGGTTTTTATTGCGTTGGAAGGAAAAGCCAATCTGTGACTCTTGACTCTATTATAGGGCTCACACACAAAATGCTCAAGTAACCGTGTTTCCTTAACAAGGCCTAATCTAGAGATTCTCTCTTTGGGTAAGTGTCCTAGTCTACAATGCCATAAACTTAAGAAATTATTACAACTGTGAATTGGTTTCAATAATCCTTTCTTATCAATCTCAATGCTAAAACACTTATATTTTCCCCTATCACATTCTCTATCAAGAACATAAAGGCCCATGTGGACTTGACCAATCTTCACTTCTTCCTTGTCATCACAGGCCAGATAAGGAGAAGGGATTAAAACATAGTCTACCGTTCATTTGACTAGTAAGTTTACTTACAGAAATAAGCCCAAATCTAAAGGTGGGCACAAACATCACGTCTCTAAGAATTATCAAGTTATTTAACTTGATGCTACATATCATCTTAACTGGTTGGGGGTGCCCATCGGGCATCCCAATAGTGTGAGGTTTATCAAGGAAACAAACTTCATAAAAATAAGGACAAATCACCCCACATGTGGTCTGATGCACCATTATCAATGATCCATTGAATTTTCTTAAGTCCATAACTATTTCTAGTATTAAACTTTATATAAATATTGCAAGTCCACCTAATCTTATCCTTGGAAAGAGTCTTAACAATGAACCCACAGTTGGATTCTACCGCTTGAGGTTTCTTGTTGCTAATCTGGGACTTGCTGATATTATTGGGTAGTTGGTTGACTTGATCCACGGGTCAAGACTCCTCCAAAGGGATCCTTGTGCCCATCATCTTTCTGCTCAATGAAATTGTTTGCTTGGGACCTCTTTTCCGTGTTAGCTCTCCATCCGGGAGGGAAACCGTGTTTCTGGAAACACATGTCCTCTGTGTGTCCCGCCTTGTGACAATAGGTGCACTATAAGCCGGGCCGCCTTCCTCCAAAGGTTTGACTGCACCCAAAGTTTCTTTTCCCTTGGGTTGCAGAGAAAGTTGTTGGGTTCTCCGTGTCGATTATTGGTGCAGTAGTTAGGGTTTTCTAGCCCTCCTGTTGGATCAGCAAGGACAATGCTTGCTCAATGGTGGGGAGAGGCGTGATCATCAAAATATTCTCCATGGCTGAATTGTAGCCATCACTCAATCCCATTAGGAACTTTATTAGTCGTTGGTTCTTGATATACTCCTTGAAGGCATTGTTCGTGGCACAGGAACACACGGGAAGGGAAGCAGCACTGTCGATCTCATCTAAATACCTCTCAGCTTGGTGAAATACTCCCTGACTGTCTCATTTCCGTGAAGTGTATTTACCAGCCGACGTCCGAGATCAAACATTCACGTTGCACCAATTTGTCCATATCTAGCGTGCAAGTCTTCCCAGATCTTGGTCACCGACGACCGGAAAAAGACATTATTAGCAACCCGCTTCTCTAATCTCATCAAGATCCACGACCTCACCATATTATCACAACGTTTCCAGGCTCGAGCTTGCACGACGCAGTCCGTCGGTTGCTGGAGGCTTTCGTCCACTAATCCAAGCTCATTCTTGGACCCAAGAGCAATTTCGACCAGGTGCTTCCAACGGGCAAACCCAGGTCCTCCATCATACTTTGTAGCCAGTGTCAGACCAGGATGATCCGTGCTAGAGAGGTATAGCAGATCTCCAACTTCAATTGAGGTACCAACGCTGATTCCCACTTATGGAATCACTACGTCCTTTCCCGAGGTAGAAGTTTCAATCTTCTCATCGCTCCTGGCCATTATTACGCGGAAGCAAAGGCAAAACAAGAATCGAAACGGAAGAAGGGAAGAAAAGGAAGGATTTTGGGCTATGAATGCATAACAAAAATTCAGAAGCTAGATACCATGATCTTATGCTCTGATACCATGAAAGAAAACAAGATTAACAAACCTCAAGAACTTCGATTGAATGTGTGATCAGAATCCACCAACGCAGTATCAAGCCTTACGGTTGCTTACAGAGAAGGAAGGGAAAAAAAATAATCAAACCCTAACCCAACTTTCCTCTAATACTCTAAAACCTAAACCGCAACCGGTTCTTAAAGGCTAGTAACCTAAACTGAGACAAAACTGGCTCACCCTCAACCGAGCCAAACAAACAGAAAGCTACAGAAAGAGTTAGCAATATTTAAAACTTCTAAAACAAAGTTTATAATCCTAACAGATATGGGGGCAATGGGGATGAAGGTGAAGACGAAGATGGTACAAGAGTGAAGACGAAGATGGTATAAGAGTTGGAGGGTATGAGAACATAGCAAATTTAACTCCTACCCTTATAGTGCATGATTTTTAACTCTTATGAATCCGCTTTTATATGATTACCATTTATAACTTTTTTATACAAGTGCATTTAATATATATATATACATATATAAATGAAACATACATAATTATATTTAATTAAATAAGCAAATTGTACTCATAGATATATGTGTATATATATATATATGTTAACTGAAAATATATAGGGAAATTTCATGAAACGTCATTATATTTATGCCTAATTCATGAAATGCTCCTAAAAAAAGAAAGTCACCAAAATGTCACTTTATTTTTACAAAAGTCCATGCAATCCCGCTATAGTCATCAGGGCCGTCTCGATGATTTTCAGGGTCCCGTGCTAAAATCTAAAGTGATATATGTTGAATTAAATTTTTAAAGATTAAAAAATTACTAAATTAAAATATGTAAAATGAGACCCCTTATAGCATTTTATTTAAGTTAAATTTGACATTTATATAATTTTCTCATGATAAAATCTAAAGGGAAAATAAAAATTGGGCCCCCAAATATAGGGGGCCCTGTTCGATCGCCCAGCTTGCACAGGCTCCTAGCCGGCCCTGATTGTAACACCCCTCTCCATAATCACGATATAATCTCTCACGTAGCAATAAATAAAACGTCTCGCAGCGGAAAAACAAATAACCATTACAAAACTCACTCGGGTGTCACCGGCCGTTACTCGCCCACGCGAGCAACGTAGCCAAACTACATCCAACTTCCAATACAAATAAACTGCTAACCGCAGTGATAACGAGAAACTCCTATACATCACACTAAGTCCATCAACCATAAACATCGACAAGTGAGCGTCTACCCAATCCTAAAAAAAATACTTAACCTTACCATAAGACCATACACCATCTTCATTACAATACCACATCTCTAATTACCCTGTTCCTGCTCTTCAGCTCCGACAATGATCAACAACCTGCATGAGTGTAGTATCAGCGATAGACGCTGAGTATGCCGGGCTTGGACCCTAATGGTCACTTGTCATTTTAACCATCTTGTTATTAGATTGGTTACATGCTTTACCATTTTACAGATATATTCAATACTGTAATAAACATGCATAATAAATCCAACCATCCATCCAAATATCCATAAACATTCAACCATATATCCGTCCAAATACCCAAACATTCATTTAATATTCCATACAACATTTATATATCGAACGTATCGAGTAATAACAATGTAATGTACAATGTACATTCGCCGTAGCGTACCGTTTTCATATTTGATTTACCTTAGCCTTGTAGGCTCCATCCAACCATCAACACACAATAAAATAACCACAAGTATAACCAATGAACAACAAAGCGAATCAACGAGAATAATAAACAAGTATTAATTAGTCTCGTCCATGGTATTGTTCGCCACTGTATAAGTCTCAATTGTTTTAGTTGTTCAGTTATACCTAGTGACAATGTCTCGTTAAAACGACACGTCTCTAGTTACCCATATATTATGGCGGGTCACCCACGGCAGTAGCCACTCCAACGGTAGAGTCTCCGACCAACGAGCCATTCTAGCTCACGAGAAATTTTATTGATACTTACGGACCCGTACGCGGACATCCTGGTATCGTTTTTGTGATCACAGCGCGCACCAAGAGCCACATCCCCTTGGCTTTACTTCCATTCCATTAATTAATTAATTATACCATCGCATCGCATTACCAAATTTTCCAACACAGCAGACTAAGGTCATTAGTCCAATCCGGAGTTTGTAAACTCGGGATCCAGTGTTAGATACGAGAGCGGCGTATAGAAAAGGCCAATGCTCCGTACAAAAGTCTCAGATAATATGTATGTGTTATTATCATAGTGCTACAACGTTTTACTTACGTTCCTTATATTTCATATAAGATAGCACCATAGCCGCTAGTTCGTTTTATATATATAGGTTCATATATACGAACCAATACTGTTAACTCAACGACAGTAAATAATAAGCAGCTATAAATATACAATTCATGCATATTAATTAACACATTCAGACAAACAATCTTATCACAGATCGCACAGAAGTCTGAACTGAGGAAACCCTCAGAGACAATCAGAGACACATAACAACATACAAGTTATATCAACCAAATCCGAGCCCAAGGAGCAACCTTAGGACAACTCGGCAAACCCCTTTACATACCGTTCACCCTGACTGTATTACGGTGGAGTATGAATCAGCAAGATCCTACGCTCCGTGTAGTCCGCTAGCTCATCAAGCGTCCTTGCCAGAAGTATACTCTAAACGGTAATAAAACTATAAGTCAGTCTCCATGACTAACTACATCCGGTATTTCCGAACAATAAGTAACCCCGACAGTTCACCCCTGTTTTCTACAGTTTGGTTACGGTTTCTCTAAAACAGTCGGCTTTGTTACTTAAAACGCGTACGTCAAAACTATTTCAACTGTTAAGTTTAATTCCTTATATCTCTTTTAATCTTATCCACATCTAGTTTAGGTACGTAACCCATAGTTGCATGTATGCATGCATTCTTATATTATATTGCATTCTAAAATTCATAACTTATAGATCATAACTATTTTTTTTTTAAATAACCACTACCATTAAATCATATGGTTTTCAACCAAAATATATTTATCCACCTTATATACATTATTCTTGTGTATGTATATATTTTTACCACGTAGGTAATTCTCATGAGTTTAATAAACTCTTATATTTCATGTTACTTTTTATCATCTTTTACTAGATGATCATTCCCATTAGTTGTATCATATTGCACAACTTATATTAAGATTATTATCCTAACATGAGTAATATCTTATGTTGTATAATTACAACTTCTAAGGTTTATTCAATAAATACCTTAGTTTATAAATCCCATTTATTTATAGTTTGTCACATTATTTTATGTGAGTACCCTTCCTTATTTTAATTCCATCTAAACCATATCATTGTCATAACATTTATAACCTTATAGACCTTAGTCTAACATTCATTTCCCAACTCTTATTAACTCGGTATAGCCCTTAACTTCATTTAAATCCCTTTTGACCACATAACATTATTTAATGTTATACCATATACTAATATCATACTATGTGATATTTTTTTATTCCCTTTAACTTATAACCCATAGTTTTTATACAAAGCTATTTTATATTGCCTCTTAGGCACCATAAGAAAATCTTATTCTTTTCCATAAACCATAGTTTCCTTAATTTACAAAATCACCCCTTAAATCATACCATGTTATATATTCCATTTAATATAACATTTCTAACTTATAAAAGAGTATAACCTATGGTTATTTTTTGTAAATTCCGAACAGCCCTTGTGCTATTCTATAATTGCCATTTGGCCCTATTTATAACATATAGTTTTACCATATCGTTAAAATCATATCTTATACACATATCTCAATAGATACTCTTATATAATTCTAAAAATCTCCAAATTCCACCAAAGGGTTATAAATATCCTTGTTAACCCATATACTTTCAATATTTACCATTCCACCATCTATTTTTCTCCAAAGTGTCATAATGACATAATAACTATATATTATACATATATAGTTTATTTTAATTCCAAAAACATTCCAATAAATTCCTAAAAATTCCTAATAGCCCATGGGTGTTTAAAATACCATTGTACACCCTTTATTTTTGGTAATAACATATTTACCACATATGTCATAAAAATATTACCATTAAATACTTATCTTGTTATAATACCTTAAATAAGTTATCTAACTTATTTATTTTGGTCAAAACCTAGCATATGGTCAAGGTTGACCACCTTAATATTTCCTTGACCACCAATTCCTTATAATTACGGTTTTCACCCAAACTTTCTAGAAATCACCATTTAACCCCAAAACTTTATAAAATCTTATAAACTTTATTTTAACTCCTTTTTAACTCTAATTTTCGGCCTTATTATTCTAAAGCCCTCAAATTTAATTTAATTACACCTAATACTACCCCATTTATTTTCGGTAATGCATTTGTACTACTTAAACTTAATTAAAAGCTTGTAAATGCATAAATAAAATGGCCTAAAATACATGGCCTTATTACAAACATTGGCTTGCAAAATAAATTACACATAAATGTCCCAAAATACATATAAATTTTCGGCCTCACCATAGATTCTTTGTTTAATTACCAAACTTCCACATAATGTCTTAAATTTGACACTTATGCTTGTTTAATTAGTTATAAAATTTATTAAACCATTTCTTAAACATTTTAAGGTCAAACAAGACCTTGTTTTTCTCCTTCACTCACGGCAATTAATATACACACACTTAAACTTGTGTTAATGTATCAAGTTAAGGTTTTAAGTGATTTATACCTTGATTTAGCTTAGGTAAAGCCTTGTTTGAGTTCGCCACCTTAAGGTGAAATTCTCCACAGCTTGTTTTACATGTTTTCAACAGAAACCAAGGCCTAGTTAGTCTCCAAGAAAGATCTAACCATAAGAAGTAATTTAATGTAAGATTTAAGGCAAAAATCACCTTAAGAATGCAAGGAGAGTTCAAGATGGTTTCGGCCTGAATCAAACACACCACAAGGTGTTAGATCTACTATATTGACATAGGAAATAGGTAGATCTCAACAAGCTATCTTGTTATTAGGTTTTACCTTGGAAAAATGCCTTAAAAGAGGGTATTTCCTTTGGATCTCGGCCACCCTTGCTCCAAATGGCTCACCAACAGATTCTACATGAAAAGGAGAAGAAGATGAGGCTATGAGCAAAGTTTCACAGCCGAACTTGAAGGGAATCAAAAGTTATGAGCTTAAAGCACATTTTTACCTTAAATGGTCAAGACTTGAACTTTCCTCCTTAGATCTGGTTATGTACGAAACCAACACTTCCTCTAACCTCCAAATCACTCTACATAGATGTATAGAAAAGGTTGGAGTGTAGATCAATCGAAAAAGGAAAGAAAGATGAAAAATGAGCATTTTTATGCCTTAAGAGCTTACCTAGAGCTTGAAACCTCATCAATGGTGCTTGGTAACTTACCCACGGTTGGAGGGGAGCCAGAGAGAGCTCATGGACAGAGCAAACTCGGCTCAAGAGGATAAATGAGAGGAAATGACCTATTATTAAGCTTAAAGCACTTTTTTGAATATTTTAGGTCATTATTGGTTTGATGACTCATCAATGACTTATTGTTGTTGAATAATTGAAGCTAATCAGAGGGACAACAGCATGGGGCAGCCGGCCATGGTGGAGAGAGTGGGTGAATCATTTGATTCAAATTTGAATAGAAAATGAGGTAATATGTTACTTTAGTCATTAAATGAACATGTGACTCATCTTGTTTTGTCTTGTACCAGCTTGGAGCCACGAAATACAAGTAGGGAGAGGAGCAAATGGAGGCTCCATTTCGGTTGGCTCACATGGGTAAGGTAAGTGGAGCCCACTTGTTTTGTTTTATAAGGTAAAGTTTGTCCTTTTTTGTTAATTTATGTAAAAGTAAGAGCATATTATAATTGTCACATGTCTCTTGTCTCTTGGTCTGTTAAGAGACTTAATTATCTGATTTTATGTAGTCCATTTCGTGGTCAATGGTCAACATTGACCAACTTAGTCAATGTTGACCCAAACGGGCCCCACATTAGGGTTTTATTAATATTTTAATATTAATTCGTAAAAATTCGTAAATTTATGGAATTAAATTCCTAATATCATATATATGATATTTTATCATATTTAAAGGTATTTATAACCTTTTAGCTCATTTAAAACCAATTTAAAAGACAATTTCACAAAAACGTGCTTTAAGGAGTTTTAGCGCACATTTTGTGTTGCCTGGTGTTTCTGAGCTCTGTTTTCTTTGACGACGGTCTTGTTGTGTTACTTACATGATATTTGATCATGAAATTCAATTTTATATCATTTAGAGGTCATTTGATTTTTAAGGTTTTCCTAGAGCACCTTTTTGCCCTTTTTGACCTTGAAGCATGTAAATGCTTTTTCTTTGTGTTGGAGTGTTGTCCAACGGTTATAATATGTTTGATATTATGTTAATATACTTAGGACAAATTTTTAGGTCCTAAGAAGTTTATTTGGGTATTTATTTACCCTTAACAGTCAAAGGGTGCAACATCTTGTTTTATGTTGACCACTGTTGTTCTCAGTTGACTTTTAAGGCATGTTTAGGCCTTAATTAATATGATTAAATATTTAATCCATGTTTTATAAGTTTGGGGTATTTCACTGATAGTCATTGACTAGAATGAAAAATGACAAAAATACCCCTACTAGTTAACAAAGTACTTTTAAAGTTTACAATATGCCCCTAAGTGTTAAAAAATTCACAAAAAATTCAAAATGCTGGAAATCTATATAAATTAAACAATTGGAAAAAATTGAAAAAACTAAAAAAATATCTTAAAATTTTAAAAAATAGTAAATATTTTTTAGATGTTTTTAAATTATTCGATACCATAAAAAGGGAAACATAATTTATACTAATTTTTCTACTAATTTGATCAATTAAGTATCATAATTTGTATCGTTTATTTTTAAATTATTAAATACCATAAAAGGATACCATATTATTGAGAAAAATATTTTAAAATATTTATATTATATTTTGTAGTCACTTTATGACATAATACTTTTGTTATCTACAAAATATTAAAGTTACATGCAAAATAGAATATAAATTTTGTTCAAATTACTTAGTATGTTGAAAATACAAAATAATTTATGTTAAATAAATAGTTTAGGGAAAATTCACGATATACCCCTGTTTTCTTTCGTAATTCACAATATACCCCTGTTGGTTTTCGTAATTCAACTTTAAACATGCTTAAATGTTGTCCAAACTTGATGAAACTTTACATGGACGATGCTAAAGTATTATATTTTGGTCCACTATTAAATTTGAATTTTTTAAAGCTCATATGTGACATGTGGGACCCAATGAACATGTCACAATTTTCATTGGGTCCAACAGGTCACATGTGAGCTTACAAAACTTCAAATTTGATATTGGACCATAATATAACACTTTAAAATCATCCATGTAAAGTTTCATCAATTTTGACAACATTTAAGCATGTTTAAAGTTGAATTACGAAAACCAACAAGGGTATATTGTGAATTACGAAAGAAAACAGCGGTATATCGTGAATTTTCACAATAATTTATATTGATAGAAAAAATAATTTTAAAAATGTATGGCACTTAATTGGTATATTTTAGTAGAAAGATTGATATAAACTATGTGTTCAAAACTTTATACTATTTTTTATGGTACTGAATAATTAAAAAAATCTAAGAAATATTTATTTTCTTAATATTTTATGATATTTTAATCTTTTAATGTTTTTTTAAGTTTTAAAAACTTTTTTATTATATTTTTATATTATTTTATTTTTTTTTTTGTAAATTTTTGTAACACTTAGGGGCATATTATGAACTTTAAAAGTACCATACTATAGTGGTATTTCATCGACTTATGCAAGAATATAGTGGCATTTAGTGACTTTCTCTTTTTTAGGGGTATTTCATGAATTAGGCAAGAAAATATGGGCATTTCATGGAATTTAGGGGCTTCAAACACGTCAAAGAAAAAAGGGAAAATTCACAATATGCACTAAAATGTTTCATAATTCACGATATACCCCTTTTATGAAACTTGTCCCTCATATGGCATGAAAATATTTCAAAATTCACAAAATGTCATGATTTAGTAATAAACATTAATTCTGCTCTGGAAATGGCCATATTGCCCCTGACAGTTTTTATTTTTTTTTTTTCAAAGTTAGTGGTTTTTATAACGATTATTTTTATGATATTTTTAAAAGTTCACAATATAGCCCTATTTTTACAAAAATTCATAAAATATCCATGTTTTTATAAAAAAGTTCACAATATGCCCCTATTTTTTATTAAGAAAATTCACAATATGCCCTTGTTTTTTTACAAAAAGTTCACATATGCCCTATTTTCCATTGTTGTAACATCTATTTTCTGTTTAAACGGAAAGCCTTACTACAACTATTGAGCTTGTGGTTTCTTTCAATGATGGATACCAGTGATGCACGATCGATACAACCCTTAACCTAAAGTGAGACACTTTCAAAAAATAACAAGCCCATCAGGCATACTACAACTGAAATGTTCTTGCGTGACACTTTGAACATGTGTCTTACTTTAGTACGAGGGTTGTATCAATCGTGGATCACTAGTGCCCGCCATTGAAAGAAACCACAAGCCCAGCAGTTATAGTATGGATTTCCAATTGAATAGAAAAAAGCTGTTACAACAGTTTAAAGGAAAATAGGGGTATATTGTGAACTTTTGTAAAAAAAAAAAACAGGGACATATTGTGAATTTTTTTATAAAAATAGGGCATATTGTGATCTGTTTTGTAAAAACAGACGTATTTTATGAACATTTTTGTAAAAACATGGCTATATTGTGAAATTTAAAAAAAAATCAAAAAAATTATCGTTACAAAAACCAAACTTTGAATTTTTTTAAAAAAAATTAAAAAAAGTAAATTTTGAAAAATAAAACTGTCAAGAGTAATATGATCATTTTCCAGGTATATTAACGCCATTACCAAATCGTGACATTTTGTGAATTTCAAAACATTTTCATGACATATGAAGGATAAGTTCCAAAAAAGAGATATATAGGAATGATGAAACATATTTTACTGATATATTGTAAATTTTCCAAAGAAAAAAAACAAACTAAACCGTAAACTAAAAAACCCAGCCCATCATTCATGTCATGCTGTAGGATCAACCCGTGCAATTTGGATCAACCCATGCAATTATATTGGCTTTTGCTTTCTTTTCCCTCATTAGTCAGAACCTTTTCCTAGTCCAAAATCTTCAGAAATTATCAGGATATACGCAATAATTGTGAGTGGTTTTATCTCTTCTCCTCTCTAGTCCAAACTCCTCTCTAGCTTTGAGACATGTCGGCTATGTCTACAAGAAGTGTGAAAGAGTTGGCATCCTCTTATCCTCGACAGCAACACGTCTCTTCCATACCTTCTTCATACAATCACAAGACCAATTACTCGGAAGCAGCAGCAGCTTCTGCCGACGATGATACTAGTCCACCAATACCCACAATCGATTTCTCCCTTCTCATGTCAGATGACCCGAAACAACGCTCCAAGGTCATTTCGGAGCTAGGAGATGCTTGCAGAGATTGGGGATTCTTCTTGGTAAACTAGATAATGATTGATGTTAAATCATTGGATTAGATAGTTTTAATCACATATATAGCAATCAACTATAATAAGCTTAGCTTGATTAGTATGTCTGCGGTTTATACAGCTGGTAAACCATGGAATTCCAGAGGATTTGATAAAGGCGATGATAGATGGGATAGAAGGTTTTTTTGATCTACCACCTGAGGACAGAGCAGAGTATGAAGGGAAGCATGTTCTGGATCCAATTCGATATGGAACAAGCTTCAATGCCTCCGTTGAAAAGGTCCACTTTTGGCGAGATTATCTCAAGGTTTTTGTTCACCCTGAATTCCATTTCCCCAGCAAACCTCAAGGGTTCAGGTATTAATGTTAATCCACTGTACGTCTGGATATAATTGATCTCTGATTAGTTTCTTTAATTAAATAGTTCGGTGTACGTAGTTATTAAGTATGATCAGCAACTTCTTTTTCATTTTCTGTGCCTGATAATTAATTAGTGAAGTTGGGTACGAGTACTGCAAGAAGATGAGAGGTGTAGCCAAGTCTCTAATCGAAGGGATATTCCAGAGCTTGGGTATAGAAGAGTCGTACATGAATAAGGAACTGGATATGGACAATAGTAGCTTTCAGACATTTATTGCAAATCTATACCCACCTTGTCCTCAGCCAGAATTAGCCATGGGGATGCCGCCTCACTCTGACCATGGACTCTTGACTTTTCTAGCTCAGAACAAGGTAGGTGGGCTTCAGATCCAGCACAAAGGCAAATGGGTCCCTGTTAACGGTACACCCATCTCTTCTTTCCTGGTCAACACGGGAGACCATCTTGAGGTACCATATAATGTATATTATGCAGGATACATCTATATTGTATACCTCAAAAAGTTTTTTCTTTGCGTCACTAATTAGGTTACATGTATTCTTTCTCTGACTGGATTTATAATTTTTGATTATATTGAAGATAATAAGCAATGGGAGGTACAAGAGCAATATCCATAGGGCGGTGGTGAACAACAAGACTACTAGGATATCTGTTGCGGTCGCTGGCGGACCGTCGCTCGATGCGGTGGTGAGACCAGCACCCGCCTTGCTCCATCCTAGTTGTGCAGGTCCAGCATATAAACCCATGAAGTACAGTCATTACTTAGAGCTTCAACAAAGCAATCAGCTTGATGGTAAATCTTGCCTGGATCGCATTCGAATGGCCTAGCTAATTAGTTATTACTGGGAGTCTATGATTTGCTTGTCCACTACATAATTGTAGAGTGTGTAAGTGCCGCCAAGCCCTAATGGCTTGGTCGGTAGTGGAGTAGTATCCTTGACCAAAGGTCCTGGGTTCAAAACTCACTACTACTGTATTGCGAGAAAGGTTCATTTAGAACCTCAGTATCGCTCATAAATTCAGTCACTTATCAAAAAAAAAGTGTGTAAGTGCCACCACCGAATGTGAATGGTTATCACAAAAAATATATAATGGAATAATAAAATTCTCTATGATTTGCTTGTGGTCATATATAACGGACTATGATCCCAAGGGGACCAGGGTACGTCGCAAAATTTTTATTTCAAATATTTTTATAAATTTTTGAAAAAATATAAAATAAATATAATTTTTAAAAAAGTGACAGTGTTAAAAATTTTTTTACCCGGAGACAAGTTTCTAGATCCGCCACTTAGCTAGAAAACTATAGGTACACCCTAATTATCATTCTGATTTTTTTTATTTACAAATCAAGATGAAACGGAAATGGGAAGAATTGTAACGCAATAAGAGGAAACTAGATTAGTGCCCTAATCGAAGAAAATTAAATCAAGATAGATGAAACAAACTCTTATCAATCATGTTTGGGTAGATGAGACTCGATCCTAACCAAAGAAGAGGTAAAAAGGGCAGACATTAAAACATCAACCACAACAAGTGTCTTACGTGGGATAATAATAACAAAAGTACGTAATTGCTAAAGACAAAACTAGCCAAATGCACTAAGGCTGTGTTTGGTTAAGTCTTTTAAGGCCTTATCCTTAACCATAGGCGCAACTTGGCCGGATCTCTTGTAGCGTTTGGGAATAGATTATACCCTTTTCTACTTGTACATCTTTGACAATTAAAGATATCAAATTTATACCCTCTTGGTTTATGTTTAAATGCAATACAAAAACCAACTATGTAAATAGCTAACTAATTCAAGTTATGGCTCGATCCCACCTTATGTGTTGCTTATCTCTTTTCTAGTTTTTGTTTATCCCTTTCTTTTCTATATCTATACTTAGAGTGATCATCTACACTAATCTGGAGAATAGAATTAATACGATCACATTATTATGATGGCTGCAGGCTTGCATTGACTATTCTGGTCATCAGGTTCTTATCATTTACATTGGAGAGGTTTCTTCATCATAAAAAAAAGTGTCTTATCTATGTCAATATTGTTGTACTAGGTTTATTATTTTTCTTACTTTCATCCCACACCCTATTTTGTCAACAAACTGGTATTCAGCCTTTGCTTTCTCAGTGTGCTTTGTGATTGTGGTTAAACAGATATTCCACATCAGGCAGATTTTCTTGGTTCACACTCTGCAAAATGAGATGGAAAAAGAAAACATTATTGCCCAAGAAAGAGATATGTTCAAGAAAACGAACAAATTTTCTTATTGGAAGACTATAACGGATATTATACAACTACATTACCATTACCAAACACAATGTCTAATATGGAGATAGGTACATTTTTCATTTTCATTTTACCACATGTTAACATTTTATTGGAAGGAAATAAAGAAAAAAAGAAGGGAAATTTCATCATATACTATCGAGTTCTTGCTTAATTCACGATATAACACTGTGTTTTTAAAATTACACCAAATAACATCGAGTTTTAACCTAATTCATCGGATACCACTCTGTCATGTTTTCTGTTAACCTCACCGTTAAACGGTAACGCAAAAGACTACAATGCCCCTGTACTGTTAAATTTCACAAGATAACACTTTTATGTGAAATTCCACATAATAACACTCTGCTGCAAAATAACGGTAACTTTTGAAAAAGTTCCACATGATAACACTCTGCTGTAAAACAACAGATACTTTTGTTCCACACTCAACTTTAACGGTCACTTTGTGTCAAACGGCTAGTTTTTCATCAACGTAGCCTATATATAAAGGCTGCTAACACCATACATGTTGCACCCACTTACAAACAACTTCATATCATCACAAATCCACCCAAAAATTTACCATGTACACAAGCAAAATCGAGGAAGAGTTTGAAACCATTTTCTGCAAATGTTTCAAACCAGCCGTGATGAAGGTATCAAGAAGTGAGAGATCAGTTGGTAGAGTCTACTATAAGTGCTGGAGATGTGGTTTCTTTCAATGGTGGTCCCCTATCATGCAAAAGAGGTATGGTCCTTTCATGGAGGCAAACCAATACGCGGCCAGCTTTAGAACCACATTCCAACAACCATCAATGGTGCACCCATCTCAGTCCACTCCTCTTGAATGCAGTCAACCAACAGGTGTACATTATGAAGCACAAGCATCAGCATCATCATGGTCAACCAAGAACAGAACATAAGACAAGCATAAGCAGAAGTGAGAGGAGATGAAGATGAAAGCTATACAGTGGGTATTCTGTATAGTAGCTGCTGTTGTTGTAGCAAAAGTTGTAACAAAAATGTAATTCCATTAGGCTTCAATAGTAATAGTTTGCATTACATAATTCCAGCAGCATTACATGTACTTTGTGTGCTTCTAATGTCTCCTAATCAGCTAATGAATAAGAGAGTTGTCTACAAACTTTCTGTGTTTCAAAAAGTGATAACCAATGCACCTAAATAGCAACAAACATCTTCATCCAACAACAGCAATGTCTACCCAAAATATTCAAGCCAAACAGATATATGTATCCAGAAATATGAAGCTATCCCAAAAGATGTAGCTATCCAAAAAGTTGTAGCTAACAAAAAGGGTGTCCATCCTATCAACAACCACCAAAAAATGAACCACCACCAAAAAATCAACCACCACCAAAAAATTTACGTTTCCAAAACTTAAGAACCTGAGACCTGGGTTGTTTTCAGTTGCGCTTTTCACCAGCTGTAGTAGAAGTACCTTCCATTGCTGCACGTTGCTCTCTCGCAGTCGGACCACCCTTACATGTCTTTTTGTTGTGCCCGAACTGGTTGCACTTGGTACATTTATGTGTAATAGATCTCTTCCTCTTTTGCTGCTCACCTTCTTCCTGCCTTCTGTTTCGTGCTGGTCTACCAATTCCCCTCTTCAACTCCGGGTGATGCACCGCTGGATGGTTGTGCTCATTTGGCCAATACTCTTGTTAGGGCACTGGATTTATGTTGTGCTTGTAGCATTCTCTGTATCGACTAATTGAGAAGTACTAATTTACATAAGCTAGTGGAATTTCGCCATTGCACTGGATGGCTCTCGCTGCATGTCTGCAAGGTACACCGGTGTGCTGCCATCTTCCACAAGTACACTCTTTCAGCCCCAAGTCAACGTATAGACGCGCACTCCCATCATTTACCTCATACTTTCCTCCGCTTGATGGATACACTATACAACTTCTTGTCTGACTATCCCTCACTATGACTTCTAGCTTCTTCGCAATTCCAGGGCAAATCCCATCTTCATTCCAGCTTGTTGCGTTTGCCTGTCTCTCTGAGTGTCTTATCATGATTTGCATTCTTACACCTGTTCAGAGATATAAATAGTTACAAATAGTTAGGACATCATAAGCAACTATCATATGTTGACAAATTTATAAGGACCTCATCTTCAAGTAAGGCGTAAATTGGTTTACACCTATATAACCCAAGGGTTGAGTTAAATCCTTCAACAAAGTTTGATGTGTTATCTGGGGCTTTGATCTGAAGGATCATCATGTGTAACATGAAAGGTTAGTATGAGCCATGGTTGGTATGTCATGTTCATTCATAATTGTTAACCATTTAAACTAGCACAACATACCTCAAAATCAAATTTGAATCTAGTCCATGACTCTAAGGGGATGTCACCAAGGTATGCATATGCTGCCGGGGATAAGGATCTAATCTTCAACATCTCCCTTTCAAATGTGTATGCAGAATAAGCATGGGCCGCTCTCCAGAATAAGTTCCTAATTTAAAACAAGTTAATATCAACATGTATATAATTGTGTATATTATAAACAACACCAATACAAACATACGAATGGTACATACATACCTCAACATAGGACCGGGGAATTCCTTTCTAAAGTTTTGATACAAATGTCTTGCACAAATTCGCCTGGGGATGTTTGGGAAATACTTGTCCAGGGCTGGATCAATTCCCTAAATACCAACTTTCATTAGTTATTTATTTGACATTACAAAACAAATTAATGAAGATTAACAAAATAACAGTTGTACCTTCTGTCTATCAGAGATAAATGTCCAAGGATGTGGATTGCCCTCACCAAGAACCATTTTGAGATGGTAGAAAAAGTATTCCTAGTTGAGCTTGTTTTCTACAGATACTACAACATAAGCAAATGGGAATATCTCCTGATTAGCATCCAACGCAACAGCTGACAATAGAATTCCACCATAATATCCTTTGAGGTGGCAGCCATCAACACCAATAAGGGGTCTACAACCATTCAAGAAGCCTTCAACTAATGCTCCAAAAGCAATGAAACATTTTGTGAAGGTGTGTGGCGGTTCACCTTCAAGTGGAATGTCAGTGTATGTGTTTGGGTTGTATTCCTTTAGCACCTCCAAGTATTGAGGTATCACATTGTATGACACATCATAACACCCTTCTACTGAGGCTCTTGCTTCATCCCGTGCTTTGTAAACAAGTGAAGGCTTCAACGATATGCCAAACTTGTCTTTGAAGAGAGAGATAATGGCCTTTGCAGATATATCAGGATTTGCCTTTACATCACCCAACAAATTCTTGACTACCCACTTGCAATTTGCCATGGGATTTTGGGTTAATTTCTGGCAAGTATGCACACCCTCGATGACTTTGATCTGCCAAGTCATTTTATCAGCACATACAGATGCATGAATTCGTCATTGACATCCTTTTTGGGCACATTCTGCCCTGTACCTCTTGCTGTCGACATGAGTTCTAACAATGTCAAACCCTTCTTGAACACAATAATCTGCTAGCACATCAAAGAAATGCTCCTTATCTAGGAAAATCGCCCACTGATCAAGCTTTATGAAACCAAATTCTACATCCCTATAAAAATGTCCATTTCGGTAGATCTTGTCTGTGTGCACAATATGCTGGTCCTCATTGTTAACCTCGAGCACATTTATATCCATGTCCTCATCGCCAACGTCCTCAGGAAATTTTTCAGATCCATCACATTCATTTGTTTCATCACACAAGCCATGGTCACTTTCAGAAGAGACATCTTCATTTTCATCTTCAGCAACGAAGTCACTATCATCACTATCTTCTACCGAGTCTACAATAGTTGCTGATGTCGATGCAGTAGCTGTAATTTTTGCTCTACGCCTTGGCTGTCTAGCTGATCCCATCATAGTTTTATCGCTGAATGTAACAGAAGATCTCAACTCATGAGGGATTTCATGCCCTGACTCTTTCGCTGCCTTCCTCAGTTTACTCCGTTGGACAGCAGATAACTTCCTAGTCATTTTATCAGGAATAAAGGATGCAGTAGGTTCCTTCATTGTTTCAGCTTGACTAGATGGAACTTGAGTATCTGGTTGGGTAGTCGGTGGTGGAGATGTAGGTGTAAAGGCTGCAGTAGGTTCCTTCATTGTTTTAGCTTGACTAGAAGGAACTTGAGTATCTGGTTGGGTAGCTGGTGGTGGAGATGTAGGTGTGATCTCATCACGCTCATGATCCATGTGGATTTGAGCAGATAGATCATCAATCCAATCATTTCTCTACTAAAACTCACAGTCAATATAGTAACTCCCTGAACATTTCTGTTGGTTACTGCAGCTGTAGCATTCTTGGAAGCTTCTTCATTCTCATCATGTGCTTGAAAATCTAACTTGGTTCGCTTTCGGATTTTACCAAATCTCTCCATGGCCTTTAAAATTCTTGCACTCCTTGGGCAATATGGTGCGTTGTCAGATGAATCAGAAGCAGTTGAAGTTGTGCGTGGATTTTCATTGTCACTGACTTCTCTTTCCACAGTTGCATCCTTTCCTACAGTTTCAGGAACTGTTGGAACTTCTCTATCAGCAGGCACTTCATTTGTATCACGTGCGCCTTGTGCAAATGAATTTTGAGATTCATAACGCACAGTTTCTTCATCAACATCAATCACTGGAACCTGAACAACAAGGGGGGCACACAATGCACTGCATCCACATCCATCTCTTTTTCAGAATCTTCACTAGATGAATTCAAACCAAAGTCACCATCACTGTTAAAAATGTGACATTGGAAGCTTTGATTTTCCAATGCTTCCTTACATGCCTTGATATCCCTTGCTTCTTGCACTAGATTACTAAGTGCAGTACCTTCTTCAATTGTAACTTCAATTTCATTAGCATAACAATAAGAATTAATCATTCTCCTCAAGGATTTATCATCATTCAGCTCAACTAATTCATTCCTGTTGGGCGGCTTGTACTTAAACACCGGATTATTAAGCACAGAGAGACCTTGCTTTTCAGCTGCATCCTCTATCTCACTGATCAACTCGTAGATGTCAACACATGTTGTATCCTTAATGAGGTAATCAAAGCATTGGTCTCTGTATCTAAGCAGAAGCCAAATTTTGTCCTCCATCTGCATACAAAAATTTACAAAAATCAACATTAATTGAGATTATAAAAGCAAACAAGCATGTTCAAGCCAAGATATGTGGCTGAGATAAAAGCAACATCCAACAACACTAAACAAATGAAGCACTGGTCCACAAACCAGGAAAGAAAGAATATAAAACTAAAACAGTGAGTGGGTGGCTGGACAAAGTATTCCCAGTCAATATAGTAATATTTGGTTTGCAGCATCGATGTGTCAATCAAGCAATTAATCAATTAGAAAACAAAGTACGCTTGTTTTATGAGTATATGGTATCATTAACTATTAAATAAGCCTTGAACATTATTCTATGTATGTCTAGTTTCAGAAATAAAAAAATGTACGTCCCTTTATTTCGCTTTGAACTAAGCGGATAGCACAACACTGCCATGTTTCATTGCTGATTATCAACACTATTCGGCTTATAATAAGGCTCGCATACAAACTAGAGAAGTGGACACTTACCAAGACAGCAACTGAGACTGGAGAGGTCGAGAAAGATTACTACACATCCGACAAAGATAGAGACTGCAGCAGAGATTTGGAAGAAGATGGACGGAGTGCGGTGTCGGGTTTGGGACGAACGAACAGGGTGGAGAAATTAATTAGGGGATGGGGATGAACGAACAGAGAAGAGAAGCGAAATTAGGGATGAACGAGCAGAAATTAGGGATGAACGAGCAGAAATTAGGGGTTAAGAGGGTGGTTTTGGTTTGGGCGAAATTAGGGATTGAGGGCGGTGTCGGGTTTGGGATGAACGAAGAAAGAGAGAGAGAAATTACAGACTGAAATTTCCCCCTTTTTTAAATGTACAGGGGCATTGTAGTCTTTTACGTTACCGTTTAACGGTGAGGTTAACAGAAAACATGACAAAGTGGTATCCGATGAATTAGGTTAAAACTCGATGTTATTTGGTGTAATTTTAAAAACACAGTGTTATATCGTGAATTAAGCAAGAACTCGATGGTATATGGTGAAATTTCCCAAAAAAGGAAAAAAGAGAAATTTGTTAACAGGGTACACACCCACACACGAGGAGGAGAGGGAGGGAGGAGAGAGAATTTATTTTTCATTCAAAATATCATAACTTACAAAATATAAGTGTAAAAATAAAACAAATTATACCATTGTTCATCATTTTTCGTGCTCTTCAAAATAAGACCAAACATGAATATGTTTTGATAAATTTTAATTTTTAATTTTTTGTATGTATATATTTTTTAAGATTCATTATGAATCTTAAGTTTAAGAAAAGTGAATCAAATGTTGTTAAAAGTGAAATGAAGGTTATTAAAAAGTAAATCAGACAGTTGTGTAAAAGTGAATAAGATGTTTGAAACAAGCACATCTCGTAGATAAAGATTGTTTAACTAAAGTGATTCTGATTGTTTGACTAGTGTGAATCTGAGGTTTTAGAAAAGTAAATCAAAAGTTGTTAAAAAGTGAATCACAAATTTTTACAAAGTGAATCAAAGTAAGAAAAGTGAATCTCGTAAGCGTTGATTGTTTAACTAAAGTGATTAAGAGGTTTAAAAAATGTGAATCGGAGGTTTGTATAAAGTGAATCATGCGTTTAAGAAAAGTGAATCAAAGGTTTAAGAAAAGTGAATCAGAGGTTTAAGAAAAGTGATTCTCGTAAATAGAGATTGTGTTTACTAAAGTGAATAAAAAGTTTAAGAAAAGTGAATCAGAGGTTTAAGAAAAGTGAATCAAAGGTTTTTTTAAAGGTGAATCAAAGGTTTAAGAAAAGTGAATATTTTGTTTAATACTATTGAAAGTTAATATTACCACTAACTTATGCGAGAACAATATAAACCTTTCATGTATTGAAATTAAACCTTAAACCTTGCACTACAAACCATAAAAATGTCTTCGACGTTTTTAACTTTCTTAGGGTGGTTTTTAGAGTGCTTGGGGTAAGATTCATTTTGTTAATGTATAAGGTTCATTTTATTATTAAAGAAGATTCATTTTGCTAATGAATAAGATTCACTTTCAAAATACTTAATATATACTCCTTCTAAAAACATAAAATTTTAAGTTTACCAAAACATATCCATGATGCATCTTGTTTTAAAGAGCAAGAAAAATGATGAACAATGATATAATTTTTTTTTCACTTATATTTTGTGAGTTATAACATTTTGAAAAAAAAATATTTCTCTCTCCTTCTTCTCTTAGAGCCAATAATATATTGACATGTGGCATGAAGTCATATTATAAGGTGGATATACTGTTACCAAATACTCCAAGTTGTATTCACTCACGCGTCCCTGAATCACAAGACAAGATAAAAAAAAAACTCACTTTGTATCCTAAATAGTTTTTTTATAATTAGTGGCTTAACGCCATTTTATTAAATAAAATCCTGAAAGACTAGGTGAATGGGTGTGAGGTGAGCCTCATTGAAACCTTCTTAAGCAAAACCCAGTGTGAAAATTCAAGCAAGTTTTGGGAAATGATATGCTATATCACTCTCATACTGAACTTTGAGTCACTTATATAAAAAAAAGATACTGCATATGATCATCAGCACCACAATGTTCTCAAACAACATTAACATGCTGCGACTAAGTAGGTTTAATTAAGTTCTTTTTGTCAGATTTCATACTTCTTTTATTATGTTTATGATTCTAATATTACCATTTTCTCTAGAATGCTAACAAATAATCTTAGTACGTATAGATCTAACAATTTTGATGATGTTCGTCGACAATTTTTTTTTGAATAATTATCTTCTCTTTTTAAGTCTTTAAGTTATCCTAATTTTAGTTCCTTCAATTTAGCCTTGTTGGCCTAGGTATCAAATTAATTAATCAACCTGCGGCGGTAAACTTTTACTAGTATTTTTAGTCACTTATATAGTGCCATACAAAATAACGTAGATTTCCATAAGTTCGATTGAGCAACATTCAACCCACTAATAAATATTAGTGCCTCACTAAAAATAGTCCAAATTTATTTTTAAAATGATCTACATTTGCTAGTATTTCATTTTACTCTCCCATAATTTCTTATGTTTATCAAATTTCCAAAAAGAGTTTCTTAGAAAGTCTCTCACATCCCTTTTTATATTTTTCATTCTGTTTTAACGGTGAAGGATGAATCTACCCAGTTGATGCTTAAGATACTATTTAACAAGTTATTTAAAACCATGCCAAACTCGAAAAAAAAAAACATTTTAGCCCGGCCAACATAAGTAAAATCCCACATAATGACTAAAGATAATCAAACCACGCCACAAGTCTACTCACAACGAGCCCGGACCCTTGCCAGGCCGCATCTAGTCCCCGAAAGCGAACTTGGTTGAGGGCCATGGCAGCTCGCTCCCTTTTCCTCCATCTCAGGCGGTAAACCCCATTTACTCATCTGTGTCTCTCTGTCTGTGAACTTTGAAAGCTAATAAATCTCTATCCCAGCAGGATCGCCTGCACCGATTCCGCCAGTAGAAGCGGCACTTCCTGTCTACTTCGACAACATCCCTCCACCGCCTCCGCCAAATCGAATCCTATATTTTTCGGGTTTCTCTCATCGGCCGCTGATGCTTCTGCAAAGAGCATTACAGATGAGCCGCCTTGCTCTACGGAAACGGATGATCTCAGGAGCCGTCTCTTTCGGCTGAGACTGCCAAAGAGGAGCGCGACGACTGTGATCGAGAAATGGGTAGGAGAAGGGAATTCACTTTCCATATCCGAGCTTCGTGGCATTTCCAGGGAGCTTCGTCGATTGCACCGCTTCAAGCATGCTCTGGAGGTTTGTTTTCAAATACTTTCCCATTTTCTATTGAAAAATTCTGTTCTGAATTACGAATAAAGGAAAAAAGTATGTTTCTTAGCCTGCTTTTTTCCTGCTGAGGGAATGAAATGCGAGGGTGAAGAAAGGGGATATCTGATAAGGAACGGAAAGCTATTAATCGGAAGGGTTATTGGAGAGTTTTGTGTAGTTGACGTCGTTGAAGAAGGAGCATTGTCTGATTTTATTTGATGTTGGTCTCTTTGAACTCAGCTATTTTAACTACTAGCAAGTCTGTTGCGAACAGGAGGGGCTGAATAGGGTCACTAACTTTAGCATTCGTAACTAATTATTTTCCTGCTGTCTTATAAATTCAAATTGTTAGCAGCTGACAGTTGGAAGATCGTAGATGTTGGGTAATTTAAAGAAGAGACGAGTTATGAGTTCCTTAAGGGTGCTTATCTAGCTGTTTTCATTGTGAATGATCAGATAATATGTAATGTAGTCTAATGTGTTCCATAGGGTGTAGATCTGCTATTTTCTTTCCCAGTTTCCAACGTTTGAAAGGCTTCATGAAATTAAGTTCACTGAGATGATGAAACATGTTCCTTTTCTTGATACCAGACATTTAAGATGTTCCAGAGAGAGGACAATTTATATGTTCATGTAACATAGGAAGTGCTTATTTGATAATCATCATCTCAACAGCATCAAAGTTATATTCCCAAAGCACTAGGGGTCGGTTAATAGGAATCAATATATGAAGTTGGGGAAAAGCCATAGACATCATCATATTTGGAAATTTGGGAACCGTGAAGAAGTGAAATATTTGTGTGGCTACTTTTTCCTTGCTGTGGAGGTTTGGAGCTAACTTGTTGCTTCCATAGATGCAGTTTTTTCATGCTGAAATCGCGGTCAATATTTTCTGGAGATCCGCTTCTTTTTTTCTTCCTCATTAGCTTATTCAGAAACCTGAGCTTTGGTTCAATTTCTTCTCTGCGTTAAAACCTTACAGTGCCAAAATGTAGTGTAAAAACCCAGTGTGGATGGTGATCATCTCTGCTATGGGATTTTAAGTTAGATGAAGATTCAATTGCGGCAACAGAGCACCTATGAACATGCTATGGCCAATGTACATGCCATGGGCTGGTATGCTGTCTTTGTGTCACATGCACGAAACTGCATCATTGTAGCTTCAATATGACAAAATTAAACTGATTTGTGCATCTTTGACTTGTGGTTATGTATCCCACCAGTTCCATTGAAGTTTTATATGCACTAGAATGCTGACAAAAGTGGGCAAAGTCTATCTAAAATGTCATGGCGACTTACTAAGTTCCAGTTTTTATCAATTCATCTGTCAATATTGAAAGTTTTATTGGATCTTCTCAGCAACCTAATCAATCATGCAGATATCAGAGTGGTTGATCCATCATAAGGAATTCAAATTATCAGACTCAGACCATGCTATTCGCATCGATCTGTTAACAAAAGTCTTTGGCATTGATGCTGCTGAACGGTGCTTCAATTCCCTTCCAGAGTCTGAAAAGACAAAAGAAACCTACACTGCCCTCCTCCATTCATATGCATCTGCAAAATTGACAGAGAGAGCTGAAGAACTTTTTGAGACAATAATAAATGATCCCAACTTAGCTCTTACCGCCATGACATACAATGAGATGATGACTCTCTACATGTCTGTTGGCCAAGCGGAAATGGTCTCTTCTGTAGTTGAAGAAATGAAGAACCGACAGATTCCGCTTGATCTGTTCACTTATAATCTGTGGATAAGTTCTCTTGCTTCAAATCTAGACATCAGTGGGGTTCAGAGTGTCCTTGATGAGATGGGTTTGGACTCAAAGTGCAATGAGGATTGGAAAAGGTATAGGATTCTTGCAAAAATTTACATTACTAGTGCGCAATTATCAGATGTTGGGTCATCAGGTGCGGTTGTTGTTGAGACCCAGAAAGGAGCCGGTTTGAGAGAATGGATAACGTATGATCTTCTCATTATTCTCCATTCTGCCATGAGGAACAAAGAGATGATTGATCAGATATGGAAGTCGTTGAGGATGACAAACATGAAGATGACAAGCAGGAATTTTATGTGCGCTCTGTCAGCCTATCTTATCCTGGACTGTAAGAGGGAGGTCAGAGAAGTTATCGGTCAGTGGAAGAAAACATTTCCTGCTGGTTTGGACGAGTCTTTATATGATGGTTTGAGGAACGGTTTCGAAGAAGCTGGGTTAACTGAACAGGCCGAAACTATTCGTGTGATGTTGGCTGAAAATAGTTAATGGTTCCTTATGACAAAGAGGGGACGAAAAGCTGTGTTCTCTAGAGGAGAGATAACATCGTCGTATTCTGCTACTTATCTGGTTCATGAGGTGCTGACTTCACTTCAAAGTTGGGTTTAAATAACATATGTGCATCCGCAGCTTATAACTGAATTCTGATAGCTGCTGGATGCGAGCTTAGGAGGATGCGTGGAATGCGAAACTTTGAAGTATTAAAGACCTGAAACGTACTGTCACTGATGGAACATTTGTTTCCTGATCACAGCCATGGCCTGATTGAGAAATCTTTGGGTTTGGCAAATCTAGAGTCCTTGCGGCCTGGTTTTTGTTTAGTTTCTTTCCATTGGATCATTATCACCCGTTTCAGTTTTTATCAAGCTCTGCATGAGTTGTCTCGAGACTCCTTTAGCCAGCTAACGAATGTTCATTCCGTAAGCATATTTACCTCGCCTCTATTGGCTTTGTTCCAGATTAATACTTGCTTCGTTTGAGTTACTACTTTCGGGCTCAAACTTTTTGTTGTTGTACTGATGTGTTGTTATGTGTTATTGTTAGTATGCTGTTAATTATGTTAATAATGTGTTGTACCAGTGTGCTGAAGTATGTTGCTGAAATTTAATATTGTTTTATAAAATTTTCTATTTTTGGTGTTTTAAAATGAGAAATTAGTATATACATTTCTTAATATTCTTATCTACAAATTAACAGATTTTTGTTCTTTTAAAATAGATAATGTATATTTATACTTTAAAAAATTAACAAAACTTATACTCCCTCTGTCCTGAATTGATCGTCATGTTTTATGACATGTTTTTAAATTTTAAAATTAAGCATATAAGATAGTTATAAATAAAGATAAGTTGTTAAAAAATACTAATATTTAAAATTTTGAAATAAAAAAGGAAGAATAACTCACAATTCTAGAATAAATTAATCAAGTTTTATGTAAAAATAATAATAAGAATTTTGCAATATATAATATATAATGCTTTTTTGAAATCTGTGCTGAAACAAATTTAAACATAAATAGTGCAACATTTTCTATCATCCTAGCAGGGGAATGCCACTTTCAATTAAATACTCCCTCCGTCCTGAATTGACTGTCCTGTTTACTATTTGGACATGTCGTTTGACTTCAATTTTTAACATATAAGATAAATTAATTTTGAAAATTTAAGTTTTGCATATAATTCTTTACATATGTTACAAAATTTAGTTTTATAAAATTATTTTATCTTATATGTTTAATATTGAAATGAAAAAACGTCCTGTTTGTTCGGGGGAGTATGATCGATTTCGAAAGAAAAAAAGCGCTGCATGCATTGCAGCAGCTGCTCCATAAACACAGTCAAACTATGTCATCCTTCCCATTCGTCGTTTTTGTTAAATTATTTATAATAGTATTCTTTTTTGAACTATTAAAGTATATAAAATAATTTAATATTATATGTCATCTCCTAGAAAAAGACGGAGTTAAATAAATATTCTTTGCACAATACCGGGAGAAGTTCGCGTCTGAAAAAGAGGGAAAAGGAGAGGGCGGATGCCAGTTACTTGAGAGTAAAGTTTAGTTGAGTTCAAATGAGGAATTAAACCAAACCAAATTGAGTTGACTAAACTGGGCAGTTCATGATGATACATTATTTTGTCACCACGTGATTATAAATATAAATCAATCTTAATGGGTTCGCTTTTGAAAAAAAGAAGGTGAGTCAAGTAGTATCGAACCGGTGTATTAGTGTTAGTCTTTTTTTTAATAATTATTCAAAAACAGTTATCAACACGGTTCCTTTTTGTGTCCGTTCGATATTTACGAGAAAATTTTCAAACACAGGATATAGTTGTGTTTACATAAAGATTAGTATGGTTAATCAATATGAGTTAGCAGGGGCGGAGCCAGAAATTAAATGTTAGGGGGGCCAAAAATATGTTAATAAACATTATTTTTAGCTATATATATTAATGCTATGTAACAAACTGTTCAACTATTTAAATATACATTTTGTTTTATATGTAAACTATGTAAATTGTCTAAGATATTCAGTATCATAGAAGGAATAGTACATTAAGAAATAAAAAATCACTATTATATAACATAAATGTCAAAGAACAACGAAGTAAACCATTAAATGATGGTACTAATAACTTAGCAAGTCTTCAAAACATATACACTAATCCAAAAAAAATACTTCATCTTGTTTAAATATAGATTTTTTTTAGCTGTTGACATTTTCGCTCTTACTTTTTTGCATTATAAGTTGATATATATTAAAAGGTAGAATGTGATAGAAAAGACAAGGGGTAGAGATAGAAATTATAGGATTTAAACATGCTTATCATTTTAAAAATAATGAAAAGATCTATCTATTGAGAATAGAATGGAGTAATAAACACCCTAAAAAATATAGCATATACTAAAAATGGCTCTCTAATTAATTGATAAGAAATTCAGTATATTTTTCAAATTAGTAAACAAACATTTATGGTAATGATCAAAATTATTAAGGAGTCAAGTGGAAACAATGGAAATAAGTTACTAATATACTGTAAAAATTTGTATTTAAAAAAAATCAGAAATACACTCATCAAGGAGATAGCCCAACAAGAATTTTGTAAATGAAATCATCCATATCAATGAAAGTCCTTAAACAATATACTCGGTAAAGTAATTGGAATAAACCAAAAATTAAGGATTTGCATTTATAGTAAGGTGGCATTTGATTAGAAGTGATTAGATTAGAAACAACATAAAATATGATTGAGTATTTACCGTTAATGATGGATAATTGACACCTAATATATTTACTTACATGATACTTTTTTTTATATAAAAAGTCATTATTTATTGTCATTCACATGAGTAATCTAACATATATACTTTCAATTTTTTTGTCAAAAGGTTGGGGGGCCAAGCCCCCCTAATGTTACATGTAGCTCCGCCACTGTGAGTTAGTCATGTCAGTTTTATGTGAGCCCTAATTATAAATAGACCAATTATTATTTGACACTTGTCCTGTATTTTCTTTAGAAGAGATTAAAATCTCAAACGCTCACAACGAACTGGACCTTTAGCAAGTTTCGTTTCCACTTTCTAACAAGTTTTTCATTTTTGGGCAACAATGACTGCTTTGTCAAATGGGTTCATTCTCACGCTTTTTGTCCTATTTTCTTTGGATTTTCACTACAAGGAAATTTTGATTTAGCTACCGCTTAAATAAGTAGCTAAATCATCAATTTTAGTAGCTAAATACAATGGGTTACTGCATTTATGATTTAGCTACTAATATACAGTGGTAGCAAAGGTTCTAGTGGCTAAATTAAAAATAGCTACCGTTTTGAAATACAGTAGCTATTTTACTTTGGTCTCGCTACTGCTCTTCTGATAGCCAAATATTGCTACCGTTTTGGAATGTAGTTCCAAATGGCTACCAGTTTAACAGTAGCAAAATGGCTTCTAAAATAACAGTAACAAATCGATACTAGATTAGTAGTAGCAAAATCGATACTAGGTTAGCAGTAGCAAAATTGCTACTACTTTAATAGTAGCAAAATCGACACTAGTACAATAATAATGAAATCGATACCGAATAGTGGTAGCAAAATGGATCCATAGCTGATGTTAGTTGTCAGATGAAATTAGAAAAAGTAGAGATAAAAAATAGTTGATATGACAATTGTCAATTGATGTATGTGACATACAGAAAGAAAAAACTAGGTGATCAAATACACTCGTTTGATAATGGGACAAAAGAATGGGGCCTTACATTACACATTACACACCCCACATCCAACAGTAAATAAGATGGATTATCATAAAACCAAAATAGACTACATAAGAAAAAACTACTACGAGTCTGTCTTGACTGACAAAACAAAAGTGATCGGTGCATAATCCAACTTCTTATCACTTACTACCTTTATTTTAAATGTAAATCGTTTTGGGATGAATCTGGGTTCAAAAATAATTCAGATTTATCTCCAGAATGACTTATATTAAAAATAATCCAGATTCATCTCTAGAATGACTTATATTAAAAATAGGAGCGAGTATAATGCAACATATATCATCGAACTTGTCCTCAACTCTGACGTAATAGTTAATATCATGGTTTCGTTTTTTAAAAAAATCTTAATAGGTTTGCTTGCTCCTGTTAGAATATATACATCGTCACACCTCCGATTAATCCAACCGAACTAGTAACCGTTCTATGTCATATTTCATCAAAATATTTATCGTTAAAAGTGGGAGTGAGAAATCCATGTCTAACTGTATAAGCGGTGATCATATGCCAAACATTAAGTTGGGAGCTAATGCCCACCTCTTCTATGTCCTCCCTCCGTCCTGAATTGACCGTCCTGTTTACTATTTTAATATGTCGTTTGATTTTAATTTTTAACATATAAGATAAAATAATTTTTAAAATTTAAGTTTTGCATATGATTCCTTACATGTTAAACTATATATTACAAAATTTAGTTTTATAAAATTATTTTATCTTATATGCTTAATATTAAAGTGGAAAAACGTGTCATAAAGCAAACATGACGGTCAATTCAGAAGGGGGAGTAATAAAGAAGTCTTCCTTTGACTTCGCATGTGGGGGGCTTTAATGAAAATCTTGGGTATACCTTTTCCACTTCCACAAAAAAGTACGTTTGACTTTGTTAGCCTTCCACTCGACGCATGAATTCGCTTTGGCACGCCCACCCGCCGTTAGGCTGCTGGCTCTTCAACACAGAGACATAGTCCATCATCATCATCATCATCATCTTTAGCTAATCCTAACCGCCATCACTTCTCCCGCAGCAGCTAGCCATGCCCATGACCAACCAGCTACTTCTACCAACAGCCGGAGAAACCGCTTACAATTCCGATGATGACCAGAACGACGTCGTCGAACTCCTTCCAACCATCTCCCGTAAATCAACATCTCCACTACCCAGCAGGAGCAAATCAAAACAAACCGACCATCCTCGCTATTTCCACTCACCAAAATTCTTCCTCCACATCTTCACAACCTCATGCGTCCTCTTCACCCTGCTCCAGATCCAATACCTTCACGGCATCATTTCCTTACCATCAGCACAGCTTTACTCTATATCCTCGTTGAAATCATCCATCTCATCATGGCAGTTCATCACCAAAACAAAAACCATACAACACTGAATCAAGATCAAAGCAGCAGCAGCAGCAGCTACAACTTGATGATTCAAAAGCTACGTCAATCCGTCACATTTTTACCATTAAAGGACATGCGATATGCTGATTCCGCTCATCAGGGCCACACATGGTTCATGAGTAACATGTACGACACCCAAGAGGAAGGCGAAGTCCAGCATCAACACTTCCCATCACCTTCATCAAACGACAGAATCCTTTGCCTCAAGGGAAACCATACCCGTGACGGGACACGTAACTCCTACGCTCTAGCATACCCAGAAGCCCTCCCAGAGAACGCAACACTAGTCAAAGGTTTGACCTTCATAACTTACAACCATTACGACTTCACCAACATGTGGCACGGTTTAACTTCCTTATTCCCACTCACCGCCTGGCACATGCGTAACGGCAGTAACTGCAACAAAATCCCTTCAAAGTGGTTTCTGTACCACTGGGGTGAGTTGCGGACCACTATCAGTCCATGGCTTGACACTCTCATGGAGGCGACATATGGTGGCAAGCCGATCAGGATTCATGGGTCGGATGGGCTAGTGGGTTTGGATAGGACCCGTTTTGTTTCGAGGAAGCGGTGGTGACGAGGCATAGTGAAGGTGGGATGTCGAGGTTGAGGAGGGAGCAGACTTTTGATCTGTTGAGGTGTAAGGCTAGGGAGTTCTGTAATGTGAGCAGCAGCTCCACATTGGTTATTAGTAAGAGTAAGAAGACGGTACCGGTAATTCGTATGACCATGTTAATGAGGACTGGTGACCGCTCGTTTAAGAATGATTCTGCTGTGATTAGTATATTTGACGGAGCCTGTACCCAGGTTGAAGGATGTCGGTTGCAAGTGGCTTATTCAAACAACCTCACCTTCTGCCAACAGGTCAGCAAACTCTATTTTTCTTCAACATATATTCTTTTATCCTCCTTATATCATTCTAATCAATTAATTTTTTTTTTGAATTAACATAAGATGTTAGAATTAATATCCTCTTCTTCATAAAGTTAGAATTAACTATCAAGTTCAACTACCATTTAATTTTCCTGAACTTGGCCTTTGTAATGCTTGTAGGTGAAGTTGATGAGTGAAACGGACATTTTGGTGTCACCCCATGGAGCCCAGCTGACAAACATGTTCTTCATGGACAAAAATAGTTCTGTGTTGGAGTTCTTCCCAAAAGGATGGCTCAAGCTTGCCGGACTAGGGCAATATGTCTATAGATCACTAGCTAGCTGGTCGGGGATGCAGCACAGAGGAGCATGGCGGGATCCAGATGGACCCAATTGTCCCTACCCGAAAGACGACCGCAAATGCATGTCTTTCTACAAGAATGCACAAATCGGACACAATGCATCTTACTTCAGCCAATGGGCAAAAGATGTTATTGATGGAATGAAAGCTTGGAAGATAGATGAGCTCTCTAATGGCAACCGTACTTATGATAGATGTACTTGCAATTAAAAGGATTTTTTTTTCATTTAGGTACATAGCTAGCCACTGTTGTCATCATTAGTTTGTACCATGATTATTTGGCAAGAGCAAATGCGGCTAAGTCGTGTTGAATTTAGAGGTTCTTTAAATCCAATTTCACTGAAATAAGAGCTTTTTTAATCTAAGATCATTAATTAAAGAGTTCTATTTAATCCAAGGTCACTTATTAAGAGTTACAGTGCCCACCCATGAGATTTGGTGAATTTTCACTACCCACCCATGAGATTTGAAATTTAACACTGCCCACCCATCACATTTGGAGAAGATAAATTTATCTTCCGTCATTTTTGTTCCTTGTTTCCGTCCACGTACGTGTTATTTTTTTTGATAAAGTATTCATTGATTAATGAACTAGTATCTTACATCCACAGTCAACCATAACCCATACTGTAGCACATTACATCCAAAATCTAAAGCAATTTCAATTTACCCCAACAATCGATTGAACAGAAAACCCTAACAATAACACGACTAAATCTAAATCTAAGTACTGGTGAATTTAGTAACCGCCTTAGTTCCCTCAGAAACAGCATGCTTAGCCAACTCCCCAGGCAACACCAACCTCACAGCAGTTTGAATCTCCCGAGAAGTGATTGTCGGTTTCTTATTGTACCTCGCCAATCGTGAGGACTCAGACGCAAGCTTCTCAAATATGTCATTGATGAAGCTGTTCATGATCCCCATAGCCTTACTGGAGATTCCAGTGTCAGGATGAACCTGCTTCAGAACTTTGAAGATGTAGATCTTATAGGTCTCGACACTCTTCTTCGACCTTTTCTTTTTCTTGTCTGCGGCGCCAGCAGCGTCCTTCGGGAGCTTCTTCCCGGCCTTTGGTAATTTCTCAGCAGGTGCCTTCTCGGCTGCGGGCTTCTTCTCCGCTGGTTTTTTCTCGGCTGCCTTTGGTGCCATTGTGTTTGTGTTTAAGTGAGAAAGCTTGAAGTTATGGGTTTGGGAGGAAGTAAGCGGATGATGAACAGTGAGTTCTTTAAATCTCAGCTGCTCCAACAATTTCAGTGGTCAAATACCTTCAACATTTGGGTTTTTAAAGAATTTGGTTGGTCTTTCTTTATCGAAGAATAACATCTCTGGTTCAGTCCCACGCTCGGCAATTGCAGTAATTTACAAGCTCTTGAGCTCGAGTCAAACTTCATGACAGGGATCATCCCGTCTGATCTATCGAGGCTGTCAAATTTGATCAGACTCAATTTGGGTGATAACGACTTAACAGGCGAGATACCAGAAGAACTGTCCCAGTGTTCTGCTCTGACTTCTATGTTTCTTGAACACAACCACCTTTCCGGGTCAATTCCAGCCTCGCTGTCCAATTTATCCAACCTCACCGCTCTCGATCTATCAGACAACAACTTGGGCGGTTCAATCCCGGAAAATCTTACAGCTAGTTTGAGTTACCTCAACATCTCACACAACAACCTCGTCGGACCCATTCCGTCCAACCTCGCTGTGATGAAGGCATTACTTAAGTCTGTAAAGCGGTGAGGAAGAAAGATTCAAACCAGAAGAACAAGAACAACCGGCCAGTCGCGAAGAATCACCCAGTCGAACTTCCTCCACTCGAAGACTGTTGCTTGCTGGGAAATAGCATGGCTGCGTCTTTTTCTTTCTTCAGTTTGGTCAAAATAAGTTAACAGGGCAAACATAACACTATGTGGACCGAAACAAGGAACAAAGATGACCGAAGATAAATTCTCCAAATGTGATGGGTGGGTAGTGTTAAAGCAGTGAAAATTCGCCAAACCTCATGGGTGAGCACTGTAATTTTTCCAAATGATAATAATACTACAACCAACACTCTAACCAAGAATGAAGTATACATTGAAGGACGGAAAGTCGAAAAAAAAATGTTTTAGCATTGCCACTACATATTAGTATCTAAATTAGAAAATTGTTATTGATTTTTAATGTTATTAATAAAGTGGTTGCTTTTGTACTACCACAATGATAATGGTAGCTAAATTTTTTAGCCGGTAATGTCTACCGCCTTACAAGATTGCTACCATCAGTAGTAGCTATTTTATCTTTAATTCCGGTAGTTTTAGTAAAAGTAATTTTGTTACTAATATTGGTAGCTAAATTAATGAATTGCTATTACTGGTTGATACTAATTCAATCATGGTAACTATTATGCTACTATTTGAGTAACGGTAAAAAAAAAAGATTCTAATCAATAGCTAACTTACTACTATGTTAAAAGCTGCTACAACCATGTAGATAAATGAAATTATGCAATTACAACTGACACTTGATTTTGGTTGCTATTGTGCTACTATTTTGACTACGATAGCAAATATTTGTAACAAGTAGCTAAATTGCTACTACTAGAATTTATTTATCGTATAAGATAATATAATATATTTTTTATACTTATAATATTTCTAATTCTCAAAGTATCACACATATTAATAAATTATAAAGTAGAGTACATGTAATAATAATTTAATCTAGTACATATGTTGGTTAAAATTTACAAACTGAATATAAATTAGTTTTCAAAATAATTTAAACTAGTGCATATGTTATCGATGGAATGAAAGCTTTGAAGATAGACAAGCTATCTAATGGCAATCGTACTTATGATAGATGTGATTACAATTAAATAGATATATTTTTCATTTAGGTACATAGTGTAACACACATGGTCAATGTACTATCTTGTAGATTTTATTAATTGAGTAATATTGGGTTGTTACTTAATTAGTGAGTAGTTATTTAATAGATATTTTATTAATTTCCTAACTCCCCTATTTATAAGGGAGTCCACTCTTGTGATCGGTAGTCATCATCAATATTATCAAGCAGAATGGAGGCCCTTGAGGTTACTCCACCTTATAATACGACTTTAGTGCCCAAATAAAATTAAGAGAAGAAATAAAAATTTAATTATACTATTGTTCATCATTTTTTCGTGCTCTTTAAAATAAGATGTATCATGGATATGTTTTGGTAAACTTAAAATTTTTTATTTTTAGAATGAGTATATATTAGGTATTTTCAAAGTGATTCTTATTCATTAGCAAAATGAATCTTCTTTAATAATAAAATGAACCTTAATTATTAACAAAACGAATCTTACCCCAAACACTCTAAAACCACCATAGGAAAGTTAAAATCGTCGAAGGCATTTTTACGGTCTGTAGTGTAGGCCTAAAAACCTGTCGAGTTAGTAACAACGATATAAAGTGTAGAACCAATACCAAAAAAATTATCCTACCCCCCAAACACCCTAAAACATGCCCTACCACAAACCCTAAAATTTTTTTGAGTTTGTAACGACGATATAAAGTGTAGAACCAATACAAAAAAGATTGCCATACCCCCAACCTGTTGGTCCCCCAGGCACTACACAACGCCAGAGGGCAGCGGAAATAGAAGCATAAGGTCTTTATGACTTTCATCATTCTTCACCAGTTCCAATACAAGCACCACCGCACCATGAGGAGGCAAGTCAGCTTATGGATGTCGCCACTGCTTTGCCTATTGAAGCAACTACAGAGCCTGAGCTGGAGGAGGGCGAGATACTGCGCACTAATACTATAGTTAAGAAGCGAAAGATGGATGGCATTCATTCTACCTCCACTTCTCACGATCTTGCTGAGATTCATAGCTTGGAGGAGTTACCTAAGCGAGGGAAGTATGGTGATTCACCACAATCTGCACAGGCTACTCTGGGAGATGCCTAGAGTGGCCAGCCATAATGAGTTTGTTAGTGATTAACTACCATGGGTTAGGTGAACCTGTGGCAGTTAGGTGGGTTTTGGAGGTCATTAGGGATGAAGCACCTTCTTGTGTGTTTTTATCTTTAACAAAGTTATGTAATTTTGAAATGAAAGCAATATCTGCTCGACTAGGGAATTTTGATTGGTTGGCGGGTGATTGTGTAGGTCGTAGCGGCGGGGTTGTGTTGTTTTGGAAGAATGGGCCTGATGTTCATCTTTTGAGTTACTCGGGGTCACATGTATATTGTTTAGTTACAACTTTGATGGGGGTTCAGTGGCGTCTTACAGGATTGTATGGCTGGTCAAATGCAACTCAGTAATGGAAAACTGTTGATCTTTTGTGTTATTTGCATTCTCAGTGGACGGGGCCATGGTTATTGGGTGGCAATTTTAATTACATCCTATATGCACATGAACATTTAGGGAGAGGCAATCCATCCACTGCCTCAATGAAAGACTTTCAAGAATATCTTCAAGATTGTGACCTTCAGGATCTGGGATTTGTAGGTCCACATTTCACATACACATACAACGGCAAACGCCATCTGAATGTCAAAAGTAGATTGGATCGTTTTCTTTGTAATGCTCCTTGGTCTATGTTGTTCCCTGATGCAAAAAACTATCACCTCAAATGGGGGTGTTCTGATCACAGACCAATCAAGCTAGTTTTTCAACCTCTGGTGAGACATGGTCCAAAGCCGTTTCGTTTTGAAAATTACGGGGCATCTCAACCAGAATGCAAAACATTAGTGCAAAGGATATGGTCCCGTTATGGAACACCTTCAGATTACCAAGCAAAGGTTCACCAATGCGCAATACATTTAAAGTAATGGGGTAGATGCCAATACTGGATTGAGAAGAAAACTATTGCACATCTTAAAGCCCAGCTGGATATTATTGGCCAAAGCCCTCCAACTGATTACAATATAAATAAATGGACAACTATGAATCATATTATGGATGCCTTACTACAGAAAGAGGAGATCAGCCACACCCACATTGGTGTCAATGGTTTTTTCTTACAATCATATTGGCCTACTATCAGTGATACATTCCTTGACACTACTCTCAATTTTCTCAACTCCATAAATCTCCCTTTTGGCATCAACCACACCCACATTGTTTTAATCCCAAAATGACAGGGTGTGACTGCTCTATCAGATTTTCGCTCATCTCTTTGCGCAACACAATATACAGGGTCATTGCAAAAACAATAGTTAATCGCATTCATATAGTCTTGCTAGATGTTATTTCTCCCATTTAAGGGGCTTTTGTCCATGGAAGATAGATTACTAATCAGATTATTCTTGCTCATGAGTTGCACCATATCGTGAAGCATTCACAAGCCAGAGTGTGTGGCACTTTTGCATACAAAGTTGACATGTCAAAGCATTTGACACGGTCAAATGGCTTTTTATCATTGGTATTCTTCAAAGTATGGGCTTTCCCCCAATGATTGTCAATTTAATTCATAAGTGCATCTCTACACTCACCACTTCTGTTTTGATAAATGGCCACCCAGGTAATGTGTTCCAACCTACAAGAGGTTTACGTCAGGGTGATCCGCTATCATCCCTGCTCTTTATATGCTGCATGGAGGTCCTCACCTCAACTCTTCAGCTAGCTTTGGATATTGGGAGTTATAAGGGTATTGCTGTCAGGGGTATGCCTGTCCCTTTTACCTCTCTTCCTTTTGCAGATAACTATGTTATTAATGGCCAAGCCACCATGGCCAACCTAACAGCTCTAGCTGAGCTCCTTGAAGACTTCAAGTCGGCATTAGGTCAATGCATCAATCAATCAAAGTCATCAATCATGTTCTCGAAAGGAGTTCCTTCCAATATAGGATTACAACTGGCATGGCTGATAGGTGCAGCGCATGTTCAGGAATTTGGTTTATATTTGGGTTTCCCATCCACAATTGGAAGAAGTACAAGAGCAACATTTTCCTATATCAATGATCGAGTGGCACACAGAATTTAATCATGGAACAAGCAAGTGTCTACAACTGCATGCTCAGTGTTGATCAAATCGGTTCTACAAAGCTTTCCTTCCTATGTTATGTCAATTATCCAGCTCCCTAAATCACTCAATAACAATCTGCATCAGCTTCTGGCTCGTTTCTAGTGGAGTGGCACTGTTACCAAACGCTCCATCCATTGGCAGAAATGGTCTACTCTATGCAAGGATACCAAGCATGGAGGCCTGGGTTTTAGTGATTTATACAGTTTTAACAGAGCTCTACTCTCTAAGAAGCTATGGAGAATTCTCACTCAACCTGACCTCCTTGTCTCGTAATTATACCGTGCACGATATCTAAGACAAGATGAACTTTTATGTATCAGCAAAGTCGTGTTGTGAGTCCAATTTGGTGGGCACTTATGAATGTTAAGGATCTATTGGAGGATGGGGCTTACAGGTGCATAGTTAATGGTCTCACTACCCCATTAAATGCTCGCTGGCTAGCAGGAAAGCCTGATGGAAAGCTTTTCTTATGGGATATTCCACCATCTTTGTTGCCAATTGCAAGGGTTTCTTTGTTTATTGATCTACAAAGTCTCACTTGGAATGATGTTGCTCTCAATTAGTATGATGTGCACATGGATATAAACATCATCAAAGCTATACCTTTGAATTATCATGACTCTACATCGGATTTCTGGATATTGTAGACACCAAAAATTCTCACCCCATAAAGCAAATTCCGAAATAAGAAACGAAATAAGAGGGGTCATCGCCTTTCTTTTTCAAAAAAATATTAGCGTGTGTGCCATAACGAAACCGTCATTTTATAACCTTTTTCAAAGCATTTCATAAAAACACGATTTTCCGAAAAATGAATTTTCAAACAATAATCCGGTTTTAAACCCATTCATCTTGTTCTATTTACTTATCTTATTATTTACATTCTATAATTTCATGACTCATACGGAGAAAGCAATTCATTTTGCTAGATTAATTTCTTTCGTCTTACTGCACATTTTCATCGTAAACGAACGCTAGCGTTTTGAGGATTATTCAGTCCGAAGTAGAGCTTAAGTATTATTTCTCTCATTTTATATATCGAATTCCGATTTAGCTTAACTGGTTATTGTGTCCCTTGAATAAGCCCTTGGTTCTGAGTTCAAATCCTAGCGAGAGCGTTTTGTGTTTCTTTAGTCATTTTTTAATGTGTGCCACAGCTTTAAAGTGTGCGTTCCTTGTGTATTTACTGAGTTCTGCAGCGGTGGAGTTGGTTAGTGCTTACCTGAAGGATGAAGAGCACCCAGGTTCGAGTCTGGGCGAGAGCACTTTGCTCTATTTTTTTCCTTTTTGCCTCAGACAAACAAAAATCGGTCCAATTGTGGTTTCAGCTTTGACCCGGTCAAACCCGACCCAAATTGAACCCTAAACCCAACATCTGTCCCAAAAACCCTAAATTTTCTCTTATAAAACAACATGCCAAAACCCTACTATTGCATGGACAGCGGCCGACCTTCTTTTTTTTCTACGCCTGCTTTTCTTCGTTGTTTCACCCGCCTCCATCCCTCTCGATACCCAGAACCCAAGCAACTCCATCTCCTTCCATCCATCGATTCCTTTCTCGATCCCAAAATCAGAAAAACGAAATCTCTCAATCTCTTCCAATCACCATACCGTCTTCGTCTCAAATCAACCAAGAAAAACGCCTCCTCTGTCCCCTAAGAACCCATGCGATGATCTATACTCAGAGAACTCAGTAACTGCAAAAAAAAACACTACCAAAACATTCACGTTCTATCAGAAACACCTCGTCCCTCCCTTCGATCCTTCGACCTCTTGGTTCGATTCGTTTCTCAGAGTAAGTCCGGTTTCGACTTGAAGCGATTCTCCTTGTTTTTCTCCTATGAACTTCATCCTTCCACAGGGTTCGTTCTCCATATCACAGTCAAATTTCTTTTTTTTCGTGTGTTCAAAATTTTGCCGAATGAACCGCAAACGGGGATGGCTCGAGGAGAATGGAAAACTCACAGTCTACGGACTTACAACCGAAACAGGCGCCGATATTTTTCTTTTCCCTCTGGATTTGATGTTCTGAATTTTAAGTATATATCTCTGCTTCCCAACGGTGAATGTCAATTCCGATGAATGTCGTCCCGCATATGGGTCTGCATGTTCACTCGGTAGTTCAAATCGACAGCTCAAGCAATTTCTGAACCTCTTCTCATCTTTTTCCTTTTTATTGTTGTTTTATCAATCGCTTCAACTCCCTCTGTTTTTGCTAAAGTCCACTTCCGTGCATGTCGTGAGAATAATCCAGACTATTTTCGGTCTCCAATCTCTGTTGTTTATATACGCAAACTTGCCTCTTCTTCCGTTTTTGTTTAACCAGCTCATGACTGATGTGAAGCCCTCTTTCTGGCAACCAAAATTGTATAGTTGTATACATGCTTATCTTGTGCTGGTATAGCCGGATTTTTGTGTCCATCCCACCCTGTCGATTTACCATGTCTAAGTACAGACCACTAGGTTCTTCTTTCTCAGATTTGTTGTGAATGTAACTCACTCTTCTGTTAGTCAAGGTATACTCGATTTCGGTCTGCTTAACATCTAAAGATAATGCTCTCTGTCCATATAAGAGGAGTGTCTGTCTGCAACTCGTTACCACTCCTTATCGACAAACTCTCATGTTCACTATTATTAGGAACCGTTCAGGAGGAAGCTTGTCTCATTTATTTTTCTT
This sequence comes from Limonium bicolor, assembly GCA_023374045.1. Lineage (NCBI taxonomy): Eukaryota > Viridiplantae > Streptophyta > Magnoliopsida > Caryophyllales > Plumbaginaceae > Limonium > Limonium bicolor. The sequence continues at coordinate 145,316,074 of CM041778.1, forward strand.
TTGCAGGGAATAAGCAGGAGTCCCTTTTGGGATAAACACATTTGCTATTCCTCACTTCATTATTTTTTTATCGCTGTGTTTGTTCCCTCTCTGTTGATTTTGTTTATTCTGTCTGGTAAATTCTTGATTTGGCATGTTTGTCTCCTTTGAGCAGAGAGATTCCTCATCTATCGTCGAGACCCTCATCTGATATGGTTACATCGATTCACTAAATGTTCCATTCAAATTCATTACATTCAGATTATATAACAGTTATTTGTTTTATTACAACCAAACATCTTGTCATTTGATACTAATACATGTCGTGGTTTTGCTTTGTTATTTGCTCTGTTCTTCTTACAGGAAGCATTAGTCCCTCCATCCTGGTATTTAACCCGTACCCAAAAATTCCCGCAGTTTGTTGATTAACCTACTCAAATATTTGATCTGTTCGCATGTTATTTGTGCCTAACCTGCTCTCTTCTCGATTTAGCGATGGATTTGTTTTCATTTGTATGCTGAACTCAATGAATCTGAAGAAAACTCTTTGATCGGCATGTGATATAATGCTCTCTGTTGCAGCCTGAGTTTAATTACTTCAAATGGCTGGTTTCTTTTATATGAAAACATGTGTAGAACCCACTCTGTACCATTCAATTTTGCAAGACCGAGACACGGGATAGGTAGAGAATAAGACAAGTGGGATATGTTAGTAATTTTGTCTATGTCTAACTGATTGGTAGAACATGAGCCTTGCTGTTTTTTTACTTGTTTAAGTATAGCTTAACAATCAAAAAAAGAAAAGAAAAATGTTTGTTCAATTTGCACACATACATACGCTGCTTTATATTCGTTATTCTGTTAAAGAAACGAGAAGAAAGGAACACTTTAGCAAGACAATTTGATTCATTAATAACTAGGGTAGGGAGGCCTTAATCGACTACATTTTCCCTTAAGCATACCTTGGTTTCTTTGGCTAATGCTTAGCGTCTTGTCTACCCTGATGGTTTTCTCCTAATTCAAGTCTAATCTTGCTTAGGCTAATAAGAAAGTATCACCTGAACTCGTTATTTGCTCATAACAACTCGTTTAGCTCATAACCTTGTTGTAAACATTTTTGCTGCACACCATCTCCCCGTAATTGAATGTTTATCTGGTTGCTTGTTATTTTTTATGAATTCTTAATAAATCATACAGTTTAGCTTGGCAATTGTTGGGCCTAGTCCAATATAGAGGTCCAATACCCAGGTGGCCCTAGAAAGCCAACTAGGTTGCCCTCTTAGTGGACCCTTGAGGCCCACTTTAGAAAAGCTCTAGGTTTGGGTATCCTCAATGCATACGGGTCCTAGACACGGTCCATTTGAGGAATACCCGTTTTCCTTAAAACTTTCCAATCATCCCCTAATTTCAGAAAAATGTACAATCAACAAAATCCAATCCATTGTGAATCCAAATATTTTTCATTTAGACATAGCTTAAGCCCAATTCAAAATTCTTATTAGAAATCTATTTTCAAGCCCAATTCCATTTCAGTCCGGCCCACTTCTCAGTCCGCCCACCCTTCTCAGTCCGGCCCACTTCTCAGTCCGGTCCACTTCTCAGTCGGCCCACATCTCAGTCAGGCCAACCGACCCAAGGCCCAAACTGACCCAAGGCCCGAATCCAAGCCCAAGACCCAAGTCTAAAGCCTCAAACCCAATGCCCACTCCGGCCCGTTATCTAGCCAAGGCCCATTATCTAGCCAAGGCCCATTCGGCCCATTACTAGCCCAGGCCCATTCGGCCCATTACCTAGCCCAGGCCCATTCGGCCCATACCTAGCCCAGGCCCATTCGGCCCATTACCTAGCCCAGGCCCATTCGGCCCATGACCTAGCCAGGCCCAGTCGGCCCGTTACCTAGCCCAAGCTATTCGGCCCATTACCAAACACAATCCTGCCCACAGAAACCAAACCAAACCCACAAAAATCTAACAAAGTCCACAAGAATCCAACCTTGACCGGAATGATGACTTTTGACCCGAACTTTGACCTTTGACCCAATCCAAACCTTGACTTGAACTGTGACCTTTGACTAAACTTTGACCATGACCCAAGCTTTGACCAAGACCCAAACTTTGACCAATCCGAACTTTGACCAGCCCAAGTTGACCTTGACCCAACTGTGACTCAATCCCATTTTGACTTGGTCTAACTTTGACTTGCCTTGTTTTCCAACCTCAACCAAATTCGACTCAAACCAAATTCGATTCCAAACCCGATTCATTTCAGTTCAAGCCCAATTCAAAATCAATTCAATTCTTAATTCAATTAGATTCAATCTCAATTTCAATCCAATTCAATTAAAATTCCTTTCATTCCCAATTCAATTCAACTTCATTTCAATCCCATATAATTCCAAACATCATAAATCTCAAACTCCTTGAAACTCCAAACTCCTTAGAACTCAAGCATCTCGAATCTCTAAACGTCTCAGCAGCTCAACAAACTCGAACGTCTAAACAGCTCAACAGACTCGAACGTCTCAGCAGCTCAACAGAATCGAAACGTCTAAACAGCTCAACAGACTCGAACGTCTAAACAGCTCAACAGACTCAACCGTCTCAGCAGCTCAACAGACTCGACTGTCTCAACAGCTCAACGAACTCGAATATCTCCATAGACTCAGCAAACTCAAAAACCCAAGAACCCTCAGCTTTTCACACCCGAACACCTTCAAAACTTGAACCCTTTCAAGCCTTGATCATCCTACAGACCCGAGCTTCTCACAGTCTCCGTCATCTCAAGATTTTAAATGTCTCACAGACCCGAGTGTCTCACAGACTTTTTGCACCTCAAACTTCAAAATGAACCCGACAATTTGTCAAACCTCACAAAACGACCACAAATCCTCTTTGACCCCTCAAAGACCCAAAAGGTCAAAACCTCAATTCCTTCAAACCACAAAACTCCCAAACCTCCAAAAGTTATGAACTACGTAAGGTCTGATCTCGATAAGGAGTTGAGTACGTAGGCAACCCACACAGGGTGCGACCCCACATCAATCAAAATGCCATTTTCACTCAGCCATCTCACCTCCAAACAACCCCGTATTGTCTCACAGACCCGAGTGTCTCACAGACTTTGTTATCCCAATGATTCGAATATCTCACAGACCAGAGCATCTCACAGACCCGAGTGTCTCACAGATCCGAATGTCTCACAGACTTTGACATCTCAAGGTTTCAAACGTCTCATAGACCTGAGCGTCTAACAGATTACAACATCCCACACATCAAACATCCCAGGAGGATTCAAGCATCTCCTAATAATCAGTGAACTACGTAAGGTCTGATCTCAACAGGGAGTTGAGTACGTAGGCAGCCCACACAGGGTGCGACCCATTCTAATAAAAAAACCCTTCCCCAACTCTAAGGCGATATTTATGTCTGTCAAACATTCAAATCCCCTCTGACTCCCACAAATCCTCAACTTCCCCAACTCTCAAAATCAGACTCCTAATCCTTCATTCTACACTCATTCGAATTCATCAATTCTTCTTCTTGGCGCTAGCTTGGCAGAAAAGCTCGCCTCATCCACTCGTTTTCTCCCCTCCTGTCCTAATCCTATCCTTGGCGTTTAAATGAATCTCTCTAAAAAGGTTTTGGAAGAAGGTAATCCCGACAATTGGAGACCGAGGTTTCCTCGGGCACCAATCCGAAGTCGTGGTCGTCACCACTTCTAAGGGGTGTAACCCAGTGCGAACCCACATAGAATCTCTGAAAGGACCAGATAAGTTCTATCCATAGGCAACAAATCACATAGTCAATTAACGGTTCCTAGAACCCTTCTCCTCCCTTCCTAGTTCCTTAGGTCAAACTAGGTGGCGACTCTAGTCAATTTCCGCCTTATAGAGGCATAAGTCCGCGTGGGGCCCATTGAGAGCGGGTTTAGTGCACACTTGCACTCCCCTTTATGCTTTCTGGGAAAGACGGACGATTTAGTAGGTATTTGAGGGATGCCAAAAATAACGGGTTTTCACCCTCCACAGAATGGTATTTTCTAGGATCTAGGCTTCTCAGCTAGACCATATTCAGATAGACCCCCCCCATACCGAAAAATCACCCTCCACAGATATGGCACCCTTCAAAGGATGATAAACATTTAGTATGACATCATATTACACTTACTTAGCACTCCCTTCCACTACAACAGCCGAATCATCAACCCCTACTACAGTTGGAACAACTTTTAACTGTTTAATCAAGACAACTCTCCCTTCACGTGCTAGGTTTTTTGGTTGGAAACTGTTAAACGGCTTGCTGCCATGCAAAACACGATTGTGCTCCCGTATCAAATCCTCGGATGATCACTGTGAGTTTTGTGCCAGACCTGAAACTTTGTTACATGCTTTTATGGATTGCCCAATTGTAGCACCATTATGGATCTTTTTAGACATGACAAAGCCACCAGATATACATACTAATGGAGCCTTTCGCCACTGGTATTTGGAACTCTGCACCTCATCTACTTTACGGCGACTCCAATCGTACACTTCATTCCTTTGGAAAATCTGGTATGCACGCTGTCAAGCCACACATGGCCACGCACCATCTTTCAGGTGGGCATGGTGCAAAGCAACTAGTCTTTTTGCCAACCTCCACTCTTCGTCCACCTCTCCATCGCTGGCCCTAGATCGGCATCGTCAACAACACCCTTCGTGGTATGGGATTTATTTGGATGGGAGTATTGATCATTTTGGGTCAAATGGTGTTGGAATACTTGGGAAGCAGGAGTCAACCACGCCAATGTTTGTGGGTATTAAAGGCTGGCGTGATCCTGCCATCCCATCACAAGTAGAGGCTACTACACTAGAATTTGTTGTTCAAGTGTCTAAGTCAGCTAGCCTTTCCCATATCCGGTTCCTCACAAATTGCAAAACCATATACGACTACTTCGAAAGTGGTCCTAGAATGGTTATAGATTTGCAAACAAAAACCATCTTTGATAGGGTTTTCACTGCTTTCTCTTTTTTTCAGGAAGCTTTAGTTTTTTATGTTCCTAAGGAGTCGAATATTACCGCTCATGTGCTAGCAAATCATGGTAGGAGTAGCCCACAATGTAATATATGGTACTATGCTATCCCCACGTAGCATTCTAACTTTATGCACTTAATGAAATTATCGTATTTAAAAAACAAGTGATGCTAAATAAGAGATAGCTTTGACAACAGTTAATAAAATGTGAAGGGAAATGTTATTAAGTTACGAGAGATGCTTTTAAAATAAGTGTTGACATCATATGTGTTGGTATGATAGTGTTGGTGTAACCTGTTTCTCTAGTAGTGTGTATATATTCAGAAAAAAGAAAATAAATTAAATTTCTAAGGAATTAACTATACAATAAATAATTAATATGTGTAATTAAAAAATAAAGAAAGTGATAATATTCTTTTTAAAAATTAATCAGAATAATATATTTTATTATATCATTTTTATTATTTTCTTTATCCTCAAACATCAGCATTTAGCTTAGTTTTGATAAATGGGTCTTCTCCGGTACTATCATCTGTCATATTCTATTTTTTTGTATTTTATTTTTGCGTATGCCTTATTATTGTAACCAATTTCATATATAATGATTTATGTTAATCACCCAAAATATTAGAAATAAAATCTAAATGTTTATATCTGAAAGATATTGAGATATTGATATCAAACTTTATTAGAATGTATTTATTTAAATTATTAAATTATAAATATATAAAGTTAATTCTTTTCAAATAACGTGTTATAAAATTGACAAAAAATAATCATTTTAAGGATATAATAATTTAAATAAAATAGTGAATTATCCTATAATAAGTTATTAAATAAAAAATTAAATCATATAGTATAACCACAATGATCTTAACATATATAACATGCTCACGGACACACACAGTCTCAAAGAGGAATTACTTTTTATTCCCGTTAGACACTACGTGCTCCACGCGCACGGCGCACCCCCCCTGGCGATTCCCAATCCCCCTGCTCCGGTCTTCTTCCCCGACGTCTCCCAACTTTCCCGCTGGAGTTCCCCGGCAGCTATTCCGACTGAGGCGCCACCAGTGCTCCCGTCGCGCCGCCAGGCCACAGCCTGGTGGCTAGGTCTCACTCCGGTTCGTCCTTCCTCCCCTGCTCTCCTCCATCTGGTTCTCTGAAGCTCCGATGGGTCGGAAGTGCCCCTCCACCCGCTCCAATCCGGCGTCTCCCCCGACTAGTGGAGCTTCGACAGGTGAAGCTGCTCTGGCACCCTCTCCGCCTGCTATGGAGTCTCTGGTCCAAGATGCGGCCTCTGATGGTGGAGTCCCTCCTCAAGATTCAGTTGGCGATGCTATGGAGTCTCTTGTCCAAGATGCGAGCACTGATGGTGGAGTCCCTCCTCAAGATTCAGTTGGCGAGGCGTCGGAGGCGTCGAATCTGGTGGGCTGCGGTGGTCCTGTGTTGCCTAGTTCAGAACGGACTTGCCCCCTGTCTTTTTCCTCGATCGCGACAACTGATTCTCTCCCCCTGGCTCCATCGGCTTTTGCTTCTCCCCTGTCTCAATCTGGTGGCTCTGAGTTTCGCTTGGATGAAGCTGGGCGTGGTCATATTGTTGGCGCTGGTTCCCGTGTTGATGCGGCCGAGTCTGGCGAAGTGGCTCGGGTCCCTCCTCCGACACCAAATGAAACGGGAGTCAATTCAGTCTCGTGTGCTGCTGTGGTTGTTGCGGATACGGCTCAAAAACTGGGACTGATTCCCGCTGGACCTATAGCACCTGGCTTGGCCCCGCCCAGTTATTCATCCGGGCAGATTCATCGCGTGACAGCTTCTGAGAATCCACCTTTGGATCGCTTGGGTGTTGGGATTGAACCCCATGTTGTCTTTCATAAGAATGGGTCCGCCCAGATGATTGCTGAAACAATTTCTTCTTCGACTCCAGCTATTGACTTGATTGAGGATCTTTTGAACCCCCCAATTGACTCGGCCTTGGAGGAGTACATTAACCGGCCAGACGCATCTACTGGAGACGAGGTCTCTCTAGCTCCCAAAGGACCGGTCGGTCAAGCCCCACCATTGAGCGAGCGAGTTCCAGTGGCCAAAAGATCCTCTCATCCGAATCGAGTGAATAAGATGATACCAGGTACTAAGTCTATTCCCTCATTCCTTGACATGCTATTAGCTAAACAAAAATCGAATAGTGGTATGACTTTGGGTACTGAGAGCAATGAAACTTTAGTTTCTGATAGTCCCTATGTTACGATTGAGGAGCATGACCTCTTGCCTGAAATTGACCACTGGAGAAATGCATTAGTGGGCTATATCTGGGGAAGGAAATTTGGTTTTAATATCGTCAAAGAATATGTTAAACGAGCATGGAACTTTGTGCCCACCCCCCTTTGGAGGGTGATTTTTCGGTATGAGGGGGGTCTATCTAAATATGGTTCTGACTAAAAAGCCTAGATCCTAGAAATGCCATTCTGTGGAGGGTGAAAACCCGTTATTCTGGCATCCCTCAAATACCTACTAAATCGTCCGTCTTTCCCAGAAAGCATAAAGGGGAGTGCAAGTGTGCACTTCACCCGCTCTCGATGGGCTCCACGCGGACTTATGCCCAAAGGGCGGAAATGACTAGAGTCGCCACCTAGTTTGACCTAAGATACTAGGAAGGAAAGGAAGGAGGGTTCTAAGAACCGTTAATTGACTCTGAGATTGTTGCCTATGGATAAGGCTTAGTTGGTCATTTGCAGAGATTCTATTGTGGGTTCGCACTGGGTTACACCCCTTAGAAGTGGCAACGACCACGACTTCGGATTGGTGCCCGAGGAAACCTCGGTCTCCAATTGTCGGGATTGCCTTCTTTCAAAACCTTATTAGAGAGATTTATTTAAAAGCCAAGGATAGGATTAGGACGAGGAGAGAGAAAGAGAGTGGATGAGGTGAGCTTTTCTGTCAAGCTAGCACCCAGAAAAGGGATGGGTGAATTCGGATGAGTGTAGAATGAGAATTGGGAAAAGTCTGAGGTTGAGTGAATAGACAAGACTTGGAGTCTGATGGTTTGAAGTTTGTGGGAGCTGAAGAAGGTTTGAGAGATATGAGAGCCACCTTAGAAGGGGAAAAGGGTTTTTTGTTTGGAATGGGGTCGCACCCTGGGTGGGTTACCTACGTACTCAACTCCCTGTTGAGATCAGACCTTACGTAGTTCAGAGGATTTGGGGTTTTTGGAGATTTTTTGAGATGTTTAAGATTTAGAAGGGTTCGGAGTTTTGAGAAGTTTCAGGTTTAGGATGCTAGTCTGTGAGACGCTCGGGTCCGTGAGACGTTTGAAACCTTGAGATGTCAAAGTCTGTGAGACGCTTGGGTCTGTGAGACGCTCGGGTCTGTGAGACGCTCAGGTCTGTGAGACATTCGAATCATTGGAATGACAAAGTCTGTGAGACGCTCGGGTCTATGAGACATTTAAAGTGTAGGAGAAATTGAAATTGAATTGAAACTGGAGTTGAAACGGGGTTGAATGAATATTGATTTGAATTGAAATTGAAATAAATTTGGATTTGAATGAGTTTGGAATTGAATTGAATTTGAATTAGTTTGGAATTGAATTGAATTTGAATTAGTTTGGAATTGAATTGAATTTGAATTAGTTTGGAATTGAATTGAATTTGAATTAGTTTGGAATTGAATTGAATTTGAATTAGTTTGGAATTGAATTGAATTTGAATTAGTTTGGAATTGAATTGAATTTGAATTAGTTTGAATGAAGTTTTGAATTGAATTGAAGTTAGAATGAATTGGATTGAAATGAATGAAGAATTAAATGAATTAGAATTGAATTAGGCTGAATGAATTGGGTTTGAATTAAATTTGGTTTGAATTGAGTTTGGGTTGGGGTTTAGAAAACAGGTCGGGTCAAAGTTCGACCGAGTCAAAATGGGATCGAGTCAAAGTTAGGTCAAGGTCAAACTTGGGCTGGTCAAAGTTGGGTCAAGGTCAAGCTTGGGCTGGTCAAAGTGGGTCAAGGCCAAAGCGGGTCAAGGTCAAAGTGAGTCTAGATCAAAGCGGGTCATGGTCAAAATGGGTCATGGTCAAAGTTCGAGTTTGGTCAATGTTCAGGTTGGTCAAAGTTGGACCGGGTCAAAGTTGGACCAAATTGGGCCTTGGTCAAGGTTTGGGCCGGATTGGGCCTTGGTCAAGGTTTGGGCCAGATTGGGCCTTGGGTCTGAATTGGGTTTAGGCCTGAATTGGGTTTGGGTCTGAATTGGGTTTAGGCCTGATTTGTTATTTGGGCTTGTTGGAGAGAAATTTTGAATGAGAATGTTAGTCTATATACATATATACATATTTTAGGTGTGTGTTTTAGGGTTTAGGGGTGTCACCACCACGAGATTGGTCAATGACCCATCAGTCCAGGGGGGCCCCTCTATCCTAATGGCTTGGACCTAAGGACATAGTAACTATGGTTTATGACATTAATAAGCAATAAGCAAGGGGCATAAATCACAAAATAACAAAGCAAATATCTCCCATAGCATACAAACCTTGGAGAAGCAAAGTGAAGTGCAAACATTATGTACAAAAATTTGGTGATTGAACACTAGCGAAAATGCTACAAGATTTCAAATTAATTTCCAAGCTCAAATGAATATGTATAAGGTGTAAAGTAACTGCTAGAACAACATAATCCAAAACTAGCTAGAGATAACATGCTAAAAGTGTTCACGTGCAAAGAATGAATTACAAAAATGAATAAGTCCTAAGACTACAACCGAAAGTAAGAACAATAAACAAATTACGGATTAATACAAACATAGATAACAATCTTAAATAGAGAGCTGCTATGGGGGGTCGCATCGACGCCGCCTCACTTGAGCTGATAGGATCAGCAAGAAGTGCACCAACCGTTACACGTGTTTGGAGTGGAGACCCCGGTAGTCCAAGCCCAAAGTCCCATTTTTTAGTCTTATAGCAATTTCCCGTTCCACGAGCATTATGTACATGTCAAAGAACAAAGACAAAGATATACAAGAGTAGTTAGTAATGAAATGTAAGAGGGTTGGGGTGTGTGCAATGGGATCATACGACCCTTCTCAATGGGAGGAAAGGGGGCAATCTAATCATCTCCCACACCCCAACCGAGAACATAGAAAAGAGTTTCAAACTGCCAACAAATGCTATGAATTGTCAAATAAATCAAACATTGGGGTTGCTACACAAATTAATTCGTCATCTTAGATTATGACTCAAACCGAAGTGCAGTATCAAAGAGATGAAGTTGCGAGTCATGTGGGATCATACCTAGAAAGGTTTATATCATTTCCCTTCTAAGATGAAAAATTAATGAGGACCCTCCAGCCAAAGAGTGATTTATCTGACAGTTATAACATAGGGCAACTATCACTCACGTCATGTTCTTATCTAAGCGCAGTGGGACAAAAAACATGCTAGTATCAAATCAGTTTCCAAACCAAATCAATGCGCAGGGGGCAATTAGGTAGCAAAGGCAGTTGAATTAATAGTGAAGGCTGAGATGGAATTTCCAAACCCACGAGACAGCGAGCCCGAAGCACCTCAATGCAGCCCATCCAAGCAAATGTGGGCCTAAATCAGGTATTTGCTGCCCAGCCCATCGATTACATGTGCCTCGGTCAAAATAGAGATACCCAAAGATCAGAATAAAGGCAATGAGTTTTGTCATGGTGAGAAGCGAGATACACGAGTCCATCCAACCAACAGATAGTATCAATCGACAAAAGAACCAGATACGTCAATGTGCCAAAGCCCAATAACAAAAGGGCCGTAAGTCTACCATATAAACCAGATCAATCAATCCAAAAGTGTTTATGGGTCTACATCCCCAAAAGGCCGGAAAAGGGGAAGACCCAAATCATATATTTAACAAATGATTGAGGCTAAATAGCAAAACCGACATTGGCACAAACCTCAACCTCTAACAAAATCGATTAGCTCAAACAAGAACCAGCCATCACCAGGACCGAGGAAGCCATCTATAACGCCAAATTAATCACTAACATCAACTGGGCAAAATTTTACCGACAATCAATAGATTAAGCAGAGGAAAACTGTCCAGTGGAATTCCCAAACCCACAAATATAACACGCAAGAGGGGTAATAACGAATCGGATTGCTTCTCAATGTAAACATTATCAAGCGATTGTTCAGATCTCTAGGTCCATAAGGTTGGGTATCCACCATTTTCACTAAAGCGAATTCAGTACTCGAACTGCATAATGGTATAACACTTTCGAACACCAACATTCCTGGATTAGAGAAACATTGTAGCAAACGAGATATTTGAATCTCCAACAAATCAGGCCAAGTCAGAACACCACCACCGAACAAGGCACATGTAAGCAAGAGAACAAACTAACCACAAGGCCTCGCATAGAATTCATGGAAGTTTCGACGGAGTGAGTCCGACACTCACCATCAGGACATAGTAAGAAAGTGAGAAAGCTTACCATCCAAGAAAGTGGGCTATACCAGTGGAGATTCGACCAGTGTCCAGGTTGGGGGCATGGAATCAGATAAACCAAGTCGACCAGAGAAGGCCGGTGCTCACTTATGACCAGAACGAAAACAACGGAGCGCGACGAACTCCCGATTGTGGGAAAGGCCGGAAAAACCCACGACAAGGACGGGAGTCCTTTTCTTTCAATTTTTGTTCGTTGTTTTGTTGTCGTTCAGGACGATGCCAAATCGAGGATGAAGAAACGAAAGGGAAGAGGGAATGAGGGAGGATTTTCAGATAGGGATCAAATGAGAAAGAAAGAGAAGCATCGATCGAAATTTTTTGTGAACCATTATCAAAAAATCGAGTGACGTCGACTTGAAGAAGGAGATGGTTGGGAGAGCAATCCCAAATGTGGGTATAGCAATCTTCAAGCATACCGTGGGATCTCTCTGTCATGGCCTTGGAATTCTCTAAGTGTGTGGCGGATGAAGAAGAAGATAGGGGCGGATGATGCAGCAGACCGTGGTGGCTGGTATCTCTTGAGAATGAAGAAGAGCGAAGATAATGAAGGAGACGGCTACTTGTTCATCACCGAGAAGAAAGAAATCCGAGAGATGGGTGTTGTCTATCGAGGGTTGAGGGAGCGGTAGAGGGTGAGAGTGTTATTTACCAGCGAGAGGAAGAGGAGGCTAGGGTTTTGAAGATGGGTTGGGTTTTAACGTGGGTTTGGGCTTTGACTGAAGATTGGGCTTAAGGTAAAGTTTGGTTTGGCTGAAAAATGAGATAGGAAAAGGCTCACAACAATAGAGCTTCATATAAAAATGACGGAAAGAAAACAAAAGCTATAACTTGACTCGAGGAAAATCATCAGAAACGTTAATGTTTTTTTTAAATGCTTTGAAAAAGATTATAAAATGATGGTTTCGTCTTAGCACGCACGCTAATATGTTTTGAAAAAGAAAGGTGACGACCTCTCTTATTATTTCAGAATTTACTTTATGGGGTGAGAATTTTTGGTGTCTACACCCCCAGATCCTCCTCCACGAAGAGGGATGGTTCCTTTTCCGATTTGACAATGACGAGGATCTCCATCAAGTTCTTGAAAAGGGCCCTTGGCTACTCCACTCTTCTCCCCTTGTTTTAAAAAAATGGTCCCCTGACCTCAGTTTCAACCCCAAGGACCTGAACCGCATCCCAGTTTGGATCCAGCTTCCCAGGGTTCCTATTAGCCTCTGGTCCCAATCCAGTCTCTCTAAGATCTGCTCTAAGGTCGGCTCCCCACTCCACACCGACCAATCCACAGCGTCCAAATCCAGAATCTCTTTCGCTCGGGCCCTCGTGGAAGTGGATTTCAGTTTAGATGTTACTAGAGAGATTGAGATCCGCACCCCCAAAGGTATCCACTTTCAGCCGGTTGTCTATGAATGGGAGCCAATCACTTGCTCCTCCTGCAGCCGCCTTGGGCATTCGTCTGCTCGCTGTCCAAGTATCGCCCGCCCTGAACCAACCCGACCAGGGCACTCTCTGGTTCCTAAACCTAAGCCACCCTCTCACAGTTCCACGGGCCGTGCCCCGAGGGTGAGCCCCCATTCCATGTTAGACACCTCCACCCTTTCTAAGAACCCCAACACGCAGACTTCCTCATACCAGCCAGCCCCATCCGATAGTGACTCTACACAGACCACCGTTGTTTTGGCTCCTACACCCCACTCTTTGAAGGGCCTAATCCAGTCACCTAGGGCCTCTTCCCCAGGTCTTACCGGTCAGCCGGATCCTGATTGCTCCCCTATTAGCCCCAAACTTATGATGTCCCCCTCTCTTCAGCTTGTGCTAAACCCTATCTTTGAGGACCCGTGGCAGGAGGTCACCACTTCAGGAAAGATTCCCCCAGATAAAGCTCTGCAGCCCCTTCCTGATGACCTTTCCCTCTAGCTCTCTAATTCTTTTGCTATCTTGGATAAGGGCAATGCCCTCCCCGCCCCCTCCTCTACCCCCTCTCTATGAATTTGGTAGTTTGGAACGTCAGGGGTTGCAACGACCAACCCAAGCTCCTTGAGATCCAAAAATTTGTGGGTAACAACAAGCTTTGTGTGTTTAGCCTACTGGAAACCCATGTTTCAATCAATAACCTCCCCTCTATTCTAGCACGATTCTTCCCTGCTTGGAGTATTGTCCACAACTATGGGGCGCATCCAAGCGGACGCATCTGGACCCTCTACAACCCCTCCATCATCACCCTCACCCTCTTCCATTGTTCAGATCAAATCCTCTCTTGCAAGGCTTCTATTCTCGGGGCACACGAATTTACCATCTCAATTGTCTACGGGAGCAACTACCCTAGCCTCAGAGCCCTTCTCTGGGAGGACATCATCAATCTCACCCACACCATTACTGGGCCGTGGGTTGTGGCAGGAGACTTTAATAATATCCTTTACGCTCAAGATAGGATCAGCATGCGAAACCCCCAGCCGGGTGACTACCGCGACTTCTCCGATTGTGTCTCCAGAGCTGAGTTACAAGACCTTCGCTTTTATGGACGCTTTTTCACCTGGTGGAATAACCAATTTGACCGCAGGCGCGTCCTTGGGAAAATTGATAGAGTCTTAGTAAACGAGGATTGGATCCTCAGGTTTCCCACGAGCTATGCTACCTTCCTCCCTCCTCTGGTCTCGGACCATAGTCCAATGATCATCACCCTCCCCGCCCCCGCCCCCCGAAGGAGAAGTTTTAAGTTTCTCAATCTTTGGATCTCGGACCCTTCCTTCCTTCCCCTTGTGAGGGACGCCTGGGATTACTCTCCAAGGGGGGACGAATGCACACTATTGTCCAAAAGCTCTATCGTCTAAGATCTGGGCTCATTACTCTACATAAAAAGGAGTATGGCTCCATTGGGGGACAAAGGTCAAAGCCTTAGACATGAACTCGCTGACGTTCAAAAAAGTTTGGATCTTGACCCTTGGAACGCAAACCTAATCTCTCAGGAGAAATCTCTGAGGCATAAGCTCCTTGCTAGGGATTCCCAGGAGCTCCAGTTCCTCCGCCAGCTCTCGAAAACCCGCTGGCTAAAGTTTGCTGATTCTAATTCATCCTTCAACCATAGAGCCATAAAAGCAAGAAGGAACAAAAACTCCATCGCGTCCATTACCAATGATCGGGGGAATGTCCTCAATACTCCTCTCGACATTGAGAAATGCCTAGTTGACCACTTCCAACAATCACTAGGTTCTAGAGCCCCACTCTCCCGTTCACTCCCTGATCTGAATCTGGACAATTGTAGGCTGCTGGACCAATCCTCTTGGGCTTCCCTAACCCGTCCGGTTGATAATAATACTATTAAATCAACACTCTTCTCCATTGGGGATGATAAAGCCCCAGGCCCGGATGGTTACACTGCCAAATTCTTTAAGGCAGCCTGGCCCCTCATTGGTAATGACATTTGTGAGGCAGTTAAAAGTTTCTTCCACAACGGTTGGCTTCTCAAAGAGATTAATGCCACTCTCATCACGCTCATTCCAAAGTCGGACAATGCATCATCCCCTGGGGACTATAGATGTAACACCCCCAACTGCCTCCGTACACACCACATCGAACTGCAGCGGAAATCTCGACCCATTACATTACATATCTCAATGGTGTTACACGCCGTTAACCACCCACGTGGCTAACAAGGCTATACATACACATTGTATCGGTCTGATGGACTAGATCCCCGAGCAACTACACAATACAACCCTTATTCCATTTCCAACAATTATTTTACATATACATTTCAACTGTACCGAGTATTTACAAACTAATGCCGATAACAATTTCGGTCTTACTACGCCTACAACACTTGCTCAATTTACATGACTACCCATGTACAAACATCTACCCCGTCCTACTCTCGAACGGCTTCCAGCTCCTTGTACCTGAAATAGAAAAAGGAGAAAAGGGTGGCCCCCAAGGGGCTCAGCACCTTTGCTGGTATGGTAATCCCGCAGCCCGCATGCTACCGGGCCACGCACAACTATTTGTCGTCTTAGCATGCTGTTGATTATATTTAAATCCTGCAACTAAGCCATACACACACAACACATTGCATACGCCCAACAACAGGGCTCAACAACACCCAACACATCCACACATAACAAACCAACCATAGTTTCCTTTAACCCTAGGGCGACTCTCCTCTAAACGGAGACACTCCCTAATAGACGACATTTACCCATTAATCGGGTTATCCTTAAACGCTTCTTATTATAAACCTGAATTCATAACCATAATCCACATACCCACAATTTACCACATATAACTTCACACCGAATAGGAACTGCAATACATCCATAACACATAATACAACGGGTACGGTTCTCTTAAGGAACCAACCCAACCATAATTAGTTCACTTTAGAGCCTAGAGAATGTTGCCAAACTCATGACAAGCTCGTTCCATAACTTGCTACCGTTTCTCTAAATGAGCAGATAACTTAACACTAAGGTGCGTCGGGTACAGTAAACCAAGCACACCGAACAACCATTGTATGCCCCAGAAAACCGACGTGAGTCAGTAACATAGCTTTGGCTAAGCTAAAGGGAAGATTGGAAACCCAACGGGAAAACAACCATAACATACACCAAGAGAGTCGAACCGGGTATGACATCGACTCCCGTCCATCACACGCGTGGCCGGAACATGACCGGACTCCTCACCCCCCATTAGTATACTTATAGATAAGTAGTTAGGGCTCCATTATGGAACCTATCACATCCACACACCGTTCGGTATCACAACCGTGTTAAACATGCAAGGGAGGTTCACACACTTGCAAACAATAACCATACACAACTAACTCACACATAGCCGTGGTTAGAACGTTCCCAAGGTTGGGCCGTTAACTCCGAATACCGATCTCTCATGTGTTCTTAGTTCTAGTTAGTTAAGGTTTAACACTTATTTGAGGTTAAACGGTATCGGTGACCAGATTCGCCACATAAATGAATTACTATAAACTCATTTCATGTTTTATCTTACAAGGTGGCAAACACACAGAAAAACACATTGGCATACAAGCCGGTGTAATCCGGTAGGACACAGGTTGCAAGAAAACCATACCTGTCGCCGGAGTCCACTCTACCATGTCCACTTACGTTCCTCGAACAACTCTCGAACAACTGGTACATTAAAGTTACCTTCATTAACATTGGGGTAATATGTTTGTGTAACGTCGAAAGACCATGATTCAACCCCGTTAACTAGTTACATACCTTTACATTTTTAACTTGTTTTTCTCTTCCATTTAACCTTAACTTTTCACCCACCAAATTGTCATTACAACTCACCTAACATGTCCTTAACATCCTTATAACATCATTACTTATCAATCCCCATCATTACACATCATTTTCACACTTTAAACAACATTTTTAGAGTGGTCCGTGACTTGTTCCTTACCTTAAGTCCCGGATCAATACTTACAGAAACCCACGGTTTATTTTGGTAGGGTGGTCCGGGACATGGTCCCTAACTTAGGTCCCGGACCTATACTTAACCATTCTCTCGGTTTCTTTTGATGGGGTGGTCCGGGACTTCACATAGGTCCTAGGTCCCGGACCATTCTAGGCAAACAAACTCTCGGTAATTTAAGAAGGTTGGTCCGGGTCCTTGTACAAGACCCAAGTCCCGGACCTGAATCTGTATACAACTCACGGCCTAATTTTGATATATGGTCCGGGATGTAATACAGACCCTAAGTCCCGGACCGAAGCTACAGAGATTGACGTACTGCATTTTTCATGTCCTGCTGTAAGTTATTTACACCCATCAAATGTATAAACTTCCCAGTACACTCTTATACTCAAAACTTCACCGAATATATACCACATAACAACATAGTGCACAATTTAAATTGCATAGCACTTAGGCTCTTAAAATGCGTAATTCTTAAACACTGAATTTCCACAATATATTTGCCTTTGACCTGCAAATACACACAACAATACGTATGTCTTTTACTAGTCTCTTTGAGAACATTTTCTAAGTCATTTACCTTTGGCTCTTTAGGTAGTTTCAACAGACAACATACGTTCATTTTCCAAAGGAATTTTAAGCTACCTTTGGTTAACATAAAACATAGAGGAAATACCATTTTTCTTTGAGTTTCCATACCTTGAAGCAAAGGAGAAGAATAATACGTGAAAGGACGAACTCAAGCTCCTTCCATGGAGATTCCTCTTGGCACCAAAATGGAGCTCTTGAAGATTTGAAGGGACTAAGTCGAAGAGCTTGATGAAACTAAGAGATCGGTGGTGTAACACCCCAACCGTTAATCCTATGCTTACCGTCTAATCGTCCTGTTAATCCTACGAGTTCGCAGCGGAATATTACTACTTACTACGGCGGGGGAAACAATGCCGCTAACCGCCCATACAGCTAGCAAGGCTACCAATACTTACAGTGACGGTCTGATGGCCAATAGGTACCGAGCTACTAAAACAAACTTACCAATTACAAATACGTTCACTACCAAAGGATTACCGAGTATTCGAAGTGCATTCATTACAACCTTCCAAGTTTCCCAAAAGAATGAGTATCTACCAACTACTCATCTATACCAATCAATCCCTTCACAAATCCCAAAAAGGTACCCCGTGGTACACCGGCTATTCAAAAATCTAAGCCATGTACTACTCAGTACACCGATCTCAAATTCATTGTTTACATACAAAAAGAAGACAAGAAATTAAACTAAGTCTTCATCCGCTTCACCCTTCTCTTGCACCTGCATTTATATTAAAAATGGTGCCCCAAGGGGCTCAGCAAATTGCTGCGCATAAACTCCGCATATACCGATTGCTAGCAAGGGTACGCCGACTAATTGGCGACCGCTAAACATGCTTGTTCATTACTCATACATACATGCTTTACATACAATCATACATACATTGCAATACATCATTCACTTCAAGGCAACAATACAATAGAGTTCACAATACTTACCTTCGCAGGGTTAGCCAAATTGTGCATCCGGGTTAATCGGAATGCATATTACTCTTTTACTCATTACTTACTTCTTTACTTACAATTACTTACTTCCTTTTTACTTTACTTACTCATTACTTACTTACTTATACTCAAGTCAAGTCGTCGGGACCTCCGGCCTTGGGGACTACTCCGTCCCACATCCGGGATTTACTTGACTCACTAATCCGGGATGCTACCCACTTAAGGGATTTGGGCCGCGGACCAGTTTAAGAGTCAGGAATTGGAGCCAACCTCTCGTGACTCCGCATCCTCACGCGTGGCCGAAACTATATCGGACTTCTACTCATTCCAATTTAATTACCATTTTAAGTTAGGATGGTTAGATTGTTAGGAACAAGTTAGAAGTCCAAACACAATGAATAACGGTCACGGTACAATACAACATACATACATTCATATCATCCGTACATTTCATGAAGTATACAAACTAAGAATTAAAGAGAGTATACAACATCATACAACACTACATAATCACAAGTAAGCATATTAACTCCGATTCGTGCATTTATCTTTATTGGTGATCAATTAGCACACAACACACAAATCAGAGTAGCCATGATAGCATTCGGGGCATGAGGAATTCATACCGTTCACCGTTGTACGTACTTCCAAACGTTCCTTCCGGTGTCACAAATCGAGTCCTATATGTGCATACAATTGAATGATTAATTTAACTATCATTACTTAACTACTTACTATGTCCTTACATTTCTTACACTTATACTTTACTTACTTATTTTCCCTTTACTTAAGTTTCCATCTCCTTACTTAAGGTTTGCATGCTTACACACATATACATATACATATATGTATGGGTATACATATACATATATATATATATACAATTATATTAAATTAAAAAATTTTTTTTTTTTTTTTTTTTTGTCAGGACCAGACTTGCGACCGACCTTGCAAGTCCGGTCCATTCCAGTAGCTACCGGTACCGAAAATTCCTGGCCCGACCGAACTTGCAAGTCCGGTCGCAAGTTCGGTCGCTTCCAGTAGCTCAGGTTGCGGAAATTCTTCTGGCCGACCGAACTTGCAAGTCCGGTCGCAAGTTCGGTCGATTCCAGTAGCTATCCTCGGAAATTTTCTGGGCCGACCGAACTTGCATGTCCGGTCGCAAGTCCGGTCGATTCCAGTAGGTTACAGGATGGAAATTTTTCGGCCGACCGAACTTGCAAGTCCGGTCGCAAGTTCGGTCGATTCCAGTAGGTTACAGACGGGAAAATCTCTGGTCCGACCGAACTTGCAAGTCCGGTCGCAAGTCCGGTCGATTCCAGTAGCTCACCCGTCTTTGTAAGTCTGGGCTCGACCGAACTTGCAAGTCCGGTCGCAAGTTCGGTCCGGCCCAGTATTTGCATTTTAAATTCTGTTTTCAGTCCTCTCTTAACCCAATACTTCCCCATTGTTCCTACACTAATCCTGTTTTAACACCATTTAAACCTCCTAATACATTAGTTCATTAATTAATTCCTTACCCAATTTTATACTCATTCACTCATCTAATTTTCCCAAGTTTCACTCAACACTCAACTAGTTTCTTCTCTAGTTACCTTATGCTACAGATTTTAACACTTACACTTCTCCTCTACATCTCCCTCTCTTAATGTCATTTGTAACACTCTTACTATATCTAGAATCCATTATCTAGCTCTCTCTCAACTTACCCTCTAACTATCCAAATCAAAATCTGTTACAGCTCACATTAGTCACCTAGTTTTAATTCTCTAAGTGTTCTAATCCTAGGCAAATTTTGCCATAGTCTCCCTTGTATTTTTATACACTCACCACACATTCTAGTTCACATTTCAACACTTGTTTCACCTGTTACAATAACCAAAACTATACAAGCTCCCATATACAAATATCAACACCAAAACAACACTAAAATTCCCTGCACTCAACACTCAATTCCCAATCTGTTTTATAACAGTTTTTACAATGTTTCAAAGGTTTCAAAATATTTATTTCCTCTTACACATTATACTACTAATGCATTATCATTTACAATACACATTTTTACTTCTAAAAATCTGTTACATTCTACATATACAAGGCTATACAAGGGTGAGCATTATTACCTTGATTCTTTTTTCTAGATTTCCTTCCTCCTTCTTTCTCCTTCCTTCCTTCTTTCCACCGGTTTTAACTCAAGTTCTCTACTACTACAACCATACAAATACATTTCAATATACTATTTTAATACACTAAAACTAACCCTATCCATTTCTAGGTCTTAATACAAGTTTTAGGGTTTAGGATTTATATTACCTTGCAAGGGTTCAAATGGAGCTTGGAGTGGCTCAAGAACAAAGTTTCCAACTCCACCAACAAGCCAAAATCGGCTAGAACAACAAGGAACAACAAGGGTTTAGTTATAAATTTCGTTTTGCTCTTAAGGCTAGAAAACAATGGAGTTTTCGAAATATTTTTACCTTAGAAGAACAAGGAGAAGAGAGGCCTCTAATGGTGGTGTTGAAACTTCAAATGGGATATACCCACAAAATCGAGATGGCTCCTTTTTGGATTTTGGAAAGATGGAAGTGTAGCTCTTGGAGAGAGGAACACAATGGTGGTGTTTTTATAATTTTTGGAGAATGTATGAGGGAGTTACAAAGGAGAGAAGTGAGTATTTTGTGAGGTTCTTCAAATCTCCATGAAATCGCTTGAGGAGGAAGAAGAGAGAAAAGAGAGAATGAGGGGGGGCTTGTCCACGTGAGAGAAATGAGAATGGGTAGGAGAGAGAAAAAAAATGTGAGAGTAATGTTACTTTATTGCTTTTGTTTAGTGAGTAAAAAGAGAAGTGGGTATGTGTGGGAGTGGCAAAAATCGGACACACACATAGAGTATGGGGGTTTTAAAATTCTTTTTACATTATTGGACACATAAGTTTGGTTATTTATACTACCCCACAACTTCCCGTTTTTGACAGTTTTTACTAATCTCTCGTTTTATTGATTTTATTGGTCCTAAAGCTTCACTAATATTTATTAATGATTATTTAGTTGACCAAAACTGTTACGAGTCTATTTGACCCGCTTAAAGACACGTTTTCCCGGTTACCTCGAAAAACGCGCTTTAAGGTTCGTTAGTGATTTTAATCCATTTTAAGGATCCGTTTCTTCGGGATTTGTTCCCTAATAATTATTTATACTTAATTAAGCTTCTAAATTACTTATTAGCCTAATTAATCACTATTTTTAAATACGGGGTATTTCAATCTACCCCCTTAAGAAACTTTGCCCTCAAAGTTGCTCAAGGTTAATAGTTTTATAATTCTACTCATTAGGCAAACCAATTGTCCTAATGTGTCTTACTACACCTATGAGGTGTTTACTTCTTTCACATTGCAAGCATACACAATTCAAGTACAATACACCATTCACAATTCACAACACAATGCATCATTCTCAATCATACCATACCACAATTCACAAACACCATTACCATCACAATACACATTACACCAATACACCATACATTACACATACACATCATTCATTACACATTACACATACATACACATCCATACTAAGTCACTTGCACTACATGTGCCATACAAAATGCAATGCTTACCCCGAAGCAATGCAAAAGCAAAAGGGCTCTACCCCCCTTAAAAGGGGTACGACCCGTACCCGTATTTACATACTAGACTAACTAGTCTACGAATAACTGTGGATACTTAGCCTTCATGGCATCTTCCAACTCCCATGTCGCTTCTTCGACATCATGGTTAGACCATAGGACCTTCACCATTCGTATCGACTTATGGCGAGTGTCTCTGGTCTTCCTATCAAGATTCTCACTGGGGTTTCCACATATCTCATGTTTGGCTCAATGGAAAGTCTCTCGGGCTCTAAGACATGAGAAGGATCAGCCATATACTTCTTGAGTTGTGACACATGAAATACATCATGGACACGTCCCAAGTCCTCAGGTAATGCCAACCTGTAGGCTACTGAACCAACTCTTTCGGTGATAGTGTACGGCCCTACAAACTTCGGGCTTAGCTTGCCCTTCTGACCAAAACGGAAGACACCCTTCATAGGTGAAACGCGCAAGAACACTTGGTCGCCCACGGCGAACTCAAGGTCGCGTCGTCTCACATCCGCATAGGATTTCTGTCTATCTTGGGCTGCCTTCATATTGGCTCTAATCTGTTGAACTTCGGCTTGCACTTGCTCAAGGTACTCCGGTCCTATGATGACCGCTTCGCTTGACTCATCCCAACACAAGGGTGTACGGCAAGGTCTACCGTATAGAGCTTGGAAAGGCGACATCTTAATCGAGGCGTGATAACTATTATTATACGAGAACTCGATAAGATGAAGCTTATCTAACCAACTCCCCTGAAAGTCCAAGGCACATGCCCGAAGCATGTCCTCCAGTGTCTGGATGGTCCTTTCTGTCTGACCGTCGGTCTGAGGATGGAAGGCGGTACTCAACTTCAATTCTGTACCCAACGCTTCCCTTGTAGCTCTCCAGTATCTCGAAAGAAATCTGGTGTCGCGGTCAGATACTATGGTCTTAGGGACTCCGTGGTGTCTGATAATCTCCTTATCAAAAAGCTCAGCTAGCTTTACTACCTTCCAGGTGTCCTTCATCGGTATGAATCTGGCAACCTTGGTAAGGCGATCTACTACGACCCAGATCATGTTGAGTCCTCCCCTAGCAGGTGGGAGTCCTACAACAAAATCCATGGAGATATCATGAAATTTCCACTCCGGAACTGGCATCGATTGTACCATTCCGCCCGGTCTACGATGTTCAAATTTTCACCTTCTGACATGTTAAGCATCTTAGCACAAATTCTGTCACATCTGACTTCATTCCAGACCACCAGAAGTACCTCTTCATGTCTTTGTACATCTTGGAGGCTCCCGGATGGACTGACAATGTAGAACTATGTGACTCTCGCAGGATGCGATCCCTTAGCTCTGCATTGCTTCGGGGGACGCATAGCCTGCCATTCAACCGAATCAA
Organism: Limonium bicolor; assembly: GCA_023374045.1. NCBI lineage: Eukaryota > Viridiplantae > Streptophyta > Magnoliopsida > Caryophyllales > Plumbaginaceae > Limonium > Limonium bicolor. The sequence continues at coordinate 145,339,531 of CM041778.1, forward strand.
ACCATCTTCGTGTAGCTTGAAGTCATACTTTTTCTTCTCAAATGTACCATTTTCGATCTTTTGTCTGATTTCGGTTAGGTAAGGGTCGCTCAACTGAGCATCTCGCACCTCGTCAACCAAGCTAGAAGAAGCGAGTAGCGAATGGAGCGAGTGTGCTCGACGGCTCAGGGCGTCGGCTACCACATTAGCCTTCCCTTCCTTATACTGCAGATTGATGTCGTAGTCTGAGAGAAACTCCATCCATCTTCTCTGTCTCAAGTTGAGTTCTTTCTGAGTGAATACATACTGTAAGCTCTTATGATCGGAGTAGATGGTGATGCTTACCCCATAGAGATAGTGTCGCCATATCTTCAAGGCGAAGACAATGGCTCCTAACTCTAAGTCGTGAGTCGGGTAATTCTCCTCATGTTTCTTCAGCTGGCGGGAGGCATAAGCAACAACCTTGCCATGCTGCATGAGTACGCATCCCATTCCTTTGCCTGATGCATCACAGTATACCTCAAATCCCTCTGTGCCCTCTGGAAGAGTAAGGATGGGCGCTGAGGTCAATGAGTCTTTAGGCTCTGAAATGATACTTCGCACTCGTCTGTCCATACAAACGGTGCATCCTTTTCATCAATGTAGTCATGGGCTTAGCGACTTTGAGAAGTCCTTTACGAATCTCCGGTAGTAACCGGCTAGACCAAGAAAGCTCCGAATGTCGGTAACAGTCTTAGGTCTAGGCCATGATCGTACAGCTTCTATTTTAGAAGGGTCAACTGAGATACCTGCGCTCGAGATGACATGTCCAAGGAATGATACCTGATCAAGCCAAAACTCGCATTTGGAGAACTTCGCATACAGCTGGTTCTCGCGCAGTGTCTCAAGCACTTTCCTCAAGTGGGTTTCATGTTCCTCTGGTGATTTAGAATATACAAGGATGTCGTCGATGAAGACCACAACCGAAGTGTCCAACTGCTCACTGAATAAACGATTCATGAGGTCCATGAATTTTGCCGGTGCGTTTGACAAACCGAATGGCATCACTGTGAATTCGTAGTGGCCATATCTGGTACGGAATGCCGTTTTCTCGATGTCTTGCTCTTTGATTGCAATCTGATGATACCCAGAACGGAGGTCAATCTTGGAAAAGACCGATGCTCCTTTCAACTGGTCAAATAGGTCGTCGATGCGTGGCAATGGGTATTTGTTTTGACTGTGACCGCATTCAGCTCGCGGTAGTCAATACAAAGGCGGAGACTACCGTCCTTCTTCTTCACGAAGAGGACCGGTGCTCCCCAGGGTGATACGCTCGGGCGTATAAACCCTTTGTCTAGAAGATCTCTCAATTGTTCTTTCAATTCAGTCATTTCAGCAGGTGCCATGCGGTACGGTGCCCTAGCAATGGGACCGGTACCTGGCAAAAGATCAATTCAAATTCAACTGCTCTCGGTGGTGGCATGCCGGGTAGCTCCTTAGGGAATACATCGGGATACTCGGATACAATGGGTACTTCATCACTGAACTCTGGATCTCTCTCCAGGTCTTGTACATAACACAAGTACACTTCTTGCCCTTTCTGAGCTCCCGGTACATAGCCATAGCAGATATAAGTGTGGTCGAAGGCTCTCTCGGTCTCTGGCGGTAAGATACGGTAACCCCAGAAGGACTCTTGAGCAGCAGTCGATGCTCGGCGCAGAGGATTCTACCCTTGTGCCGCTCCAACCAATTCATTCCAATGATTAGGTCGAATCCCAATCCATTGAATTCGATGAAGGAAATGGGAAACGCCTCCTTTTTATTTCGATGGTGGCTGATTGGTAGTATTTGGTACACTTTACTCGCTCCTTCGATGGGAGAGTAACCATGAAGTTCGGTATCTCATCCGCATCTAGCTTCAAACTCTTCACGAAAGATGGTGATACGAAGGTGTGAGAGGCGCCGGAGTCGAATAGCACATTGGCATCAATGCCATTTACTGGGAAGGTTCCCGTTAGAATGTGCCGCTTCTGCCGGCTTGTGCTTCGGTGAGGATGCTCAGGTTACCTTCGGTACCGAGTCCACAACCTATTGGATTCACAATTGGATAAGTATTGATGGTGGACACAAGTGGAATTAAATCAACACTGCTCTTTATTGATAAACCAACCATCATACATGTCGTGTCTCTAATACACGTTACTAATAGATTACATGATACTAGGAATTTAATATTTTCTAAAGGTAAGGTTCAGGCGTCCTGGTTTCATGTGGGTGGCATTGATTATTGCCGGCGGTGCCGTATTCAACTTGATCTTGTTGATCCCGTGATACAGCATCCTGAGTTTCCACCCATGATGAGGACATCTCCTGATCTCAATACCAATTTCTCTGCGAGGTCCACACGCTTTCGCTCGCTATACAGGAATACGGCGTCATCACCAATGGACCAAGACACTACGGGCACTCCTTGTTCAAGAGATTCCGCTGTCTCGTCCTTGTCTTGGTGTAACCCAAGTCGTCCTCTTTTTCATAGAAGTTGACGATACAAAGGTCCGCTTCAAGTGCGGGGAATGGTTCAGATTCACATTGTTGTGCAAGTTCAACTGCTTGAGTGATGAGGGTTGAAACTCTGGTGGTATTGTCGGTGGCGTGCTCCGTCTTGTGTTCGTGTCTCCTGGTATGTCTTGGTATAAGGATACAGTCCTTTCCCAAGCACATCATCTTCAGCTTCATCTTCGCTCCACCGGGGAATTCGGGTGTGTAAAATCCACCTTGACCCGTTCCTAGCTCGTTGCATCGTCGAATAATTGAGATTTGCGCTTCGGGTGTCAGGTATCCCCTTATAAGATCATACCTGGGCGGATGACCTGACACTGTTTGTTGGTGTAGTCGTTGTTGGTGATGTCGATCTCTTCTCGATTCAAGGTTACCGGTATGGGTAACAGATACTAAAGTTTCCTATGGTTACTACAAATTTCATCTACGGTGAGTACTAGTTTCAACTACTTCATTTCATGCTCAGTACATACTTCATTCATTCATTTACTCATGCATTCTCACAATATTACTCTAATACTAGACATGCTTCTCAAGGATTAAAGGTTTAGGTGATTACCTGGGCCGGATTTCGAACCGGACCCATCACGGTCAATCACATGCAGAACAGGCTGCCTCTGAGGTGCTCCCCTCTGAGGACCCCGGGATCCCTGTCCCTGTGGTGCCTGCTGGGCCGGTGCATCGCCAGATGCCACCTCCTTGCCCTCTCGCTGCTTATAGCTCTGGAAGTTTCCTTTGGGCTTCCCATTCTCCGGGCATCGATTAGCAGTGTGCCCCAACTTCTGACAGTTGTAACACTTAATGTCTCTCCCAAAACAATCTTTACCAGGGTGGTCCTGGTTGCACTTCCTGCACACATAGGTGCGGCCATCGTGAAGGTTTTGGCGGCTCCGGAGCTAGAACCTGAGGTTAGAGGGTTAGCACATGTGTGCGTGGGTATACTAGAAATGATACTTATACGAATACAAATTGGAAGTAGAATTTACCCTTAGGAGGGTGTGATCTCAGTGGCTTAGCTGCCACCGGTGCAGAATAACCAAGCTGAAGGATCTCAGCTGGTTTGCCCTGCTCAGCATGGGCACTGCTCTCACTTGGGGACTTCTTCTGAGAAAAGAAGTTCCCTTTCTTCTTCTTCCAGCTTTTACCCTGGTTCTGCTCCTCGGTGCTGGTGTTTTGTTGTTGGCCTTGCGCTTCAGCGCGGTTTCTCATCCTTAACTGGCAAGTGATCTCAACGCGGGAGGCCGCGTGATAACACTCCTGAAGTTTCAGGTATTAGCCGGGATGATGTTAAGAAAGGATAAGGAAAAGATTCAAGGAATTCAAGGAATTGAAATGAATTGAATTGATACTAAGGGTCAACCGATATTTACCTGAAGGGAGGTAAATCTGGTATAGCCCATACCGTACCGAAGGCGATGGCTCAGACCGCCATAGAAGCGATCGACCAACACCTGGCCGGTGTATCCAAGATCGGGGAGGAGACGGAGAATGGAGGTGAAGGTGCGGTAGTACTCATCCACAGACATCTTGTCTGTCATCTTTAAGGCGTCAAGTTCAAGCCTCTTCTTGGTTTTGACATGCTCCGGATAGTACTTGGATCGAAGAGAGAGGCGAAGGAATCCCAATCGAAGGTGGGGTCGCTGACATGCTCTTGCTTGACCAGCTTCCACCAATCCATGGCCGCATCCTTCAAGTAGTAGGCGGCTACTCTGACTCGAACTCCAGCAGGAGCTTCGAGTGTTTCAAAAGCGGTCTCCATCTCGGAGATGTACGCTTCTAGCTTAGCCGGATCACTCTCGCCCCTAAAGCAAGGAGGGCGGAGTTCCGCTACAGCTTTTACCCAGTTAGCTTCTCTGGGTGGAGGGGGAGGGGTTGGTCCCGTTTGAGTTTGGTTCTGCTGAGATTGTTGTACAGCTTGTATAACTTGTGGTAGCATCTGTGCTACCGTGGCGGCGACGATCTCAGCTATCGTCTGCGCGCCGGTTCCATCTGAGGCTTCGCCTCTAGGTCGGCCTCGGCCCTCGTCCTGACATCTGAATGTTTAACAGTTTCATTAGGCTCCGCAAGAAATGACTCAAAGGTCTTGGAATTAAAACAAGGTATCGTTCCAAGAACGTCAAGGGTATCCGTTGTTAACAACGGTAGTTCCTAGTTAGGTTTCTAGATATCCGTCTTAAGACGGTTGAAATCCTAACTCGGTAATCTCCTATGCTCGGTACTTTAGGACATCAGAGCGTAACTACGCTCTGATACCACTTTTGTAACACCCCAACCGTTAATCCTATGCTTACCGTCTAATCGTCCTGTTAATCCTACGAGTTCGCAGCGGAATATTACTACTTACTACGGCGGGGGAAACAATGCCGCTAACCGCCCATACGGCTAGCAAGGCTACTAATACTTACAGTGACGGTCTGATGGCCAATAGATACCGAGCTACTAAAACAAACTTACCAATTACAAATACGTTCACTACCAAAGGATTACCGAGTATTCGAAGTGCATTCATTACAACCTTCCAAGTTTCCCAAAAGAATGAGTATCTACCAACTACTCATCTATACCAATCAATCCCTTCACAATATCCCAAAAGGTGTACCCATGGTACACGGCTATTCAAAATCTAAGCCATGTACTACTCAGTACACCGATCTCAAATTCATTGTTTACATACAAAAAGAAGACAAGAAATTAAACTAAGTCTTCATCCGCTTCACCCTTCTCTTGCACCTGCATTTATATTAAAAATGGTGCCCCAAGGGGCTCAGCAAATTGCTGCGCATAAACTCCGCATATACCGATTGCTAGCAAGGGTACGCCGACTAATTGGCGACCGCTAAACATGCTTGTTCATTACTCATACATACATGCTTTACATACAATCATACATACATTACAATACATCATTCACTTCAAGGCAACAATACAATAGAGTTCACAATACTTACCTTCACAGGGTTAGCCAAATTGTGCATCCGGGTTAATCGGAATGCATATTACTCTTTTACTCATTACTTACTTCTTCTTACTTACAATTACTTACTTCCTTTTACTTTACTTACTCATTCTTACTTACTTACTTATACTCAAGTCAAGTCGTCGGGACCTCCGGCCTTGGGGACTACTCCGTCCCACATCCGGGATTTACTTGACTCACTAATCCGGGATGCTACCCACTTAAGGGATTTGGGCCGCGGACCAGTTTAAGAGTCAGGAATTGGAGCCAACCTCTCGTGACTCCGCATCCTCGCGTGGCCGAAACTATATCGGACTTCTACTCATTCCAATTTAATTACCATTTTAAGTTAGGATGGTTAGATTGTTAGGAACAAGTTAGAAGTCCAAACACAATGAATAACGGTCACGGTACAATACAACATACATACATACATTCATATCATCCGTACATTTCATGAAGTATACAAACTAAGAAATAAAGAGAGTATACAAACATCATACAACACTACATAATCACAAGTAAGCATATTAACTCCGATTCGTGCATTTATCTTTATTGGTGATCAATTAGCACACAACACACAAATCAGAGTAGCCATGATAGCATTCGGGGCATGAGGAATTCATACCGTTCACCGTTGTACGTATTCCAAACGTCCTTCCGGTGTCACAAATCAAGTCCTAATATATACATACAATTGAATGATTAATTTAACTATCATTACTTAACTCCTACTTACTATGTCCTTACATTCTTACACTTATACTTTACTTACTTATTTTCCCTTTACTTAAGTTTCATCTCCTTACTTAAGGTTTGCATGCTTACACACATATACATATACATATATGTGGGTATATATACATATATATATACAATTATTATTTAATTAAATATTTTTTTTTTTTTTTTTTTTTGTCAGGACCGGACTTGCGACCGACCTTGCAAGTCCGGTCCATTCCAGTAGCTACCAGTACCGAAAATTCCTGGCCCGACCGAACTTGCAAGTCCGGTCGCAAGTTCGGTCGCTTCCAGTAGCTCAGGTTGCGGAAATTCTTTGGCCGACCGAACTTGCAAGTCCGGTCGCAAGTTCGGTCGATTCCAGTAGTAGCTATCCTCGGGAATTTTCTGGGCCGACCGAACTTGCATGTCCGGTCGCAAGTCCGGTCGATTCCAGTAGGTTACAGGATGGAAATTTTTCTGGCCGACCGAACTTGCAAGTCCGGTCGCAAGTCGGTCGATTCCAGTAGGTTACAGACGGGAAAATCTCTGGTCCGACCGAACTTGCATGTCCGGTCGCAAGTCCGGTCGATTCCAGTAGCTCACCCGTCTTTGTAAGTCTGGGCTCGACCGAACTTGCAAGTCCGGTCGCAAGTTCGGTCCGGCCCAGTATTTGCATTTTAAATTCTGTTTTCAGTCCTCTCTTCAAACCAATACTTCCCCATTGTTCCTACACTAATCCTACATGTTTTAACACCATTTAAACCTCCTAATACACCTTAGTTCATTAATTAATTCCTTACCCAATTTTATACTCATTCACTCATCTAATTTTCCAAGTTTCACTCAACACTCAACTAGTTCTTCTCTAGTTACCTTATGCTACAGATTTTACACTTACACTTCTCCTCTACATCTCCCTCTCTTAATGTCATTTCTAACACTCTTACTATATCTAGAATCCATTATCTAGCTCTCTCAACTTACCCTCTAACTATCAAATCAAAATCTGTTACAACTCACATTAGTCACCTAGTTTTAATTCTCTAAGTGTTCTAATCCTAGGCAAATTTTGCCATAGTCTCCCTTGTATTTTATACACTCACCACACATTCTAGTTCACATTTCAACACTTGTTTCACCTGTTACAATAACCAAAACTATACAAGCTCCCATATACAAATAACACCAAAACAACACTAAAATTCCCTGCACAACACTCAATTCCCAATCTGTTTTATAACAGTTTTACAATGTTTCAAAGGTTTCAAAATGCTTATTTCTCTTACACATTATACTACTACATTACTCATTTACAATACAATTTTCATTCTAAAAATCTGTTACATACTAATACAAGGCTACACAAAGGTGAGCATTATTACCTGATTCTTTTTTCCTTCTAGATTTCTTCCTCTTCTTTCTCCTTCCTCCTTCTTTCCACCGGTTTTAACTCAATCTCTACTACTACAACCATACAAATACATTTCAATATACATTTTAATACACTAAAACTAACCCTAATCCATTTTAAGTCTTAATACAGGTTTAGGGTTTAGGATTTATATTACCTTGCAAGGGTTCAAATGGAGTTGGAGTGGCTCAAGAACAAATTTCCAACTCCACCAACAAGCCAAAATCGGCTAGAACAACAAGGAACAACAAGGGTTTAGTTATAAATTCGTTTTGCTTTAGGCTAGAAAAACAATGGAGTTTCGAAATATTTTTACCTTAGAAGAACAAGGAGAAGGGAGCCTCTAATGGTGGTGTTGAAACTTCAAATGGGATATACCCACAAAATCGAAACTGCTCCTTTTGGATTTTGGAAAGATGGAAGTGTAGCTCTTGAAGAGAGGAACACAATGGTGGTGTTTTATAATTTTTGGAGAATGTATGAGGGAGTTACAAAGGAGAGAAGTGAGTATTTTGTGAGGTTCTTCAAATCTCCATGAAATCGCTTGAGGAGGAAGAAGGAGAAAAGAGAGAAGAGGAGGAATGAGGGGGGGCTTGTCCACGTGGAGGAAATGAGAATGGGAGGAGAGAGAAAAAAAAAATGTGAGAGTAAGTTACTTTATTGTTTTTTGTCTTAGTGAGTAAAAAGAGAAGTGGTATGTGTGTGTGAGTGGCAAAAATCGGACACACACATAGAGTATGGGGTTTTAAAATTCTTTTACTATTGGACACATAAGTTTGGTTATTTATACTTCTACCCCACAACTTCCCGTTTTTGACAGTTTTTACTAATCTCTCGTTTATTGATTTTATTGGTCCTAAAGCTTCACTAATATTATTAATGATATTTAGTTGACCAAAACTGTTACGAGTCTATTTGACCCGCTTAAAGACACGTTTTCCCGGTTACCTCGAAAAACGCGCTTTAAGGTTCGTTAGTGATTTTAATCCATTTAAGGATCCGTTTTCTTCGGGATTTGTTCCCTAATAATTATTTATACTTAATTAAGCTTCTAAATTACTTATTAGCCTAATTAATCACTATTTTTAAATACGGGGTATTTCAGGTGGTCTCGGTTTTTTTAAGTTTGGACAGTGGGGAGCAAGAAGTTACAGGATTTGAAGTTGTATGTGGGCTGGTGCTGTTCGATGTGAAGGAGAGAAAGGAAAGGAATGGCTACATGAAACGCAAGGGAATGAGAGAATGAATGATTGTAGTTGCTTTGAAAGATATTTAATATGTCAAGCGAAAATGTGCTTTTTCACTTACTCCTTAATAATTCAATTAGCTAGTAAGGTGGTGATTCACCACATGCAAACGACCCCCATTTAAACAAAAGGGGGTTATTAGTCTTTTTTTGCTCAATTATTAAAAGTACTCAGTTAACATATGTTAAAAACTAGCTTATTTAGTTACTATTCATATAAAAAGGCACTTTGAAGCGAATTCTGATTTCCCATTGATTTAAACTTCCAAATGTGATACCAAATAGTACACATATTATTAAAGAGTAATGATGGACATTTAGCCATTAAAACTCATTTACAAGACATTTTTTCAAAAACGTGCTTTATGACTCCTTTAAGCACATTTTGTGTTTTAACTTGTTCTCAAGCTCGGTTTTCTTGGTAATTAATTTAATAGACTCATTAATATATAAGTAAAGTCTTGGTAAGCTATTAAGTCTTAATCAAGACTATCCCAGGTCTAGAGCATATTTGTACTTATTGCCTTTTAGGCAATTAATTGTATTTACTATTCATTAAATTGTTTACTAATGTTTCTAAGACTCTTTTTAGTCTTAATAATTTATTTAATGCTTTAAACAACACCTAGGTTTGGGTATTTCAATAGACCTATCTCCTGCTGCAACACCCTTTACAAATTATTAGAAAAATCCTTGCTGAGAGACTTAAGAATGTCCTCCCCTCCCTAGTGAGTGCTAACCAAGGGGCGTTCATCAAAGGCCGCCTCATTTCAGACAATATTCAGCTTGCTCGTGCCTTATGAAAAACTATCAAAGAGCCCATATACCCTCGTTGCACAATGAAGATGGACATCAGAAAAGCCTTTGACATTGTCGACTGGACCTTCCTCCAGGACACTCTCTCCTTCCTAAAATTCCCCCGGAATTTAGGAACTGGATTATGCAATGTGTCACTACAACCTCATTCTCAATAAACATCAATGGCTTCCCTTCAGCATCCTTTAAAGGGGAGAGGGGATTGCGCCAAGGCGACCCCTTATCACCATACCTATTCGCGCTGGGTATGGACATTCTCTCTCGCCTTCTTGACCAACTTCAGTGCTCCACAGGTTTCCATTACCATCGATCATGCAAACCTCTCCGTATACCCATCTTTTATTTGCAGATGATGCCCTTCTTTTTGTAGAGGAGATAAACGCTCCATTACTCTTATGCTGAACAAGATAAATCTTTTCTCTAATGCCTCTGGGCTATGCTCAACCCTACCAAATCAGACCTTTTCCTTGGGGGGGGGGGTTACTCCTGCGCTTGCTGACTCGCTTATACAGCTAACGGGATTTAACCAAGGGTCATTCCCATTCCGCTATCTGGGCATCCCTATCACTGCTAGGAAGCCAAGAGCTGCTGATTTCAACCCCCTAATGGATAGCATTCGCAAAGCTATCACATCTTGGAGCAGTAAATCCCTCTCGTTTGCGGGCAGGCTTGCGCTCATCCAAAGTACTCTCTTTGGTGTTGTTGGGTTCTGGGCCTCCTGTATTGCTATCCCTAAGTCTGTCGTTAAAAGGGTCAACAACTGCTTCCGGTCATTCTTTGGCCAGGAGAGCAGAAAGAAAGCAGCTCTGCTCTACCAGTTGCTTGGAGCGTCAAACCAACACTAAGAAAAATGGCGGCCTAGGGCTAAAGGATATACACAAATGGAATATGTGTTTCATGCTCCAAGACTATCTCAGCCATTGCCCACGACCCAGAACGCCTTTGGATCCAATGGATCCACAAGCTCTTCCTGCCCACTTGTACCATGGGACGACCGCTGCTAAAAAGGGAATGACCATGGATCTGGAAAGCAATCCTTCATGCTAGGGATTGGTGGATTGAACAATGGGACCCAATGATGCCTATTCCCTCTTCCACTCCTATCCTAGCCGCCCTAGGGTCAGCTTATTTATAAGGATGTCTCTACCCCTCCCCCGGCCCTTCGCCTGGTCCAATATATGCTGGAACTTTTGGTCTACCCCCAAGGCTAAATTTATCTCTTGGATTACTCTAAAAGGTAGACTTAAAACCTGTGATAAGCTCCAATCGTGGGGCATCTGCCTTGCTAACAGGTGCTGGCTCTGTGAGCGTGCTCAAGAGACAAGCGACCATCTTTTTTCCATTGCAGGTATTCGAGCAAAGTCTGGTGGAGCACTTGTGACTGGTTGGGTATCCCCACGAACAGGAGAAGCCTCCGTAGCTGTTCACACTGGATCACAGATACTACAAGAGGCGGCGCCCGATGGACCTAGTGAAGAGAGCAGCTGTCGCCAATGTTATTTATCACATCTGGATTGAAAGATGCAAACGAGCCATGGCTAACAAAGCCATAGACCCCTCTCTCATAATTTCTGACATCAAAGTTGCCATGAATGAAAGCTTCATATGGACGAAGATGACTGCAGCCAGTCCAGACTTTGGCTGGCTTGATAGAGTCCTATGCTCTTAGATCCTGTCTTTACGCAAGAGTTCTTTTTGTAACCACTTGTAATTGTACTTTGGCATCAGCCTTTTGGAAGTTCTTGTATTTGTTTCGTTGTTTTTATGTGATGGCTAGGAGGCGTAGGTAAACCCACCCTCCTCATAGCTATGACGGCCTCACTTGTACTCAGATACATAGTCTATCTATGTATCTAACAATCATGTAATTCTTTACCATTATATATGCATCATTATTTCAAAAAAAAAAAAACATGCTCACGGACAACATAACACACTTGCAGATCCACGAAGAAGAGAAGTAAGCTCGGTCTAAAGGTAGGTCTAGGTGTGCCGGAGATACAAGCTCATCTTGAAGATAAGATAGGTTGGGCAAAAACATTATCACGTCAAGCTAGCATTAAAATGATAATGAGTTTCCCTCCACTAGCTAGGATGATACAATTGTACAAATATATAAAATAGTATGACTAAGTCTCGGTTAGATGAGTGGTATCATAGTTACAAAAATCATAAGTTTAAAATCTATCTACCCACCACCGTAACTATAAAAAAATATATATAAAAGTGTAACATAGACGAACAAAGCGCACTAGCTACTTAAGGAAGGGAATCCCCTTAACAGCTCCTGGGCAGGGACCTGATCAGTGGATCACGTCACGGGTCTGCTGAGTAAAAGGTGGATGGGTGGGTAGCAGTGTGCGCAGAAGAAGGTGAAGACATATTAGAGTCGATCGAGAACACTTGTCCTTATGGATCAAACTTTAATAACCAAAAAGCTATAAGTAAAATTGTACACTAATGAGGTTTTGGTTGGGAATGGCTGCCCTGCTAGTTTGATTTGCTTATGACTGTTATAACGTTTTTGTATTTTGAAAGGTTGTAGAGGTGTTCAACAACTGGTTGCACTACTTGTTTAATTTATGTGTTGCGTTGTCATGATTGTGTTATACTATTTATGAAATGATAACTGATAAGTGAACCGTTTCAATACCCATAACCAGAGGCGGACCGAGGTTATAACTTGTGGGGGCACGTGCCCCCACAGGTTTTTGGAAAAATATAAGTATATATGTGTCTATGTATAGCAAAAATAAATAATAAATGTCAAAGATAACTAAATAATATAACCAAAATATGATGTTTTGACATTCAAAATAATGCATGTTCAAAATGTGGGTTGATGTTATCAGTTACTACAACTACAATTGAAAGAGCATCCCGTCTCATGAAATATATTAGAATGAGAAATGAACTGGTTGATGATAATCTAAACACTTATGTACAATCAAATATATTATTAGCCCATTAACAATAAATTATTATGTATCATTTTTAAATGATAAAAGACCCATATAAAGTAATTGTAATATAAATTTAATATAGTTTTTATTTAATTTTTAATATTTGGTTTGACAGATTGTTATTCGATAAAAAGTGTCCCACCAGAGGCGGATGAGGCTCCATTCCATGAAACTTTGAAAATTAGTTAAATAATCTTATAAATTTTTGAAAATAAAAAATAACATAATATTTTAAAGTGTGATAGTATCAAAAAAAATTTACTCCTGTAAACAAAATTTTTAGGTCCACAACTGGCCCCCACAGGTTTTAAATTCTGGGTCCGCCACTGCCCATAACTAATGTTTTGCGTCCAACTCATAAGTGATACTTACAAGTTAATAATAAACAAGAATGGGTGCAGTGCAGGCATCGTAGCTAGAAGTCATTACTGATATGGAGTGTCAAATGTGTAGTTAGGAAGGAAGGCAGCTGTATCACTTTATCCCAATCACATTATATGTATAAGTAATTAAGTCTTATAGTATAGCTTAAGCTGGAGTTGAAGAAGCTGTTACAAAATTTTACCTAGTTTGGGTGATCAGTTTGATTCCATTGAGAGAGAGGTTCCCACCACCAGTCCACATTCATCATCATCAATCATCATTGTAATTAGACGCAATTTCTTCGTTTGTATGATACTACTCCTATTTTTAATATAAGTCGTTTTGGATATGTACTGGACTGAAATTCTAGCTAGTACAGTATGCTCTCTGCGTAGTAGTACCTGACCAGACTGGACCTGCTGTATGCAGGGGCGGAGCCAGAAATAAAAATTGAGGAGGGCATACATAAAATTACAAATAATTAGGAGGATTTTTGTAAAAAATTTTTAAATTTTTTTTTTTTAGGGGATCCTTAGTTTGCTCCCTCCATCCCTCTTTAACTCCCCCATTGGCTGTATGTATGTATATACCTACCAGTACCAACGGCAGGCGGCAGCCCAGATCCATATGAATTAAACCAGTTAGCTTCACATTAGAAACAGAGCCGCGAGGTAAAACGGCAGGCAGTACATTATGAAGGTAGTGTTATACATCAGTCAATCATTATGCTCATTTCTCTTCCCCGTAGCTAGCTATATGGTTGCTGGTGTATTTAATATTCCATATTGCTGCTTCGTTAGATTGTGAAATGAATGCATTTGTTAATTAAATATGCTCAGCTCAGGTGAAGATTAAATTGGAGATGAAGAGCGAGAAGCATCGTGAAAGGCTAAGAAGGTTGCTGCACTGCTAGAGGTATTTTTTATACTTAACATAACATATTAGTAGTCCTGCCTTAATATTGTTTACAAAAACAAAGCAACCTCAGACAGGCCAAGTTCCGAACTAACTCCTACACAATGGAATCAACTGCATTCCTCAAACACACCAAAACAAAATAACGTGTGGTTTGATTTTAATATTTAATATATAAAAAAAATAATTTAAAAAATTAATTTTTTTATTGATATTTTATGTTATAAATTTACAAAATTTAGTTTTATGATATTATTTTATTTTATATATTTAATATTAAAGTAAAAAAAACATGTTATAAAACAAACAAGAACAACCAGTGCAATGAATAAATAGAGGACCACGACAAGTTATACTATAAATCATACTAAAATATTTATTTAATACATTAGCGTACCACATTATTCAAATCCCTAAACTAATTCATGACCTGCTACAGTAACTCATTTGAGGGCTCTGTGAAATCTCGTGCCATGCAGGGGGATGCCTCATGTTTCAACAACAATAAGCTCTCCTTATACGGACCAATATACATAGGCATATAGATGTAATTCCTTAACAAAAACTTTCAACTTATCAGTATCCAAATCGTATGACTCCAAACATTTGATTCCCCATAACACTACACCGTGCTTTCGTAGTGGTACTGTTACATAAAAGGTTTCTGGCAGTTCATACCCATCTGATTAGGTCGTCTTTTTTCATCTCTTTGGTACCTTATACTCCAACAAACTCTGGAGTCTCACTTCCTTCAAACGCAACAAAAGATCTCTCTTTCGCCCATATTATGATTTTACATTGAAATTCCACCAATAATCACAAGTTGATTCGGGCAAAACAATGGATTTTCTTCCTCCGCGCCTCATTAGTTGCTTCAAAAGGTAAAGGCGTACATGAAAACATGTTGGAATTTAGGTGGAATGATATAACACACAATTTTCTAACTTGATTTTGTGAGCGCACCTGCTCAAAATGATCTCCGATCCAGTGTGCCGATCCACCAATACCAGTACCAGAGTAGTCCCACAACGACATTCTGATAGGGGATTCATGGCTGACTTTACTCTCCGCCATGAATAGGATTTTAGTGAGAACGTGAACTAAAGATGCAGAAGAGAATCTGATTTGAATCGAAAAAATAACGATAACGGATCATAATCACTTTGTAATCATCACTGGATGCATCAAATAGTAAACACAGCCGAACATTCTGGAGGTTTTGTAGCTTCGGATGGTATCAAAGAATCAGGAAGCGGAGGCGGATGAAGGGGTATTGATTTATGAATTGAAGGGTTCCAAAGGATAATGTTGACGTTCATAATATAGTTACCACGTGAATAGTTATAATCCCTGCGAAGCAAAATAAGACCGTCTACCTCACCGCAGATCCGCCACCATGAGGGATCTTCACATGGGAATTCAATCTCCTCCAAAACTTCGGATATGTTTTGAACTGGCGGTGAACCCAACGACGGGGACGATCTTGACGGGGAAAATATCTGGCTCGCCCACGTTTTACTTTTCCTTTTTCAAGTTTTACTTGTTTTTCCCAGAGGATAAGGGAAGGATTATGGACATTGTTGGGGCTGTGTCTGAGGTGGAGATAGATAAAGTTTGAGTTTTCAATTATGGATTTCCATAATCTCGACACTGATCTAAATCGTAGAAGTACTATTACCGGGAGGTAGGAGAGGATCTCAACCCACAATTCCGATAGAAAATAGCCATTAAAACAGCTCTTAATTGTTTTCATCGTTGGAGGCGTGAAGATGATGAGAGGGCAAGACGGCAGCTAGAGCACTTTATAAATTGATGTAGATAATGACCTAATAAATTGTGATTTATTCGATAAATAAATATTTACAGTATAACATAAAAGTTCCAAAACTTTTTATATTATAGTTATATTTTAAAATTTATTTTATTTTGAAAATAATTGATAATTGGACATAATAATTAAAAAGATCTAATATTGTGTCATACATTTAAATCTTATAAGAATAAAATAACAATATAAATTAATTATCGTTCAAGAAAAGTATTTTTGGCATGGACTTGTGTTTACTACCTGAACTATTCTGGATTGCATTGCAGCCATATGAATAAACGGTTGAGATTATATCAATTTTTTAAAAAAAATTAAATTGAAACAGATACAGTGGACAGTAAGTTCCTATACTTGGGGGGAATATATCGTTTATTCGGTCTTCTATGATAGTTAGTTCCTATTTTTAGAATGGTCGTTCACCTCAACATGCGTTTTTCTTCTCCACCTTCTTCGTTATCAGTTTCGCGGGTAGGATTAGGAAACACCTGCAATTTCTATCCATATAGAGGCGCATCGTTCATCCACCTTGTGTTCATCGGTGAAGCTCCAGCAACCTCGTACATCTTTTTCTGCTATCGTCCTTCACATAATATAGTCTCTGTAATGCTCTATGTGATTTTGGTATGATTTGATTAACTGCTAGGTGATTCATTAAGTTATCAGTTGTACTCTATTACACGGTGTATAATAATCTCTATGTGATTTGAGTATGATTTTGGTACTTTGTTTGTAAGAAACATGTATTAATATATAGTGAAGCAGGTACTTTATGAAAAAAAATTTAGTATGTCATCATCTATTCTTTTTAATTATAAACTTTAGTCAATGAGATATTATAATAGTAATGGTAAATAAAGTGTAATTATCATATATATTGCTTCGGGTAGAAGATATTATATTCCACTACTACGTGGCTTGGTCGGTAGTGGAGTGGTATCCTTGACCAAAGGTCTTGGGTTCAAAACTCATCACTGTCGTATTGCGAGAAAGGTTTATTTAGAACCTCAGTATCGCTCTTAAGCTGAACTTTCAGCCGCTTATCAAAAAAAAGAACAGCAATATCGTTTGAAAATTTGGTCAAGAATTTATGAAAATCGGTCGGGAATTCTAATTGCTCACGGACTCCCGACTAAAAGGCAACGGTCAGTAAAGTACTAGTCGGGAAATTACTCCTGATTGAAAAGTTAATCGGTCAGCAAATTATCGACCGATGTCCCAATGGTTTTTGTGGTCATTATATCCCGACCATTTTGTCGTCACTAATTCCTGACTGATCAATGACAACTTACCGACCACATACCTCAAGACTATTTCCCGACCGAAACACATTAACGACCACTTTTTGACAGAATTTTCGGTAGGGGATCTATTTATAAACAAAACCAGTAAACCTGAAAATTTCTGTATAAATCACCAACAACTAATGACAACACCTGTCTAATGCTCAATAAATTCAATCTCATTCATGTCTCATACCTGCTAACAAGGTAGTTTCACCTGCTACTAAGATCAAATCTAAACCAACAATGCTCACAGCTTCATTACCAAGCAAAAGATCGAATATTATATGATTATATTAAGTAATCTAGAGTATGGATACAAAATATATAATAGCCTATTAATGAACTGAAAGATCAAATCCCTGATAGATTGAGGTTCAAAGAAATGAAGGCAAAAAGTAGTACTGATATATCTTAGTATCACCACATACAAAAGTACAAATCACTAAGTTTTATTTCTTTAAGTAGCACCACTTGTATCAGCATTTTGTGCAGTAGAAGAGGATGTAGCAATACGTACACCCATGCCAGACATCATCGCTTCCATCCACTGTTGAATTCAAGCTTCCATATCAGTTTGTGCCTTCAAGTGAGCATTCATCTGAGTCTCCATCTGAACTTGCAGCTGAGATTGAAATTGAGACTCCCTTTCCCACATCTGAGTTTGCATTTGCAACTCTCTTTCTTGCATCATAGCTTGTAGCTGATTTTCTCGCTCTTGCATCTGCATCTTCATATGCACCTTCACTTGAGCAACTTCTCTAGCAAGAGTGTCTTGAAACTCTTGTGATTCTAAAAAGCCATGTTGTGTCATCGAGTATTTACTGCCAGCATTCAACTTAGGCTAGTAGATAGGCCCACAAGTGCCCAAACCAAACACGTTTTGTTTTTTCAACCCATCAGCAGCATCTAAAAATATCTCATCCTCGTTGACACTTTGTACTTCCAAAGCACCTTTTCTACTCGTTGATTTGCAACATTCAGCTTCTCTTGATAATATTCCTTTAAAAGCATATAAAATTACAAGTAAGTCATTAAATATATACTTGAATATAAGGATGTAAATATATCTCATAATAATACACCAAAAGTAGAGTTACACAAACCATTTGGGATCTATGATCAGTCCACTCATGATTCTCTTTGTCCTTTCTTTTCATGTGAGTGTACTTGTGCAATTCAAATGCATTCGGCTTCCTACCAATCTTTACAGTCTTTTATTAAAAGGAAGTGATATCACATTAGCAAATCAAAGGATAATGCAATAACGAAAAACAAAATTGCAATACAGATATACTTTCCAATATTGTGTATACAGAGGGCATCACATTGATCATTGTAATTCAGCAGCAGCTTATAAACACAAAACAAAACTGCAATACAAATGACTGATCTACAAAATTCAACAGCAGCATTTCTTTATTTTTGCTTTTGTAATATCATGTATACAGAGGGCAAGGTTGGTATAGGTATAACAAACAGCAGCAGTAAAAATATATGAAAGAAAGAATACACAAAGATTGTAAAATTTTCTTTGTTTGTTAGGGGGTGAATTCATATCTTTCCACATTCTGAGTGGTACAAAAAACAGAAACACAAACCTTATAAACAAATAAAACAAACAATAGAGAAAGAGGCCATTGATCCATCGAGGTAAGCGACACTTAGCAGCTGATATACAGCAACCCCAAGTGCTAGCGACACACGGCAAGGAGTATGTTGAATTACTCGATGGATAGTAACATTTTTTATGGAATTCTACTGATTACATACAGACAACGAAGGCAAACAGAGACTTCTACGAGCAGACACACAACAGCTATGTCATCACACTGATCGTTGAATATACTTTATATTACCAAAACAAATTTGCGCCAGAATCCTACCTATATAGTTTCAGCATTGACGGAGTGTAGAAAGATAAAACATATATAAACATAACAAGCTTCAATTGAAGGTGATGATCATATATATTTTAAAAAATATTTAACATTAGATTTAGGGATAGTGGACTAACCAATGTCTTTTGATGTGCAATCATAGACCGTGAACCACATGAATGCTTAGACATTCCCGTTCCCGGTCCACATTTCTCAGACTTATGATTTCTAGAATTCTGTTTGCACTTCATCTTGTAATTTACATCCTTCCATTTTTCTTACCATGATGCCCATACTTCCTTTGTAACACATGGACGAGGTTTACGGTTTCGAATCCTCATCTCCCACATCGCATTTTTAATGAATGAAAAACCTAGCGGTGACTACGGATGGGTATGTATTAGCTAAAAGGTTGTTTAATTTTACGTAAGTCAATCATATCCATTAACTTGTAGGTAATGATGCCTTTTTCATTCTTGACAAATCTTCTAATGAGTGTAGAGATTTAGTGCGTTATAAATATAAACAGACAGGAGTAGACAAATAGATTAGAGGGAAACAGATGGACAAGACGGGGCATAGTGTAGAGATTTAGTGAATAAAACGACCTAACAGTGACTACGGATGAGTATGTATTAACTATAAAGCTGTTTAATTTTACTTTAGTCAGTCATAACCATTAAGTTGTAGGTAATGATGCCTTTTGCATTCTTGACAAATCTTCTGATGAAGTGTAGAGATTTAGTGTGTCTTAAATATAATCAGACAGATTAGGCATGTAGATTGCAATCCGACTATTATACAACCGGTTGTACAATGTTTATGTACATTTTCGAACAATCTTCACAATTAATTTGAACAACCATCATATAAAGTTGAACAATTTTCATAATAACTCATGTAACTTTTGCATCAATATGAACAATCAATACAAAAACTTGAACAACGTTTGAACTTAAAATAAACGGTTGCGCGATACTCATTGTACAACCGATTGTACAATAGAATTTGCCGTAGATTGAACGGAAACGGATGGACAAGACGGGGCATAGTGTAGAGATTTAATGAATGAAATGACCTAACAGTGACTACGGATGGGTATGTATTAACTATAAGGCTATTTAATTTTACTTTAGTCAGTCATATCCATTAAGTTGTAGGTACTGATGGCTTTTGCATTCTTAACAAATCTTCTGATGAAGTGTAGAGATTTAGTGTGTCGTAAATATAAATAGACAGAAGTAGGCATGTAGATTAGAGGGATTCAGATGGACAAGACGGGGCATAGTGCAAAGATTTAATAAATGAAACGACCTGACAATGACTACGGATGGGTGTATGTTAACAAAAAACACAGCTTGAGTTTAATTTAGTCAGTCATATCCATTAAGTTGTAGGTATTGATGGCTTTTGCATTCTTAACAAATCTTCTGATGAAGTGTAGAGATTTAGTGCGTCCTAAATATATATAAACAAAAATAGACAGGTATATTAGAGGGAAACAGATTTTTTTTTTGATCAGGGGGCTACATGAGTAGCTATGTAACCATTACATGGTTTAATCAGCTGAGGTTTTCACCCCGCCAAGGTTTAAAACAAGAGTAAACTAACTGAGAAAAAGAAAGAAGAAAAAAAAGATAACTTGCCGCAACACATATCCAACTTAGATTATACACTGACCCCTCAAACTTGAAATAACCAGGTGCACTCCTAGATCCTTGTTGTTTTTTATTCCTTTCGCACCATGCACATCAATTAGATCCAGGGCATGCTCCCAAAACCGTTACTGACCATGGCTTCCCACATACCTTTATTCATCTTCACTAAGCCTTGTAATTAGGAGCCTTAGGGTTGAAACCACCTAGCAAGTGTTCATCACTTTGAAATTGTTTGCCACTGCCCTTCTAAGTATGCGGTCAATGTTTGCCAGGGACTTGCTAGGGTACGGATAGTTTATACGGAGGCGCTGACCATATTTAAAACATTTCCTTGCTTCCGCTGACACTTTACATCTTGGTTTTTTGTGTTTCCTGTTCCGAACATGCTGATGAGCTGATTTTTGTGGGCCAGTGATTTCCGGAGAGAAATCCACATGTAACTCAATTCTATCTAACGAGTCTCCTATCACCGGGGTAGGCCTACCTTCATTTGGAATAATAGGTGACCCGAGACATATTTCCTGTCTATCCTCCTCACTAGAGCACGAGGAATATATAGAGCAACCTGAGCTGGAACTCTCGTGACTTGGGCTAGCTCTTTAATATTGTTGGCATCAGGCGAAGGAAGCGAGGGGGGGGTCTGCACGCGGCTCCTCCTCTTGTACATTGGGACGCAGGGGAATAAAAGCATCGTGGCCAGGTTTCCAATTATATCTCATATTCTCCACCCATGTATCAATGCAATTGTTGCTTCCCAATAAAATACTAGCTTTTTCCATACAACCGTACTTCCCCTGACCTGACCATTTAAAATATTGTTTGAGGCCTTCCATAACTCCACGACAGCACCTATGATTTGAATAACCTTTTCCACGTTAATACCATAAAGTGCATCGACTCCAGGCACCGCGACGGTTGCAGTACTGTCCCCTTTGAATGTTGCCAGTTGTCGGCTGTTGTCCATGATTCCCATGCATGTTTTATCATTACCGTTTATTAATCCACATCCTTTTCCTTGCGACTCTTCGATTCTCTCAATTGTATCCATTCTGCTTCCTTCCGTCACGTTACTACCATGGTGTCCCTTGAGTTTGAATACAGCAGTTGAACTTCCCGCCAATCCTCTGTCTTTCGGGGCCAGCAATTGATCATCATTCTTACCTTGTTGATTTGCTAGTTTTTCACTCAAGTCCTCTGACCACACTTCAATCACCCTATCACCCCTATTGAATTGTCAAATAAAACCTCAATCTCCTCGTTGATAATACTGAACTTCTTAGTTGAGATCGTAGCGAACACCTCTAAGTTTTTTGGCAATTTTGTCATGTCAGTCTCTATTTCCTTTATGCTTCCCACTCTTTCTAGAATACTCCTAACTGACGCTTCGCTCCATGCTTGAGGCGGGATCCCTCTGATTGCTACACTTACTAGCCGAGATGGTGCAGCTTGGTTCTCTGACCATGATTCAATGACCCAGGCTTGTGACCATTTTTGGCCTTGTAAGAACCGACGTTTGCTGTCCTCTTCACAAAAGACAACAATAAACTCAAAGGCTGATATAGAGATGATGTGTTCTACCTCTTTATGCACGGGGCATAGTGTATAGATTTAATAAAAATGCTTATACAAAATGAGTGTTCTTTACTGACTAGTTAAACAGACAGCATAAACAACGCTTACACAATGTAACCGTTCTTTTTAGACATTTATAAACAACGTTTTGTTGAATAGGCATTTTTATATTCGTAGTATTCGCGCCTGAACATTGTTCTATAAATTCGCCGTGCACATAAGTCGCCCTTGGGTGCATGTACCCTATACGAGCTACAACACTCAATTTCAGCCGATGAAACTAAATGGCGAGATTGAATAGGGCCAATTAACACACCCAAAAAAAAGGAAGAGGATAACATCAGACACAAAAATAAACAAATACTCCTTCCTACTCAAAATATAACCCTGCTTTTTAAGTATTTATAAAAAACTTTTTGGTGATCTTTATATTGGTAGTGTTCGCGCTTGAACACTATGCTATATAATCGCATGATGTTCTACAGGGTAGCCATATAATACGGGATTTCATAAGAATAAATTATATTAGATTGAACCTTGGTTAACATCTACATGATGTTTTAACCTGGTGTTGCCTGATCACTTGCATGGGAACATGTAAGACAGCCATACAGACCGATCGTCGGTCAAATTGCAAGAAGTAGTAATTAAGTCGCCATTGGGTGACATGTATCCCAGACGAGCTACAGGACTCAATTACCGCCAATGAAATTTAACAGAAAGTAACATCAGACACAAATAAATAAATTAAAAAAATATTGTAATAAAAAATGCTTACACTTTGAAAGTAAAACGATAAAACATCAACTCTAATAGAGATCCCACGTTTTCAGCAAGTTTACTTTTCTTAGAAATAACAAATTAAAAAATATTTTTACATAAAGGGGCCGTTCTATAGTGAGATTAATCTCCTGCAGATTTCAAACGTCAATATTCCTGCGTTTGGAATTCATCTGCTTGTGAGAGATGGTGTGGACCCAAACAAAAAAGTTATCTAATTAGACTATGACATGTGTTAGATTAATCTAGGGAGAAAAATAAAGGTATGTATCGAACACCGCCAAACTATGTAGCATTACAATAGAATGATTAACCCGCCTTGTAGTATTAATAGAAAGGCATTTTCTTAGCTACAGGTAGGCCTGGCAATTTGGGTTGATGGGTCGGGTTGATATCAACCCTAACCCAACCCATTTAAAATATCATAACCCAACCCAACCCAAAAATAGATGGGTCAAAAAATCATGACCCTAACCCAACCCGTATAAAATCCTTAAACCCTAACCCAACCCACCCAACCCATTTTTAAGCAAACGATAAACCATATTACCTAACACAACCATAATGTCACATTATATGCGATTAAATTGTACTCCCTTATGTTCTCAATAGATGTTTTTGTTTTTAAAATAAAATGTTTTGGTTATTTTTACCACTTACTTCCCACATTAACCATTTTTTTCTTACACCCACAACTCTTCTATTCCCTATAGAAAAGTAAGGGTACAATAGTCCACAAATTGTCTTCTTAATTTCCATTTGTTGTGCTAAAAATCAACTATTAAGAACAGGATTGAGTATACATTTAGTACAATAGCTACTTTGATATACCACTTTTTAAAGTACAAAAGCTACTTTTCATAACCCCTGGATAGCATTACATAACATATTTAATTGATATTATCTCATCCGTTGGATAGCATTTGGACCACTTTTCACAATACAGTAGCTACTTCTTGAACTTACTAGACATAAAGTACTATACTTATCTTGTTGTATGATATCATTCACAAACATATACATCTTCTATGTTTTGTCACCCTTTACACCATCTAAACATATCAGTTGTGTGGTATCATTCACAAAAAGCCAAAAAACTTATAGCATTCACAAAAACAGCATCCTGAAGTAGGTACATTCACATCATCAGTTGTAGAGCTGGTTGAGTCAAACTAAACAAATAAGATGTGAAGTCTAAACTCTCAAATAATTGTTTGATTTGCAGAGCTGGTTGGACCGTTTATCTGATTAACATAATGAAGTGTGTGATATTTTTAAAGGTTGGATAGTCCAACTGGACTTGGACTAATTGGAAAATATTTTCTACTTAAGGCTAACATAAAGTTTGGTCTGAAAGTAATATATATGTACATTAATATTTTTGTTATTAACAAATATATTTTCGGGTTTCAGGTTGGGTCATGGGTTTGGATCTCTACCCTAACCCAACCCACAAAATTGGCTTTTGACCCTAACCCAACCCAAAACATAAATGGGTCAATAATCAAGACCCTAACCCGTAAATTTTGGGTTGGGTTTCGGGTTGGGTCAAAATTGTCAGATCTAGCTACGGGTGGATATAGCTAGCTGACTTCATCTAGGAGGCTACAGTGTTTTTATTTCTTTCTTTTAGTGCGCGCATCGGATTTAGGTTTCTTTTTTCTTTTTTCTTTTTTTCTCTTTACGTTGCGCTAGAGGTTTTTTTTATTTATTTAAAATAAACGCGCCTCTTGCGCGGTTTTTTTTCTTTTTTAGATTTTTATTATTTTTTTACCATAAAATTTTAAATTATTGTAACTTTTGATATATAGGTCCAAAATGAAAAACAATTATATCATTGTTCATATAAATTCAAGCTCTTCAAAACAAGACCAGCCATGGATATGTTTTGACAACTTTGAAAAAAATTATTTTTACATGTATAAGCCGTTCTATACTTTAATGTGAGGATGTATGTACATATTTTAATGTGAGAATGTACATGTTTTAATGAAACGATGTACATGTTCAAATGTGAGAATGTACATGTTCTTTAATGAACATTTGTACATGTTTGTATGACCACCCTAAACCCGCCACTGCAAACCCTAAAAATGTCTTCGACGTTTTTTAGCTATCCTAGAGTGGTTTTTGGGGGTGTTTTGGGATAGGGTAATCTATTTGGAATTTGTTTCGTACTTTATATTATAGCAACTAACTCAACAGGTTTTAGGGTTTGTGGTAGCGGGTTTAGGGTCGTTAGACCCTAAACCCGCCACTGCAAACCCTAAAAATGCCTTCGACGTTTTTTGCTATCCTAGGGTGGTTTTGGGGGTGTTTTGGGGGGTAGCGTAATCTATTTGGAAACTGTTCTATACTTTATATTGTAGCAACTAACTCGACAGGTTTTTACGGTTTGTGGTCGTGGGTTTAGGGTCGTTAGACCCTAAACCCGCCACTACAAACCCTAAAAATGCCTTCAACGTTTTTTTAGCTTTCTTAGGGTGGGGGTTTTAGGGTGCGTGGGGTTAGGGTAATCTATTTGGAAGCCGTTCTATACTTTAATGTGAGGATGTATGTACATATTTTAATGTGAGAATGTACATGTTTTAATGTGACGATGTACATGTTCAAATGTGAGAATGTACATTTTCAATTATGAGAATGTATATGTTTTAATGAACATCTATACATGTTTGTATGACCGTCTGTACAAGTGTTCTTCCTTATATGTACATGTTTTAATCTAAGGATGTACATATTTAATGATTCGTATAGGTTTATATGACTATCTATATGTTTTTAATGTGAGGATGTACATGTTATTACGTGAGGATGTACATGTTTTAGTGAACTGTTGGGGGTAAAACCTAACGACAAGTGTACCGGTCAATTTCTAGCAAGTTTTAATAGAGAGAATTCCCTAAGTATCGAACCAGAGGAGGCGATGTGTCTAGTTTAAATCTTTATTAAGCAAATTAAAACAGGAAATTGGGGTTTGATTTGATGATGATTAGAAACTGTAAACATAATGCAAACAATAACAAGCAGGAAAATAAATGTTGTGAAACTGATTTGGAAAAGAGATCCCGGTTTACTACTGCACCCTAAATCTGTGATTCCTATCCCTTTGTGATTTATAAGACAATTCTGAGTAAAACCCTAGAACAAAGATAATTTACCTCCGGTCTCCCGCCTTAGCAAATACTAGTTAGCAAAGACTGAATTTTAACTCTCGTTACAAACCACTGTTTACTAACCGCCTTAAGAACAATCTAGTTTATTGGTCAATTAGCTATTTAGAGGAATTACCGTCTCTAAACTAACGGTTATTTTCCTGTAATCGATTGAAAGCCGCAGTCGTCACATATAAGCTAACAAAATACTAATCTTTATAATTGGCCAAATTATAACGATTAAAGAAATTAAGCAAGGAAAATAACTTTACTCAATCGAACTGCATTAAATCACAAAGGAACAGGAATAGTCAATTTAGGGATACATAGCAAACCGAAATCTAAAGGAACTACTCAGCCATTGACATGTTTACAATAAGCTCAATAGTAATAGAGAACAAGAAGAAGAAACTCTGTTCTGAGACTTCTGGTGAAGTCTCCGTGGTGGACTCCTTTATGTGCTCTGCTCCAAACTCCAAACGAGACTCAAACTCTCAAACTAATTCTCTCTGTGTTGTATCGTGACTAATTGTGGTCTCTGTAAGTAATCCTTCAGGTTGGCCAAAACTCCTCCTTTTATAATAACAAGAATCTATCTTTAATCTATCTCCAATATAATCTAAATAATCGACTGCTAAAAGATATACTAACATATATATAAGAGATATTAAAGATAGAAAACCAATTCCGTTTATCTCCGTAATATCTGGCGCTCCGCTTATATTGGTCCGGGTTTCAAACCATATGCAAACCCGGACCAAGTCTGAAAAGAGCAGAAGGTTCTGCGACAAGGTGATCCGGGTTTATAAACCCAGCTGCAAACCCGGACCCTCTATAAAGCACAACAATGGTGAATGAAAATCTGTATTTGACTCTGGTTTGACTTCCCATGTTGCTCTAGCCTCTAAATCTTCATTTAAGCACTTTGTGAGTATATTTATCCTGAAAACATATGAAATCGATCATTGGAGACAATATAACAATGAAGAGTAATTAAAGCATTAAAGAGGAAAGTTAATGTCATAATGTAGAAAATTAAGCATGAATTAGTCTAGTAAACTTAGACAAATTCCTGACTTATCATGAACATTTGTACAGGTTTGTATGACCATATGTACAAGTTTTTTTTATGTTCTGTGTTCCATACATGTAAAAATATTTTTTTTAAGTTGTCAAAATATATCTATGACTGGTCTTGTTTTGAAGAGCTTGAATTTATGTAAATAATGATATAAGTTTTTTTCATTTTGAACTTATATATTAAATGTTACAATAATTTCAAGATTTTGTGATAAAAAAAAACAAAATCCAAAAGCAAAAAGCGGGGGGCGCTTTGAAAAAAAAATCGAAAGTAGGGCGCGTACTCGGACCAGGATGTAGCCATATGTGGCTACATGCACGTGTAATAGAAATTGCTAATTGCAGAAAAGTATTACTCCCTCCGTTCATTAATATCTGTGGTCTTTCCCCTCGTCTCGTCCTCCCTCCTTTAATCTCGGTGGCGAGCTTGACGGTGGTCTTGGGCGTCTTCCCTCTCTGAAGGCGTCATTCTTTACCGGCGCCGGCGCGCGGTCTTCTTTACCGGCGCCTGTGCCGAGTTCCGGTCTTAAAATTGCCATATCTTCTTCGTTATAGCTCCGTTTTACGATCCGTTTGCGCCGACGCGTTCGTCTTTTTGTCTACTTTGTCATGGTATACTTTGCTGATAATTTTTATGAATATGTATTATTTCTTCTTAAGCACAACATTAACTATCATCGACGTCTTGTTCGAAATTGCCTATCAACCACTTATTACATGTCCGTTGAAGAAGAATCTATTTGAAATTCATTGAAATTTTCTATCATTTCCACCAATTTCACGTCCATTGACGAAGAATCTATTTGAAATTATCAAAATTTCCTATCAATATCAATATTAACTATCATTATCGACATTAACTATCATTGACTTCTTATTCGATAGTAAAACGAAGCAGGGCTGAGGCGGACCGTAGGGAACACAATGCACGCTACAGGGCTAGTACGAGGAGACGACGTCCCCCGACTTGATTAGTGCAAACACAGACTTGATTAGTGCAAACACATTTGGATTTCATGTACTGGTAGTCAACAAAATTGTTAATTGTTCTGGGATTTAAAGTGATGCGTGTGTCGAATAAGTTGTAACATTATGAGAAATGACATGCGAACAATGTTGTTTGAAAATGAAACTCCGAAATAGAATCGCTTTTGAAGTCCTGAAAATATGTTACAAAGATGTATATATTTTCACTTATTATAAAAAAAACCTTTTAGGAGCAATCTCCGACGACAAACCGATCTCACTTTAGAAGTATTGAAAATATGTTTCAAAGATGTATACAATTTCATTTGTAAAAAAAACATCTTTTTGAGCAATCTCTGACGACAAACCGATCTCGTTGTTCTTAAAAGAATTCACTAAATAGAATCCACGAGAATCATGATACACTAAAGGGCTAACGCACCCACAATTAGCACTAAAACCTAGACTAATTCCTAACGCCATTGTTGATCCTCTCACTTCTCCTGTCAAAATGTATCAGATTTCTTCTTTTCCTCTACCATGTACCCCCCAATTAGGGTTTTTGTGTTAGTCATTTGAATTGTTAATTGTTCTGGGATTTAAAATGATGCATGTGTCGAATAAGTTGTACCATTTACCCTCCAATTAGGGTTTTCATGTTAGTCATTTGAGGATTGTGGAATGCATTTCGGGCATCAGTTGTCGAAATGAATTAATTAGTGGAATCGGTGGAAATGATAGACAATGTTAGTGTATATGGAAAATCCCTGCTGTTTAAAACTAAAAAAATAGACATTTACTGCACACTTTGAAGTCTTGATCTTCTTTAGTCTTTCCTCATCGCTCTTGCAGTCTAGTAGAAGATCGTCAATATGAAGTAGTTCATGTTTGTCGTCATCATTTACTGCACACTTTGAAGTCTTGATCTTCTTTAGTCTTTCCTCATCGCTCTTGCAGTCTAGTAGAAGATCGTTAATATGAAGTAGTTCATGTTTGTCGTCATCATTTACTGCACACTTTGAAGTCTTGATCTTCTTTAGTCTTTCCTCATCGCTCTTGTAGTCTAGTAGAAGATCGTTAATATGAAGTAGTTCATGTTTGTCGTCATCATTTACTGCACACTTTGAAGTCTTGATCTTCTTTAGTCTTTCCTCATCGCTCTTGCAGTCTAGTAGTAGATCGTCAATAGAACTATTGTTTTGAACAATCTCCGACGACAAACCAATCTCGCATTTGAAGTATTGAAAAAATGTTTCAAAGATGACATTTTTTGAGCAATCTCTGACGACAAACCGATCTCGCTTTTGAAGTATTGAAAATATGTTTCAAAGATGTATACATTTTTATTTGTTATAAAAAAACATTTTTTGAGCAATTTGACGACAAACCGATCTCGCTTTGAAGTATTGAAAATATGTTTCAAAGATGTAAACATTTTCATTTATTATAAAAAAACACATTTTTTGAGCAATCTCCGATGACAAAACCGATCTCGCTTTTGAAGTATTGAAAATATGTTTCAAAGATGACATTTTTTGAGCAATCTCTAACGACAAACCGATCTCGCTTTTGAAGTATTGAAAATATGTTTCAAAGATGTAACATTTCATTTGTTATAAAAAAATTACATTTTTTGAGCAATTTCTGACGACAAACCGATCTCGCTTTTGAAGTATTGAAAATATGTTTCAAAGATGTTTCAAAGATGTATACATTTTCATTTGTTATAAAAAAACATTTTTTTGAGCAATCTCCGACGACAAACCGATCTCGCTTTTGAAGTATTGAAAATATGTTTCAAAGATGACATTCTTTGAGCAATCTCCGACGACAAAACCGTTCTCGCTTTTGAAGTATTGAAAAATATGTTTCAACGATGACATTTTTTGAGCAATTTCTGACGACAAACGATCTCGCTTTTGAAGTATTGAAAATATGTTTCAAATGACATTCTTTGAGCAATCTCCGACGACAAACCGATCTCGCTTTTGGAGTATTGAAAATATGTTTCAAAGATGACATTCTTTGAGCAATCTCTCGACGACAAACCGATCTCACTTTTGAAGTATTGAAAATATGTTTCAACGATGACATTTTTGAGCAAGACGACAAACCGATCTCGCTTTTGAAGTATTGAAAATATGTTTCAAAGATGACATTCTTTGAGCAATCTCCGACGACTAACCGATCTCGCTTTTGAAGTATTGAAAATATGTTTCAAAGATGTATACATTTTCATTTGTTATAAAAAAACATTTTTTGAGCAATTTCTGACAACAAACCGATATCGCTTTTGAAGTATTGAAAATATGTTTCAAAGATGTTTCAAAGATGTATACATTTTCATTTGTTATAAAAAACACATTTTTGAGCAATTTCTGACGACAAACCGATCTCACTTTTGAAGTACTGAAAATATGTTTCAAAGATGACATTCTTTAAGCAATCTCCGATGACAAACCGATCTCGCTTTGAAGTATTGAAAATATGTTTCAACGATGACATTTTTTGGCAATTTTGATGATTGTCAAATAAATTCTTCTTTAAAGGACATGAATTTAGTGGAATTGATAGGTAAGTTCGAACAAGACATCGATGATAGTTAATGTCGATACATCTAACTATTTAGATTGGTGTCCAATTCATCTGTTAATTAGAATAGAACATGCTTGATTATTTTACTATGGAATAAGAAGTTAATGATAGTTAATATTGATATTGATAGGAAATTTTGATAATTTGAAATAGATTCTTCGTCAATGGACGTGAAATTGGTGGAAATGGCAGAAAATTTCAATGAATTTCAAATAGATTCTTCTTCCACGGACATGTAATTAGTGGTTGATAGGCAATTTCGAACAAGACGTCGATGATAGTTAATGTTGTGCTTAAGAAGAAATAATACATATATCATAAAAATTATCAGCAAAGTATACCATGACAAAGTAGACGAAAAGACGAACGCGTTGGCGCAAACGGATCGAAAAACGGAGCTATAACGAAGAAGATATGGCAATTTTAAGACCGGAACTCGCGCAGGCGCCGGTAAGGAAGGGCCGGCGCCCGCGCGCGGTCTTCTTTACCGGCGCCTGCGCCGAGTTCCGGTCTTAAAATTGTCATATCTTCTTCGTTATAGCTCCGTTTTTCGATCCGTTTGCGCCGACGTGTTCGTCTTTTCGTCTACTTTGTCATGGTATACTTTGCTGATAATTTTTATGATATATTTTTTATTTATATAAGTATTTCGGAATCCTTTTTTACTTTTTTCAAACCACTTTTAATAAATTTTGCCTACATTAGCCCCTAAATTGGTCATTTTCTGACTGAGCGTATTGGAATTCCGACTATGCGTAATGAAATTTGGGGTCACCTCGTAATATATTATAAATTGTGGTTAAATATAGTAATTTATGAAAGATATTAAAGCAGGGGCAAGATCGTAAAGTTTTTTAAAATTCCGACTGTACGAAGTGAAAACACGACTGAGCGTACAAGTTCAGTTAAAGAACGCTTACCCAATGTAACCGTTGTTTTCAGTCATTTATATAAACAACGTTTTTGTGTATAAGCGACATTTACGTCCGTTGTATTCGCAAACACCCGACGTCATAAAAGCTGCCCAAATAAATAACGTTACTATATTTTTACTAGAAAAGAAGTCTTCTTTTTTTTCCACCGTTGTGAAATATACTGATAAAATTATATCCAGATTACGATGGTAACACTATAACACGGAAATTCATAGGAACAAGTGAAATTAGAGTGATAAACGGGGCTTGTAAAGTTATGAACACCTTGTACGATGTTTTTGGTGCTGATGCATGATCACTTGCATGGGAGCATGTAAGAAAGAGCCGGAGAGACCGATAATTGGTCAATTTACAGGAAGTAGTAACACACATGATAAATTCAATGATATGTTAACAAAAACATTTATACTTTCGATCTATTCATGAAAAAAGTTTGTTTGGTCATACGGGTTTTCATAGTGGCGATACTGAGTCAGATGCATTTATCACAAAATCAAAATGTGATTTCTCTATATTGTGATTGTCGACCACCTATCGTGTAAGTTAAGCCAAGTACCACTACAAAAAATATCACCGATACGACATTTTCTTAATCGGTGAGTAAAACAAATGAAATATTAAAAGGCTATGGCTATATATACCATAAGCACCTTTTAGTCTTGTTCATTTGATTTCATCAGTGTTTCCTAAAATTATATCAATGGAATAAAATATGTCAATAGTACAATGACTCATCCCTGCTTACTTGCAGGTTACACTCGTATTACCTTCAATGATAGATTTTTTATGCTTTTATAAAGAGGAGTAACCCGCTTCGGATCACAAGTGAGACCATCCCGCGTGTACCCAGCGTGTTAGCCTCGTATGTTCTGAAGATCTCATATGTCCCATTTTCTTTTGTTTCTCTGTATCATCTCAGTATACGGAAAAAAAGGGACGGTCCAAATCATCTGCAATCAAATTAGCATTAACTTATTAAGCAGGGGGAACTCAGACTATATCGTACCCCAAGCACCTTTTAGTGTCTGGTTCGTTTGATTTATTTGTCCCTTCCTAAAATTTGATTCGTAAATTTGAATATGGAAAAAGTACAACGTCTCATCCCCACTTGCTTGCGGCTACAGCTGTATATCCTTCAGTGATCGAATTTTTAATGTTTTTTACATAGGAGTAACCTGCTTCGGATCACAGATGAAACCCATATTTCTATATATAGATAGAGAGAGGGTGCTAGATTGTCGGTAAAATTATACTCCAACTTCCTACTGATACCCCTGGTATAGTATCAATCCCTAATCATATTTTGATTATTAATTGGAAAATATAATTTCTTTTACTTTGAATTAGTGACACACATAGTTACACGCATTATACCTTTGTATTACCTGTTGATTAAAAATATTTGTTTTTCCAACTACGGAATATACTCCGGGTAATCAAAATGATACTCTTACATTATCAGACGAGGGGTTGCGTCCAGTAACTCATTTACTTAATGACTAGAAGAGATTGATTCAACGACTTGATTATATAACCCCATTAAATTTTGTATGAGCAAACTGAAGTCCATGATTACCTGAAGTATACGCTAATACTACCAGTCTGTATAGAAAAACATTTTTTCCTAGGGCTGTAACTACGTACCTCCTTGGATTAGTATGTAATATTAACTGAATGAACATCCACGACAGTTCAAAGCACCAAACATTAGTGACTTCAAAATAATAACAAGAGGTTCTGTGACAATTAAGTTTATTACATATTGCAAAGTGTTTGCTCCTGAATCCAGGATCAAGTAAAATACAAATTTCAGTAGACCCGCAAAATAGCAGACAAGATCAGTTTTAGCGAGTAATCTTGACGCTCTACGCTATGGTTGATTGGGGAGTGGAAATGAAGGGTTACATACACTATTGAGTAGGGTTGTGAAATATGGGTAGTGATTGGTGGAAGGGTGGTACAGGCGCATCTGCATGTACACTGTTGTCATTGCATTGAGTTTCAATATTTCTATTTTTGTGTGGAAACTCCTTCCTTAGATGCGAAGCTCGATATCTTTGGTTTCTTATTTCAGCTTCAGATCATCTTCTCTTTCGATTCCTATAGGGATTTTGCCACTTCTTTATCCCAAACATAAATCGCCTCGGCCTAGTTTCACATAGTCCCTATTGATCTATAGGTTCACCATTGTCCTGACGTCCGCTTTCATAATAATCTATGGTGTACTTCAGAATCCCTTTAACCTCACCAATGACATAGATGTACAGACCGGGGTCCGAAGATGTGGTGGCAACCAATCGAACAGCGGTTGCTGTTAGGCGCTGATAGTGACATAGGAACGATGATGTTTCCGGCAGTGTTGCGTGAACCTCGTCATCATGTTGAAGAATGGTAGACCTTGCATTTAGCCGCCATCGGTTATTTATGTACACTTCGGGTAAGGTCCTGCAACTCAATTTACCCA
This sequence comes from Limonium bicolor, assembly GCA_023374045.1. Taxonomy (NCBI): domain Eukaryota; kingdom Viridiplantae; phylum Streptophyta; class Magnoliopsida; order Caryophyllales; family Plumbaginaceae; genus Limonium; species Limonium bicolor. Next base: position 145,373,637 of record CM041778.1, read on the forward strand.
TTGTGCCAAAAAGATCCATAAGTTTAAGAATATGATGACATAAGATACACATTTCCTCAAACAGACAACTGGTACATTTAATGACTATATTTTTCATCAAAACCAGCATGCACAACCCTTAGATCAAGCGCAGAATTGTCTATGTCCAACTTATACACTTTCCAAGCGTCTAACCCGCACTCCGTCGGTTCAGGAATGGAATCAGCGATGTAACCAATGTTGTGTTCCCTCTCGTAATGAAGTGCATTGAATATTGTAGGTGTGTACACACCGGTAGCGAATACCATCAAGGGGCACGATGCAAACGAGTTTGTAGTGTTCTTAGCTCTAGCTTTGAATTCCGCGTGATTTTCACGTATGTCATATTATTAAAATGAGGGAAAACTCAATAAGGCCGTGGTCAGGTTTCAGAAATGATTGAACACTATTGTTGATTGATTCATTGGCCTGCGTTGTGCGTATACAGGCGGTGAAGTACTTGTTGACCCATGCAGCCGACCAATGTTCTCTTTTCTTTTTTGTTCAAAGCATCCACTACACGGACTTAACATACCTAGGCCCCTGACCAGCACACTGCAGTTTAGACATACAACCATCCCATACCTTAATAAGTTTTGACTTGTCTTGGATCCCACACATCAGTAAACTTAGTGCCTTTGTTACATCACGTATTACAGCACTATGAGCGTTCTTCTTTGCATTCTGCCAGATTTTCCAAGAACAGAGCCCATGAAATGTGTTAGGGAGTCGAGACTGTAGCGCTGCTGACATAGTTGCATCCTGGTCTATGAATATCGTGACTGATGCCTTGTTGTCCATGCATCCAAAAAACGCTTCAAACAACCATTCAAATGAAGGTATTGTCTCGTCGAATATTAATGCGGCCCCGATAACGACTATTTGTCGGTGGTGATTAAACCCACTAAACACAACTGAGCAAGAAATGGACAAGGCACGTTATAGTGCAAGCAATAAGTACTGTAAAGAAAGCGGTATGTTTAATTATAAGCAACTATAACATAAATTCATGTTTATCGAATGATTGTAGGAAAAAAATCACCCATCAAGGTAGTGAGCAACAAGGGACGAAGATTGATAGTCATATACGAAAGAGTCACGGTACAATGATTCCTGGCCACTACCCGATTTCTTGCATGGCGAGATATATATGACAGGTAGCATATTGTCCATGTGAAGAGGATAAATACTGAATTATCTATAGGCTTGTACGCACTATTGGTGCAGAATGTCGTATCAAACGTGACAACATCACCAAACGGAGAATAATCTATTTTCATTCTGTAATTTGCCCATAAAATGTTTGCTATCAAGTCCTCGCAGTCATATTGTATGTCATAGTGAAATCCAGGAGTTTGCATTGCAGTATGCCTAAAGTACTCTTTGCAGGCATATGGCTTCAGACGTTGTATATTCTTCTGCCCCTTTGTGTGGAGATGGTTTTTAACATCAATTTTAGTACAACCAAGGTTCTGGAACCCACCTGCGCTGGTTGCAAGAATCTTGAATGAGGTGTCTAGCTGAACACCAACATTAGCATTCAACTTAGCATGCAGTCCAACTTCAAGATTGACAAGTCTATTTGATCGCATTAAATACCTTTGTGGTGCTGGCATTAGTACGTGTCCATTATGCTCGCCGACCCAATCTGTCATTGAATATTGTGCTTTGGTATTGCAGTAGTTGAGAATCATTCGAGCCTTGCACCCGCACCGTTTATCTACATTATGCCTCCGGCGCTTGTATTGCGGCTTAGTGATATCTAGAGCTAATTGCACGGAATATCCAAGGTGACTCTTGCCATCGACCAATCAAAGTCCTCTAGACAAAATCTCACACAAAGACAATTTCCGCTCAAACTCAAATAGAAAGAAGTTCGGCCCCAGCTTACTGAAACGGAAGTTGCCATATGAAACTCCAAGAGTAACATAGCCAGATCACCAGGGTCGACCCCAGGGTATCATCAAACTTGGACAGTTTTCCCAATAGACAACGTTCATAAAAATGGGTTGTCATTTCACGACTAGCCATGGATGGGTATCTTCTTGTGAATGTTTGAGAGAGAAGATTTTTCTAGATTACGCTAATGGGTATCAAAGAAAAAGAGGGGAAGGCGCATGGTCGTTGAATGGTGTACAGGCCAGTTTTTATAGACATTTGTGGCAGTTGAAAGGAACCGTCACATACTGAACACGTCTTAACCGAAGCGATATTTCTATTGAAGTGTAATGATTCACTGGATTGGAAAGATAAGTAGTACTCCCTCCGTTCAACAATAACTGTCATTTTAGAAATTTGCACACTTATTAAGAAAAGTAGGATAATGACGCATGTGCCCCTACTTTTAACTTTTCCATTTAGATAATAATTACTTTTATATTAAGTAGTAGGGGTAAAAGTGGAAAGAGGTGTGTCAAAAAACTAGAATGACAGATATTTTTGAACAAGAATCACATCCTAAAACGACAGTTATTGTTGAACGGAGGGAGTAGCACATAGAGACAACAGAATGGACTTTGACGATCGATGGGTACATATTTATCAGAGAGAGTTTTAATATTACTTTAGTAAGTCCCAACCAATAAATTTTTGGTAATGATGGCCTTTTTAAATGTCGACTCTCCTAATAAGTACTGCGTTGAAAATATGAATAGGAAGTCAGATATCGACAAGATGGTGTAAAAGTAGAAAGTATCAGAACGTACATAACAATGACTATGAATGGGTATATACAAACAAAAAGGCTTTTCAATTTTACTTAATTCTGTTGCTAGTGATGGCTTTTGCATTCTTGCCAAATGTTCTGATGAAGTATAGAGATTTAATGTGTTGTGAATATATATAGACAGCATGAGAAGAAGGGGATGAAGGGGATTAAGGGGATTATGTAGGGAGATTAGATGGAAACAGATGGCCAAGATGGGGTATAGTGTGAAGATTTAATGAATTGAAAGCGTACTAACAGTGAGTACGGATAGGTATATACTAACAAAAAAGCTGTTTAATTTTACTTTAGTCAACCACATTCATTAAGTTGTACGAAATGATTGTTTTTGCATTTTTCTAACTCTTCTGATGAAGTGTAATGATTTAATGCGTGGTAAATATAAATAGACAGCATAGGAAGAAGACGGAGAAGGCGAGTAGGCATGTAGATTAGATGGATACAGATATACAAGACGGGGCATAGTGTGAAGATTAAATGGCACAGATCAGAGCTTTCTTTATTATTTGTTTCTTCAATTCAGCATAATAAATAGGAAAGGAGAGACATGCAAAATCTTACAATCAAATTACTGTAACCTTCTAAATCAGGGGATACTTTGGTTTTAACCAACCCTTGGAAACTGGTAATGTCTTGCTTGTCTCAGTCATTCGTTGATTTAATATGTGTTAGATATAAATAGACAACATTGGAAGAAGGCGGAGAACGGCAGTATCACGGGGCAGTGTAAAGATTTAATGAATGAAACTCACTAACAGTGAATACAGATGGGTATATATTAACAAAAACGTCGTTTAGTTTACTTTAGTTAGTGACATACATTAAACTGTAGGCGTAACGATGACTTTTGCATTTTTTCCAACTCTTCTGATGAGATGGAATGATTTAATGCGTGGTAAATATAAAAGACGGCATAGGATGAAGACGGAAAAGGGGAGTGGACAGGTAGATTAGATGGAAACAGATGGACAAAAAAGGCATAGTGTGAAGATTTAATGAATGAAACGACCTAACAACGACTACGGATGGGTATACATTAACAGAAACGCTAATTAATTTTACTTTAGTTAGTCACATCCATTAAATTGTAGCCGTAACGATGGCTTTTTTATTTTTACTTCTGATGAAGTGTAATGATTTAATGCTCGGTAAATATAAATAGATATCATAGGAAAAAAGCGGAGAAGATGAGTAGGTAGGTAGATTAGATGTAAACAAATGGACAAGACGGGGCATAGTGTAAAGAATTAATGAATGAATCTACCGTTGTGAAATATACTGATAAAGTTATATCCCGATTATGATGGTAACGCTATAACACGAGAATTCATAAGAACAAGTGAAATTAGATTGATTAATGGGGCTTGTAATGTTATCAACACCTGCATGATGTTTTTACGTGCTGATGCCTGTTCACTTGCATGGGAACATGTAAGAAAGAGTCGTACAGACCGATCGTTGGTCAATTTGCAGAAAGTAGTAATACACATGATAAATTCGATGATATGGTAACCAAGACATTTATACTTTCGAATCTATTCATGCTTTGGTCATATAGGTTTTCATAGTGGCAATGTGGGTACATGTTGAATATATTTTGAGCTGCGCACATAAGTAGCCATTGTGTGGCATGTATTCCGGACGAGCTACAACACTCAATTTTTGGCGATGAAATTTTTAACGGAAAGTGAATATAGCCAATTTTTAATGGAAAATGAATATAGCCAATTTGCACCCAAAAAGAAAAGAGATGAAATAACACCAATAAAAAACAAAAAGAACTGTAATAAAACACGCTTATACAAAATAAGCGTTCTATACCGACACTATAAAGAACGCTTACCCAATGTAACCGTTGTTTTCAGTCATTTATATATATATATATATATATATTTTTTTGAAGCAAATTTCAGTCATTTATATAAACAACGTTTTTTGTGTCTAAGCGACATTTACGTTCGTTGTATTCGCGCCTGAACACCCGACGTCATAAAAGCTGCCCAAATAAATAACGTTACTATATTTTTACGAGAAAAGAACTCTTCCATCGTTGTGAAATATACTGATAAAATTATATCCAAATTACGATGGTAACACTATAACACGGGAATTCATAAGAACACGTGAAATTAGATTGATTAACGGGGCTTGTAATGTTATGAACACCTTGTACGATGTTTTTCGTGCTGATGCACGATCACTTGCATGGGAGCATGTAAGAAAGAGCCATACAGACCGATCATTGGTCAATTTACAGGAAGTAGTAACACACATGATAAATTCGATGATATGTTAACAAAAACATTTATACTTTCGATCTATTCATGAAAAAAGTTTGTTTGGTCAAACGGGTTTTCATAGTGGCGATACTAAGTCAGATGCATTTATCACAAAATCAAAATGTGATTTCTCTTTATTGTGATTGTCCGCCACCTATCGAGTAAATTAAGCCAAGTACCACTACAAAAAATATCACCGATACGGCATTTTCTTAATCGGTGAGTAAAACAAATGAAATATTAAAAGGCTATGGCTATATATATACCATAAGCACCTTTTAGTCTTGTTTAGTTGATTTCATCGATGTTTCCTAAAATTATATCAATGGAATGAAATATGTCAATAGTACAATGACTCATCGCTGCTTGTTTGCACTCGTATTACCTTCAATGATAGATTTTTTATTCTTTTATAAAAAGGAGTAACCCGCTTCGGATCACAAGTGAGACCATCCCGCGTGTACCACTAGTAGAAAAAGAGTCATTTTCGGCGGTTCTTTTGGGCCTTTTTCGGCGGTTTTAAACCGCCGAATATTACACCACCGAAAAAGGCCTTTCCAAAGTTTCGGCGGTTATAAAACCGCCGAAAATAACAACCTTTTTCGGCGGTTCCAAACGACAAAACCGCCGAAAATAACGGCTGTCGCAGCTCAAAATGAGGTAAAAACAGACATTTTCGGCGGTTCCTAGTAAGAACCGCCGAAAATGTCTATATTTTTTTTTTGGTTTTTTTTCGTTTTTGTTTACAATCCCACATATGTCAACAAACCTGTAAAATATATAGATACAACATCCAGATATATCCAAACATCTCTCTACATCATATTGTAGAGGATGTCAATCACTCTCTTTGTAAGAGAATTGTCAAAAAATCAAAATAATGATGAAATGGTCACAAATGACCAACAACACATTTCAAATGGTCACAAATGACCATATACAAACCATTTCAAATGGTCACAAATGACCATATACATATACAACTACCAAGATATTCATTGTACTCAAACCGGTCTAAACATTAATGTTCTAAATAACAATTCGATCGGAAAAACAAAGTGAAAATCAAACTAAATTCATACAGACAAACTCCGCCCAATCCTCCAACATAGCGTTGATCGTTTGTCTGTCGTATTCGCCAACACTAGGGAAAACCTTTTGAAAAACAAAACAATACAAAATGAGTTAATCATTAAACAAATACATTACAATATATATATATATATATATGACTTCAACATACTTCTTCTAATTGATCTTGCATATCACCAAAAAGGGTGATTATGTCATGCATATGTCTCATGACATAATACCCACACTCCGAACTCCCGGGTTGACGTGGACACTTAAACACAAAAAAAAAGGATTAATTACATAAGACATTTGTTCTATCAATGATAAACAAGTGATGCATCACTAGTGAAAAAAATGTTTTTAACCACGGTTATTTTGCCTATATACCACGGTTAGGAACCGTGGTTTATGCTCGCGTCGTATATTCACAAATTGAGATAAACGACGGTTCATAACCGTGGTTTAAAGTAAGCGAAAAAACCACGGTTTGTCGAAACCGTCGTTTAAGACCCCTTCTTCCACGAGCATTCACTGACTTTATACCACGGTTGGGAGTCTGAACCGTGGTATATAGTGCATTATAAATGACGGTTTTACTTAAAACCGTGGTATAAAGTCTATAGTAATCAACAATAAACCACGGTTATATGTAAAACCGTGGTTTATAGTCTGTGTTTTTTTCCCAGTTCGCCGGCGATTAAAGGCAGCCGCCTTCAATGTAATTTCTCCGCAAACAGAAGAGAATGAACAGGCCAGAACATGTATGTTACTTGTTTGTGTATTAGGGTTGCTAAAAAAATTAGTGAAGTTACATTATGTTCCTTGTTCGTCGGTAGGTTGCAAAATTACCGTGAAAGAGAATGAGAGAGGGCGAAGCGCCTGTTAGGGTTGCACAAAATTACAGAGGCGCAGCATGTCCTTGTTCACCGGTTAGGTTTGCAAAAATTACAGAGGCGCAGCATGTGTTCCTTGTTTTCCAATATGGCGAAGAGCATGCATGTTCGCCGGTGGGTTGAAAAAATTACAGAGGCGCAGAAGAAGAAGAAGAAGGAGAAGAGTTGTAGAGCATCCTTGTTCGACAGTGTAGGTTGTAAAAGAGTGAGGAGAAAATATATATAATAAGAGAAAGAGAAAGAGCCGCGTTAATTTTCGGCGAAAATTTGAATTCCCGCGGAGACTATATACCACGGTTCTAACAAGGAACCGTCATTTAAAGTTTTGTGACCACGACTAATAATGACGGTTTTAACAAAACTGTGGTATATAGAAACCCTATATACGACGGTTCTCCAAGAACCGTGGTATATCGACTCTGGCGTGTACTATATACCACGGTTGGCCTGAAAACCGTGGTATATAACTAACCTATATACGACGGTTCTCCAAAAACCGTGGTATATGCACTCTGGTGTGTATTTTAAATGACGGTTTCTATCATAACCGTGGTTTATAAACTTTAAACCACGGTTTCCCATTTAACCGTGGTTTAAACGTCGTCATTAAAAATCTTTTTTCTACTAGTGCATGTACCTTCACTGCAGTCCAGGGGACAGCACCTCTTATCCTTAGACCAAGCTGTGAAATCATAACACTTTGATATATACTGCACATTAAATGTCATAAATGTAATTAATAAAATTAGGATATCCATGCACAACAAAATTAAATTAAAAGAATTGAAATGCATAAAGAAGTGGTTTATAATGTACTTACAGGTTAAGGTGTGGCTTTATCTTGAGATTATTCGGTAATGATGCCGAAGCGGATCAAGATATAGTATACGTGCACGATCCAAACACAACACCAGTAGGACCCAATGACACTATGTAATACCAAAACACTAACATGTCAGTATAATGTCAAAATCAACAAGTACAACATTTAATGGAATTAAAATGATAAACACAAGTTATTACTTTGATGGTAGGGCAGCAGGAGATATTTCTTTTCGCTGTGATGCTGTTAGTAATCGCACGCTGTAAGTAGAGCTTACACCTTGTACATCAGACGTCACAGCAGTGTATGACGTTCTCTCAGGACATAGAAATCCATACTTGGTAAGTGAAAAAGTTTGCATTTTCTCATGCAAAAACCTATTCATTAATTAAAAGATATAGTAATTAACATTGTTTCAGGGCATCACTTTATAACTTAATTACCAAAAAAGACTAATACTTACAGAATGAATGAGTGGACAACAGTGATAGGCACCCATCAGATTTCAGGATGTCCTGCACGTCGTTTCCACAAGTCGACTTCTAAAACTTCTTCATAGTGAAGAAGTCAGGTTCAAAGCTAAGAAGGATAGAATCTTAGCAGCTGGGAAGTCACGGATCACATCATGCAACACTTTCATGTTTGGCCCCAAGCGTGCATATATTGAATCATCCACCAAGTTTTCTTGGGAACGACATTGGTGGATGCTCTGTATCAGAAGATATAATCTTTGACTTCTTTTTTTCAGGAGACTTTGATTTCTCCTTTAATGCCTATTTGCAATCGACATACATTACTAATCATGAACTGAACATCACACACTTATAATTTACTACAATAACTATATTAAAGGTTTATTGGGCGTACCTTCATACACTTCTGAATCAGGCGAACAGGCCATTGAAGAAATGCACCCTTTGCAGACCGAACCGTGTGTACTCCTCCGTAGGTACAGGGAGTTCTAAATCAGGACACGTATAATCGGTTCGTCCACAGACACTCTCCCGTGATACGGCTGTAATGGCATGCCATGGACCACGTCATTCGAGCGTGATGTGTACACTCTTCCTTCTGCAACATGTATATTTTGATTGTTGTACGGGAGCAAGAGGTTGCAGTTTATTGGATCCTACAATTTAATCAGATTAGTAGATGATTGAACTGATAAATATGTAATAAACGATATGACAAGTAATAAAACAGTTAAAGATATAAAAATTTACCTGTACATATGCGTAAGGATACGGATCATTAGACTCGTGCTTGTGTGCAGTCCAGCAGGATCAGAAGCAGGAGCATATGCATAAGAAGGATCAGAAGCAGGAGCATATGGCTGGGGTGCACCAGTCCCCTGACGCATTCAGCAAGGATCTCATCTTCACTGATCTTTGATGTTACTGAGGACACGTAAATGCTCATCATAAGATCATCTCTCCTGACTACTACTTCCTTTCCTCGACCCGGGTTTCCAAATACTTTTCTTATCCCTATGTTAACCCCCCCTAACCCCACTGCTCGGCCTGGATGATCTTTCTTTCCTAGCGCCCGAGACAGCTGGTCATCATGTCGATCAGGAGCCCAAGTCCCTTGGGTTACTTGCTCGTTCATTTCACCCTTTAGAAGTAAATGCATATAGGATTTATAATAAATTATAGGATTGTAATATGAATTTGAAAAAAAAAGGATTAAACAAAAGTACTTACCATCTTATCAACAATTTCCTTCGTTTTCTCGAAGGGATACAGACGCTCTCCAGTTTTTGGGTCTTTCTTAGTGCGTGAAAGCTTCCAAAATGTACCCCGTTTCTGGTGGTCATCTAGAGTGCTCATATCCGATGGCAACTCCCCTTCTGCCACCCACTCAGGAACTCTTCTGTTAACCCCTTTAGCACCCAGCAAGTGACGATATTCATTCTTCTTCGCATTCGCTGACTGGGCCTCACGATACTCCTATTATCAAGTAAACAACAAACACGATGATGATTAAAAACATATACATATGTAAACTATTTGTATGTATATACAATACTTAATTATTTAAGAGTTAGTATGTACCTTCGTCTTCATCTTCTTATCATAAAACTGCTGCCACTTCTCTTGGGTTATTGCTGTGTAGATCTCCCAAGGCTGGCGTGTGTCGCCGTCAGGCCGCTTAAGCTTCTTGGTGATGAACCATTTGACCAGATCATGCTTATGATCTGAAAATTTTTTGCGCATCATCGATTTGACCATGGTGTAGTACTCGGTTTCTGCAGGTATTCGATATCGTTTCTGCATATCATCATAAATGAAAAGGATGTTAGTTATGCATACTTATAAATCGTATCAATAAATACTGCAACTATTGTTTATTTACCTGTACGATCTCAAACATCTGCTTCTTCAATCCTTCGTCAACCTGAGGCCAGGAGAGAGTGATATCACAATACTCTCGCACTATGATGCCCAGCTCAGTAGTGAAGTCTCCAGCCCATTCCCCAGTCGGTGTAGATACTCATTAAACTGCAGCGGCTTCGACTCAATCTTTTTTGACTTCAGAGCTTTTGTAGGACCTCGAGGTTTTACGGTCCTGGTCTCTGGGATCTGTGACCCAGAAGGTCCAGCCTGTGTGTCTGCAGCTGGCACATCAGACACTATAATCTCGGCGGTGCCACTACCCCCCTCATCATCGGGCCCGTGACGTGCGGCCCTTCCCTCCACGTGTTTGCCTCTTCCTCGGTCGGGCTGCGTCACTCAGAATCTCCCGACCGGGTCGTCCAATCATCCATTTAACTGTCTGCACAGATAAACAATATGATATTAATAACAACAAAACAAATAATATAAAAAATACGTAATCAGATATCATAAAAAATTAATATTTAATTACCTAACAAACAAACACATCATTTATGGTTTTTCGACCCATAGACCCTCATCATGATCAGACCTAGTATACACTACATCGTCTGGAATATCAACAATGTTGGTGGCAGGAACACTGTTAGAAAAGGGTGGTGTCTCATCAAATAATAATTCATCGTCATCAACATCTTGATCAACATTTGTGATCACAAATCTTTTCCCTGGTAAAACTACTGACCATCTGGAATCGATGGGATCTTCTATGTAAAATACTTGTTCACAGTCCTTGGGAAATATGAACGGATCTTGTGTAGGACCAAGACTTGATAAATCAACCAAATTAAACCCATCATGAACCCGATAACCGTGTCTGTTATCCACCCACTTGCATTTGAAAATAACAAACTTTTGAAACTGATAATCAAGTTCCCAAATATCTTCAATACATCCATAATACAACCTCGAGGTTGAAATCGCTGAAGCTGGATCACCTCGGGTGTACTGAGTTGTTGCTGCTTCTACTTTCACCCCGCTATTCTGGTTTAAACATCTATCATCTTGTCGTTTTGTCCAATAGGTGAACCCATTGATGTCATACCCGTCGTAAGATACAGCAGTGGAACCAGGTCCCAAAGCTAACCAAGGAGCTCTTCACCTACATTATCAGGCGCTAGTGATGCAAGTTTCATAACATGGTCTCTAAACCATGAACAAAAGGTCTTGTTTTGCTCTTTTGTCAACCAAACAATATTCCTCCCAGGATATTGACCTCTTAGTGTAGTCATGTGTTTCTCAAAAATGGCTCAATAATCTCAAGGTGATGTAAAACGAACAAATGTGCTAACTCCATTGAGGATGAATCAATTGCCACAATTTTTTTCCCAGTAACACCTTGACCTTCTGTCCCTCCCGTGTGTCTAGGTTGTGGTACTCCAATAGCAATTGCACCCTTTAAGTATTCAGTACAAAATTCTGTCACTTCTTCGGTGATTGTCCCTTCTATAATGCTTCCTTCAGGTCGATATCTATTCTTCATCCTTCCCTTCAAAATTCCCATGTATCTCTCAAACGGATACATGTACCTCAAATATATGGGACCACATAATTTGATTTCCCTAACAATGTGAACAACTAAGTGAACCATGATGTCAAAAAAAAGAGGGTGGAAAATACATTTCAAGTTGACAGATCGTAACAACAACATCACGTTGCAGACCGTCAAGTGTATCAGCATCCACGACTTTATTGCACACTGCATTAAAAAGAAACATAGTCTTGTAATTGCATTTCGCACATCCTTCGGCAATATACCACGAATGACAACAGGAAGGAGATGCAACATCAGAACGTGATAATCATGAGATTTCAACCCGACCAATTTCAAGTCCTTCATTGACACAAGACTTTTCCAGTTAGATGAATAACCCGTAGGAACCTTAAGGGAATGAAGACATTTGCAGAAGATGATCTTCTCATTCTTAGACAAAGTGTAACATGCTGGAGGTAAATATGTTCGTTTGCCTCTTTCTTGAGGATGCAACTCCTCACGTATGCCCAAAGCTTGCATGTCTCTTCGAACCTTTATTCTGTCTTTTGTTTTCCCAGGTATGTTAAGCAAAGTCCCAACAACAGTCTCACCAACATTTTTGACAATATGCATAAAATCAAGACAATGCCTAACAGATAAATGTCTCCAATATGGAAGTTCCCAAAATATTGAAGATTTTTTCCAGATGTTTTTTTGGGTAGATTTGGACGGAACACCGAAAACATTCTCAATGTCTTTCACCTTTTCATAGATCTCTTGAGAACTCAAAGGTATACGAGCAACACGTGTTTCAGTCTTTCCGTTGAATAACTTCCTTTTTTACGGTACAGGTGTGCTGATGGCAACAATCTACGATGACACATGTACACGTTTTTGCCATAAAACTTTAGATGATCAGAACAAGTGTCATCCTCACATATTGGGCAAGCAAATGCGCCTTTCACCGTGTATCCAGATAAATTCCCGTACGCTGGAAAGTCATTCACTGTGCAAAACAACATGGCACGAAGTGTGAAGTTTTGTCTGCCGTAACCCTCATATACCACTGTCCCCTGATTCCATAACAATTTCAAATCGTCAATCAGCGGTGCAAGGTATACATCGATATTATGTCCGGGTTGTTTAGGACCAGAAATCAACAATGATAACATTATGTATTTTCGCTTCATACACAACCACGAAGGAAGATTGTAAATCACCAATAGAACAGGCCAAGTGCTGTGTTGACTACTTAGAGTGCCGTAGGGATTCATCCCATCTGTACATAGCCCGAGTCTCAAATTTCGATTATCACTGGCAAAATATTCAAATCTTCTATCGATAGTCCTCCACTGTGGTGAATCAGTTGGATGTCTCAGCTTATCATAATTTTTCCTTCCTTCTGCGTGCCATCTTAAATTTTGGGCATCTCTGACATTTGCAAACAGACGTTTGAACCTTGGTATTATGGGTAAATACCAAATGACTTTTGCTGGAGGACTTTTTTTCTTAGAATTGGATGATTGACCGTCCTTATGTTTATAGCGTGACAAATGACATTTTGAACACTGATTCAAATGTTTATTCTCTCCTCTGTATAATACACAACTGTTTGGACATGCGTGTATCTTTTCGTACTCCACACCCATAGGACACATCAACTTTTTTGCATCATAAGTGGATGTAGGAAGATTGTTATCATCTGGAAGCATGTCGTGGAATAGTTCTAGTATTGCCGTAAAACTCTTATCACTCCAGCCGAATATTGCTTTCAGATTGAACAAGTGTAGAACGGATGTCAATTTTGAAAATTTGGTGCATCCGGGGAACAAAGGGGACCGTGATGCGTCAACTAATCTTTGATATTCATCGGGCTTGTCTGTGAAATTATCCTCAACATCTTGCAGCATAGAGTTCAGTTGTTCAATCTTTTCACTATCATCGTTGATTTCAGTGTCACTCTGATCACACTCATTATCAGGAAATGTGGTATCATCGGTAACCTTTCTTGGTTCACTGTTCTGCTGGGTGGAAGTATGCACCCTGCTACTAGCTTCTAAAGACTCGCCATGCAAAAACCATATCTTATAGTTTGGCATAAATCCATGTCGTGATAGATGAAATCTGAGAGCATGTAGGTTAGGGAATTTGTTGCGAAGTTCGCACTGTGCACATGGACAGGGAATGTGAGTGTCGTTCATCCTTTTCTGATGATAGAGAGCTGCTTTGCAAAATTCATTTTCCACTTTCGATTCAAATAATTCCCTCGCAGACCGTACATCCATTCACGGTCCATTCTACAAACAACCAGTCAAAATTTTAAAAATATTTAGAAAAAGTGTTATAATGTATAATAACTTAACTAACATTTAAAATATTAAATATAAAAAATAACAATAACTAACCTATCTTCGGAAAAGGATATATATCAATATGGTTCTCGCACGGCGAGTCTGTATAATATATATAATACGCTATCATATATATACTACTTGGTTGTTTTTTCTATTGTATATTATATACACATCTATATATATATATTGTATATACTACTTGGTTGTCTTATATGTATATACACATCTATAATATATATACTACTTATGATATATATATATATAATATATATAGTTGGTTATTTTATTTTGTTATATTTATATATGTACATCTACTCAACTATCTAGCTACTAAATATAAATAAACTAACTACACAAACATTTTATAGAACACCTTGCTGGCATATACATTATTTTGTGGTTATTCTATCGTGTTATATTATATAATCCTGTAACTAACTATTTTATATAAATCAACAAATTATACAAACAATTATGCATGATAAATTGAAATTGATTTAGGTTGAAAAAAAAACTAACCGGTATTTGGAAGGACAAGGATCAAACGGAAGCGGGTGGCGAGTGAAGACACGAGGAGCTAGCTAACGCGACTACTACTACTAACTCTTGTGTAATATCTAAATGAAGATAACACAGTACAATTGATACGTCAATTCACCAAGGTCGTTTACTTCTCAAAAATTCACATAAACAATGGTAAGATAGCAAAAAAAAAATCATTGAAATTGGTTAAATCATTTCACCGAACACCTTGCGAGCGTATAGTTTATTTTCTAAAATTGCCCACATATTGTATTTCCAATCAAACCAATCAATCAATTACACTCCATAATACATATATCAATCAACAATTACATATAAACAACAAATTAGGACCCAATTCAACAAAATTTCAAAAGTTTCGAATCGGAGAAAAACTAACCCCGATTCTCTGTTGGCGTTGGATTTGGGCAGCAGCAGACCGCGGGGGGTAGCGGCGCGACTGGGGCGGCAGGAGGCGGCGGCGATGACGGCGGCGTTAGGTGCGGCGGCGACCGAGGAGAAGAGAGGGCGATTTGAGGGCGAGCTGGAGTAGAGAGCGTCGAGGAAGAAGAGAGGCAGCAGAGCTTCGACAATATGTCGAGTCGGGGCGATAGGGCATTAGAAATAAGCATCATTTTCGGAGGTTCCTATGTACAACCGCCGAAAATAGCCAACTCAAAAGACCATTTTCGGCGGTTGTATATAGGAACCGCCGAAAATGATGCTTCGATTTGGCTATTTTCGGCGGTTGTATATAGGAACCGCCGAAAATGATGCTTCGACTTGACTATTTTCGGCGGTTCCTATATACAACCGCCGAAAATAGCATGACCCGATACACATTTTCGACGAAAATTTAAAAACCGCCGAAAATGGCCATTTTCTACTAGTGTACCCAGTGTGTTAGCCTCATATATTCTGAAGATCTCATATGTCCCATTTTCTTTTGTTTCTCTGTATCATCTCAGTATACGGGAAAAAAGGGACGGTCCAAATCATCTGCAATCAAATTAGCATTAACTTATTAAGCAGGGGGAACTCAGACTATATCGTACCCCAAGCACCTTTTAGTGTCTGGTTCGTTTGATTTATTTGTCCCTTCCTCAAATCTGATTCACAAATTAGAATATGGCAAAAGTACAACGACTCATCCCCACTTGCTTGCGGCTACCGTCGTATATCCTTCAATGATCGAATTTTTAATGTTTTTTTTACATAGGAGTAACCTTGTAACAACCCTACCGCTAATACCGTCATTA
The DNA here is from genome assembly GCA_023374045.1 of Limonium bicolor. Classification (NCBI taxonomy): domain Eukaryota; kingdom Viridiplantae; phylum Streptophyta; class Magnoliopsida; order Caryophyllales; family Plumbaginaceae; genus Limonium; species Limonium bicolor. Next base: position 145,389,454 of record CM041778.1, read on the forward strand.
CTATACAATTACTTACCTTCGCAGTGGATAATACATACACAACGGCGGGTGTGCAATGCCGCTAGTCACCCACGTGACTAACAAGGCCTACTACATTACTACATACTATCTGTCTGATGACATGAATATACCGAGTACTCCACACAATACATTACTTCCCATTGCATACTCAACCATAAATCAAATACAACTCCAATACAATACTATACCGAGTCTACTACAATCCTTAAATTACCAATACAGTTTGGACTTCCAAATTCGCAATACATTACAAATACAATCCCTATTACTCAACTACCCATGCTTACATAGCAACCCCGCCCTACTCTCTCGAACGGTGGTCAGCTTCGAATACCTGTAAAAATAAAAACAATGCCCCTAGGGGCTCAGCAAAATTGTTGCTTATGAAATTCGCATATACCGCGTGCTAACCGCGGTACGCCGACTACTTTGGGTCGGATATACATGGAGTTCGTTTTACATGCATACATACATAATAATACTATAAAAATACAATCAACAATACTCACATACATATACAAGGTTTGTTACCTACCAAGGAAGACAATTTGTCAGTTAGCCGTTCATCCGGTTTAATCGGGTGCACTCTTTCTCCTTGCTTGGGTTCATAAGGCTTACACTAAGCTTAATCTTACTTACTTGTTTCTTACTCACACTGCGCTCAATACCTTACTCATTATTTTACTCATGCCTTACTCAGTACTTACCACTACCAATACTTACTCTTACTCAGTACTCATCACTTGCTCTCACATACTCAGTACTCCATACTCTTTTCCTTACTCGTACTTACCCATTGCTCGGTACTTATTACATACTCATACTCACTCCTTACTCAATACTCATTACTTTACTCATGCATACGCAATACTCCATACTCATTACTTTACTCATACATACGCAATACTCCATACTCATTACTTTACTCATACATATGCAATACTCAATACTCATTACTTTGGCCTCCGGGCGGAGTCATACACAAGACTCGCCACCGGGCCTACAATACAAGGGCTATACACTTAGCTCCTCAAATACCCAAATGTCCGTTTTTACCGGACTACTCAAATTCTCAACACTCCACTCTCGGAGCATCTTACAATCTCATGGATTAGCCTAGAAGTATCTCTCTCGATAACCTCCACTAGCTTAGGGAATTACCACCGTCTAGCATTCTCAGATTTAAGGGTTTCCCCAACGTATCGAATACTCTCATGTTCGGGACATTACTTACATCAGTCGGGTCCTCTCATAGTGGGTCGACTAGTTGCTAAGGGGTTTGGAGATCCCTCATCATTCTTTACTACTCTCATGGTTCATGTCTTCCTCTACCATCAATACCTCTATTAGAGGTTACTTATATATACTTCCACTACTTATTGTTTTGTGGATTGTTCATTTCGGTTCTCTTACCGTTATCGGGAGGTTACTAATCCCGTACACTCTCTCACACTCTAGTGAGTTCATTGGTTTGCATTATCGTTTCTTGGTTCATTAGTGTTCGTGCGTTTCTACATTTTCGTTAATTCACAACCGGACCCCTACTACGAGTCGCTAAACAACGAGACTCATTTATGAGTCGGTCTACACACTAAGTTAAGCCACACAATCAATCAAGAAGGGTTAGCTCATACAACATGCAGCAAGACATACAATGAAAGGCAATAAACTGTTTTCATGCTTTAGTCTTGATTAGCCGGCACAGCACACAAATCAGAGTAACTCGGTTAGCATACGGGGCATGAGAAAATCATACCGTTCACCGGGGTTAGCTTTACCGTGTGTTCCCTTGTTCCTTGGTTCACACTTGTTCCACTGATAATGTTTCAAACATTATTATTAATACTATGTTCATACGGTACATTAATAATACTACTCCCATACTTACCCCGTTGTCCCGTTATACTTTGTTTACTCAAGTGTTCTTAAGTTTACAACTTCTGCATTACTTCTAGCACTAATGCCTCATTTATACATATTTATATGCACACATATATATATGTACAAGTATATACATATATGCCCAATAAAATTTAAATTTTTTAATTTTTTTTTGTGTCTGGGTCCGACCGACCCAGCCTCTGGGTAGGTCGAAGTCAGAAAGCGATCCTGGGTCCGACCGACCGACCCAGCCTCTGGGTAGGTCGAAGGGAGAATGCTTATTTTGACTTGGTTTCAACTCCAATCTTCTCCCAATTTCTTCCCCAACCTTCCACATGCTTCCTAACATGTTTAACCACCTTAAAACACTCTTAATCATGCTCTAAACCTTCTCAAATCATTACTCAAATTCTTGCTCAATTTCTACAAACTTCAATACTCATTTTGCACTTATGCACTCTAGTGCATTTCTAAACTTCTTTTGACAGCCTACCTCTTATTCTCACCCATTTTGACCATTCCAAATCCTTTATAACCACTCACAATAACTATACCCAAGTTCTTTATTCATTTCCAAGGTCATGCACCATAAGCCTTTTTCCTAGAAATTCAAAACACTTAAACACCTTCTTTGCTACAGATTTTTACTACTTTTCCAAATCCTTCAACCACCATTCAAAGATGACTAACTAACCCCATTAAGCTTCTTACAACACCTAGTAGTTCCCTAGGTTATTCTCACTCCCAACAATGCCTAAAAATCCTTCGGTTCCTACCGAAATTTCGCCATAGTTTGCTTACAATCCTAGCATTCCCAAATGCATTACCTTCATCTTTCATTCACCTAAATTCATTCACAACTAGCCACACCCAAAGAGGGTCCTACCAGCACACATTAACCATTCAAAATTCATCCATAATCCTCCAAGCACAACATAATGCATAATCATAAAATGCATGGCTCTTAGGCCCTTAAATCACCATTCAATCACAATTCTCTCTAATAGCTACCACACATTTCTAGTACTATTATTGGGGTTCATTATTTTCATTACCCATCCCAATATACTACTACATATAAAATATACATTAAGGTAGGTTTTTCTTACCTTAAATTTCTCATAAGTTCCTCTTTTGCTCCCTCCCTTCTCCTTTCTTCTTTTTCGGTCAAGTTGGGCAATGGAGTTGCCAAACTCCATCCCAACACCCAAATTACGCCAAAAAGAATACAATTAAACTTCTAACCCTTAGAATTCACTAATTCAATGAAAGGCTTAGAACACATAGGTTAGGGTTTACCTTTTTTTGGAATTTTAAGAGGGGTTTTAACCCTTGGTTCAAGAAGATGATTCCGCCACCATTGGAGACATAATTCAAAGCTCCAAAACAAGAAGGAAACAAGGTATTACAAGGGGTGGAAAATCGGTCACAAAGGAGAAGAAAGAAAATGAGTTCTTTTCTATGAAATTTTTACCTTAATGGAAAGAGGAGACTCCAAGCTTCAAGTTGGTACCATTTTCTCTTCAAATGGGCAAAACCCATGGAGGTCAAACTCCTCCATTTGGAATTTTGAAAAGATAGAAATATAGAGCTTGATGAGGAGAAGAAGAATATGCAATTTATTTTCAATTTGGGGCTTTAAATGAAGCTTGGGCAAGCTCGGAAAGATGGAGAAGCCATGGAAGCTTTTGAGAAGCTTCAAAATCGTCCCCAACAGAGCAAAGAGGAAGGAGAAGTCTGGTGGGGGAAAAACGTGGGTGAGAGGATAGGAATAGGAGAGAGAGAGTATTAAAGTGATTTTGTACTTTTTCTTTCTACTTTTTGCTTTTCTCTTTCTTTTCTTTTCTTTATTTCTCTACTAACATAGTGTGTGTGTGAAAGAGAGGCTGACTTATATTATAAAAACCGCCCCCACTGTTCACACATGCTGGAGCGTTTTTCATCTTTTACAGAAAACGCTTGTTATTGACCCGGTTTTAGCACTATTCACTAACCGGGCCCGTTTTCCGGAATTTTCTCGTTTCTTTAATTTTAATGGCTCTTAAGCTTCCATTAATGCTTATTTATAGTTATTTAATGAACTATAATTTTTACGGGTTCGTTTGACCACTCAAAGTCACGTTTTCGGGTTTTCTCGAAAAACGTGCGCTAAAGCTTTATTAGCGTTTTAACACATTATTTGGATGGGGGTTGCTATTCGCAGTACAAAATTACTAATCACCGTAGTACAAAATTTTTTTAATTCATATTGACGTTGTACACATGTAATGATGTGTCGCTGTGTTTTTTTTTTCAAAAAATGATATCGGAAAGTAAATTTACCGAAGTAGTTTGTAGTTGATTAGTAGCGAATTTTACTAGTTACTTTTTTGTTGGAATCAATACAGGAACCTTTTTTTGTAAAAAAAAGTGTTGGATTACATTTTTATGTGTTTATATTACATTTTTATGTGTTTATATTATTAATTTGACTTAAAATTAATTTGTACTGCGAATAGCAAATACTTTACTATTCGCAGTACAAATTTTTTTTTCACCAAACTTAGTTGAATAAGTTTGAATGTTACGGGGAGACACTTTTTTTTGAAATAATAGATGTTTGAATAACCAAATTTAAGTCAATATGAGTAAAACAACAACTAAGTTAAAGAGAAACTAAGTTAAACAACTAATTTATGAAAAACTAAGTTACAACAACTAAGTTACAACAACTAAGTTAAAGAAAGACTAAGTTACAACAACTAAGTTAAAGAAAAACTAAGGTACAACGTTGATCCAACTATCTAACCTAGATTGTAATTGATGAATCCAAGGTCCGACAGTGTTTGGATCTCTATAAGTGAACCACTGCGGATAGACAGGGGGGAGTGGGGAGTCTTGAACCATGCCGAACCTTATGAAATGACCCTGGGGCAAATTCCTATGTGGATCTCTCCTCTTGGGCTATCACGATCGGTATAATTATCGATGGGAAGGTATGTGGCACTTGCCGCACCCCCATAGACAGTAGAGTAGAAAACTACTATCGAAGTGTACCTTGTCGCGATCACCAACCCCATTTCCGTGTGCATCCATTTATGTTGAGGTGCTGGCTCTCCTGAATTCCAATGAAGCGCTCTTAACATGGCGTTGTACGGTCCTTCGTTAAAAATGGCCTTGTATAGTCCATTCGCCGGTGCTTGATTCTTCATGTGATTGAACAATGCTACACGGACATCTTTCCACCTCTCTTCGTCTGAATATAGGTAGTCAGCAATGACCCTGAAACCACAATTCCCATCTCCACGAACATCAATATACCCAGTCATATATTGATATAGGTTGGGGTTGAAATTCTGGTAGTATGGGAAGTCGGCAAGGGGCTGGAATCGACTCGGATTTGATGATCCTCTATTACGTGATCTTCTATTTGATGGCGCTCCTTGTGACTGGCCTGCCCTTGGTCGGTTACGTTCCCAAGACGAAGGTTCCGTCGGTTTGGTCTTGAGGGCCCGGTAGGTCTGCCAATCCCAACCTGTTCCAACGGCTCTCCTAATTGGCACACCATATCTGGGTGAAGGAAGTTTTGGAGTTGACTGTAACATCTCGCAATCAGAGTAGGATCATCTGACTGTGCTACCTCAGAAGCTATGTCTCGCCATCTATTTGTTCTTCCTCCATGTAGGATACCATATCAATGTCGATTCATGCTTCTCCCAGCTTAGGGTATACCAGAAACGATGTATATCCCTCTTGAGCATAGTATACCACTATCCAGCATGTAGTTTAATTTACAAGCGCATGGTAATCCATGAGAGGTTACCTTGTCACATCCACAGATTGAGCTGTCCATTTGCACATAATTCGTCCTTCCAAGCTCCTTGACTAGCTCATCTAAGCAAAGGGTACTAACCTTCCCGATCAGGTCAGCGATTGGAACCCTCATGTGCTCTCTTCTGTGTTTTGTCCTGGCTGCCTCAAAATCCTTTTTTAACTCCCGGATGCTTGTATTCACATGATCGTAATCTTTGGAAAGATTACATCCAAAGTGTGTCTAGCACTCCTTAATCTCGCCTTTAGAGAAGAATGTGCGGCCTCCACCCTATCAAATGTTTAAGTAAGTTTTATAGATCTATAACAATCACTGTATTATCTTAAACATTACAAGATTAACAATTTTACCTATTTGTCGTTGTGTTGCCGAAGTGCAACACATTCTTGACCCAAGCCTCCACAAATTTTTCCTTGTATTTCTCCCAGACTGATGCAACATACGTAATGAAACGTGGGTAGCTTTGGTATGTGTCCTTGAAATATGCGTACCTCTCGTTGTAGTCCTGCTCTGTGCTCGAGTAGACAACCGAAGTCCACATTCGGACTGCAGCCGCCGCCCTTCCTCTATCACCCATATAAGTCTCGGCTTTCCCCTGAACGTTCCTACTTATGTGCCACCGACATAGTAGATGATGAGATTCAGGAAATACCTCATCTAAGGCATTCATCAGGGCCAGACATCTGTCGGTGATAAATGTAGAGGTTGTAGTCCGCCCGAGGAGGTCCCTTAATTGTTGAAGTGCCCACACATACATGTCTGTTGCTTCTGATACAAGGAAGGCGAAGGCAATGCTGAAGTTTTTGCCTATACTCGTCATCCCGATGAACTGAACCAAAGGCATTTTTGCTATGTTTGTTTTATAGGTAGCATCAATGCCTATGACATACGGGAACGCATGGAGCAGTAATCTAGATGTAGGGTGTGCAAAGAAGATGGACCCAAGTCGTGTTTGATCATCTAAATTGTGAAATATAATCATGTTATCTATCAAATTAAGATGAAACCTAAATGATTGAAGTTATTTGAGACATACTGAGTTGACTTACTTGGATCTGTAGTGTAATCGTAGTAGTAGTTGTTTTTGTCTAGGTCACTCAGCAGAGTCTGCACCATAGATCGACCATCTCTATTTACTAGTTTTGTTTTTTGTATCCGGTTGTATATGTCTTTCCTTGTTGCTGACGTTTCTGGGTTGATTGTTGTGAGCTCGGAATAAATTGCACAGGGGGCACACCGACTCTGGTTCTCTGGTCGATCATAATCTCCTCCGCCTCAGTCAGGCGTTTTCCCACAAAATGACCCTCTGCCCACTCTGCGAGATCATGGTTATGCCATCCGTTACCCACTTGCAAGAAACACCCGTAGCTTGTGTAATACCCCTTAATTTTAAAAGGCAACCACATTTCTTTGAACCCGATGATCTGCGCCGGTTGATGACACCAGGTCGTGATGTCCTTCGTGGTTTCCAATACCTCTCGCATGTTATGTGGAAATCTTGGCCGCCCGAGAACTTTGAATTATGGTGTAGATATGGTTGGGATGGCCAACACTATCTACCCAAGCTTTCGCTTCTTCTTTACCCATAAAGGCCTGGTTTGTTTGAAATAAGTAACCCGTGTCCACCACCGGAGCTCGATTATACATCTCTTGCATGTAGTCGTCCATCTGTGCATTATGATCCGGAACGCCTTCATCAAATTCATCCCAATCTGAATCAGTGGTTGAGTCACTATCCTGCAATAAGGGTCGAGAGAATGTTAGATGAATATTGAAATATGAAATGTTAGTGCGAATATGATTAATAAAGACAATAAACTAAATACTTACTGGGCTTGATATTGGAACATACTCATGATCGGAATCTGAAGATTGACTCATGTTTAGAGAGAGAGCTTGCACAGTTTAACGAAATAAGTGTTGGAAGAGAGTAAGGAAATAGAGAGCTTCGAGAATATGGAGAGAGAGTGTGTGAAGATGAAATGGAGGAGGCATCCCTTATATAGAGGTTGGTCATGAACTAGCCACAAGGTCACAAGTTAAAAAAACGGTAACCTGGTACGTGTACAGTGACCTGGTACGTGTACCTTTCCTGACAAAAGTAATTACCTATGGTAACTTTGAATTCACTTTGTACTGCAAACGGTAACCTGGTACGTGTACAGTGACCTAGTACGTGTACCTTTCCTGACAAAAGTAATTACCTATGGTAACTTTGAATTCACTTTGTACTGCAAACGGTAACCTGGTACGTGTACAGTGACCTGGTACGTGTACCTTACCTGACAAAAGTAATTACCTATGGTAACTTTGAATTCACTTTTTACTGCAAACGGTAACCTGGTACGTGTACCTTACCTGACAAAAGTAATTACCTATGGTAACTTTGAATTCACTTTGTACTGCAAACGGTAACCTGATACGTGTATAGTGACCTGGTACGTGTACCTTACCTGACAAAAGTAATTACCTATGGTAACTTTGAATTCACTTTGTACTGCAAACGGTAACCTGGTACGTGTACCTTACCTGACAAAAGTAATTACCTATGGTAACTTTGAATTCACTTTGTACTGCAAACGGTAACCTGGTACGTGTACAGTGACCTAGTACGTGTACCTTACCTGACAAAAGTAATTACCTATGGTAACTTTGAATTCACTTTGTACTGCAAACGGTAACCTGGTACGTGTACCTTACCTGACAAAAGTAATTACCTATGGTAACTTTGAATTCACTTTGTACTGCAAACGGTAACCTGGTACGTGTACAGTGACCTTACGTGCACCTTACCTGACAAAAGTAATTACCTATGGTAACTTTGAATTCACTTTGTACTGCAAAAACGGTAACCTAGTACGTGTACCTTACCTGACAAAAGTAATTACCTATGGTAACTTTGAATTCACTTTGTACTGCAAACGGTAACCTGGTACGTGTACCTTTCCTGACAAAGTAATTACCTATGTAACTTGGAATTCACGACTCTGCAAACGGTAACCTGGTACGTGTACCTTTCCTGACAAAAGTAATTACCTATGGTAACTTTGAATTCACTTTGTACTGCAAACGGTAACCTGGTACGTGTACCTTTCCTGACAAAAGTAATTACCTATGGTAACTTTGAATTCACTTGTACTGCAAACGGTAACCTGGTACGTGTACCTTTCCTGACAAAAGTAATTACCTATGGTAACTTTGAATTCACTTTGTACTGCAAACGGTAACCTGGTACGTGTACCTTTCCTGACAAAAGTAATTACCTATGGTAACTTTGAATTCACTTTGTACTGCAAACGGTAACCTGGTACGTGTACCTTTCCTGACAAAGTAATTACCTATGGTAACTTTGAATTCACTTTGTACTGCAAACGGTAACCTGGTACGTGTACCTTTCATGACAAAAGTAATTACCTATGGTAACTTTGAATTCACTTGTACTGCAACATGGTGTTTGGTACGGTTCCTTTCAGTAGTCGTTGAACTAGCCGTTGAACTAGCCATTGGACATGTAGTGTTACTCAAATATTATAAAAGTGGGTATTAGTGTCCCAACATACTCATTCCTTACCCTGTGCTCTCAGAATCTGTCTAATTACATCTTGCTTGAACTCTTTACACCTTAATTCCCATTTCGCTCTCAAATCAAATGGAGTTTCCTTTCTGTTTGCACGTTAATTAGCTACTTTTGGTCGTCATGGAGCACAATTTGATAGAAGAATGGGACACAGACGCGTAGAAGTTACTATGCCATATCCTAGTAATCTCCGGGATCTACAACGACGAGTAATACGGGCACTACAGTCCCTTCTTGGCAGAATAAACATAACAACAATGGTGTATTTGGGGCTGGAGGGCGACTACGAGTGGACTTTTATTCATGTACGAAATGATACGTCAGTTCGCCGGATGATGGAGAATTACATGGAGTATAATGATTTCATCGCTCATATTCCATTACTTGTTATTTATGATCCTATTGAGCCCGATGATGATGATTTTCAACACCAAGAACCAATTTATGAGATGAGACGTAATGTAATAGCACGGGAATAGAGAGACAAAGGCTAGGAAATAATTAGGTAATTGGTTATTGTGTAATTGATCTTGTTAGTTATCGTGTTGTTATAATTTTCGGCATTTATAATCGTTAAAAGATGTTTGGACGTGGAATAAACGTGTTGTTATAGTTATTGACTGTTAATTATGTGATTCATCAGATTTGAATTCGTGGGCTTTTCTTTCTTAGGAATTTCTACATTTTGATATATTTCATTTCTATTATTGCTGGAGAACACTCAACGACCAACAAAGAATTTAGACCACCCAGATAGGCATTGATCTTAAGAAGCACATTTGTCAAATAATCGTTAACTTAAAGTGAACCATGCATTGTGTGACGACACCAAATTCTACCAAATTTTCTTCTGCCAAGGCCCATAAATATCACAATTCTTTCTACAGGCAGCAAGCTCAACAGAAACAAAGGCATTCCAGGAAGTTTAGATTGAAGTTGGTCACACATCTTTTCTTTCTTAGGAATTTCTACATTTTGATATATTTCATTTCTCGTGACATATACAATCTTTGGTACATGTTAGATATTTCATTTCGACACTATCATTGCTGGAGAACATTCAACGACCAACAAAGAATTTAGACCCCCAGAAAGGGATTGATCTTAAGAAGCACATTTGTCAAATACTGATCGTTAACTTTGAAGTGAAACAAGCATTGTGAAACGATGCATTTCTAGAAAATTTTTGCCATAGTCTCCCCTGTTTTTCTTATCTCCACCGGTTCTAAGAACCTCCACAAGGTCACCAGCATTGTCAGCAACAATTCCACCATCACCAAGTCCTCCAGAAAAAAACTACAACCACAGAAATTGTACTAGCGTCTAACACACCGAATGAAAATGAAGACAACAAACATTCCAAGATGATACTAAAGTTTATTACATCCAAATCCAAGATGACAAGCACTAGGGTGCACCATGCTGGCGCTGGTAACTATCCCATATGTATAAAGAGCTGAACACATCCACAAGACCATCAGTTGCAGCCCTTTGTTCTTCTTCTGGCATCCCCTGACGATAGTATGACCAGTCCCATGCATTGTTCTCTTGGTAGTACGGGCGTGCAAGCTCACTTGCCTCAGACAGTAGCTGTAACACACTTGGTCAGGTAAGTACACATAAAAAATAAAAGTGATATTTAATGATGTACTATGACAAACTTACTAGACAGGGATCTGGACGATGAACCAGGGTGGTCTGATAAGTCTCAGGGTTTAGGATCTTCGGGTGTGTGTGCTTGGTGTACCAATCTAGGTAGAGTGGGTCACAAGCATGCAACCGCGCATTTGTGCGCGTATACCCTGGAACCAGCAATTTAGGAGTGTTTTCCCAAAAATACATGGGGGTATACACAGGTGTAGGGTTGGGCTTTTCCTCTTTTTTCAGACCTTGGGTTGGGTCTAATAGGAGGTTCAGGGATATCCTGAATGTAACCAAACTGGCGTAGACAGCGACCAGGCATGTATGGCTCATTCAACCCCAAAACGGTATGTTACCTCTATACCATGTACGCCCTCCATGAACATTAACATTATCTCGACCGTAGGGCAACCAATCAATCTACAATGAACATTAATAGTAAAATGTAACCAACAACGAAAGACAAAAATAATAATGGTTCAATGTGTTAGCAACTACAAACACTTACATTTAGAGCAGTCAAAGCATCTAGATGCTCACGATATCCTTGCAGTGAACGATGATCCTGCACTTGAGAGGTAGATCTCACCCATCTTAGAGCCCAAGGTCTATCATCATTAGCGCCAGTCCGGGCTAATCGCTGGTCTTAATGTAGGGAAGTACGCATAAATCCAGCACTGTGCATATAAAACACTAGAATGATTAAGCAGTACCAATTATTAATACTCAGTGAGTTATCATATACTAGATGCACATTAGGACACATACCTCAAGTAACGTCATAGAACCACCTATCCCACTGGAGTCGGCACGAGATGCTATCCCTAGCTGGCGATATAACCATGCAAGAGTACCAGCTCCCCATGCATATTTACGAAGCTTGGTACCTTTCTTCACAGGAGCTACTAAACTGAACAGCTGTGGACTCAGACGACCATTTGATTTTCCAGCTAATATGGTGGTACCAATCAGATGATACAACCAACCACAGCCTGCTTCATTGCCTCTTCATTTTCATCCCTACATTGCTGCAACAAGCTCGAAATTGATACAGCACCGGTATTCCACAGTGCCTCTGTCATACTCTCAACATCTGCCCCAAAATTAAGACAATCAGCCATTACCTCCTTCAACTCAGGGTGGATGAATTCGCTGTCAATGACCGACGATGGGGATTTGCAGTATCATCCACACATCATGCAGGGTAATCGTCATCTCACCAAACGGCATATGGAATGAGTTTGTATCAGGCTGCCACCTCTCCACAAAAGCACTGATCAGGGACATATTGTTGTATGGCATCGTAATATCCTGTAGGTGCTCTATACCAGAATACTCAAGCATCTTCCTTGTTCTTGGTTTAGAAATTTGATCTTTTGGCCAGCAGGTAAGCATCACCCTACGGGATTTGAAACTCAAAACCCCACGATCCTACATAATGACCAATATTTAACACTTACAAAACGTAGTATGATATTAAATGATCAAATACAGGAGAAGATAGAGAACATACCTTAGCCGAGGTCCATAAGTCAAGCGCCACATGACCCCCGAAGCTAGTGATAACACTAGTGAGTAGTGGACCGCCAAGAACTGGCACCTCTGTCAACTTCCAAGAGGTAGGAATGACTGGAACCATCGCTAGCGCTGCTTCCTTGTCAGTGTCATCCTCCTTATCCATGACTTCATCATCTTCCTTATCCTGCTCCTCATCCACGTCGGGTGAGTCCTCATCATCAGCACCACGACCATCGTCATCAGCATGTGGCGATGGCTCAGTCATCACATGGTCCTCAACAGCACGGGCAGGTGATGGGCGTGGTGGACGTGATGAACTACCACCGCCTGACGGAGCAGTCTGGTGGCTTGATTGCCCTGAGATATTGAAGCTAGAGCTGTGCAGTGATCTGTCAGAAAAAGCACTACTGGATGATGACAACTCTGGCATGCGTCTCCTCGGTATATTGAACACCGCCGAGTCATCCTCCGCTACCATTGGTGGTGCTGGTACTTGAAACGCCGGGTCGTTGGAAGATTGACCCGGATGGAAAGATGAATGGCGTGCTGCTTCCATGCGGGGGGCAGGATTACTCGGCCCTTCACCAGGAACATGTGCACGACGACGGTACGAGGCCGTCATAGCCTGCTCCGCACCCCGGTCTTTATTCTTCCTCTTCGTGACATGTCTCACTGCTTTTTTCAGACGATCCATCACTGCATACGAATATCACACAGTTATATCCCTCATTCATAACATAAAAATTCAAACATTTATAATCATATCATTCACAATATTACAATTCAAAAAAAATTCAAATATTTATAAATCATTCACAATATTAGTTAGAATTCAAAAAATAACAATTAAAACATTTAAAAATTCAAATATTTATAAATCATTCACAATATTAGTTAGAATTCAAAAATAACAAATTAAAACATTTAAAATTTAAAAAAAATTAAACATTTAAACATATTAGTTAGAATTCAAAAAAATTCAAATATTTATAAATCATTCACAATATTAGTTAGAATTCAAAAAAAACAAATTTATCATTTAAAATTTATAACATTAAATATTAGTTAGAATTCAAAAAATTCAAATATTTATAAATCATTCACATATTAGTTAGAATTCAAAAAATAACAAATTAAAACATTTAAAATTATAAAAAAAAAGGTCGAGTAGCCCTGCTACTCGCCCGTCTCCAACAAGAGGACTGGTGGTCCTCTACTTCCCCGGCGGCGAGCACTCACGGTCCTCGAACCTCTCCACTCCGAGCCGCCCACAAACTCGCGGCCCCCGTCGTCGCTGGAGAACCACACCGCGAGCCGCAGTGCTCCTCGCCTTGGTCTGGTCCGAGTAGCGCGCCGCCTCGCCCAACCCCGAGCCGAGTCGCCCAGGTCCTCGCCCAACCCCAAGCCGAGTCGCCCAGGTCCTCGCCCAGCTACAGGTCGAGCCGCACCAGGGCTCGGCCCTGTATTTTTTTTTTTTCAAAATTTTCAAGTTTCCTATGAATTTTTCATGCTAGATCTAGCTCAAATGATGTTGAATTTCAAAAAACTAACACCAAATTCATACTCAGGACACCCAAATCTATAAGTTGCAAAAAAAAAATTGAAAAACTCACCGGAAAATTTTTCCGGCGGTGGTTGGCGGCGGCAGGTGGCGGCGCCGGTGGCGGCTCCGGTGGCGGCTCCGGCAGACAGAAGAGAGCTTCTTAAGAAAGAGAGAGAGAGGAGAGAGAGTGAGTAAGAGAGAAATGAAGAAAATAAGGGAGGTTCCGCTACATATAGTACGAGCGTTTTTTACCCGAATTGACGTTTTCAACTGCGATTTCAATACAACGTTCTGAAAGTGTAACAATGTTTGTAATTTAGTCAAACACAACATAAAATGTAATTAACTTATGTGGAGTCACAATTATAACGTTTAAATGCGATTAAAAAGGGTTTTTACGTCTTTTATACGGGTTTATAATGTTTTGTAACAATCGGAGTGTTTTTTACTGTTACGCTCAAGAAATAATTTTAAAAAAACACAAGTTACAACACGACATTATTACATGTGTACAACGTCAATATGAATTAAAAAAATTTTGTATTGCGGTGATTAGTAATTTTGTACTGCGAATAGCAACCCAGTATTTGGATCCGTTTTCTTCGGGAATCATTCCCCTATACTAATTAGGCATGAATAAGCCTTAGGAATCCACATAATACTCTAACCGAGGTCTCGTACCTCCTATGGTTATATACCGCTTGTTTTAGCGTTTTTCGCTTTTTAAGTGTTTCCTCATTTCTTTTGGAATTATTTTCCTTACCAAAATTACTTAGGAAATATTAGGCCCTTAAATACCATATTAGAATAATTTAATCACCATATTTAAGTTTGGGGTATTTCAAACCTGCTTCGGATCACAGGTGAAACCCATATTTCTATATATAGAGAGAGAGGGTGCTAGATTGTAGGTAAAATTATACTCCAACTTCCTACTGATACCCCTGGTGTAGTATCAATCCCCAATCATATTTTGTTTGTTAATTGGAAAATATAATTGCTTTTACTTTAAATTAATGACACACACCGTTACACGCATTATACCTTTGTATAACCTGCTGATTAAAAATATTTGTTTTTCCAACTATGGAATATACTCCGGGTAATCAAAATGATACTTTACATTATCAGACGAGGGGTTGCATCCAGTAACTCGTTTACTTAATGACTAGAAGAGATTGATTCAACGACTTGATTATATAACCCCATTAAATTTTGTATGAGCACACTGATGTCCACGATTACCTGAAGTATACGCTAATATTACCAGCTTGTATAGAAAAACATTTTTTCCCAGGGTTGTAACTACGTACCTCCTTGGATTAGTATGTAATATTAACTTAATGAACATCCACAACAGTTCAAAGCACCAAACATTAGTGACTTCAAAATAATAACAAGAGGTTTTGTGACAATTAGGTTTATTACATATTGCAAAGCGTTTGCTCCTAAATCCAGGATCAAGTAAAATACAAATTTCACTAGACCCTCAAAATATCAGACAAGATCAGTTTTAGCGAGTAATCTTGACGCTCTACGCTATGGTTGATTGGGGAGTGGAAATGAAGGGTTACATACACTATTGAGTAGGGTTGTGAAATATGGGTAGTGATTGGTGGAAGGGTGGTATAGGCGCATCTGCAAGTACACTGTTGTCATTGCATTGAGTTTCAATATTTCTATTTTTGTGTGGAAACTCCTCCCTTAGATGCGAAGCTCGATATCTTTGGTTTCAAATTTCAGTTTTAGATCGTCTTCTCTTTCGATTCCTATGGGGATTTTGCCTCTTCTTTATCCCAAACATAAATTGCCTCGGCCTAGTTTCACATAGTCCCTATTGATCTATAGGTTCACCATCGTCCTGAGGTCTGCTTTCATAATAATCTATGGTGTACTTCAGAATCCCTTTAACCTCACCAATGACATAGTTGTACAGATCGGGGTCCGAAGATGCGGTGGCAGCCAATTGAACAGTGGTTGCTGTTTGGCGCTGATAGTGACATAGCAACGATGATGTTTCCGGCAGTGTTGCGTGAACCTCATCATCATGTTAAAGAATGGTAGACTTTGCATTTAGCCGCCATCGGTTCTTTATGTACACTTCGGGTAAGGTCCTGCAACTCAATTTTCCCATTGTGCTAAAAAGATCCATGAGTTTAAGAATATGACGGCATAAGATACCCATTGCCTCAAACAGACAACGTCTACATTTAATTACTATATTCTTCATCAAAACCAGCATGCACAACCCTTAGATCAAGTGCAGAATTGTCTATGTCCAACTTATACACTTTCCAAGCGTCTAACCCGCACTCCGTCAGTTCAGGAATGGAATCAACGATGTAACCAATATAGTGATCCCTCTCGTAATGAAGTGCATTGAATATTGTAGGTGTGTACACACCGGCAGCGCATACCATCAGGGGGCACGATGTGAACGTGTTTGCAGTGATCTTAGCTCTAGCTTCGAATTCCGCGTGATTTTCACGTATGTCATATTGTTAAAATGGTGGAAAACTCAGTAAGGTCGTGGTCAGGTTTTAGAAATGATCAAACACTACTGTTGATTGATTCACTGGCCTGTGTTGTGCGCATACCGGCGGTGAAGTGCTTGTTGACCCATGTAGCCGACCAATGTTCTCTCTTCTCTTTTATTCGGAGCATCCACTGCACGGACTTAACATACCTAGGCCATACCTTATCAAATTTTGACTCGTCCTGGATCCCACACATCAGTAAACTTAATGCCTTTGTTACATCACGTATTACAGCACTATGAACGTTCTTCTTGGCATTCTGCAAGATTGTCCAAGAACAGAGCCCATGAAATGTGTTAGGGAGTCGAGACTGTAGCGCTGCTGACATAGCTGCATCATGGTCTATGAATATCGTGAATGGTGCCTTGTTGTCCATACATCCAACAAACGCTTCAAACAACCATTCGAATGAAGGTATTGTCTCGTCGAATACCAATGCGGCTTCAAAAACGACTACTTGTCGGTGATGATTAAACGCACTAAACACAGCTGAGCAAGAAATGGACAGAGCACATTATAGTGCAAGCAATAAGTACTGTAAGAAAGCGGTATGTTTAATTATAAGCAACTATAACATAAATTCTTGTTTATCGAATGATTGCAGGAATAAAATCACCCATCATGGTAGTGAGCAACAAAGGACGAAGATTGATAGTCATATACGAAAGAGTCACGGTACAATGATTCCTGGCCACTACTTGATTTCTTGCATGATGATATATATGCCTAAAGTACTCTTGCAGGCATGTGGCTTCAGACGGCTGCATATTCTTCTTCCTCTTTGTGCGGAGATGGTTTTTAAGGTCAACTTTAGTACAACCAAGGTTCTGGAACCCACCAACGCTGGTTGCAAGAATCTTGAATGAGGTGTCTAGCTGAACCCCAACATTAGCATTCAACTCAGCATGCAGTCCAACTTCAAGATTGACATGTCTGTTTGATCGCATTAAATACCTAGTGGTGCCGGCATGAGTACGTGTCCATTATGCTCGCCGACCCAATCTGTCATTGAATATTGTGCTTCGGTATAACAATAGTTGAGAATCATCCGAGCCTTGCACCCGCACCTTTTCTCTACATTATGCCTCCGGCGCTTGTATTGCGGCTTAGTGATATCTAGAGCTGATTGCACGGAATATCCAGGGTGACTCTTGCTATTCACCCTGAAACCTTCTAGATTACAGACAAACATAATGTAAGGTCGTACTGTGAGTACTCTCTTCTCGCTTCTGAATTTGTTGCTGGCTCTTCTGCGTATCGCAAAACCAACCCTATGTGCATAAGTGGAATAGAAGACGTAAGCAACAATGGCGATATAACACTTCAATCCAACTCACTGTAGACAATGAATGATTTGAGGGTTGGGAGGCGATGGGGTATGCGGGTGGGTGGGCGGCCGGGCTGGAAGGGGAGGGGGGGTCGAGGGTCGGGCCGGCTGACGGGCTTGAAGGGAGGGGGGGTCCTCACGTGCGAGTACTGTATAGACATTTGACAGTAGGTAAATTATGAAAAGAAGGAGACGAATATGCCATTGATAGGGAGATGAGGGAATTAATTAGCCTACTAAATTGAGTTGACTTGCAAATGAACAATTAGTCAACACGTTGTGCATTTAATTGGATTTCCTTACTCGGGTAGAAGAGTATAGACATTAGACAGTAGGTAAATAGTAGGAGATTGCCCTCCAATCCAACTGATTATAATATATAATCAAGTTTTGGGTGGGAGTAAGAGATAAAATTTAAAAAATTTGTGATCACTTCCCATAGTGGCTTTTAGAAAGAAAAATCTTCACACCTTATTTCCACAAGTAGTATTAGTATATACATGTGATCACATAACATACATACCCTTCCATGCGCATGACACACTTCCATTGATCACGAGTCCCGTCTTCTCTAGCTCTTCAAGGCTAAAACCCGCCTCTTCATCATGACTCCAATAGATAGTCCACCACCAGCAGCTCATACAAATTAAGCGACCACCACGACACACTCTCTAGTCTTCACCGTCACTTGTGCAGCTAGTCAGCCGGCCATGACTAATTACTTGCCACCAGCGGCAGCCGGAGAAACTTATAATAATAACTCTGCAGGCGATGAAAGTCGTGTTGTCGTCATCACTTCCCGTAAGTCGACGTCGACGTCGACATCTCTACTACCTAAATCATCGAAACAAACTGACCTCCATCGGTATTTCCACTCCTCAAAATTCTTGCTTCATATCTTCACAACTTCATTCGTCCTCTTCATTCTATTCCAGATCAGAACCCTTCATGGTGGAAGTGTCACAGCTTCCTCACCCACCACCATACACTACTACTCATTTATTTCCTCCTTCATACCATCATCCATACCATGGACACAGCAGCAGCAGCAATCCCCCATCTCTCAAACCCAAACCTCATGTAATCCCTCAAACAACAACAACACTCTCCTGATCCAAAAACTCCGTCGATCCGTTACTTTCTTACCCTTAAAGGACCTCCGTTACACCAACACAGCATATCAATCCCACACTTGGTTCATGAGCACCATGTACGACATTCAAGACTCCCCCGGCGAAGTCCAGCACCAACACTTCCCATCCCAGTTCTCCAACGGTCAACTCCTCTGCTTAAAAGGAAACCATACTCACGACGGGACACGTAATTCCTACGCCTTAGCGTACCCAGAAGCACTCCCGGAAAACGCCACTTTACTCACCGGATTAACTTTCATAGCTTATAACCACTACGACTACGCCAACATATGGCACGGGTTAACTTCACTATTCCCACTCACCGCCTGGTACATGAGAAATGGAAACTGCAAGAAACTCCCATCACGGTGGTGGTTGTACCACTACGGGGAGTTACGGACAAATATCAGCCCATGGTTGAACACGCTGATGGAAGCTACTTACGGCGGGCCGATACAAATCCATGGGTCGGATCATGGGTTGGATCAGGAGGGTCCGTTTTGTTTCGAGGAAGCGGTGGTGACGAGACATAATGAAGGTGGGATGTCGAGGGTAAGAAGGGAAGAGACGTTTGATTTATTGAGGTGTAAGGCAAGAGAGTATTGTAGAGTAATGGAAGTGGATCATAAGAAGAAGAAGAAAGTTGGTATGACTATGTTTATGAGAAGTGGTGGACGATCGTTTAAGAATGATTCTGCAGTGATTGGTGTTTTTGAAAGAGTGTGTAATATGGTTGAAGGTTGTCGATTGCAAATTGCTTATTCTAATAATCTCACCTTCTGTCAACAGGTTAGTGCTCTATTAATTAAATTCTACTGCATTGCATCCATTATTCAAGATAAGATTGATTCTACAATTGACTATGTTGTGAGAGTCCTGCTCCTGCGTGAAATTTTAGACCTAGTTTTTGTTTTTTACATGTGCATTGCGTGATTCTCGTTTTCATAAGTCTCTGGTTTCGATTTGTTCACCGTTTATTTTGAAGTCCGCAATACATCATATTTCAACCTATACTCTGAGGTGTAGATTTCAATTATACAAGCTAGATGGCTAGTGTAATAGCTAGCCCAAATCAAGAGATTTATAAGTTAGACATATAAAAGGCAGGTGTCGTCAATTAAATTAATAATGACGATCATAGAGATGAAGAGATACGATCGATATCTATGCATTTAGATAGAAGTAATTAATAGATAGACTCATTAAATTTGGTTAATATTCATTTTCCTCATAATAAATTCTCCGATGTGCTTATATAGGTGAAATTAATGAGCGAAACAGACGTGCTGGTATCACCTCATGGAGCCCAGTTAACTAACATGTTCTTCATGGACAAGAACAGTTCAGTAATGGAATTTTTCCCAAAAGGTTGGCTCAAACTTGCGGGAGTAGGGCAATACGTCTACAGATCACTAGCTAGTTGGTCTGGAATGAACCACAGAGGAGCATGGCGAGACCCAGATGGACCCAACTGTCCTTACCCAGAAGATCACCGCAACTGTATGTCCGTATACAAGAACGCACAGATCGGACACAACTTGACATACTTCACTCAGTGGGCAAACGAGGTTCTTCACGATATCAGAGAATGGAAGTTCGGTAGTGGAATGCGTAGGGATCCTGCACCTTGTGGTTATTGCACCTAATTAGTTCAGCTAGCTAGCTGGGGCCCCAAATTAATTACCAAGTTCACGTGAGTTTTAATTTCTTTGAACATTAATTTTCTCTCTTATTTTATGTTTATGTCTTCAATAGAAATATAGTAAATTTAGTAACCAATCAAATACTGTTTGTTAAATTACTGCTTTTATAGTATAGCTTTAACTTTTCTTATGATGAGATGGGTTTTTCTCCACTACTATTCTCTATTCCATTTTTGTTCTATGAATACTATTTATAAATTCACACGGGTGGTTTTTAAGAGTTCTTAGTTTAAAAAATAAAATAAAAATATGAGATGTAAATAAAAAAGATGAGAGATATTAAGAACTTATGAGAGAGTTATTCCACAAGAACTCTTAAGAATCTAAATATGGGTCTCACAACGATTATTATTTTAATCATAATGCTCCACATATATGAAAGAGAAACAAATTAAAACTAATATGTGAGTTCTCTGATATTGTTAAAAATTAGACATGATTCTTAACATGAGGTGGAAGAAAGAGAAATATGAGAGAGAATGTTACAAACCCATCTTTGAGTTCTTTGATAATCTGCTCTAAGTAAACTGATTCATATCATATATATGTACCCTATAATACTACCGTATTATTATATGAGTACTAGACCGTATATACATCAAACAATGTGCAGTATCTATAGGACTGGACGGACGTTTCTATTTGCGTACTATCTAGTGTGTTGAAGATTCCCGTCTACTTTTCTGCTCTCTACATTAATATAACTACTTTTCTGTTAACACTCTACGTTAGCGTAACCATATATACTACTATACGTGATACTTCTTGCTAGCTAGGATCGAAAGATCACCTCTGGGCATACATTACTCCCTACAAAGCGAGCAGATCTATACAATCCTACGTACCTAGTGACTATAGCTAGGACCAGTTATTGAAAACTTGTGTCATTCAACGAACCACGCCTCAATGTACATACTACTATAACTCATTCTAGCTTTTGGCACACCGCCACTTAAACGTTCTTGACTAGTCAATTTCTCCTTTCTAGACTCGTAATCAATTGTCAATTAGATGAACAGTCATCAGCCTGTACTTGTCACAAATCCCAACTATGCCTTCTTAAACCTTGTTTGCTTGAACTGTAACTGATAACTTGAGACTACTGATTGTGTGTATCCAAATTTGATGAAAGAAACTTATTGTTCAACAACTGGATTCAATTCAAACAAACAGGGTCTTGTCCTTTTACTGATCCAACTGTAGTGCACGCTGTATTCTACCAAAAAAACTTTCAAAATGAAATGTAACCTTTACCTGACTTTCAGGAATCAGCATATATTAACATTATCACGCGGGACGAAATTTTACCATCTTTTTACTTTTTCCTTTCCCTGACTTAGTTTCCTTTTGGGTAAGGACGTAAGGTAAGGAAGCAAGCAGAGAAGAATTTATTCGTTCAATTTCATGCCTTTTCTCATGTATTAAGGCCCACCTTGCCGAAAGGGGCTTTTGCTCACACTTGCATCTCATTCCCATATTCAACGGTCATCTCATTTGTCACATTATAAACAGACAAGAAACAAACCCTTTTTTCTACAACTGTTTGAGACCAGATCCAAGGAAATGACATTGACATTACAACATAATACCAAGTCTTACTAAGAAATGATTTCTCCACCCACAAGCATCAGACCTGAATACAGAAAACACCAAACACATAATGATATTAAATTGAAAACCAAACAAACCCACTTTCATCATACATAACAGGCAGGACATTGAAAAGAAATATCCAAAGGATGAAAAAGCTACCTCCTCGAACAGGGTTGGGGGAGTTTATAATCAAAGCCAAAGAACAAGGGGCCCTGGACATTTAAATCGAAGGAAAAGCATGGCAAAAAAAGAAAGAAACGGACAAGGTGGGGGTCCTACTAGTCTACAAATCTAATGCGCATGCTCAACAATGCAATCAATAAAGAAAAGCATCATTCATCAACTCAGCCCCTCACACACAATATTCCAGCTGCAGCTGCTGCTGCTGCTGCTTCTTCTTTCCTTTCATTCGCTTTCAAACTCCTACTTTTGCCTTTTCTCTTTCTCATCCGAATTGAAACCCAAGAAAAGCATCAATTCTTTTTTTCCATGACTCTCTCCCAAAAGAACTCCCTCCAGGCAAAGCAACTACCAGTTGAGCACGCTTTTGCAGTCTGCTTATTCATCCATTAGGCCCCTCACTATGTACAGCTCCAGGACAATGAAAGCCAATCGATGGACAGAAACAATAAAATCATAGTAAAAAGTACTTCACACCAATAACCATCATCCAGAGATGACGATCCTTATTATTATTATCATGCAACATGGGCAGCAGTAGCAAGAAAAACTTTAGTTCAATGGTCCATACCAACCAGAGCCATCTCTATCTGGATCTTCAACAGACTTCACACATTTTACCTTTACCTTCAATTGCTTCAAATAATCAATTGCTTGGTCAATGATCACCAATGGGTCCTTGCTTGATGCCGGGCCTGGAATCAGCATTTCGAGTACTTTCAATGTCTCACGGATTTTATCCTTCCTTGATCTCATGTTATCAAAACTATTCTGACCCCTTTCGTCTCCACCACCATGTGAAATAGTGTTCAGATCCACCACAGTTTCCTCTTCATGTGACCTTGTTGGAGGTGGCATTCCTATTCCCACCCACCTAGGGTTGATAAATGACCAGTTGCCACCACAAGAACTGTCAGACAACTTTTGTCTCTTAGAGGAAAGGTTTAGACTTGTGACTTCATCATCATCAATATCATCCCCACGCTTGAGATCCTTAAAATCGAGGTTCATGAACAGTGGGGAATGACCTGTACTAACTTCGTCTTCATCTCTACCATCACAATCTACATCATTATCGTCACTGTCACTAGTGTCATCATCTTCAGAGTAAAGCAGAGCGTTAATCTCGTCTGTGTCCTCGTGGTAATCATCACTTCCTTCAGAATCAACCATCTGATTTTCATCTGATTCCTCACACAAAGTTGGACACTCTGGACAAGCTTGCAAAGACCTACCATCAGTAGGATACTTCTGGCCAAGAATAGGCTTATCAGTTTCCAAATCTCTCTGATTCCTTACAGAAGAGGAGCCCAATGAACTGAAAATTACTCGTGTTTCATCTCCAGATCGATCAAAGATGAGGAACTTTTTCTTCTGTGAAGAGTTTGATCCAAGGGGCGGCTGTTTCCAGTCCACTCTTGTTGAGGAGAGCAACTGCTGCTCCTTCGAATACAGATTCGGAGTTGGAGTAGGGCTCTGAAAATCAGCAATCGACTGTTGCGCAAAAGGCCATTGAGGCTCAATCAGTAGGTTTCCCTTGAGCAAACCACGATACTCATAATTGTGGGAGCCCACATTCGTTGCAACACCATATGGATTTGTATTAAAAGGCAATGGCTCGAATTGCATGAGACTGGCTTTGGACTTCATGCAGTTGACTCTGTGTGACAGCCAATCAGACTGCTGCTGGCAATGCCCAGAAGGAAAAGGCTCAATCATGAACAAAAGTAATCACCTGCATATTCAAAAATAGATGAAAGAGAAAGGATATTACGATATGCGAGGATAAATTGCAGAATTTTCCAAATGATTTAACAAGCGGATGGAAGATAAGTACCTGGATTTAAGATCTATTCTCAGTTCAATATCTATTTGAAGGCTTCTTTTAGGTTGCTGATATATGTAAACAAAAACTACAATCTTCAAGCTTCTTAATCAAAAGGCGGGAACACAAAAACAATCTACGTAACAGGTTTCAGCAAATGACGGAAATATTCAGCCTGAAAAAGAAGGAAAAGCGGATAAGAGATTAGTCCTTGTCTATTCATCGTAACAGAGAAAAATTTGAGAAATTATGTCCACAGATTAGATTCTAATCAGAAGTAAAACAAAGAATAATGAATAAATCGAACAGGAACAGGTCTGTTGACATCGTTTAAGGTAAAAGAAAATGTAATAGAATTAGAAGCAAATAAATAATCAGCACTAACCTGGCAATCTTGCAAAGGTTGGTAACAAGCAATAACTTTAACTATAATCGTTGGTCTGCCTGCAACCCCACTCTCATGTTTCAAAGTCCGGAATCTAGTCTGGCCAGCTGCTTGGCACACCATAACTACAGGTTTCAACTTTCAAAATGGACTACTTACTTGAACCCCCCACTAGACTTTCACAACAATGGAAGAAAAACGGCCTAGATAAAGTCTATAAAGAGAAGGAGAAGAAGCCAGGGGAGGTAATCAGAATTCTAGAGCTGAGCAGTCAAATGAGCAAAGATGAGAAGCTAAGAAGATTTAATCTAATTCCAAATCTGGAGTTAGATGATGATGAAGCTGAACCAGGGAATGACAGTAAAGTGGCTGGAACCCATTGTCATTAGTAAATTAAGGCAGGTGCACAAGGGTAAGGTATCTATCAAGTAGGGGGAAATGGACAGCTGGATTTACAGAATAACTCTGCAATACAAATTCAATGATATAACTTTGCGGAAAACGTCTATTGAGAGACAGAACCAGCGCATTCTAATCGATTATAGTTGTTGTATCTGCATAACAAGCAAAGTTCCTGAAAGCAAAAGAGAAGTTATAATTACTACCAATAGGAGAAGTATAGAAATTTGCATCAAACAAGCAAGCGATATATAAACCTAAACTTCAGCCGAAAAAGAAAATATATTAAGTAGTTTCAAGTCCAGCATCTATACGCAAAAAAAAGTCCACCAATGAGCAGCATGAAGAATTTGGGCCTTCATATTTCTCTTTTCCATTGTCAATTTAGCCAGATTACATGATAAAATAAGAATATTAAACTAATTATTGTGATATCCACACCACATGTATGGGAAGTGAGATCCTTCAAGCACTCGTCAAGAGATGTAGAGGAGGTCATGGCGAAATTATTTCAATTAATAACTAGACAGACATACAAGAACCACATTCTTCCAATTTAACAGCAATCTTTTCAGGATTCTAACGAGAATGAAGACAAAGCAAATCACCCTGACAAAAACAGAAATACCGATAAAACAGCTAAGATGATGATTTCTTTGTTTTCCCCAGAAAATCAAAGCACCTGGAATAGGGGAAATGATAAAAAGAAAATTAACCCAATAATATCCACCAAACAGAGATGCTGTAGATGGCAACACAACCGGTAGTATTTCCAACGAGCTTAAGAACTACAAACTTGCGCTAGCTAGATATCAAAAGAAACCAGTTCGAATTTCTCGCTCTATTTCTCCTCCGCAGCCAATAGGAAACCCACATATTAACTCAGACAGATCAAAAGAAAGAGATTTAGAATCGTTACCCAAGTAGAGGAATTCTGAAAGTAAAACTTTTCAGCGATTTCTATTTGCTCAGAGTCCAACCTTACAACAAGCCCGGATGAAGAGAAGGGTTGCTTTTTCAAGATGGGGAAAGATCAAGGGACGAGAGCTAATGGGAAAGGGTAGAAGCTCAGAAAGGTTGCAGCGCAGTGAAAAGAAAGGGTAGTAGACACGAGAGTTGTATA
Organism: Limonium bicolor; assembly: GCA_023374045.1. Classification (NCBI taxonomy): domain Eukaryota; kingdom Viridiplantae; phylum Streptophyta; class Magnoliopsida; order Caryophyllales; family Plumbaginaceae; genus Limonium; species Limonium bicolor. The sequence goes on from CM041778.1 coordinate 145,415,651, forward strand.
TTGGCAAGGTTTTATAGCCAATATTACTTTATTTTCCCTCTACAAACAGTGATCTCCACGGTTATGATTTTAACTGGGTGCTTTCGCAACAGGCTACGGTCCTTTGTGAATTGTGAAGTGGTGGGTGGGAGCTCATGATACTGGTTACTGTGATTATAGGTTTTCTACCCAAAATTTAAACAAGAGTTAATGGTGTAAAGGGAAAATGAAAAGGGCAAAAGAAGGTGACAACTTTAAGTCGATCACCACACTAACACGACTGCTCAATTGAGAAAGTGGAGTTTAGTATGCAATGATGTAATTCCAACTAATTATTACCCCGATTCAAGCGGTCCTGTTTGGTGGAGAGACAAAAGTTTAGTTGAAAAATGTAGAAAACAGGAGGGGTGGAACTGGAAGGGAAGTTTAAAAAAGTTAAAATTAGAATTGAGGTGGTAGTTTTAGGGTTTTGATTCCAAAGAGATGATTTATCCACTGTTTACCACTACCTATTGATAGGAGCACATGGATTCTAAACAAGTGAGCAAACAAGAGGTAATGCTGGAGCAGTGTTTAGCCCCACTGGTTCACTGTTTATGATTGGGCCCCTAAACTTGTGGGATTTCAACACCAAAGAAAAGAATTTGGCATAGTTCTCCTCTCTTCACAGAAAGTTGAAGACAGTGAACTTCCCGTGGACCCAACTCTTCTTTTGTTCTTTATTAATCATTTAGAAGTAGAAATAAGGAATATCCTGTTATCATGGTTCTGTTCATCAATCTGACCAGCCATCTTGGAACCCAGTTTCATGAGCTCAATGGTTTACCCAATAGTGGACGTCCAACTTTTTGCTGTATAATAATAAGTTACCATCGTAACCAAATTTTGTTCACGACAAAAGAAAATGTGTCCCCGTAATACTTTTATCATGCATATTGATATTAAATTTGTTACTTAAGTATTTTAAAGCAAGTTTATTAAGTCAATTGATGCGCTGATTGTCATGGTATGTATGTTGATGTCTCGTCAATGCAGAGCATTAGAGCTATATAGTAATAAAAGAGGATTACAAGGAGTTACTAGTTTGAAAAAGGTTTGGAAAAGATTAGTAAAAGAAGGCATATGGGGGTGCAAAGTTGATCATCTGCTAGCTCAGACATGGTCCTCTCCAACGTCATTTAGTTCCAAAGTTCAGACTGAATTAAAACCACCACGTGTTTGGTCGGAGCTAGGACACCAGGTGGAGCATCTCTTTTGTGCTTCGTTTGCCTTTCAAATACGTTTTGAGTGACGCTTCTATTCATGAAGTTTGCTTTAAATTACTTCTAACTTTATTAGATGTTATTGTAGAATTTGTATATTTTGATTGGTTTGTGGTTTTGTTCTTTAAATTACTTCTAGTTATTTTTTTCTTCTCGTCATTTTTACCACTTTCACCAACCTATATTTTAGTTCTTGATTTTCTTTATCTGCCATATGTAGCTTCTTTCCATGTGGCCATTTTCTTTATCCTACAATGCTAAAACCTAACAGAATCCACCAATACAGATATGGCTAAAATACACTCTTAAAAATTGATTAATTGTCTTGTTTGAGTAAAACAAATTTTCTACCCCTTGAGCTGAGATAAGTAATCTATACAAACAAAATAACAACTCATACGGTAGAACACTCTTGCTCTCATTTATCTTTCATTAAACGTGTCGGCAGAGCAAGCGTGTTAACCGTGGAAATGGCATCCTTTCAATCAAATAAATGTACCGTAAGTCATACATAACATAACCACTTGCCTTTTTCTCTTTTTGTGAGGAATACTTGTTTGATTAGTCATGTGCACGAGCATAATCAAAACAAATTTTTACAATCATGTATGTAGAATTGCTTTTCCCTCAAGTGCATATTGAAATATTGGGTTATAACATAATAACCATCACCCATTTGATAGTTTTAAGGAGAAAATAAAAAGGTCTTATTATAAGTACCATAAGGAATTGAAATTTCATAATGTAAAAAGATTAACACGCTCGCGCCCGTGCCGTGACTATTGGCTTTTCAGTGGAGAGAATAATCATTATTAAAGCATCACACATAGCTAGCTTTCTCTTTTAACCCCAAAATTCGTCCATCAAAATCATATAAAAAAGAAAAGCCTTGCTTTTAGGAGACAATGAGCGCCCCTTCCCACTTTCACCATTCCATAACCACCAGTCACACCCACCACTCACCCAGACTTGTTTTCTTCCCATGGACAAAAGGTTAAGCCTGCCCCTTAAGTCAAGGGAGAAAGACTCCGCCTTATTAATGTGAATCATTAGTAACAAGTTTTGTGGTCAAGCTGGTTATAATCACCACTAATCTTTATACTTATCGACCGTGATAAAGGTGCCGTTTTTTTCTTAATCTATTAGGTGTTTTACTTTTGGATTCACGAGAATAAGGTCAGGTGTAATGATGGTGGTTAATTTGATTTAATTATAACAAGTGCTGATTAGTTGAATCTGATAGTTTCTTTATTGATTTGTTGTCTTGTCTCATCATCAAATTGTGCTTGATTTGTGGAGAAGTTTCACACTTGAGTAAGTTTCGTTCTTTTAGCATGAAACTGGAAGATCAAGATAAGTAAAGATCAACAATACAACATTGCCCAGATCATGGCATACATTTATTTCATGATAGGATCAAGTCACACCTACTATATCATGGATTTCCAATTCGGCAAAATTGCCCAGATCACATCACATCCTTCGGCAATATTAATATACCTCGATTTAAGTACACCTTCTACTGCAAATTACAACGAAGCAAACTGATCTTGACATATCAAACACATCAACTCAAAACACAAGTAAATAAGGAAAGCGGGAGTAGAACAAACGTGCTCAAACGGATGGTAGTCTCAACTAGCAGCAAGATCAGAGATGGATCCAATTTAACAATAATTCTAAACAAGTTCCCACGTTTTATTTCATAATCATACAATGATGATTGACAGGCACAAATCTTCCATGCTTTACTGAGCGCTTAGTACTTCAATCTCAAAGATCAGCACAGAGTTGGGTTGTATGCCCCATGCTGGGAATCCACTCGGTCCGTACCCATAATCAGGAGAGCACTGCACACACAGCCAAATCCATATTTTAGATGCCAGACAAATAAGTAGCACCGACATAACTAGACTAAGAAAGGATTTGTAATTAGGATGTATGATTACTGAAATGCCTAACCAGTTGTTCACTACCTACAAAAACTAGTAGTTCACAGATTGGTCTGGCTCTGGTCATTTGGTTTGTTTAATGTGAGATCTTTGTGTATCCCTATTCAGAGTTTCATAGGTACGGCAGGATTCATGGGGCACGCAAAAATTAGAACAGGGAGACTTGGTTCCTTAGTCGATCAGTTAAAGCCTAAAAGATAGTCCTACTGATCTTACGCAGCTCACAATTACCAGCAATCTACCAAATATATACACAGCCACCAGCTAGAGGAAATTTCCATGATAAGAAATCAGCATAATGAAAAGCTCAGCTTCTTATTACACAGATCCAGCCAAGACAGAGCCCAAATTTAGGAACAACAGAGATAATCAGTGAGAGTTACTCACAGTTAAACGAGCAACTTCACCCAGCTGCATCCCCAACACACCTTCATCCCATCCTGGATAAACAAGAAAAAAGCACAAGGAAATTCCATCAGAATGGAAGCACTTTAGTTTCCTATATATGGGCATCAGTATTAAAGTCAACAGTTTTAAGTTTTCAACTCAAAGTTCATCCTCATTTAACATAATACCTGAACCATTGCTTCAATATTTATGAAAATAATATAGAAAGACAAAAAAAATAAATAGAGAAAATCTTGCACAAATTCCCCCCAAAGGAATGCACACCACAATAAAAGCTGTCTAGCAAACACATTTCTTTGCAAGACTTCGCTTCAGAATAAATGAATTATCTATAATAATGTTTAAGTGTGAAACACATCTTCAATATTTGACATATGTCATAATACATAATTGTAGATGCAACACGCAAATAATCATGAAGCAAGAAACTAGACAAAAGAAAAAAGAACCCTGAGTGTTCATTCGACAACATTGTAGATGAAATAACCACACAACTATAAGAAGCTTTTAACATCAACACATGGTTTGGCCATGAGCAGAGTAAAACCTTATGTTACCTTTCCAAGTAATTTTATAAAAAAGGCGATCATACTCATTAGTCATGAGATAGAATTTTCACAGGAAATGAAGCACGTAAATGAAATGGTACCACCAATGTACAGGACTGTCTTCATGTTCATTGAATATGAGGGTCAATCATATACTAATTTTTGCATATCTGAACTCCATTACCAAATTTGGGTTTCATGATATTATCCATACTTGATTTGATATCACGGGAAAGAAAAGCAAGCAAGTTCAAAGGCCACAAATATGATACTATGAGAGACACCCAAACAACATACTCGAGCCCCTGATAAGAAAAAGCACTATAGACTATAGACTGCAGATATATAACATAGTAGACTTTCTTCCAGCGACCATTTATGCCTTCCTAGTGACATACTAGGGGCAAAGATCTGACACTAAAAGAGAGCCTCTCTGGGTGATGATTTGACTCGACTGAAATCTTTCACAAGCATGTGCTTGTTCAACTTTCTATAATTTCCATGTTGCATATACTTCAGTAGTTAAGACGCTTGCCATCATCAACAAAATCTCGCCTCCACTCATAAGGATCCAGTAACGTGCTAGATCCTTGATGTGCACCAAGTGCAAAAGAGTGGCCACTCAGCAAAACAAGCATGCAGCTTTCCACCTAAGTCTAGAAAGTATAGCTTTTGTCTGCCTAAATTGATCATAGACATATTTAGACCTCCTCTCCCAATCGATCATCCCAAAACAGAAAAGGAACAACGAAATCAAATTCCTGCAATAAGACCATTGAAGCGACAACAAAAAAGATGCCCCAGAACTGATAATCTGATCACCCAGTCTTTGATTCATCTAGTAATTTAATCATCACCCATCACGACCAAGCCCCCGTGTGAACTACGCTACTAAAACTCCTATTTTATTTTCTGGCAACCAAGGAGTATATTGACAACCCCGTCAACGGTGCATACTACAACCACTCCGAGCTACCTCATGCGAATCAAATTATTTATTCCACGCAAAAACGTTTTGCCAAGAAAGTTACTCATTTAAATGGCATCTCACTCATAACGGAAAAGCAATTAACACGGATTCAGTGAAAAGGGAATTGGGATCCAGAAACGACCAAACAGGTAAATATTTGTCACCTTTGATTACTTTGCCCTTGCCAATCTCAAACGTGAACGGACTGCCACCGGGATCCTTGGTACTGCGCCATTGGAACCAAATACAAAGGGAGCAAAACCATTAGGAATTATACAGAAAGAGAGAGATAGAATAGATTAGGACATAAAATCACTCAAAAGTGCAATAACTATAAGACTAGCGCGCGACAGGTAGCTTAAGATATCCGCGCACAAATAGTCAAGATTCTACATCCTGGATCAAAAGCCACGTCTACGTATAAAAAAATAGCATTCACCTCCAGAACTTTTGAGAAAGATCGCCGTTTTTCCCTGCATAATTCAGAAAGTTCCTTTTGTCAACATTTACAGCAAGTACTAAAACGAACAACTGAAATGGATAGATTTTAAGTTCGACAAATGATCTTGAAGAGAAAAACCCTAGAAAACAAGGTCGCGAACACACGGAAACAAAATGAATTGGGGGGAGGGAGGAGGGAGAATGCAGACCGAAGCCAGTGCAGTGGACGGTGACTTTTTGACCAGGAACTGGTTTGGGGCCAGTACCGGCTCTGAGAACTTGCTTTTCAAATCCCATGTTTGTTCCTCTGCCTGCACCTTCCTCTTGTCCCGATGAACTTGCTTTGGTGGCGCTGTGTCTGGGGTTTTTTAGCTGCCGACTGCGCGGTCTGCACTAGACCTACCGAATCTACAGAGAGAAGGAGGCGGTGTTGGTGATGCACTGCGAGCGTCTGCGTCACGTGATCTCACGTGAGTCAGAAGATGAATATAGAAAACTGCCTCCAATAGGGCCACCCACCACCCACACAAAACGTGACAATTTGGGGTTTTTTTGGAAGACTTAATATATATTAATAAGATTTGGATTTCGGAAGGAATTTCATCCGGTAGTCGAATCTAGAGCATACAAACGACATGTAAAGAGTGGATAGAAAATTAGTAGCAAAAGTAATTGATTCATACAAAATATTGCTTAGGTAGTAAAGACACTGCCACACCATGAAAGTGGAAACGGTCGAGAGGAATCTTCGGACGGAAAATTTCCCGGGAACGGGTGTTTGGCCCCCTCATTTCCCATGCAAGAGTGTCTTCGGTTGTAATTCCCGATTTCGGGTTTTTTTTTTACCCGTTGTAGAGAAGCCGATAATTCATTTATCGGCTTCAATGATGCCGATAAATGGTTTATCGGCTTCTTTACAATTCGAAAATCGACCGTTGGAGCTTTACAGACAAGACGATAATTCATTTATCGGCTTCAGATGCCGATAAATGAATTATCGGCTTCTCTACAAATGCCTAACAGTCGAATTTCTGGTATGAGCTTATATAAACGACTGAATGGCTCTTCAAACTTCTGCTGCTTCATTGCTATCTTGTTCCTATTTTTCCTTCTCTTTACACATTCCTCACTCTTTCAACCATTTGCTATACATATTTGATATGGATATCCCATGTACTCTGTACCTAAATGTAGAGCTCAAATACAATCCAGATGGTATTTATTTTCATATAAATCCCAATTGGTCGAAATTTATCCATTGTGAAATTCCCCAGTCTTCCACATATCAATCCTTCAAAGATACCGTCAAAAATCTTGTCGACTTGGAGTTAGGGGGAGATTATGTCATCACCGACATGGTTTGCAGAAAGTTGGAGAACAAATATCCAACTTGCTCATATCTTCCACTCAAAATTACCAGCGATTCCCGGGTGAAGCTGATGATATCGAACTTCATCAAGAATTCAGACTTGCTGAATAACGTGGCTGTGCAAGTTGAGTTCGAGCATGTGACTACCCCTTCTCCGGAGGAAGACAATGAAACCGATGATGATTTTTCCCAGCATCAACAAGCCGAAGATGAAAATCTACAGACTTCGGATGATGATTCTGAGATGGAGCCAGAAGATTTACCTGACGACGACGACATGGTTGATGAAGCTGGGCCCTCCACACCGTACACTCCTGCAGCCCCGTTCTCATCGCAAGTGGATTTAGAGGCCATAAGCCAGATACCATCAGACATTGATCGACGCGGTTTGCCATACTGGAGGCCAGGTCAAGAGTTCGTCGTGGGGCAAGAATTTGCTGATAAAAATGTTCTTGTGACTGCAGTAAAACAGTATCACTTGGAGAGAAACGTAGATTTCATTGCTCCCGAGAATAACAGGAGAATTTACACCTTAAGGTGCCGACAAGGGTGCACTTTCAGATTTCGAGCTGCGCTGCTAAAGAATTCATTTGAATGGCGGATACGGAAATTCAGTCCTCACACATGTGCTCCAGCCCTAGACGAGAGTAATGATCGTTTTTTGACTTACAATTTCATAGCTGAAGTCATGATACCAAGGATCAAAGAGAACCCTGCTCTACAAGTGAAGACTGTGATTCAACTTATCCGCTCAGAATATAAAAGGAAGATTAGCTACAAGAAAGCTTGGTTAGGCCGTGCTGAAGCGATAAGAAGGGTCTATGGTGATTGGGAGCAGTCATTTACCGAATTACCCAGGTATATCATAACCATCAAACACATTACCTAATTCGTATGTCGACCTAGAGTCAACTGTTGTGTTTGAAGATGAAACTCAGACCACTTCTGTTAGGCGGTTTAAGCGTTGTTTTTGGGCATTTGGGCCATGCCTCACTGCTTTCAAGTATATGAAACCTCTACTTCAAATAGATGCCACCACCTGTACGGTAAGTACAAAGGAAAATTATTGGTTGCTGTGGCTCAAGATGGTAACAACAAGATAATACCAATGGCCTTTGCTATTGTTGCTAGCGAATCTAGAGACGATTGGAAATATTTTCTTGACCGTGTTCGCAACATAGTCATTGGAGCTAGGAACGATGTGGCAGTTATTACGGATCGGGCCGCAGCTATAATGTCAATAATGAGGGAAGAACAGTACTGGCTTCCTCCTTATGCCCAACATTTCTTGTGTATTCGTCATATTGCTTCAAACTTTCAGACAAGATTTGGAAACAAGGAGTGGAAGAAGTATCTCATCAACACAGGTAATTGTGAGAGATTTGTATGTCTTCATCTTTTTGTATCTCTTAATCTGATAAAATTTCTTGTGCAGGCTACTATTTCAGAAGGGATATAGTTCAGGACAGATTAAATCACTTACTTTCTCTACACCCCTCAATTCCTCCATTTTTCAATGAGCTGCCCCCTGAGAAGTGGTCACGTGCGTATGATGATGGCAAAAGGTGGGGCCATATGACTACTAACTTGGTAGAGTGCATGAATGGGGTGTTGAAGAGGGTACGACTCTTACCGGTAACAGCTATTGTTGAAAGCACTTTGTACAAGTTAATTGATTACTTTCGAGATAACTTAGAAACTTACACTGCACAAAGGAATAGTGGGTTGTTTTTCACCAAACACCTACTGGAGAAAGTAGGTGAGAACCAAACACTTGCCAACTACCACCGTGTGGTTGTTATCGATGCTATGGATTTGGTGTTTGAGGTGGTTGACAATGGGGATCCGAACTTAAGGCGTGACAAAGGCAAATTTGCAGTGCGAATTAACTCTAGGGAATGTGAATGCGGTGAATGGCAGGCGTTTAAGTATCCATGCTCACATGTCATGGCTGTGTGTTGTACTACCGCCCTGGACTGGAGGAACTACGTTCATCCAGTTTACAGACTTGAAACGATGATACAGGCTTACAGCGAGAACAAGTTTGTGCCACTAGGAAATCAAGGCAAGTGGCCCATATACGCCGGACTTCGCATTGTTCCTGATCCTGCAATGATGCGCAACGTTAGAGGGCGGCCCACATTCTCCCGTATTCATAATGAAATGGATGAGAATTATGAGCGTGAAACAAGACATTGTGGGCTATGTCGCCAACGAGGACATGTAAGGACAAGATGCCCGAATGCAAGTTATAATTAATTCCCCACTTTCATTGTATGTTATTGCATTAGCCAGTTATGCTCCTGCTCAGACAGGTCGTGCCTTTAGCAAGCACAACAAAAAAATGTAATTTACCCATTGTCTGTTGTAATGAATTATCTTAACATTTGCATTTGTTAAATAAGCAAGGACTAAAGATTGAGTTGATATACCATTTTATTGGCTTAGGAAATATTCCAAATACATAAAGCGATTCAATGACATCCATCACTGTTTTATTACAGTACGACATACTAATACTTAATCATCTTCTTATACGTGCTTTCTTTAAATAAGAACATATATCATAGGAGTATCCACATATCACTTCTGTTGACGCCTTATAATGGACGAGATATGCATCATCCACCAACATATTAACCTTCGTCTTCGCTGCCATCTGAACAGCAATCTTCATTATACTCTTCTGTGAAGGATATGCTCGCGAAATTATCACGTGGTGGTGGGGTAACTTCCCTAAAGCATCACCACAGAATCTAATCGGTATAAACTTGTTATAACGACCGTCATCATTTTTGAACGTGAACTCTCGTTTTATTTCCAATGGCCCCCTACAGGGCGTGGCTGGACCACACAGTAATCGAGAAGTATCGATCACGACACATTGTACCGTAACGCTCTTCACCTAGTCCTACAACATTGTCAAACTCGGCGAACGTTATCCATTTCGATATCCAAATCGAAATGCTCAGTGGAATGTTCTGGCAAAATACAGACCTGAATCGTTGGTGATTGGCTCAGCATCAAGCAATATAGTGCAAGGGATCTCCATTGATGAAATGCGATGAGGGAGTTCAGTAACAGATATGGATACTTATGTAATTTGTAATGACAACGGATGTGGGTAGTTATCTTGTGAGTGAAAGAAAACGCTTGTTTATTATATGCATAGGATAAGAAGAATATATACCGTGAGAATAAAATTGAAATGCATTGGTGGACGGGGGAAATCTTATCTGATTAATCCTGTCTGCCATCATCTGCATCTAATTCTTTATCTGTTGTCTTTAGTAATGAAATGTGATTACATTTTTTTTTGTTTTCAACAAACGAATAAAAATTGCTTTCAAACACCGCAGTTGGAATTCCACACGATACATCACATGCAAGGAATAATTAAAGCATCATTTTTTTGGCAAAGACAATATTCCAAGATAAGGAATTGTATTCTATTGTAATGTAGCAGGAAAAAATGTAATTATAAAAGGGGTACAGCTTGGAATAGTGTCGTCATCTCTCATTTCCTCAACCGTTGCACCAGTTTCAATTCATAGTATATTTCCTCACCACTCCTCAAAGTAGTGAACCATAGATTAGAGTGATGTCTTCGACCAAAATGTGGCTGGCTTTGTACCGAGGAGATGATATTATCCTCAGACACTTTATTAATGTCTACTTGGTCAACGACATCATGCTGAGAAATGGTGTAGAAGTTGTGGTGATAAGTAAGGCTACTAACCTTTCTCTGACAAGCTCTAGGGAAGAAGTTGTCGTCAACCACTATTCTAATGTCTACCAGGTGAACAACATCACTCTTACAGATGATGGCCAAGTTGTGGTGGTTAGTATAACTTGACATGGTATGTTTTAGTGTATGTTCCCCAACCTGCGCAGACATTTTGAAATAGTATTTGTTCTGCACTCCTATTTCGTTCCTTTGTTTTACAAAGATGGACAAAGTGGCGAATGTAAACAACGTTTGAATATGATATTAATGTGTAGATCCATTCTATGACATCCATTGGGGGACTGGGGAAAGCTTATCCGATACAAATTGCTGTAAAACAATTACGTAAAACCTAATTGTTCCCTGACCTCTGTCTATCGTCGCATCTCGTACATTGACTCTTGCATCTGGAAATCATCGTCGTCGGGTTCAATAGGATCGTAGATAACTAGTAGTGGAATATGTGCCATGAAATCATTGTACTCCATGTAGTTTTCCATCATTCGTTGAACAGATGCATCATTGCGTACGTGTATAAAATTCCACTCGTAATCGCCTTCTAACCCCAAACACACCATTGTTGCTATGTTTATTCTGCCAAGGATAGACTGTAGAGCACGGATGACTCGTCGATGTAGATCACTAAGATTATTAGGATACGGCATATTTATTTCTATGCGTGTATGCCCCATCCTTCGATCAAACTGTGCACCATGACGGCCGAAAGTAGCAGCATAGTTAACGTGCAGACTAAAAGGAAACTCCATTTGATTTTTAGAGGAGAGTTTTTTGTAAGATATGAACGATTCACTACTGAACTACAGAGCTTTGGTGTAATGTTGTGTGGACTGAATGGGTTCGAAGCCAATACCATGTTTTATAATACTAGAGCAACGGTTACTGAACGGATAGTTCAACGGCTAGTTAAACAAATAACTCAATGGCTAGTTCAACGGCTAACTCAACGGCTAGTTCTACGGCTACTTGAACGGTTAACTCAACGGCTAGTTCAACGGCTAGTTTGACGGGTAGTTAAACGGCTGTCTCGTGTCCCTAGATTCTCGATAACAAAAGTGACAGCTATTTTGAAAAGTGAGAAGAAAGGACCATCCATGCTGCGGCTGACATCCAGTACAAGGACAACATCGATTAGTGTATGGTGTTGCAAAAACGGCTTGTTCAACGGATACATAAACGTGTCTCTCGTGTCCCTAGATTCTGGATAACGAAAGTGACAGCTAGTTTGGGAAGTGAGAAGAAAGGACCATCCATGCTGTATGCGTTAGTATCCTTTTACCATAGCTAGGTGCATTGGTGGCCTGCTGAGTGTTGTGGCAAAAGATCTAGTAATCAGGGTGTGGTCGTCTGCTTCAACTGGAGAAAATATAGTTAGAATCCCGGATGGAGAAAAAACTGCACTCCGGTACCACTTTGCGCTTACAGTTTGGACCACCAAATGATTCACGTTGTGCTCCAAAATTTGTATGAATGTAGTACTACATGCACACTTCATTGTATCAAAAATTGGTGGCCAACGGACAGCGGCAACCTATTGAAAAGAATGACCAAAGTCGCGAACCGACACAAAAACTGCATATTAAAAAACTGCACTCAGGTGCCACTTTGCGCTTACAGTTTGGACCACCAAATGATTCACGTTGTGCTCCAAAATTTGTATGAATGTAGTACTACATGCACACTTCATTGTATCAAAAATTGGTGGCTAACGGACAGCGGCAACCTATTGAAAAGAATGACCAAAGTCGCGAACCGACACAAAAACTGCATATTAAAAAACTGCACTCAGGTGCCACTTTGCGCTTACAGTTTGGACCACCAAATGATTCACGTTGTGCTCCAAAATTTGTATGAATGTAGTACTACATGCACACTTCATTGTATCAAAAATTGGTGGCTAACGGACAGCGGAAACCTATTGAAAAGAATGACCAAAGTCACGAACCGACACAAAAACTGCATATTAAAAAACTGCACTCAGGTGCCACTTTGCGCTTACAGTTTGGACCACCAAATGATTCACGTTGTGCTCCAAAATTTGTATGAATGTAGTACTACATGCACACTTCATTGTATCAAAAATTGGTGGCCAACGGACAGCGGAAACCTATTGAAAAGAATGACCAAAGTCGCGAACCGACACAAAAACTGCATATTAAAAAACTGCACTCAGGTGCCACTTTGCGCTTACAGTTTGGACCACCAAATGATTCACGTTGTGCTCCAAAATTTGTATGAATGTAGTACTACATGCACACTTCATTGTATCAAAAATTGGTGGCCAACGGACAGCGGAAACCTATTGAAAAGAATGACCAAAGTCGCGAACCGACACAAAAACTGCATATTAAAAAACTGCACTCAGGTGCCACTTTGCGCTTACAGTTTGGACCACCAAATGATTCACGTTGTGCTCCAAAATTTGTATGAATGTAGTACTACATGCACACTTCATTGTATCAAAAATTGGTGGCCAACGGACAGCGGCAACCTATTGAAAAGAATGACCAAAGTCGCGAACCGACACAAAAACTGCATATTAAAAAACTGCACTCCGGTGCCACTTTGCGCTTACAGTTTGGACAACCAAATGATTCCCGTTGTGCTCCAAATTTTGTATGAATGCAGTAGTACATACAAACATCAATGTACCAAAAATTTATACCGATACGATTTCCGCAAATGGTCCAAAAGAATGCTCAAAGTAGACAAATAAATCAACGTTTTTAAAAAATTAAAGACAATGACAAATCCTTAAACTAATAACTTTAAAATAAAAGAACAAGCGATAAAACAATGCAAAACTACATAGACATTGTTCATAAACTAAGGATTAGTGAAATCTGGATTAAAAATTCTACGATTCCTAAACCTAGAGTGTGTGCCCCTTAACCACATCCCCCGATCTTCCTCATTTTCCTGCTCCCCAGCAGGTGTACTTGGATCTGCTGATGCAGATGGTGCGGGAGGAGCTTGCTGTGGTGTACCTGAAGGAGCAGGCTGATGCAAAGATGACGGATCATATGAAGGAGCAACAACCATCTGAGTTTGTTGCTGTGCGCCACCAGCTAAATTGGTCCAGTTAAATCCGCCAATTAATTCTGCGTCATCATATATCAGCTGCTCACAAAAAGTGACCAGCTCCTGTGTAGTCATGTTGGCAACCTGGTTCGATGAACCCGCACAGCCAAAGTGTGCACCAAAATCAGGGGGTACCTGGCCATAGGTGGTCTGCTCTGGCTGACAAGGTGGCTGTGGCTCAAAGGATGACCGATATCCCTCTTCCTCAGTGTCTGCAACAGGGACAATGGAAAGCTGTGTCTGAGATGAAGGGTAGTTCTGGGGTGGTGGTGGTGGTGGTGCGTAGTCACGCGGCCCTCTTCGTCTCTGACTGTACGGTCGGCTTCTAGCAGCTCTGGGGCCAGGATTGTCGTTGATTTGATAAGCAGGGTACTGCAACTCCACCCTATCTGGCGCCTGCTGTGACAACTCCTGGGGGAATGGCACAGACCGATGGTAGTGATCAACATCAATAGTCTGAGAAAGTCTGGTGGCATATCCCCGAACACTAGGATCAGTAGGGATCCTCTGAAGCTGCTCCACTGCAGACGCCTGATCAACCAGGTAGAACAACGGGTTATATAATGGTAAAAAACAATACAACTATCAAACTAGAGGAACAGCTGACAAACAATTTAAATAAATGCTTACCACGATGACATTCCTCCTGCTCTCAACAGTGAACCAAGCAACAGAATGCTGGAGGAACCAAACCATATATGCACTCCTCCTGTCCAGTGGAATGCTCCTTGGCGTCTGTGGTGTAATCACCCGGAAATGACTCCTATTGTTCCACATCTGGATGTGGTCATGGAATATTTCCCACCATCGCGCATCTGGCCTACCGGTTCTGGTGATTACATGGAGCATGTCACAGTCGAGTGGGGGAGCAGGAATAGGCTGATCATACCCGAACTGGCGCAGTACTCGGTCCGGCTAGTGACCCTCTACAACGTTGTAGTGGATTAAAAATACCACTACAGCCACCCTATCTGGATGTGGTGATCTGCCACCGTACGGCTGCCAAATCCACTATAGAATATTTCAAAATAAATATTAAAAATATGCAAACAAATTATAACAAAAAATTAGTATTGTAATAAGGTTTAGTTTTATATTACCTCTCCCTCGCTCGGTGGAATCCTCATATTGTCTAGAGTTTGTCGCGCAGCGAAAGCGCTGATGCTATTTCCCTTGCCATTATATCTGCAACATGACATAAAATTAGGGTTGTAGAGTAATTTAATAAAATATTATTTGAACAACCATACAATGTGTAGTTTGTTACCTATGAGCAAGTGCAAGATGGGGTGAAAGATTAATCCAATCTGGGGTGAGTCGTGGCCTAAATGCAGGGATACGCTCGTATGCCCAGACGGTGAGCAACTTACTGCAGCCATTCAGATACTTAGTGTCGAATTTGGTGGCGTTGCACATCTCCCTATAGAAATGTGCAAGGAGCGCGGACCCCCAGCTAAGCCCCCCACTGTAGGCAAAATCCTCCAACAGCAACAGATAACTGACATCCACCTTGTCCCCATTAGAGTTGGGAAACAGAAACCCTCCAATCAGTCTCATAATATATGCTCTCGCGTGCTGCTAATGAACAATAGCGTCACGCTGACCAAAGTCAGCGTCTGTCTCCACAAACCTCTCAGCTAGCCACGCAATGGGTATCTGGTTCCCCTTGTGAGTAGGGGGGACATCACCAAGAAGACGCTGGCACACCGCATTAACATCCACATTACTGGTGGGGAAACAGATAGGTTCCCCCTCAATAGGCAACCCAAAAAGCACACTAACATCCTCTAAGGTTATGGTAACCTCCCCGAATGGCATCAAGAATGTGTGAGTCTCAGGACGCCATCTATCAATCAAAGCGCTGATGATGCCAGTACAGTTATTCAATCTCATATTTGCTGGCCCAAAAAAACCAGCTGTAGCAACGTATGGAAGTATAGCATCATGTAGGGTAGTAGCACCCTTCCAGCAGGATCTTGTTTTCAAATTCCTATTTTGGTACTGTGCATACATCTACATTCCATACAAATTACCATTTAATAGAGCACAACTAACAAAAGTTCGAATATTAATACAATAACTACATTACAATCATCTACACATTAAATTATATAATTAAAAAGAATTAATGTTACACGGACAGTTAATAATTAGACTAAACAGCTAAATATAGTAAATGTTATTTAACTAAACCATATATAATGATTTAGAATGTAATTTACAAAAATTGTTATGCTACGTTACCTACAATTAACTAAAACGGTCTATAAACTAAGCAACTATAATGAATTAATAATTAAACAGAATTACTGTTGCACGGACAGATAATAATTAGGCTAAACAACTAGATATAGTAAATGTTATTTAACTAAACCATATATAATGATTTAGAATGTAATTTACAAAAATTGTTATGCTACGTTACCTACAATTAACTAATACGGTCTATAAACTAAGCAGCTATATTGAATTAATAATTAAACAGAATTAATGTTACACGGACAGATAATAATTAGACTAAACAACTAGATATAGTAAATGTTATTTAACTAAACCATATATAATCATTTAGAATGTAATTTACAAAAAATGTTATGCTACGTTACCTACAATTAACTCATACGATCTACAAACTAAGTAATTATATTGAATTAACAATTAAAAAGAATTACGGTTACACAGACAGATACTACAATCAAAATAATACCAAACAATAATAAAATTACTAATACTAGTTAAATACAGAGATACTATAATTATTGCATCGATTACCACTATATCAAATATCTAAATACACTAAAAATGTAAATTATTACAATATACATTAATTAGTAATACTAACCGGGTCATTGGAGGCATACGCAGCAGATATATGTGTCGTGCAAACTGAACGGCTGCGACTCCACCGGACCATGCTCACCCATATCATATTGATCAGCCATACTATAGTTCCTATGCAAACAAAGGATTTTAGAGGAGAGGATTTGGAGAGAATTGAGATGTTTTGGAAAAAATGAGGCTTCTCCCCTCATTTCTCCGCGCGGTGCATTGTTATATAGGGCTTTACAGAGAAGCCGATAATTCATTTATCGGCATCTAAAGCCGATAAATGAATTATCGTCTTGTCTGTAAAGCTCCAACGGTCGATTTTCGAATTGTAAAGAAGCCGATAAACCATTTATCGGCATCATTGAAGCCGATAAATGAATTATCGGCTTCTCTACAACGGGTAAAAAAAAACACCCGAAATCGGGAATTACAACCGAAGACACTCTTGCATGGGAAATGAGGGGGCCAAACACCCGTTCCCGGGAAATTTTCCATCCTATTACCCAAACAAAGACTTGCATGATCCGAACTTCTAGCAGTAAAGGCCAAAGCGGATGACCTATACATCCGACCAAGATTACAACAAAAATAACAGTAATTGATCCGAATTTCTTTGCAAGACTTTCGTCTTTAGTTTTGCCTTTCAGTTTGTGTATCTGTATGTTGGCTTTGAAGCTCATTTGTGCATTCAGCTTCCGCTCTGTAATAAACGCTTAAACTTTGTAATTGTATTCAATTAATGAAAGAGTATTTTGTATCTATTTTGGGATTCGTGAGTGTAGCCTTGCGTGTCTTAGGTAGTAAGCGTGCGGCATGTGACGGTCTCAGAACTAGGGTGGTTTTGGGGTCGTTACAAACCTTGCAAAAATGAAAATTCTTGAAGTTTTCCCATCTCCATTGCAAGTAAATACGAAGAGTAGTTGGGTCGAGTGGTGTCTGTGAAAACCAAACTCTGTTTCTGGGTGTACCGAGTACGGGGCTCCATGGGTCTCCTGCATGATCTCTCGCCTCAAAGCGTCATTAACTGGCACACAAACTCTGTCCCTGAACCTCAGACAGCCGTCCTCAGACACCCTGAACTCTGAATCCTGACCGGCAGTGATCCCTTCTCTGATCTTACACAACCCGGCGTCGAGCTCCTGATTGGCCTTGATCCGGTCGATCAAGGTAGGCTGAATCTGCAAGGCGGCCAAAACCCCAGAACTCTCTGGACGAACAACCCATACACCCAGACGCTGCAACTCTAATGCAGATCTCTACACTCCCGTCAACGCACAGGTGACCCCCGAAGGTCCTCTCCTACTAAGGGCATCTGCTACGACATTCACTCTACCAGGATGGTAGAGGATCTCCAGGTCGTAGTCGTGCAATAACTCAAGCCACCTCCTCTACCTCAAGTTCAGCTCCTTCTGAGTGAACAAATACTTGAGGCTTTTGTGGTCTGTATACACCTTGCACGAAGCTCCATATAGATAGTGCCTCCAGATCTTCAGAGCGAGCACGACAGCAGCTAGCTCCAAGTCATGGGCCGGATAGTTCTTCTCATATGGCTTTAGCTGTCGTGAGCCATATGCAACCACCTTCCCATGCTGCATCAACACACACCCGAGTCCCTTATGGGACGCATCATAGAAAACCTCCAATCCCTCAGTACCCTCTGGAAGGGTCAGAATAGGCGCAGATGTCAACCTCTTCTTAAGCTCCTGAAAACACTACTCACACGCTTCACTCCACTCAAACTTCACTTCCTTTTGTAGCAGACGAGTTAGAGGAATCACTAGCTTGGATAAGCCCTCCACAAACTTACGGTAGTATCCCACCAGACCGAGGAAACTACGAATCTCTCCAACATTGGTGGGTCTAGCCCACTCTGTAATCACCCTGATCTTCTTCGGGTCCACGGAGATGTCATCCTTAGAGACAACATGTCTCAAGAAGACAACCTGATTGAAATACCCCAAACTAATAAATATGGATTAAATATCTAATCACATTGATTAAGGCCTAAACATGCCTTAAAAGTCAACTGAGAACAACAGTGGTCAACACAAAGCAAGATGTTGCGCCCTTTGACTGTTTAGGGTAAATAAATACCCAAATGAACTTCTTAGGACCTAAAAATTTGTCCTAAGCATATTAACACATAACTAAACATATTATAATCGTTGGAAAACACTCCAACACAAAAAACAAGAATTTTCATGCTTCAAGGTCAAATAGGGCAAAAATGTGCTCTAAGAATACCTTAAAGGTCTAATGACCTCTAAATGATATAAAAATTGGATACCATGATCAAATATAATGTAAGGAACACAACAAAACCGTTATCAAAGAAAACTAAGCTCAGAAACACCTTGCAACACAAAATGTGCGCTAAAACTCCTTAAAGCACGTTTTTGTGTAATTGCCTTCTAAATTGGTTTTAAATGGGCTTAAAGGTCATAATTACCTTTAAATATGATAATATATCATATTATATCATATTAGGAATTTAATTCCAGAAATTTACAAATTTACATTAAAATATTAATAAAACCCTAAAAGGGGGCCCGTTTGAGTCAACATTGACTAAGAATGGTCAAGAGGTCAAAGTTTGACCCCTTGGACCACATGAGGTCGACAGCCACATGAAAGGGAGCCTAAAAATCGCCACTTGAACATATAAAAGACAAGCTCCAACACCATTCCATAAATTAAGGACTACTTTTACCTTTTGAATACTTTAATGTATATCTTCAACTTTGGCTCCTTATTTGATTAATTCAGCCTTCAAAAAACGTGAGAGGCTCCACTTGAGAGGCTCCAGCCTCTCCAATAATCGATGCCAGCCCCTTTGGTGAGTCATCAATCACCAAAATACAATAAACAAGTCAAAAATGAGTATTAAGGCAAAATTTGACCTAATCTCTCATTTGCCTTGCTTCCCAACGACTCAAGGCCTCTCTATCCTCTCTTTGGCTTCTCCAAGTCGTGGCTAACACACCAAGAACATAGAAGAACACCTTGATACCTAGGTAAGCTTAATTAGTCATTTTATGTTCAATTTCTTCACAAATCTTTCCTCTTTCGGTGGATCTAAGCATCAACCACTTCCATCCATGGATCTAGGTTGTTTTGGAGGTCAAATGAAGGACAAATCTAGGCCATAACAAGGGAAGAAGGTGGAGAAACCCAATCTTGTTCTTAAGGTACAAAAATGTGCTTTAAGCACTTATCTTTTGATTCTCTTTAGATCCGGTTGTAAAACCTGTTCTAATAGCCTTATAATCTTCTTCTTAACATACTTATTCAGTGGATCTATCAAGAGCTTCAAGGTATAGCCAGATCCAAGCCAAAAACACCATTTTTGGCATTTTAAACAAGGTAAAAATTAGCCATCTTCGAATCTAAGTTATACCGGTTTTAAGCCTTGGTTTAGTAGCTCTTTTGACACTCTTACTCTTCTGTAAAAACAGGCCGAAGAGTACTTGTTCTTGCCTTGTTGTTCTAAGGTAAATCTTACCTTGAAATATACATTAAAACACTTCTTATGGTTAGATCTTGCTTGGAGACTAACTATGTCTTAATTTCTATTTGAAAACATGTAAAAGAAGCTTTGGAAATTTTATTCCTAGGCTGGCCAAACCAAACAAGGCTTTATCTAAGCAAAAACAAGGTATAAATCACTTAAACCTTCACTTGATATATTAATATGTAATTATACATATGTATATGTATATGCCGTGAGTGAACATGGTTAATAAGGTCTTATTTTGACCTTAGGTGATTAAGGAATGGTTTAATAAATTTTATAACTAATTAAACAAGCATAATTGTCAAATTTAAGACATTATGTGGAAAATTGGTAAATATTGAAAAGATATGGTGAGGGCTGAAAATTTAATGCATTTTTGGACATTTATGTGTAATTTATTTTATAAGCCAATGTTTGTAATAAGGCCATGTACTTTAGGCCATTTTATTTATGCATTTATAAGCTTTTAATTAAGTTTAAGTGGTGAAAATGCATTACCGAAAAGAAATGGGGTATTAGGTGTAATTAAATTAAATTTGGGGGCTATATATTAATAAGGCCGAAATTTAGAGGTTTAAATAAGTTTAAATAAAAATTATAAGATTTTATAAAGTTTTGGGGTTAAATGGTAATTTCTAAAAAGTATGGGTGCAAACCGTAATTATTAGGAATTAATGGTCAAGGAAATATTAAGGAGATCAACCTTGACCATATGCTAGGTTTTGACCAAATTAAATAAGTTAGATAACTTATTTAAGGTTTCATTATAAGATAAGTATTTTATTGTAACAATTTTATAACATATGTGGTGAATATGTTATTTCCGAAAATAAAGGGTGTATAATGGTATTATAAACACCCATGGGTTATTAGGAATTTTTAGGAATTTATTTGGTTGATTTTGGAATTAAAATAAACTATATATGTATAATATATAGTTATTATGTCATTATGACACTTTGGAGAAATATATGTGGTGGTATAGCAAATACCGAAAGTATATGGGTTAATAAGGATATTTATAACCCTTTGGTGAAATTTGATAATTTTTAGAATTATATAAGAGCATTTATTAAGATATGTGTATAATATATAGTTTTAATGATATTATCAAACTATATATTATAATTTGGGCCAAATGGCAATTATAAGAATATGGTGGGTTTGTTCGGAATTTACAAAAATATAATCATAGGTTATACCCTTTTTTTATAAGTTAGAAATGTTATATTAAATGGTATATATAACATGGTATGAATAATGGGGTGATTTTGTAAATAAAGGAAACTATGGTTTATGGAAAGGAATAAGGTTTAATATATATGCCTATGCGGCAATATATAATAGTTTTGTATTAAAACTATAGGTTATAAATTAAAGGAAATAAAAATATCATATTACATGATATTAGTATATGGTATAACATTACATAATGTTATGTGGTCAAAATGGAATTTAAATAAATTCAAGGGCTGTACCGAATTAATAAAAGTTGGAAAATAAATTTTAGACTATGGTCTATAATGTTATAAATGTTATAACAATTATATGGTTTAGATGGAATTAATATAAGGAAGGATATTCACATTAAACAATGTACCAACTATAAATAAATGAGATTTATAAACTAAGGTATTTATTGAATAAATCATAGGAGTTGTAAATATACAACATAAAAATGTTACATAATATTAGGATAATAATCTTAATATAAGTTGGATAATATAATACAACTAATGGGAATAATCATCTAATATAAGATGATAAAATGTAACATAAAATATAAGACTTTTATAACTCATGGAAATTACCTACGTGGTAAATATGTACATACACAAGAAAAATGTATATAAAGGATGGATATATATATCATGGTTGGAAACCATATGATATAATGGTGGTGGTTATTACATGAAAAATGGTTACGAACTATAAGTTATGAGTTTTTGGATGCAAATATTATTTGCTAAAGATAATGAGTTAAACTTAACAGTTGAAATATTTTGACATACGAGTTTTAAAGTAACAAGCCGACCGGTTTAGGAAGAACCCGTAACAGATAACTGTAGAAATCCGGGGATGAACTGTCGGGGTTACTTGTTATTCGGAAATACCGGATGTAGTTAGTCATGGAGATGACTTATAGTTTTAATACCGTTTAGATCATACTTCAGACAAGGACGCTTGACGAGCTAGTGGACTACACTGCGCATCCTAGGTCTTGGTGAACGGTACGTAAAGGGGTTTGATCCGAGTTGTCCTAAGGAAGCTCCTTGGGCTCGGATTTGGTTGATATCACTTGTGTGTTAAGTGTTTTGGATACATGTATGTGATGGTGTGTTACTGCATTAATTATTTATGCACGAGCGTCCTACGAGACTAACATTACGTCGACTATAGATCGACTTATATAAACATACATATACGTTATTGTGATGACATGACGGTTACTTGATATAATACCATAGTATTAAGTATATGGTAACCTAAGTAAAACACTTAGGAACGAGTCACGACATTGTCGGTCTCTAGAGCATGGATCTCGAACATGAATATAACCTAGATTGCTTCTAGGTATGCGTGAGACCCATTGGGCAGCTAATTAATAAATATATTCTCCATAAGACTAAGAGTAGATCTTAAACATTATGAGAGAGAGATGGTATGAGTTGAGGTGAGGAATCCCGGTAGTTTACGAACTACTTGGTTGCGCATTTGTGATCACTGAGGGGTACCCGATTGGGTTCCGCTCCAGGTTATACCCAACGAGCCCAAACTGGATCGTTGGTCAGGTGGCTACGGCCTTTATATGGACGTCTTACGAGACATAAGTGAATAGTCAGGGGCCTCCGGACCTCTGGCGAAATGAGCACCTTTGTGTGTACGGGAGGACTACTGTCCATGGTGAGGTTATAGGGTTGTCCCAACATGACGCCCAACTGGTATTAATTAAACATGGTTGGATGGATGGGGCCTTAAAGGCCAAATAAAATTAACTATGGAAACTGTACGCTACGGCGATTGTACATTGTACATATGGATGGGGCCTTGAAGGCCAAACTAAATTAAATTAACAATGGATGGTGAACGCTACGGCGATTGTACATTGTACATTATACTGTTATTATTTCGATACGTCGATATACAATTATGGTTTATGATATTAAATGGATGTTTGGATTGGATGGATGGTTGAATGTTTATGAATGTTTTGGATGGTGGATTATGTATATTATACATGTTTATTACAGTATTGATTATATCTGTAAAATGTTAAAGCATGAAACCAATCTAATAATAAGATGGTTAAAATGACAAGTGACCATTAGGGTCCAGGCCCGGCATACTCAGCGTCTATCGCTGATACTACACTCATGCAGGTTGTTGATTATCGCCGGAGCCAAAGTGCGGGAACAGGGTAATTAGAGTTTATTTTAATTACCGCACATGGAGTTGTATTATGGTAAGGTTATGTATATTCAGGTTTGGGTAGACGCTCACTTGTCGATGTTTATGGTTTATGGACTTAGTATGATGTATAGGAGTTTTCTCGTTATCACGGCGGTTAGCAGTTTGTTTATGTTGAAGTTGGATGTAGTTTGGCTTCGTTGCTCGCATGGGCGAGTAATGGCCGGTGACACCCGAGTGAGTATTGTTATTGTTATTTATTTTCCGCTGCGAGACGTTTTATTTATTGCTACGTGAGAGATTATATCGTGATTATGGAGAGGGGTGTTACCCTGATCCAACCAGAATTCACACTTCTTCAACTTCACATACATCTCTCTTCCCTTAGAGTCTGCAGTACAGTCCTCAAATGCTCCTCGTGCTCCTCAGCACTCTTGGAATACACCAAGATGTCGTCTATAAACACCACTACGAATTGGTCCAAAAACGGCTAAAACACTCGGTTCATCATGTCCATGAATACAAAAGGCGCATTCGTCAAACCAAATGGCAGCACCAGGAACTCGTAATTTCCATAGCGAGTCCTGAAGGCGAATTTAGGCACGTCGTCTACCTTAATCCTCAGCTGATGATAACTGAACCTCAAATCTATCTTCGAGAACACCTTAGCTCCAGCTAGCTGATCAAACAGGTCGTCTATGCGCGGAAGAGGGTACCGGTTCTTAATCGTGACCTTATTAAGCTCCCAGTAGTCGATACACAAACGTAGGCTACCGTCCTTCTTCTTGACAAACAGAACTGGCACTCCTCAAGGCGACACACTTGGGCGTATGAAGCCCTTACCAACAGCTCCTGCAGTTGGATCTTCAACTCCTTGAGCTCAGTAGAACCCATACGGTATGAGGCCTTAGATATGGGTTGAGTCTCAGGTGCGAGCTCGATCGAGAACTCCACCTCTCTGGCAGGAGGAAGCCCAAGCACTTCCTTTTGGAACACATCTGGAAAGTCTCTGACCACAGGGATGTCCTCCAACTTCACGTCCTTGCGAACCTTTGGGATGTAGCACAGAAATCCCTGACATCCCTTCCTCAAGTGGCGGAACGCTTGCATCGCTGAGATAACCGGTGGCGAACATGGGATTCCATTCCCTACTACAGAAATACAGGATCTACCCGGCTCCTCAAATGTCACTCTCATAGCAGCGCAGTCAATATGGGCATGGTGGGCAGCCAGCCAATCCATGCCCAGAATCACATCAAAACTCATCATCTCCATGGGGATGAGGTTAGCACACTAAATCCTATCTTGTACTACCACAGGACAATCTTTGCAATCAGAATTCAGAAGCATAGAATAATTTCTAACCAACGGGCTATGCATACATAATTCCACACCCAAAGGCACAACAGGCAAATTGAGCTCACCCACCAACTCAGTAGAAATAAAAGAGTGGGTGGCTCCAGAGTCAAACAAACAGAATACAGAACGAGATGACAGCTGGAGAATACCTGTGACCACACGTTCTATAGATCGGTCTCTCTCTCCAGCCATCGTGTAAACTCTGGCTTGGCCCTGGGGCTTCTTCTACTCAGACCGGTCTCTAGTCTCTGAGGCAGACCCTCCAGTCCTACCCCCTGAACTGCCCCTGCTCCTCTCAGCCTGAGGGCAATCCGTGATCCGATGGTCAAGGGAGCCACATTTGAAACATGCTTCCGACTTCTTGTAGCACTCACGTCCCCGATGGAACTTGCCACAAACCTCACACTTCGGAGCAGCTGAAGAAGAAGATGAGCCACTTTGATCTCTCGAACCTCAACGGTCTCCAGAATGATCACCAGGAAACTGCTTCTTCTGAGAAGCACCCTGGTCTCTCCTATCAGTATCCTCGGACCTCTCCTTCCTCTTCTGGTCCTTCCCACCAGACTGGCGGCCCTTCAAATTGGCCTTCACCAACAGGGCTACATCAGAACATCCCTGAAGGTTCTGTGACGGAGCGGTGTCACAGCAGATCGGGTGTCTGGCCTGAGGCCGCTCTCGAACTTTCTAGCCTTCATATGCTCGTCTGGATCAAGTGCAAATTTGGACAAGGATATGAACTTCCGGACGTAGTCCTCCACACTCATATTCCGGCCCTAACGTAGTCGGTTATACTACAGGATCCTCTGATCCTGTAGACGTCGGGGTAGAATTGTTTGTTAAACTCCCCGGTGAACTGTTCCCACGTCCAGGGCTGTGGGAACTTCCCAATCACCGACCTCCACCACTCCTTGGCTTCGACCTTGAACAAGAAGGTGGCGAAATCCACCTTCTGCTCCTTCTCAGATCCCATCACACGGAGTAGATCCTCTACCTCCGATAGCTAGTGGGTGGCCTGCTGGGGATCTCCACTCCCATCGAATGCCGCAGGCTTCAGTTTCATGAACTCCTGAAGCGCCTTAACATTCCTCCCTCCAGCGTTAGCAGCCTCAGCTCCGGCTGCTCCCGACCAGATGCACCACCAGCAGCTCCACCCCCAGCGGCCACTGTGTGCATCAGCTGGGTCATGAATTGCTGAACAACATCAGCAACATCACCCTGAGGAAAGACTAAAGCTCTTTGTGGTGGTATTCTGAAAGTCCACAAATCAAGCAGTTAGACAAGCAAAGTCTGCAGACACAGGTACTGACATTCTGACTGACTGACTGAAATCAATTTCCCAACAGATTTAAACCTGGCTCTAATACCACTAAATGTAATAACCCCAAACACGGCCTAGTTTGAAGCTCGTTACACGCCGCGTATCTATTACCTAATAACGCAAGGCTCCTAACGATCGACTGGCGCTTAGAGAAAAGGACTACTCAAATATATATATATAATCAAAGAGGAGTAGTAATCATACTCCAAAGTCGTAATACGAAACTAATATAATCCAGATTCCAAAATATGCCAGCGTAAAGTCAAGGCCCGAAGGCTACAAATGAATAAATCTCAAAGTAAAGTCAGAATCATAATGAGCATAGGCTCTAGAAACATAAGAGTGATCCTTCGCTAATCAATCGAAAATATTAGTGAAAGTAGGGGAGTGAGCAAACAACAATGCTTAGTAGATGACAAACTTCATCAATAAGCATGCTCAAAACATTTGCAAATAAGATTATAAATCCAGAAGCTAAACAGAAGGGAAAGGTACTTTCCATAGCAAATACCAACAACAGAAGTCCAACTTATCAAGACTAAAACAGAGTTCAGTGCAAACAGAATCACAAATAGAGCGGGACCCTAGTGCTCAATGCAATCAAACAAAACGGAAGGAATCCTTGAACAGAACGAGAAAACCTCACTCGTGAACAGAATGGGGGAGACACCCGTGGAAATTAATAGAAGGACGTCCTACGCAGCGTGCTACGGGATAGCTAGACCCAGCCATCCATGGCTTTGACACAGAGAATACTAGGTCCCAAATCAGAAGCTTAAATAATAATAAGCATAAGTGCATCAAAAGCACCACAAAGGGGTTAGAAAGCTTAACCAACATTAGAGGAATACAACCCCGCAAATAGAAACGGAGCCCAAACGAGCAATCTTTGGCAAACAGATGGTATGTACGAACATGTGTCCGAACGTGCATGTTCGGACACATGCCGAGAATCAGAAGTGAAGAAAACACCAATGTCTAAACATGTGTCCGAACGTCAATGTTCGGACACAAGTTGAGAGTTAAAATCAGAAGTGTCCGGACATGTGTCCGGATGTTGAAGTTTGGACAGGTTCCAAGAAAAATATACGTGTGGTGGCGTCCGAACATGTGTCCGAACGTGCATGTTCAGACACAAGTCGAACTGAAATCAGAAGAATGCAGAAGGAGGTGTCCGAACTTATGTCCGGATATACAAGTTCGGACACAAGCTGAAACTTGTAAGCTAGACTCGTCCTTACACCCCGTCTGAACTTACATGTTCGGACGGAAGTTAAGACACTGTTAAAAACTCGGAAATTAGAAGGCAAAATCAGGAATTTCAGAAACGCAAACGCATGAACAGAACACCAAAACACCACCAATTCGGCAAGGCAAAATTAGAACCTAAAGCTTATAACTGTGGGGGTTTAGACAAATTCAAACAATGCAAATCAGAAGTAGAATCATTCATTAATGTAACTCAATTCAGTCAAACAGATGGTTGCAACTCCCCACAGCCGAACACACTTATCAAATCCATCAGCCACCTACCTCGTTGATTGCAGAAGAAGTTCCCAACCGTGCAGTAGAATCAGCCACCAAGATGTAGACCACAAACGTAGAGACAACAACGCTGAATCGCGCTGACATAAAGACACGGATAATCCCCAAAATTAGCAAAGAGTCCAAAAAGCCTCAAACTAATCAGAAAGTTGCAATCCATAACCGAACCTGAATCCAATAACTGAGAGGCAGTAGAGGAGGGTCAATCAGCAGAGAATCGATGGAGGAACGCAGGAATCAGCCATTGACAATTACCAAATTGCAGAGGGGACCGAAATTAGAAACATAGAAAATTCTAGATTGTAGAAACTAGGGACAACATAATTAATATTCCAAACCTGAATCCGACAGAGAGTCGACAGCAAAGAGGACCTATCCACAAGGAATCAAACTGTAGATCACGAACCAGTAGCGCGCAACAAAGGAGATGGGAAGGACGCTCTGAAGAAAAGAGAGAAAAGAAAGACGCTCTGTTGGTAACTGCCAATTTGAGGAAATCTGATCGCGATGAGAGAACGTGATTCAGAATAAGGGAATAATTCCTTATTTATTACTTACCAAAATAGATAGAAGGAAAAAGACTTCCTCGTCCCCGTCTTTAATTCAAAGGACATCCATGTCCTGAACTCATAATAACCATCTTAAGTCATAATTGTAACGAAATAAATTTTGCACTTCTGAAATCAAACTTTGGGTTATAACTGGCATTTTGATCATGTGTGGTTATGCCTCTCTGTGTCGATCTCGTTAGTATCTCGCAAAAAACATCCTTTAAATATTGTGAAGTTTATCTTCAGCTTATTCCAACTGACTATCCTTGTTGCTTGTCATCTCAACTATGTAATGGTTTACCTTATTAAATAAAAGTTCTAATCTGTGTAAAAAAAACACCTATTGGCAATCGCAATGTATTCAAGATTGAAGCTTACCACGGGGGCGTTTGTTTTGATGTAATCAGGAAAGGGAATCATTCCGATTCCCTTCCCTACCGTTTTTTACTAGTTTTTCTATTTTCAGGAAAGGGAAATGGAATAGGATTACCCCAAAACCCTCTATCTTGATTCCCCACCCTCTACTAGGGAATGAAATTCCTTTTCCCCAGTACACTTTGACCGGTGATACTTGATCATTGGCCGATGACTAATGACCATTGACCGGTGATCGGTGAATGTTGACCAACAATTAATGACTGTTGAATGGCAGCCGGAAGCTGTTGACGATTGACCCATGGCTGTTGACCAATTATTTTTTTCATTTCCTCCAGCTCAAACAAACATCAGGGAAAATCAAAGGGAATTCTTTTCCATTCTCTTTCCTGATTCCGCCATTCCGTTTCCCCCGCTTGAAACAAACACCCCCTAATAATTTTAAAGTGACATCTAAACGTGAACCAACAAATGAATATATCCTTGAAAGTACTTCAAATTTACTAACAAAAGGAGTACCAGAGGAAGGGAGGGGCAGTCGTTAAGTAACTAACGAGGGGGTATTAGTGGTGATAAATTTTACCCAACCCAATAACCAGAATGGTAAATAACGGGTATGGGTTAAGATTATTGACCTATTTAATCGGGTATGAGTTACCTATTGAACTTTTGGGTTGGGTATGAGTTAAAAGTCCTAACCTGAATACAACCCGACTTGTTTGCTTAATTTAATTAAGAATACATAAATTGATAAATATGTAAATATGTTAATAGGATATGTATTAATTCTATAACTATTAGTATAATAGTAAACAAATATACTACCAATTCTTTAGGCCCACACGAATATATTTTTTTAAAATCCAAATATATTCTCAAGGCCATCTATATCCATCATTTACTCTTTGTTTGAAACGTAAATAATATATCATTCGTTTTTGCAGCCGCACAAACTCCACCGTTCACACCATTTCACCCGCACAAATAACGGATATGGGTCATGATATTATTGATAAATTAAATAATGTTGACTTTTGGATAAATGACACAATTATTCAAAATAAATGACTGTCATGTGCTTGCTTATTGGGCGACTGATCATTTTGTAGAAAACACAAGAGTATTTGTATTTAAATGGGTTGAGTTTGGGTTCAATGATTTATATGAGTTTGGTATGAGTTAAAAATTTATAACTCGATTATTTTTGGGTCATGTGTGGACACTACAACAATATTGCTATTTAGGGCAACTTTGAGATTATCATTTAGTGCATCTTAAAGGTTGCACCAAAAAGTTACAACAAATAGGGCAACACTATGGTGCACTACTTGACCGTAGCAAAAGGGGCACAAAAAAAATTGCACTAACAGATACTATCAATTGGAACAAATGTTTAAGTCGCCCTATTTGTTGATGTCACCTCACAACTATACACACTACACGAATGATCAAACGGGGCAAAATAATTTTTTTGCTCCAATAGAAAAAATCTATAGGTGCAACATCAAGGTCGCACTAATTGATATTATCTAATAGTGCATCTTCAACTAGTTGCACCCATAGTGTATTAAATTTCATTATTTAAATATGATCAGTTGGTGCAAAACAAAGCTTGCACTAATATAGATTATCTGTTGGTGCTCATCTTCTATTGCACTAATAGGTGGTATAGGTTAGTGCAATTATTTCTGTTACTCTGTTTGTATAATGGTCAAATGCTCCACGATGAATATTTTACTCCATTAGGGAAAATCAATTGGTGCAATTTTTTCTCGCACTATTTGGTTGATCAAATGGGGCGTAACATAATTGCTCTAAATGAGATTATCTATAGGTGCAACTTAAACTTTGTGCACTATTTGTTAGGGTCAAATAGTGCAACTATATGTTGTGGCACCAATAGTGGAGTAAAATTTCTTTTTTTTAAAAAAAACTTGGTCTCATCTTCTCTTAAACCCTAAATGTTCTCTATTTCATCTTCACTCCCGGTAATTCTGCAATCTTAACTGGCAAACAAGTGTCTGTTGTTTTCAATCTGCACTCACTGTAATTTTTCAATCCTTCTAGCGATTAAAGTAACATACATTTGCTCTGCCACTCCTTTCGATCTTCATCACGGTAATTTTGCAATCCTAACAGGCGAACAAGGATGCTCTGCGACATCAGTCACGGTAATTCTGGAATCCAAACTAGCGAACAAGGATTTGCTGCTCCGCTCACTCACGGTAAATTTGCAAACCTAACCGGTGAACAAGGAACTGCATGCTCTGCGCCAGTCACTCACGGTAATCCTGCACCTAACTAATGATTCAATTAAATTCAGATTGGTACCTGCTTTATAACGAATCGAATAAATAATTTGAATCGTCCGCTTCATCTCTGTATATAGTGTAAATAAATTGAGACTATGAACTTTTGTCTCTGTGTGTTTCTTTTTATGCGCAGATGCGGTGACGAGATATGAATCTGACGGATACACGGATCGTTCTTTGCTCCAAACACAAAGAAGTATCAATCCTTCCGTTTCCTATTTATTTCATCTTGAATGTGGGTTATATTTTGCTGTCTACTCGTCCAATCGATAGGGCTATTATGTTTATCTATCATGAGCTTCATCTGCCTGGATATGAAACTTGGTGTTTACTTGGTTGCAGATGTAAGTGGGTGGGAATAGAGAAACTTATGTCTAATCGATAGGGTTGCATCAGGGTCTATATGAGCATTTGCCTCTGGTAGTCTTCTATGTCCTTTAAAGCATGCACTATACCTAGTTCTTCAAACCTGCTGACATGATTTCTTTCATTTTGTTATGCTGATCATGCATCCTTTCTTGTTTTCCCTTGTTGGTGTGTACTGGCTATGATCTTTGCTTGAGTGCTTACTTCTTGCCAGTTTGACTCTTCAATAAAAACCTTGATGAATTTCACATGTACTTCTGTCTAAATTTCTCAATATGGCTTACATACTGACATTACTCACCTCTGGCCATGCTTATTAACTTGCTGTCTCTCAAGTTACCTGAGGTTGCATTTCATACTAATAAACTAAACCCGTCTTTTTTCTAGGAATTTGCTCCACTAGGAAATTGTCCCTACTTGAGCTTGGTAAATTAGCTATTCTTAATGTGATATGTACCTTTTGTGAAGCTTTGTAATAGAGAAGGTGTTATAACTTTTGGAGGATGTCTTTGAGATCCGTTAGTCAAATCATCAAACTACAGTCAGGATCATTCCACACCCACTGATCCACGGATGAGAAAATTAAAAGATGAAAAGAGAGCGGTGGTCTCATCACAGACGTCCATCACACAACAGGGCAAAAAACCAGGTTTCTTGATTTGATACTTTTATTTTCTACTTGAAAAGACATTTTGATTTATATTTAAAATAGGAGGAAGTATTAATTTTCTAGACCGTTGTCATATGATATACCCCTACTACTACTGCTGTGTATATCATTAGTGGTTTTCCTGTTTATGAAAAATAGATTGTATTTTGATTTTTGTGGTGCGTGAGGTTTTCAGGTTGTGGTATTGAAGGTATCATTACACTGCAAAGGCTGTGAAGGCAAACTCAAGAAACACCTCTCCAAAATGCAAGGTCACGCACAAACATTTCCTCATCTCTGCTCTGTTCTCATTCATTTCATATATACATTTACACATACATAAGCTGAATTAATAATAAAATTAATACAGGAGTGAGATCATTTAGCATAGACTTAGAGATGAAGAAAGTGACAGTATCACTGGAAGGTAACATGACTCCTGCTCATCTACTAGCAAACATATCAAGAGTAAAGTACGCAGAATTCTGGACTTCATCGCCTTCATCTACTTCCACCACCTGCTCCTCACTTTCATGATTGTTTATAAAAGTAAGTGGTAGTTTAATATGAAGGCAATTAGTTCAGATAATTAGTATAAATGATGCCTATTGTTATTATGCTTTACTGGATCTCTTCTCTTTTACTATGGATGCAATATGATAATGTAAAATGAGATAATTTGTATTGTTGTGTTGTTTCTGTTATATGGACTGAGATGAGAAATTGTCTGTCGAAAAAATAGTTTTGTAGTGTATCATTTGGGTTATAAAAGTCAGGTAATGTTGTAGGATAACACAAGCTCTTTGTTTCTCTTTTCTGATTGTTGCTGTTTATAGGAATTAATGCTAACAATTCATAAGGAGCTATGCTTGCAAGACGATATGTTCTTTGTTCATAACAACTCTTTTTGGTAAGTTCTTTGCTCATATCCTATACTCTTAAGATTGTTGTATATACCCTTTGCTTTTGTTGTATATACCCTTTGCTTTTGCTGTATATCACCCAAATTCTTCCTGGTTCTGCACAATTATTATGTTGCTGCTGTCTAAGTTTGTTGTTTGTTGTTATCTGAGCATTGTTGTTTGCTGTTATCTGAGCATTGTTGTTGCTGCTATCTGAGCATTGTTGCTGTTGTTATCCGAGCATTGGGGCGATAAACTGTTTCTGATAAACTGTTGCTGATAAACTGGAGTAGTAAGTACATTGGTCTCAAATACTTTCTATGTTCTATGACTTTGTCCTTTGAGACTGGAGTAAGTCTGATGAGAAGGGGCAGAATTGGTCATGATCTTTCTGTTTAAATTAAAGTGCGAAAGCTTTTTCCTGAAATCATGGGTGTTGAATTACAGCACTGTGTAGATCTGTGTCTTCTATGTGGCAAATAATACTTATTTCTTGCAAGATTGAGTCCAGTTATTGTTGTAGAGAAACAGATTTTGCAGCATTGTGTAGATCTGTCTTCTATGACTCAAACGTGTAAACATTAGGATTATGTTAAATGGTTCAGATCTTGTGAGACATAAGCATAGAATAGTTCTAATTAGTTTCATTTTCACTCTCAGGTATGCGGAGGCCATCAAATTCTTGAAGCAGCTGCTGGTGCTTGGACTCATCTTTTAGAGTTTTTATGTTTTGAACAGCAGTTGTATTGTGTTTTTTCTGAACAGTTTTGATGTAGTAACTGAAAATAGTAGAAAATCCAAAGTTATCATTGTGTAGAACGGGATGATATATTGTTTGTGGTAAATAATATACAATATTTTGACTCATTGTTTTTAATTTTCATGTTTTGTTAATAGCATATAAAAGATTAAATAGAGTAATAACAGATTAACAGTGTAATAACAGTAAAAGATCAAATGAATATGAATGAAATGACCTGTGCAGAATTTTTTTTTAAAATCTAAAAGATCAAATAGGGCAACTTATTTTTGCACTAAATGTGATAACAAATAGACAAATAGTGCAACAAATGTATTTGCACCAATTGTTAACTAACAAATGGTGCAAGAAACAGACATTGCTCCAATAGTTAACTGTCAAATGGTGCAAAAAATAGACATTGCTCCAATAGTTAACTATCAAATGGTGCACAGAAATAACTTTGCACCAATTGTTAATGTGTAGTGGTTACCGTGACAGGAGATCAAATGGGGCAACAATATACTTGCACTATTTGGTATTGCTCAAAAGGGGCAACATAAAGCATGTGCACCCTTTGGTATTGATCAAACGGTGCGCTTCAGAAAACATGCACTAATATCCTAGCACCATTTAGTGCAATATATAAGTGCACTGTTTGGGTTTCATCAATTGGTGCAAGTAATCTTTGCACTATTAGAGCTTTTCAAATGGTGCAATCTAAAATGTTGCCCCAATAACTTGTTAGTGCGCATCAACCGGTGCAACCTCGGAGCAACATTAAAATTGCACCGATTATCTAATTGGTGCAAAAAATTGATCTACTGGGGCAACATAAATTGCCCCAATTACACTTATATGTTGTAGTGGGATCAATATAATTTTAATCGGGTTGGGTATGTGTAAGCTTCAATCCGATCTATTAACCCGAATTGCCAGCCCTAGGGGTATGGGAAAAAATAGTAGAAAGGGAGGAGAGATAGACATTTGAAGTGGACTCATGAGATTAAATCCACGAATCTTGACCGAGTATGAAGAATTGATTTGGAATTCTAGGATTGTCCCGTTGATATGGATGTTTTTGGCGCCGCTAAACCCAAGATAAAATCATACGCGCCTTAATTCTGCTAAAACAAGAGAGATTGAAAAACGATTTGCATATATACAAAAAGCGCGCAGCACATAATGATGATATATTCAAGCAATTCAAATCGTACAATATAAATTACTATCTTCATATAATATAAACCATAATGTCCACAAATACACAATCCACTGGGTTCTTTACATTTACATATATCTAATAGGGCAAGATGCCAATGGAACTGCACATGCCTGCAATAATTACCTATATAACATCGACTCGGTTAACGTATCTAGGGTAAGCAACTAGCAAGCACGCATGCACGCTTCTATTCTATAATACAATACAGCTGACATAGGGAGCCATTATTCCATCCAATTATATATTAATAATATTATCAAACTAGAACATACGATTATATATATTATTTATTAGACCGAGTTATACTTGGAATGGTAAGTAACGATTTTCAGGGATGAGCAGGGGAAGTCTTGGATGGATATGGACCATATGGTGAATTGTAACCCCCATAACGACCACCGGGAGACGGGCCAGTGAAAGGCGGTAGCCCAGGCAATCCTGGGAAAGGAAACCCTGGAGGAAACCCAATGAAAGGAGGGGGCACGCCTAACCCAGGAGGACCCAATGGCAAGCCAGGGAAAGGCATCAACGTGAACATGGGGAAAGTATATTGATTTCCCCCATCAGCTCCACCAAGAGAAGCTGATCCTCCTGGATGGAAGAGTACTGGTTATCGCTGTCATTTGGACTCCCAGCCTCTTCCTTGTTACTATTCACCGCTGCTGGTGGCACATACTCAGCGGAGGATTCTGGTTCTCCAGGCGATTCGATGACTGTCGCATGATTAGAAACTGTGGAAGATGATGATGGTACGTACCTATGGGGATTCTTGGAGAAGGAATGACCCACCATGGTTTCAGATGTTGCTGGTAATAAAGACCGGCTCTAAGGATGGGAACGATAACCCAATGATTGTCAGCATGAGCAAAGCTGAGTAAAGGAAATGGGGATCATGTTTGGAAGACATAATGTATACGTTTGGCCTTAATATTTTCTTTCTACTCTGATCTCGGATATTGATTGAAGTTGGATTGATTTGTGTCAATGGTGGAATCTGTATACAGTATATATAGCAAGTGCGCGAGGTTGCAGGTAGACTTGGATTCAAATTAGTCGAAAAGCGGGTTTGGTACTATATATATAGATCCTACATTTCACTAACTATAGTCTACCGCTGAAGAATTAATTGTCGTTATACTTTGGTAAAAGTTCTTTTAAATGGCATGGGTGTTCGTTAATTTTGCATGCGAATCCATCCATGAATCAGTTCCCTCACCAAATTATGTTTACATGTACGTACGTTGTTATGTATATAGCTATATAGGAACATGTCATCAATTACTAATTAAATAAGCCACATTGATAAGAGTTTTAATAATTAACTGTCTACCTCCTTCTATATATCATGAGTAATGTTTAAAGGCTTAAGCTTTCATGGGATAAAGTTAGATACACTTTGGGGTGGATTTAACTCCAAACCATTTATCAAGCTATTATTTGGTGGCGTAGTTGAATCTGATGAGGCAGTTAGTGGTTAGTACTGCCGGCACTTTAGGAGCTCTACTCACTACAAAAAAAAAAGGAAAATTCAAAATACACCCATAATTCACAATATACCCTTATTTAAAACATCATATCCCTAAAAGTTTGAAATTCATAAAATATCCCAAATGTGCCAGAATGAACTTAAATAATGGTTAGTTTACGCCTGATTGATTGCGGGTCCATTTCAAGTTCATATTATGGCCTTTTTTTTTTATGTAGAAGCATTAAATGAAATTGTACAATAAAAATATTGATAAATTTCATGTAATGCCACTAGATTTTTGACTATTTCATGAAATGCTACTAAATAAAAGTTATGAAATTCTAAAAAAATTTAAAAAATTGCAAAAACTGAAATTAAATAAATTAGGAATTTATAAAATATAGATTTTTTAAAAAATAAAAATTTAAAAAATATATATTTTTAAATACTATCTTCTGTTCACAATATTTGATTTTCTAGCTCTGGCCACAAGAATTAAGGAGGAAAAAGTTAGACTATTTTTCCCTTACTTTTTGCATTGACAATTGAAATAATTTGGAAAGTAGAGTTGTGAAATAAAAGATGAGGGACAAAATTGGAAAGTAGATGACAAAAGAGGCTAGAACATCTTATATGTTGACTATAGTGAAAGTACCCAAAAAATCATACATTGCGAACACGAGAAAATATAAAAAGGATTTATTAAAATTTAAAATCTTTTAATAAACTATTTAAAATCATAAAAAATTAAATATTTTAGAATTTTTTTAAATTATTAGGTATCATAAAATATCAATACAAAGTTTAAAGATGTAATTTATATTCTATTAGATGATTTTTTTTATGTTTAGTGTCATTATATAAATGAAAATTACTAATTGTAGATATAATAAATAGTAAAAAATAAATTATTATGTCATAAGTTATCTGCAAAATAGAATAAAATCTTTTGATGACATATTAATAGTTAAAATTTTTAAAACAATTATTGACGAAATAACTTAACTAGGTAGAATATAAATTACGTCTTTCTTCTATATCTATTTTTATGGTACTTAATAATTTGAAAATTATTCTAAGAAGTATTTTATTTTTTTAATATTATATGATATTTTAATATTTAAATTTTGTAAAAAAATTTAAATGTTTTGTAAATTTTTTTTTTTGAATATTTTTTATTTTAAAAAAACTTTCATTTTTTCAGATTTTTTTGAATTTTAACATTTTTTGAATTTTTTTTCATTTAATTTTGTATAGTTTTTTTTAGAATTTCACTCTTTTTTTTTTAGTGATATTTCATGAATTAGTAAAAATATAGTAGCATTTCAAAAATTGCTCATATTTATTCTCTAAGTTTCATAAAATCCTCCTAATAAAAAAAAGGCATATTGTGAACGTGAATTATGACCTACAATGTATGGGTAAAAAGAGTCATTATTTTAGGTCATTCCACAAATTATGGCATTTTGTGAATTTTGAAACTTTTTAGGGTGTTTGTGACAATGTTCCAAAAGGGGTATGTGTGTATACAAAATTTTTTAGAGGTATATTGTGAATTTTCCCAGAAAAAATGCCTTCTACTACCCACAAGAGATTTACGGCGATTCACTTAGGGGGGAGAGAGACCTCGTGTTCTCTGTCTCCTTTCTCCTCCTTCTTCCCTCCCTTTTTCTTTCTGGACTTCATTCCTTACCTTCTGCTAGTTTTGATTTGCAGTGGGTGTGGGTATGTTCCCGTAATGAATAGAATTAGTTTATTTGTTTGTTGGGTCTCTTTCCGCTCATATTCACGTCATCGTTTGCAAGTAGAAAATGCGAGATCCTTGGTGGGTTTTTTTTGTTTGCTAGTGTTGCATGTGGACGTGAAGATGTGTCACTAGTACAAATAAGGCCTATTTCGGCGGTTGTTTTGGCCCTATTTAGGCGGTTCTGAACCGCTGAAATGGGGTGCGCCGAGATAGGTGTGGCGACCCTATCTCGGCGGTTGAACAACCGCTGAAATAGACTACCTTTTTCGGCCTTGTTAGCTAAGAACCGTTGAAATAGGCGCATTTTAGAACAAAAAACACACACCTATTTCGGCGGCCGCTGTTCCTACTAACGCCGAAATAGGTGTATTTATTTTTTAAAAAAAATCGATACTATTGCCCTGTCTTCACCCTCTCGCTCACGAGATGCAGCAGTTCCAGTGATTCACCTGAGGCGCAAACACAAGACAGAATGAATAGAGGTGCAGTGTGTATGCTCCTTGTTCACCTTACCTTACATTCATTACCGTGATTCAAGAGATGTAGCAGAGTGTGTTCGATTCCTTGTTCACCAGTTAGGGTTGCAAAATTAACGTTTGGCGTGCGAGCATGTTCGTGTTGTTCGCCAGTTAGTTAGGGTTGAAAAAATTACCATGAGAGGCGCAGAGAATGAATAGATGGGCAGAGAATGAAAAGGTGCGAGCATGTATGTTCCTTGTTTGCCAATAGAGAAAAATATAAGTTCAAGTATATTACTAATTTCGGAATGAATAGCTTGAGCACCGTCTTCAATCTGGTGAGTCGGGAGCAGCAGTTCAAGGAGCAGACACAAGAAGAGAATGAAGATGGAGGTGCGGTTGTGAAGTTACAGTGCGTGAATGTAACACCCCTACTACAAACATAATACTTAACAAACGATTGCAGCGGAATTACAACTCAACACTTAACTTAATCTATGGGTGCTACACGCCGTTAGCCATCCACATGGCTCAAAGGCTAATACATACATAGTGTACCGGTCTGATGGACTAGAGTACCGAGCGCTACTCTTAACATTACATTACAATTCCATTACTAAACTGAAAACAAACATTACAATCCAGCTGTACCGAGTCTATTACATTCCATTACCGATAACAAGTTCGGTCTCACTTTACTAACAAATACGCCTAACACAACATACACTACCCATGCTCCGCCATTCCCGTCCTACTCTCAACGAAGGGCAACTTCTTTGTACCTGAAAAGTAATGGGTGGCCCCAAAGGGGCTCAGCACCTTTGCTGGTATGATAATTGTGCAGCCCGCATACTACCGGCAACACACAACTATTGTCGTATATGCTGTTGCGGTTGATTATATTTAAATCATGCATGAAAACGATAAACCACACTGCAAACAATAGGTAATCAACATAGAAACACGGTTATCAAGTATAACACATTAACGTTTGTTAGATCACATTATTGTTCTTTAACCCTTGAGGGTTTCTACCTTAATGGAGTCAACTTCTTATTAGACGACGCTTACCCATTTAATCGGGTTAAAACTATTTACTACTTATATTCATAGGGTTGATTTCAACGTACACAACGTAACAGCACACATCACTTAATAACATATTCACAACACAACTCAGGACGAGTCTCGTGAGGACTCGGTCCGAAATAAGATTAGCCAATTTATTAGAGCTTAGAGAATATTTCCCATTCCCATGTTGAGCTCATTACATAATAATTTACTGTTCTTCTTAGAGAACTTATACTTTACTTCGGATGTGGTCGGATATAATATAGTTTCCGAACACACCATACACATTAACTTTACTTAGATGTATCGGTCTTAATATAGACCCGATCACACCATACACAAATCCCCCTAGCCCCGAATAATAATCAAGGTAGGAAAGCCTCTTATCAGGCTTGTGGTGATTGTAATCCAAGAAGGAAAAACAACCAAACAGAGAGGGAGTTAAATCAAATATAGATATCAACTCCCAAACACACGTGCACGACCGGGACGCCCCGGATTCCTCACCCCCATAATATATAAATATTAGTTAGAAGTTCCTTTATGGAACTTACCACATCACGACACCATTTGGTGTTACAAACTTGGTTAAACACATAAGGAAGGTACATCCCATTCGACAAACATTAACAACAACCTCCGTTAAACAACGACATACTAACAAGGGCAACACACATCACACACAACCACACCACAAATACACCTAACGTACGGATAGCCGTAGTTAGAACGTTCCCGTAGGTTGGGACGTTAAGTCCGAATACCGATCTCTTATGTGATCCTAGAGTCGGTTTAGCTACGGTTTAACACATATTCGAGGTTAAACGGTATCGGAACTAAATTAAGCCACATAAATGAATTACTGTAAACTCATTACATGCTTTTATCTTATAAGGTGGCAACACTCAGAAGAAAACACATTGGCACACAAGCCGGTGTAACCCGGTAGGACACAGGTTGCAAGAAACCATACCTTACACCATGGTTTACTCTACCGTGTTCCCGAGGATTTACTCCAACGCGTCACCTCACGCTCCCCGGGTAGTTTCCGAACAACTGGTATTATT
The DNA here is from genome assembly GCA_023374045.1 of Limonium bicolor. Taxonomy (NCBI): domain Eukaryota; kingdom Viridiplantae; phylum Streptophyta; class Magnoliopsida; order Caryophyllales; family Plumbaginaceae; genus Limonium; species Limonium bicolor. The sequence continues at coordinate 145,456,309 of CM041778.1, forward strand.
ATTCGAATGTTTTATTAACAACAAAATCTTACGGTGTGTAAACTTCTATTACTCCCGTACTTAACCCCGTTGTCCCGTTATCCTTAACCTATTTATGTGATCTTAAGTTCACAACTTACACATTCACTCTCACACTTGTTTATACTTCTAATGGCCTTTAAAACTCACCAACAAGGCCTAATCATCATCTAAACCATTACCATTCACTCCCCATCATTACGACACTTAAAACACATTCTGGAGCATTTTTAGACTGGTCCGGGTTTGTGTCTGGGGTTACAGACCCGGACCAATCCCGAAATTCAGTTTTTGCCTAAAAATTGCATTGGTCCGGGTATGTGTACTTAGATGTAAACCCGGACCACATGCTAAAATCAGTTTCTGGGACGTTTTTGAGGTGGTCCGGGTTTGTGTACTTGTTTACAAACCCGGACCATGTCTGTAGTGTTTACATTGACAGTTTTTGACCTCTTTTCAACTCCTAATTCACCTCCAATCATTCCCTAAACTTTCCACATGTTTTCTACATGTTTAAACACACTAAAACACTCCTTAAATACTCCTTAAATATGGTCCAAACTTTTCCTAAATTTTTGTTCAATTTGACAATCTCAACCCCTCTGTTTGCACTGATGCACACTAGTGCCTTTCCAAAACTCCTCTTGACAATTATACCTCATTCTCAAATCATTTGACCATACCAAGTATTTCCTAGACATTTACATTACAAGCTCCAAGTTCACTCACCATTCCACAAGGTCAAACACACTAAGCTCTTTCCTAGGATTTTAAGCCACCAAATCTTAACTTTTGCTACTGATTTTTACATAACTCCACAACATTCTCCACCCAACACCCCAATGTGATTTACCAACCAAATCAATTCCCAACAACACCTAGTTAGCACCTAAACTCTTCCAGCTCACATCACCATCTAAACCACTATATTTCTACCGAAATTTCGTCATAACTTCATTACAAACCTAACTTATCCAGATTCATCATCTTCATCACCTAATCCCAAAAACATTACAAATCGACTAACCAAACCCTTAATGGGTTCTAACAGCACACAATCTCATCACAACTCATCAATCACCACATAATACACAATCTCACATAACTTGGCTTGAAAGCCCTTAATTCAAACACCTCTCACCATAGTACCAAACATTAAACATCATCACAATTTTTCCTCTTACATTCACTAAACACATTTCCAACACAATTTTCAATTCATTTAATTAAATTACCCAACCCAAACTTTTAAAACATTAAGAAGGTTCTTAAGGTAGACTTCTTACCTTAAGCCCGTAGATTTCTCTTTTACTCATCCTTCTTCTTTTCTCTTGATTTTTTGGTCATGGCATTATCATTGCCACCACACTAAACCAATAACCACAAATAACTAGTAAGCATAAAAAAGATACTTAACTTCTATGATTAACCTAGAATACAAGGAAAGGTTTAAAACCACAAATGAGGGAATTACCTTCTCATTTCAAAATGAAATGTATTGGCAATGGAGCAAGGTAAGCTCCAGCACTCTTGAATGCAAAAAAAAATGGCTGGAAAGGAGAAGGAAAGGGGCTCACAAATCTGGAAAAATCGGCTACAAGAAAAAAAATGAAGAAAAGGTGGGATTTTCTTTGAATTTTGTTACCTTAAGGCAAAGAGGAGATGTTCTAGCTCCTTAAATCTGATTTTTCCTTGAAATGGGAAACACCCATGGAATTCAACTTCATGGTTTTGAGATTTTGAAAAGAGGGAAATGATCTCCAAGGTGGGGAAGCAATAATATGTGGTTAGTTTTTGATTTGGAGCATAGATGACACTTGGGCAGCAAAAGAAGCAAGGAAAGAGTAGCCATGGGAGGCTGTAAAAATCACCAGAGAATGGAGAAGGAAGGGGGAGCATCGGCTGGAAGGAGAAAGGTAGGAGAGAAGAGAGAAAGTGAGGAAAGGAGGGGAAAAAGTAACTTTTTGTTACTTTTTACTTTTCTTTTAAAAAGGAATAACATAGGTAAGGGGGGAAAGGAAATAAAACGTTTTAACACTATTCACTCATCCCCGGGCCCGTTTCCGGATTTTTCCGTTTCTTTAATTTTAATGGTTCTTAGGCTCCATTAATGTTTAATTATAGTTATATAATCAAATATAATTTTTACGGGGTCATTTAACTGTTTAAAGTCACGTTTTCGGGTTTTCTTGAAAACGCGCTTTAAGACTCCGTTAGCGTTTTAACGCATTATTTGGATCCGTTTCCTTCTGGAATTTTCCCACATTTCTTAGTGTGTAATTAGGGTATAAAAATATATTTATAACCCTGGTGAAGGTTATATACCTCCTAAATTAATTAAATACGAGTTTTCACGTTTTGTGACTTTTACAACCTTTTCTTTTTCTTTTTGTTTTTATTTCTTCACCAATGATCTTAAGGCTTAATTAGCCTTAGAAAATCATAATTACATACTTAATTACATATTAAGGTTTGGGGTATTTCAGTGAAGAGAATGAAGACAGAGAGAGAAGCGAAGGGTCAGAAAAGAATGCGGAGGGGTGAGAATGTGAAAAATAGACTAAAAAAAAACCGGGAATGTGAAAATGAACTTCGAAATTGACCTATTTCGTCGATTACTAGTTAAGAACTGCCGAAATATGTGTCATTTTTATACACGGAATTTTCAGAGACCCAATTTTGGCGGTTGTTAGCCAGGAACCGCCGAATAGGTGTCTTTTTTATACAAAGAATTTCGATGATCCTATTTCGGCGGTTCCTAGGTAACAACCGCCGAAATAGGTGTCTTTTTTTTAAGCAACGAATTTTCAGGGCCCTATTTCGGTGGTTGTAAGAACAACCGCCGAATAGGGGCGCCGAAATAAGCCTTTTTTGTACTAGTGTGTGCTGGCTGCATGAGGAAGATGGTTGGAGTATGCTTGTGCAACCATGGTTGCGTTTCACACTAGTAAAAAAAGATTTTAAATGACGCACTTTAAACCACGGTTAATCACATAACCATCATTTAAAATTATAACCACGGTTATTAGAATAACCGTCACAAAAATTCTCGGCGGGAGATTTTATACCACAGTTAAGCATGAAACCGTCGTTTAATGCGCGAACATAAGTGACGGTTACATAAGAATCGTCGTATATAGCTTGACGCTTGTATTTTAAACCACGGTTTTGTCAAAACCGTCGTTTTTGTTCGTGGTCAAACAACTTTAAACGACGGTTTTGAGGAAGAACCGTGGTATATAGTCTAAGCGGGAATTTTGATTTTTGGCCCAAATGAATGCGACTCTTTCTCTATTCTCTTACATATATTTTCTCTCACTGTATTTTGCAACCCTCACTGGCGAACAAATCGAACATGCTCTAGCCTCAACTCTTCTTCATTCTCTTCAACTCTCTTCATTTGGCCCAAATGTACGTGGACACTATACAACTCTCCCCCTGATTTTCCTTACTCAAAATCTTTGAGTGGGAAGGTTGACCCATCCTTAGACCTTACCACACAAACAAAACTCAATTTCAGATCCACCCCTTGGATTTTCCTTGGTTTTGCTCCTAACTACAATGGTATTTATGCCTTAACCCTTTTACCCAAAGAACCTACACATCCAGAAATGTCAAATTCAACGAAAACTCTTTCCATTTTCAACAGCTTACTGCACCTTCTTCTGAAACAACCCACAATACTTGCAATCCTCTTTCTACACGTATCACTACATCTGATTCTTAACTCCTCAAAATGACCAACCTTCTCTCGACAACTACTTGGAAGCTTCCTGAATTAATTCCTCATTCCTCTCACTTCCTCGAACCCACAATCTTCAACAGCTACAAGTTATGACTCACCAACACTAGCTCAATACTCTCAAGTCTGTCCTATAAGTACACCTTCTCCTCACAACACCCCAACACCTCCACCTTTACCAACTCACTCTATGACAATTAGAGCAAGGGACAATATCATAAAACCACTCATCAGAACAGATGGTACAATTAATGTGGCCTAAAATCACGTGATAGAGTATATTCTCGAGCAATGAACATTCAATCAAGAAATTAAATTCTCCTAGTGGTGTGAAGCCATGTTAAAAGAGTTTGAAGCTCTTCAGAGGATCAACACCTGAACCCTAGTTCCTCTCCCACCAACACAAAACCTCTGGGAGTGAAATGGATGCTTAAAACAAACAAGAAACATAATGGATTAATAGAAAGAAGAAAGTTCATATTGGTAGCTCCTGGTTACAAACAAATAGAAGGCCTAGACTATGTAGAAACATCCAGTCCTATAATAAAACCTACAACTACAGGTTGATTCTTGCAATTGCTGTGACAAAACAGTGGCCCATACATAAAGTGGAAATCGATAATGCCTTTTACCTGGAGAGTTCTAAGAGAAGATCTACATGGAACAACCCCCAAGTTTCATTAATCTTTACATGCCCAATCATGTTTGTTTGCTATGGAGATCCGTCTATGGCCTAAAACAGTGACCTCGTGCCTGTTTTTCAAAGTTGAGTGACTCTCTTAATGCCATGGGATTTCGCTCTTCTAAAGCAGATTCATCTCTTTTCACCTACAACTACAAAGGTGATACTCTCTTAATTCTCATTTATGTCGATGACATAGTGATCACAGGGTCACCCCCACCGTAATCAGACTATTTATACAGAATTACTCCTCTTTATATCCTGTAAAGGATCTTGGACCATTACAATATTTTCTAGGTATTGAGGTTGTAGAAATTCTTTAGGTTTGCATATGAATCAAAGAAACTACATTCAAAATATCCACCTAAAAGAAAAATGCTAAACTCTAGACCTGTCACAACACCGATGAGTACCAGGATCACCTCTGACCAAGTCAAACCTCAACCTTTTGAACACCCAACAAAATTTCAAAGCATTTTGGGTGCCCTCTAGTATTTATCCACACCAAACCTGACCTCAACTACTTAGGTAGCAAGCTGGGTCCACTTGCACTCTCCTGCACTCATCACCGCACTCAGCACCACTGAAACTGAAATGGTTCTTTGCTACATAATGTCCTCTCTTCAGTTCTCATTTCACATCGCTACCGATCCTCCAGTTCAGCTACAAGCTTAATCAAATGCTGATTGAGCTAGTGTCACAACTGATTGCAGATCTACAACCGGCTACTATATTTTCCTTGGAAAGCCCCTAATCTCATTGCAATCGAAGAAACAACCTAGTATTGCTAGATCTACCACATAAGTTGAGTATAAAGCTATGTCATATGCAACAAGTGAGATAATATAGCTAAAAAATCTCATTAGCGAGTTAGGTATATACTTACCTCAATCTCTCATCCTTTGGTGCGATAATCTAGGTGTGACCTACTTGGCAGCAAATCTGGTTTCCCATGTTAAAATGAAACACATAGGTCTCGATTACCACTTCATGAGAGAATATGTGCAAGCAAAATTCTTGAAGATAGCTTTCATCCATGGAATTGAACAAGTTGTAGATGCTTTGACTAAGCCATTGTCAATGTATCGCTTCACTTAACTTCACTTCAGATTGGGCTTACACCCATTAGGGCCACGGGAAAGTATTGATAATACAAAACATGCCCATTCCAAACATAAGCCCAAATCGGAAACAAACAAGACAAACACCATTCCAAAGTAGCTATGTTTAGATATTTCCCTTATGTTGCTTTTTCACTTGTCAAAACATAATGTTTTACATCTCATATAGTCGTATATATATACTAGGATCTAGGTCATGTATGTTGCAGTAAATTATTGGAAACTATTCATTTTTTGAGGATTGCCGCCGTTATCTTCATTTCTATACTTAAATTGCATCTTGACATACCATCACACAAATGGATGCATAGCCTTGACCAGTTGTACATGCCACTAAGACCACTGTTTGCTCCTTGAGCAACAAACTCTGAAACTAATCCATTTCCAAACAAAATTAAGATAATAGAGTATAATTTATATTTGCACTTTTAGCCATGAATTTAATCTTTGTGCTCCAAAAAAAAATAAAAGGTAGAAACTTCAGATATAATAGAAGTGTAAAATAACATTTAATGATAGGTCTTGACTCATACAATCCTATATAACTCAATAAAAGCAGAGATGAAAAACAAAAGCAGAGACAAAAACAAACCCATATTGAACTATAAATAAAAGTGTAGAAATAATCCCTTCCTCAAATCCATATTACCGTGTGTTACCAGTGAGTGACAACAATTTACAGGTGCATATTTTTTTAGTATAATTCATATACAACTTATAGCCACGAAGGACAAACCCAACTTTCCTACTAGTAATTGACTCCCTTCGGCGGGAAAACAACCCCTTACTATGTCTACTCATATTGCCACTTTGGTACTCCGCCCTTTACCATCTCTATTGATGGCGTTTGCATGCGCCTAGGTAGTCAATCTTCTCCGTCCTGTTTTCTCTGTCCAACCTCCAAAAATTCATCCGACCATTCACCGGTCTCGTTATCTTCTTACTCTTCCTTATTTCTCTTCCTCATATCATGTTATGGCTGAAGCCTTTATGGAAGTTACGGTTGAGGATCTTGCTGCGCATTGCACTACCCTGGCTCTCACAAAGGAGGAGGGTGACTGATGGATATAGACGGCTTTGAGGTTCTTGTTGTGCCTCGGTCGTATGATATGCCTCTTGTGCAAATATTTAGCTGTTAAACCACCAGATATTAAAGCTTAGAAGCTTCTCCAGCAAGGGCTTGGCAACTGGAAGACAATTTTACAACCAAGCCGGTAGGTTAATGTTTTTCTTCTATTGAATTTGAGAAGATCGACTCCTTGCATGTGTTTTGTCAGGGGGGGCCTTGATACTTTTGATGGTTCTCTCTTGCTTTTTCAACGACTTTGATAAGAAAAAAGGGCCTTGTGAACATGATTTTCATCTGGTTCATGATGTGGGCGAGAGTGCATGATGTTCCGTTGTCCTATCAGCTAAAGAGATGCATGAAGATCAGAAAATTGTTTGGGGTTTTTTTTCTTGACTACAGAGAGGGGAAGATCAAATTTGTGGTGATTCATGCGGGTTAAAGCCCCCCTCAATGTAAAAAAAGCTAGTTATTAGATGTATCTCTATAAATGTGGCTAATCAACCTAAAGTCCTTGGAATTATCTATGAGCGAATGCCATCGATTTGATTCAATGTGGACTTTTTACACATGGAACAAAAGATTGAAGTGACGATGGCAGAAGAAACTTCTCCTTATGAATCATGGCTAAGGGCTCAAGTGATAAGGCCTAGTCAATATTCTCTCTCGGCTCTAAAACGAAAGCGCTTGGATGACACGGACTGGAAAAAACGATTGATAATGCTAGCCTGATCATGCTCTAGGCAGGGAAGGAGAGGCGGCAGGTGATAAGAGCCAATCGCGTTCACATGTGAGGGGATCACATCGGCTACTTTCTTCTAAGGATTCTGGAAGCTCTCACGGTTGTATGCGAGGTAAAAGGGCTGAAGAGATTGTGATTCAGGCTAGTTTGTGTAAGAGGTCCCTGGATTAGTGGTCCAGGAAGGGTTACATGAAGGAGCTAGGCACTCGCACTCTACAGGACCAGAGAACAAAAAAGGGAAGGCCACTTCTCTGTCTAGCTCCATTCCCCCACACACGGAAGATTTTGTTGATTGTGGATATCTCACAACGATCGACCCCTGACCAGTTCCTGTCCCCCTACGCTCTGAGTTGCTCTAGATTATTGCAACCAATTTGGATATGTTGATGATTGGTCTGTAATAATCTTACTCTCTGGACTAATCCTTTTTTACAGTGTTATGTAGTTAGTGTTAGTTAGGGTTTATTTGACTGCTTAGAATTGTTGTGCTCTTGGTAAGTGACGCTTGTGGGTTGCAAGCTAATCACGCAGCGTCTCATGTTGGATTATGCTGCATATAGTAGTTGCTCAGCTCACTTATTCAAGATCCTGGTCTCGTTGTACTGATTGTGTATGGGTTGGTTTATGGATGATAATAGAATCAATTCGTAGGGCTTTAAAAAAAACTTATAATAGTCACGGTCGGATATGTCAACCTGTACCCTATTTTCCTACAAAGAGAATACCCTTAAATTTTTGAATCTTCATTCCATCTCCTTTATAATTCAATCATTAAATTCAGGGGCATTATTTTCAAGTACAATCCTAAATTAGGGCTGATGGAGTATGTATAATTTTTCAAGTGTGTACATCTCCTTGCAAGGAATAGATGGTTTGAGCAGTATATATATGCGATCACATGCATAGTCTGACAAGAGTTAATGAATAGTATTAATTTCCCTATCTTATCTACATGATTGTCGAGTTGCATTGGATGATCCATCGGTAGTTGGTTGAAAGCACATTTATTCTAGTGTCCACGTACAAACTTTGTTATAAATATACACCGTGCATCAATAACTTAGCAGCTTTCATTCAATCTATTGGCCGGTCATGTATTTATTCTAAGTTATTTCTCAAAATGTACTTTTTCTCTCTATGTTTTATATCAACAAGCATAATATATGTTGACACGTACTAGATACATGAATAATGTTCACATGAGATTCCGCAGGCATAAAGGAATAATGGAATTAAAATGGAAATGATAAGACATTTCATTGGATCACAAATATAGTAGGCTATGGTAATTAACTGTTATACGGCACGGATATTGAAATCATAACATATTTTATTTATGATATATAGAATGACATTAAGCTCCCATGCACCACACTATTATTACTAGATCACAAGCTAGCTAGCTACTATAATATATTGCTAGATTACAACATAGAGAAACGTCAATAAGCTACACAACTACTACATATTAGGTTCGTTACATAGTGACTAGCTAGAAGCCATATAACTTCAAACATTGTGTCGTATATAGGAGTAGGACGCCGGCGTTACATATAACACTCTGGATCATACTTATATATATTAACATCTACATTGCTCGCACTACACCGCATGCATGCTTCCAAAATCCAACTGAAGGCGCGCCTGCGGAGTTTTTATTATTATTCTACGATCTTAAATCCAATGTATAGCAATACATCTGCAATGAACTGGTTAATTATAACGACGAGACGAAGACTTCTTCAAGGTGGAGAGACGGATCCCGTCCCAGGAGGAAACTCACCGCCAGATGGTGGAGAGAAAGGGTTCCCGGGAGGAAAATCGCCGGTGTGGGTGGAGTTAGTGGAATTGAAGGAGGAAACTCACCGCCGATGGTAGGGGAGTGAGAGGGATCCCGCCGCCATCCCCAGCTCCCGGAAGGGAGGGTGTGACAGTGCCGGGAAATGGTAGGCTTGGGAGCTGGAAAGAAGGTAAGCCTGGAAAAGGTGTGAACATGGGGAATGGAAACTGATCACCACTACTACTACTACTACCGAGAAGTCCAGGAGTATTGGACTGTGAAAAGCTGTTTGGACTAGCAGCCGGGGTTTCGGTCGGAGTGTTGTGTAATAATGAGGTTTCTGGGGCTGGGGCCGGGGCGGTGGAATCTAGTTTCTTAGCAGGTTGTGATTTGTGATGGTGATGATGAGTCTTGTCTAGTGATGTTGTGAAGAGAGGTCGTGCTTTCAAGGTTGAAATGATCCAGCTAGGATGAGTAAAGCCATGCAAAGGAAATGGGACTGTTTTGGAGCCATAATAGTATGTTTTGCCTTAATCTGGTTCTCGATCGTTTTGCAACCTCTCGGTGTTTGAAGTAATGAATGCAAATTTAACTACCAACCAGTAGTACCCTTCAACGGATTGGGGACACACGGACTTTATATATATATGGTACTAACTTGGCAAGTAGTGATCGTGAATGGGAATTGGCTCTGAAGTCTTAAGGGCTGGTCCTTGGGGGGTTTATATAGCTGATATAATTCTGAAACGACGACGTCTTGTTTTTCAAGTGCAGATTTGTATGTAAGTACAAAGGCAACCCCATCTGTCCCATGAAAAAACTGCTATAATGAAAATAATTCCACTTCATATATCTGATGAAAAAACGAGATTTGTTGTGGTAGTAAGTGCGGGTCAAAAGTAAGATTAATGCTATGTACGTAGTACTAGAAAAGCTAATATCTCATAAATAGCCGCAAAAGTTAGGTAACATTGTAGATCACTTTAACATGTAAGTTCTGTTGCTGCATATACAAGCAATATTGATCAACTTAACGGCCCGACTACTCATGATTCCATTAATGTTGACAACGTATTTAATCGCTCTAACTTGATTTTCTAATGGCGGCTCTAGACTAGCAGTAGTACAAAAAGGTTTATTTTCTATTTTGGCGATCGAAATAAATGGGGCCTTAAAAATTTTGTGTATACAAAATGATAAGAACTGTTGAAATAGAATATTTTCATGGTTATTTTTTGCATTTTTTAGTCTATTACAGAGATTCTCAGAATTCTCACCACCGTCATAATAGATGAATTTTTTTAAAAACCGCGTCTTCGCCTTATTTTTTCCGACCATTTACCTCTCTCTCTTCATTCTCTTCTCACTCACTGTAAATTCACAACCCTAAACTCTACGCTCCACCTTCATTCTCTTCTTGTGTATACGCTTATGGTCGAATTACTGCATCTCGCTCACCAGATTTGAGACGGGGCTGAACCAGTTCATTCCGAATTATAGTGCTATGCTTGAACTTATCTTTTCTCTATGAAGAACAAGGAACACATACATGCTCTACGCCTTTTCATTCTCTTCTTTGTGTCTGTGTATCCCTTCATCTTTATTCTCTTCACTGACGGTTTTTTTCGCACCCTATTTCATTCTCTTCTCACAGTAATTCTGCAACCCTAACTAGCGAACAAGGAACATGCTCTCCGCCTCTATAATCTCTTCACTCACGGTAATTTTGCAAGGCAACAAGGAGCATAGACTTTCTGTGTCTCTATTCATTCTCATCTGGTATCTACAGAATTAATTACTGGAATTGCTGCATCTCGCTCACGAGGTTGAAGATGAGACACAAAACGATTTTTAAAGTATACATGTTCTAAGACGTAGCGCTAAAATAGACACTAACAACTGTCAAGATAGGGTCACACACCTATCTCGACGCACTTCATTTCAACGATTTGGAATCACCGAGATAGATTCAAACAACCGCCAAATCAGCCACGATTGTACCAGTGTAGCTTGCTTTCTCTTTTGCCGAACTTCCCTTTGCTTCCAGGAATTGAATTATTGTAACCACTAAATCATTTATTTATGCAAGCGAACTAAAGAAACTTACTAGTAGTATTTTAACAACTGTATGCATGTTCGAGGGAAACTGGGAGCAGAGATTTCCCTTTCCGCACAGCTTTAGTGATAATAATACATTGCCGAAAAGGGGGCTTTCCAGTTGATGAGGTTTTCACGGCCAGGGAAACCAATTAATTACCTGCCGAGTATTATAGTGTCGGTAGTTTCCTAGCTATAAAGTATCGGCCCACCGTTACACACCCTCAAGATTCAGTATAAGGACAATATCACAATTGTAGGGAATTTTCATAGTATCATGCTATTACATATCAAAATGATGTAATTTATTTTTTTCTATTATTAAGTAAATAAATATTTAAACTTTAAAGTCAATGATTTGAGAATATAAGGACAAAGTTTTAGAATTTATAGTTTTAAGAGTTACATTTTTTTTAATAATAGAAAAATTAAAGTAGTGAATTATTGACGTAAAATATATAATTAATTAATTATAACTCCTCACAACACCACATTTCTTTATTCCTTTATAGATAATTCTACAAGTTTTCTTCAAAACAAAGTGTTTTCGTTTCTTCCATGCCATGGTCGAGATAATACATGTTAGTTTGCGCTTTAAAAAGCTTATAATAATTAAGGTTTTTAATTTTTTTAAAACAAATTAAGGTTTTTAATTGAACTACTTTCTTAGTGTGGTAATAATGGTTGACATACCTGATGATGACATGAATTAAGCTCAGTTATATCTATTTCATGATTTACATGCTCTATCCACGATGTAGACTAAGTAATTTAACACTAACATAAACAAACATGGATGTGCAGTTAGTGATATCCAAAACATTCAAAAATCCATAAACTCACAGAACATCACATGGGAATTGGGATGTTACGTAATTTTATGAGAGTAGTTGTAAGTTCGTAAAGTATAAAATCAGACGCCTCAGTACAAGACTGACAGAGAGCAGAAACGAGAAACGAGACAGAAAGTGTTTAGAAGAAAAAACCCCGCTATCAATCTTATTATTGATAACTTGAAACTCCTCACCTGATCTATTCAACACTTTGAACAATCACTCTCACGTCTAATTCTAGACAAAACGTTGATTACTATCGACAACTCTCTTCTCTCTCAAGAATCTCTTTTTATGGTAGAAGCTCTACCTTTTTGATGTTTTTGCTGTACATTTATACTACTTGGAGGTAGATAACCTCCTAATACATACTCTTCTCAAAACAACTACTAATATAAACATACAAATCTTATCTAAAACCACATAAATACAAAATCTAAGATCCTAAAATATCCTAACTGTTTCCTAGTATAATGCTGGTGCCTCTGATTTTACTTCTTCTTGTTATTAAGTTAATATTCTGTTAAGATCTTCTACTCAAAGCTGTTGACTGTAGAGGTTGTTGAGATAATATAGGCAGCCTTGGTTTGGGGATTTTGCCACATCAAAAACCTTCGGTAAATATACATTTACAGTTTCCCCTTTTTTATGTGAGCAAACTTTGTATGGTGAGATAATGTAGCATTCCCCCTCAAGATATGCATTCTTCCTTAAAACGAGCATTCCCCCTGAAGATGTTAAAACCTTGCAGCACTTGAATGAGATTTGGTTAATCAAGTAACATATTCAAATTACCCACCATATTCCCCCTTTTGCGAAATCAAAAAATGGTACTAAAAAGTCTATCTCACGAAGTGTAAAAATAGCATGCAAGATCATCAAAATGGCATTTTATACGAATTCATGCGTAGGAACACGGAACATAAGGATAGGCTGTCCATAGAAAAGGCACTGAAGGTGTGGCAGGGTCAGGATAAGACTGACTAAGAAGCTGACTATCGAAATTAAAGGCAACAAGGTAATAGATCAACACATACTTCAAGAATAGCTTCTTCAAATTTCTTCATCTGTTGAGTAGGCAGGCTAGAAGCTCTTAAGGTTGTGAAGACACACCCAAAGCCTTTAGTGGTTGTTTAACAATGCACTGATCATCGTTCAGTCCAAGACTCATCTTGGAAAGAGTTGGGGATCCAATCATGATTATGATCCAGAGGCGAAGACATGACAACATCCAGAGGTACAACACGAACAATTATTTATGTAATCTTGTGCAACATATGGTACATCATAATTGGGCAAGATTGATATGAATTTTGTAGGGTGTTGCATAATTCTTCCTTTTTTCTTCCCACTAAACCTCAGTCTAGTCTTGGACCAAGTTGTTCAGCCTTGTGCTGAAGCAAATCTAGCATCTGATGTTGGATAATGCTTGTACTACCAGAAGCGAATCATCCCTTTTTTTCATGAGACTATTCGAGAATCCTTTATGGGATATGAAGAAAAGACTAGCAAAAATACCAGTATGAAATCCATTAGTGAGGTAATTGTATGCACCAAAGAAACTAGAAAAATGGTACGGGAATCTTGTGGAGAAAATGGTGAGTGAAAAGTGACCAACGAAAGTGGGTTCTATGCTGAGGGGACAGTTGGTCAGGTACGGATAACCGGAAAGATAAGTGGTGGTACAAATGGATAGTGCCACCAGATGTTCAATGTTCCAACTTAGAATTTGATCCAGATCAGCCAAATTAATAATCAAGAAATGTCACGGAAAGAGAAGTAATCCTCACTTTATTATAGAGTTAAATGAAATAATAAAATATATGTCACGCTCCACTCACTCTAAAGTACCAATTCTGATGAATCTCAATATGTATAATCAAGGATATTGAACTAAATCCTTCGTCAGTGCAATACTGAAGAGAGTATCGTAGTAGATTGGCATAGGAGACTGAGGAACACCATAGTCAGCCAATTGATATTGAAGGTAGAGGATGTGGGCGCATCAAGCAGTAGCAACGATATATACCGCTTCAATGTGGGAGAGTGCAATATGTGATTGCCTCTTAGAAGAACCAAGGCACCGGGCTTGAGCTGACCAATTTGAGGCAGAATCGGAAATAATTATTTTTCAGTCTCGATCTGTGAAAGACCTTAGGAAGAAGGTAGATCCTACATGAAAAACCAAACCAAAGTTAGTAGAGTGTGATTTCCTTTCATATGACAAGAACATCCAAACTCCATCAGCCGCCAGTTTGGAACTTTATTATCCTGAAAAGAGAAAACAGTTAGTGCCGCTTAGGGACCCATTGTTGTCTGGGACGTCTATGATTGATATAAAGCTGAGCATATTTAACAGTATCAGATTGGGCAAGTCGAGCATTCTTGCGTTGAAGCTTATGACATGAACGAATATGGTGACCATGTATATGACAATAACTACATTCAACCGTTACATGTGAAGTAACATTCATAGCAGTGCTATATGAAGTTCGTGGATTAGAAACACTAGGATATCTTGTAGGATCAGTCCTAGTCTATGAACTTTGTTTCTGGGGTAAAACATTAAACGTCGATGAAGTAGTGCCATAAAACCCTAGACCAGCACGTCCTTGATTAGGTCGACCTACCATTTCATTAAGTTTAGCTTTTCCTTTATACCAAGAGGATTTTTCAAGTCATAATTCTAATTTTCTACTAAGTGCGTCATACTGCCTTTGTAGATCACATTATCCTGGCGTATCCACTCATTATCAGCTTTGAGTGATTGAATTTCTTTTTTCTGCCCACTCAGGAATAGAACTCATTTTTTACTGACGGGTGCAGTAAACGTGGATTGAACAACCTTAGCTGAGTTTAAGACTAACTGAGATGCCAACTCTTTTGTTCTTTCAAAGCAATAATCTCTTCTTGTAGTTTACTAATCACAGTATGAGACTTAGTGTTATGTCCCTGTTTCACTTCCAATCCCTAATTTTCGAAAGAGCATCTTTCAACACATCAAACACTTGTGACTTAGTAGAACTATCATAAAAACCATTCAAGCTTTGAGAACTTACCTGATCCCTAATGAGAGATTGAAGAGCCTTATCTCCAGCCATCAAACACATAGTTTCATCATATTTGGCAGTGTCAGTATGAGACCAATGGATTGCAGTCATGCAATAATGTGCTGCATTGCTTTCTATGCCATCTGATTCAGTATCACTCTCATCCCATATGGCTGCTTCCATGCGTGACTCATATCCTCGATGTCGTGGAGGTTTTGATGGTAAAGGACAATCCTTTATCAAATGTCCTATTTTGTGACATCGGAAACATTCATGCTTGCTGGTATTATACTCACGTTTAGAATTTTCACCGTGGTGACCTCCACGCTTTCGACTAAGAATACGCTTCAGTCCTTGTGCTAGCATAGTGATCTCATTCTCCATGTCATCATCATACTCCCAGTATGGTGTCTCTACATTAATCTTTGCCTTTAGTGCAAGATCCTTGTGCACCACTAGATTTTGTTCCTCCATCTTGCTTTCATGAACCATCAAATCTGAACACAATTCTTCAAATGACATAGATGATAATTCTTTCATTTTCTCAAGAAGTGATGTATAGTTTAGCCAATCTTTGGTTAGTGAATCAAGAAATCTTTCATTAATAGTCTCATTAGAAAGAGTTACCCCAACCGTTTTGAGTTCCATAAGCACTTGATTGAACCTTTCCACCGTCAGTGCTAGAATCGCGCCCTCTGACATTTTAAAGTTGTTAAAATCTCGTCGAAACTGTTTCTCCTTGGCTTTGCGGATTGATTCCGTTCCTTGATAAGCAATCTTCAAGAAGTCCCATACTTCTTTTGCCGTTCTTATACCCAAGACTCTTCCTTGATCTTCGTCGGACAAGGAGGATACAAGAATGCGAAGAGCTTGTTTATTTTGCTTAGAAGATTTTCATCGGCTTCCGTCCATTGATCCTCAGGTTTGGTCTGTTTCACACCTTCAACAACCATAGTAGGTTTGTAATCACCTGCGCCACCACCTTCCAAACCTTGTAATCCATGGACATCAACTGCGCTTCCATCTGTTCGCACCACTTGGAATAATTGAATTTCGTCAACCTTGGTGCTTTTACATAATACGAACTCATCTTTCACGATCTACCCAGAAGTGTTAACCTCTATATTGGGTAAACCTGCTCTGATACCACTTGTAAGTTCGTAAAGTATAAAATCAGACGCCTCAGTACAAGACTGACAGAGAGCAGAAACGAGAAACGAGACAGAAAGTGTTTAGAAGAAAAACTCCGCTATCAATCTTATTATTGATAACTTGAAAACTCCTCACCTGATCTGTTCAACACTTTGAACAATCACCCTCACGTCTATTTCTAGACAAAAACGTTGATTACTATCAACAACTCTCTTCTCTCTCAAGACTCTCTTTTTACGGTAGAAGCTCTACCTTTTCTGATGTTTTTGCTGTACATTTATACTACTTGGAGGCAGATAACAACCTCCTAAATATCTACAAACAATCTTTATCTAAAACCAATATAAATACAAATACAAGATCCTAAAATATCTCTAACTGTTTCCTAGTATAATGCTGGTGCCTTTGATTTTACTTCTTCTTATTATTAAGTTAAATTCTGTTAAGATCTTCTACTCAAAGCTGTTGACTGTAGAGGTTGTTGAGATAATATAGGCAGCCTTGGTTCGGGGATTTTGCCACATAAAAAACCTTCGGTAAATATACATTTACAATAGTGTTAGAGAAAACAACGTGTCGTGTAAATTCTCCTTCCCTTCCCTGTCGTTCTCATTCTCCTCCCTGTTCCGCCTAAATATCTCTTCCGCCTCCGCTGTGACCTGGGCTCTTTCCATAATTGTTGTTGAGCCGCTCCGCGGGTCTCGCTTCGCCGCTAGCTCTTCACCTGGTGGCTAAGCCCCTGCGGTGCTTCCTGCCCCCCTTCTTGCCCTTTGCTCGTCGTATAAGCTCCATGGGTAGCATACACCTGGGACACAATCGACTTCGGCAGTCTCCCCGCCAGGTGCAGAGCCTCAGTCGCCGCCTCCCTCCTCTGGAGTCTAGTGAAGCCCTTCTCGCTTGAGTCACGCCTGCTTTGTGTTGCTTCAGCTTTCCTCTCCAGGAGCAGCAACGGTCTCCTCGCTCGGTGTCCCTAGTTCGAAGTTTGCTGCTTCAATTTCAAAGTCTTGTGTGGGGCCTTGACTCCTCCCTTTGTCGTGGCAACTACAATCCGTCTTCGCTCTTCTGTTCCGCCAGCTCCTGCTTGTCCTTCTCCCCGACATCCAGCGTGTGAGAATTTGCAAGAGTTGAACGACATCACAGTTACGTTCCAACGTCTTTTGATGTCGATGTCCTCCTATGGGATACCCTTGACCGATTTGCAAGTGTTGAATGGTGCAACCTTGATAATTCTGAATTCACTGGCCCATTGCCAACTTCCTCTCATAATCAATCAATTGGTAAAGTGGTGGCTGATATATCGATGTTAGGTGGTCAAACTACTAATGTGTTGGTGTGGCCCAATCGCCTAAACACACAAGAGGTGGTTAAATAGCTATTGTGGTTAATAAGACAGGTGGTGTTGATAATTTAGTAACACCTAGGGACTTTGGTCATGGTGGTGTGGCTAAATTTGGGTCTAACTTAGCTGGTGCTTCGGGTGCCTAATCGGTTAAATTAACTCGTGACTTGGGTCCTTTCTGGTATTTCTCTTATGTCAATCAGGCTAGCATTGCCCCTAATTATGTGGTGATTTCTCGCGCTCCCCAAGGCGTCGGGCTCCTCCGCCCCTCCCTCTTCTACCAAAGAAGGTCCGAAGGTGAGTGTGGCTTCTGCCAAAAGATCCGTGCAACCTAGTGGCTCTTGTTCTTGTTGTCTTTCTCTCACCCTTCATTGATTCGGTGATACACGAATTCCTTGACAGGCCGAACTCTTCTTCTTCTTCTGGACAGACTGTGGGTGCATTCCCACCTCTCCCCGAGGCCCCGGTGCCTGCTTCCCCGACTCTTGGAGTCCAAGTTGTACTACTAGAGATCGTATTACGGTTGTAATAAAAAAACTTAAGGATAATCAACTCAGGTTAGGTCCCTAACCTTACAGGTGTTAAGGCTAACCCTTCTTTCCTATATATGCTCCTAGCTAAGCAATCTAGCTTTGGTATGTCTCTTCATATTGATCATAATGATAACATTGACACGGATAGCCCCTTTTGCATCTATATAGGATGATGATATATCTCCTGAGATTGATTACTAGAGGAAAGCTTTAGTGGGCCATATTTGGGAAAACATTTAGGTTTAATAATGTTAAGGAATTCATGAAAAGTCTCGAGTTTTATGTCCACACCTCAAATCCTTCTCCATAATGAAGGTTGGTTCTTATTCCGTTTTGACAAAAAGGATGATCTCTAGCAAGTTCTAGACAAGGGCCCCTAGCTTCTATACTCCTCCCCTTTGGTCCTCAAAAAATGGTCCTTTGACTTCTCTTTCGACCCTAAGGACCTGAATCGCATCTCGGTTTGGATCCAGCTTCCAGGATCCCCATAAGACTATGGTCACCATCTAGTCTTAAGAATATTCACTCAAAGATTGGCACTCCGCTTCACGCCGACCAATCTACTGCTTCTAAATAGAGGATCTCTTATGCTAGAGCCTTGTTGAAGTGGATTTCAATCTTGATATTATCAGAGAAATCGAGATTCACACCCCTAGAGGCCCCTTATTCTAGAAGGCCGTGTAACGACCCCAAAAACCACCCTGGTTACGAGACTGTCGCACGCCGCACACTTATTACCTAAGATATGCAAGGCTACACTCACGAACCCTAAAACTGATACAAAAGCCTCACATATTACATAAGCAAGAGTTTACAATTGTTCAAACATCTTATAGCCAAACGCTAAAACCTGTAAATCAGTCAGAGATAGGGTGAGCAAACCACAGCTCAGCAGGTGATAAATGTCATCAGCCTGAGCATGGTTAAAACGCTTTATAGAACATAATATACATATATGTATACGCTTAGAAAATCATAATCAGAGTCAAAGTAGAAGTCCTTTAAAACAAACTGAAGCCTAAGACAGAGCAGAGCAAAGTGGAAGTCAAAGAAGAAAGGTAGACAACGGATGATGGTATAGAAATCAGAAGCTATCCAAAAATTAGAAATCACATAACGGACTATCAGAAAATGGAAACAGAAACAGAACGATGACAGAAACCACAAATCATAATGTTCACAAATGGAATGTTCTTAAGTTAGAGCGGATATCAAACAGAGTGGTTCACAACATATCACTTTACAAACAGAAGTAGAACCCTAGTTGATAGCACTTACATACAGAAGGGCGAAGGCCCTATGGATCAAAAGATCCCTCAACAATGTAGAAATGGCCCAAAGACTAATGGGCTCGTCGACCCCAGAACAAAAATGGCCCAAAGACCAAAGGACCTGCCGATCCCACATAACATAATGACATCTAAGTAGCATGCTATAGGATAGCTAGACCCAATCATCCACGACTCAAACGGCAAAGAAACTAGGTCCTAAAACAAAAGCTTAATCTTTCATAATAGAAGGTGTTGTAAATACATACACCAAAGCACGATAGCTTTTCACCTAATGAAACCAAAATAGTTGTTGAAATAGAAGTCTTATGCCAAGACTGGCAAAACATGGAAAGTCAAACAAAGTCAGAGACCGAAACACACTTTCAAAACAATAAGAGATCAGGAACAAAACAAATAATTTCAGAATGTAAATACACATAAATGCATAGTAAAACATGTCAACATAGCTTATACATTCTTAGAGGGATCATAACCCCATAAACGGAAGTCAAAACGGAGCTCAATCGAACATTTGAGGTGAAAACAGAAGGCTGTCCGGACATTTGTCCGAACCTACAAGTCCAGGCGCATGCCGTAGCACAAAATAGGGGTGTCCGGACATGTGTCTAGACTTACAAGTCCGGACGCATGCTGAACTTGAAAACTAAAGGGCTTCCGAACATCTGTCCAAACTTACAAGTCCGGATAGTGTCCGAAAGAAAACATACGAGGTGTCTGGACTTGTGTTTGGGCTTGCATGTTTGGACACAAGTCAAACTGCAAAACCATAACTCATCCTCGCACCCCTTCCGTACATACATGTCTGGACAGAAGTTCGGACAAAGGAAAATTGTCACCTAAATAGAGACATCCGAAGCACTGTCCGACATACAAGTCCGGACGGAGCAAAAACTACAGAATCAGAAGGTGAAACAGATGAAACCCAGAGCCTCATTCACCACGAATATACACAATCCTTCCATAGTAAAGTACTCAAGCCAATCACGTTTCCATGGGGTTTTAACAGAGCAAAACACAGATTAAAATCGTACACAGATTCACAACAAACAGAGAATAAATAAAACACAATTGGAGACAACTACGGTGTAAAAAAATTGTAAATATATTTAGGAGGTTTAGGTGATTGCCAAGATCCCAAAGTACTCCTCCACCAAATCCGATAAACTATCATCTTTAGTTCATTTGTTGTTCCTTCAATTACTCACCCAACACAATCAAGCTTGCCGCCGGCTAAACCCCCATTTATTGCTTTCATTTCAATTACAAATTATCGAGACTAGGAAGTTAGGACCAATATTCCTTGTGGATACGAAAATTGTTGTACTATATCGATTAGTCCATGGGCCCGGACATGTGTTAGAAAAACCCTAAATTTTGAAAAATGTGAAATCCTGCCACCCCATCCGGGGGTCTGTGACTTCGAACTGGGTGTCCGGGACCTCAGACGTGGTTTCCATAGGTGCAGACCGCGTTACAGCATTTAGGCATTTTCCGGTGGTGTTTTTGGCTCAAAATTTTATAAACATGTGCCTTAGAAGATTCTAAACAAGTTAGTGTGTGAAAGATTTCAATTTGAAGCTGAATTCGGCACAAAACTTAAACAACATGTTATTGGACAAAAACTTAACTAAACCCTAATGTGAGCACTGGGAAAACTCGGTTTGACTGGAAATTTATGTTGACAACATATTAGAGTAAGGGGAGTTAGAAATTTGAGTTTCTAACTTGCTTTGACCTCAGTAGATAGATGTTTATTCTAGTCAAGATTTTCCAATTGCTTCGTTGAAGGCTGATCTAGAGAAATCTGGACCCGACCTTCTGACTACGTGATCTGGGTGGTCCCCTTCACGTCTTGGTGGTGATTCCTTGGAGTTTTAATGGTCAACATGAGTTTAAAGACTTCGTTTTGTGGTTTTCAGGAACGTTTTGGTATGGTTCCGGTGCTCAGTAGTGGAAAACCATGAGAGGCAGGTTTGTGGTCGTATTCAATGACTTCTTCGAGCTTCCAAATGTGTAATGAGTAAGTTAGGAATTCTCCTTATATAGGGAACACATGAGAAAAACAAAGTTTGGTACGATTTAAGTTTATTAAAACTCGTCGGGTAACTATCTGTTGGAATCTGATCATGAAAATTTACCAGCATGTAAAGGAAGATATTTCTAATTTTCCAATGTAAAATTATTTTATTTCAATGAAAGAATATTTTAAAATCAATTTTTTATCAGATCTGTTCAGAAATTAAAAGATAATTATTAGAAAGTCAAAATTTCAAAATTCCAATACCATTATGCTCCAAATATCATCCCTTACCATATGTTAACACTTCATGACATTTCAAATGGTTTTGGGCCATTTTCTTAGGAGAGAGAATTACAAGATGACTTGCATTTTCCTTTAATTTTTGGGCTTCGGGTTTTAAATAACATTTGTTAAGCTTTCGGCCACGGATGGGCCTAATAACTAGATTGTAACTTTTATTTTAATGAATCAAAGCCTTTTCTTATTTTTGAAAATTGGGGCTATGATTAATAAAAAATTAGCTTATAATATGTATTAAAGGCTAATTTTCCAGAATAAAAATCCCCAAAAATTATGAAAAATGCCCTTTATGATGATCAAGCTACCACGACCATTTTAAGATGTGTGAACTGATCATGCAAAGATAGAAAATGCTAAAAACCTCATTAACAATTCGTAATTCCATGTCTTTTGACCGTTTTGCCCTTTGTTGCATCCGTGCCTAAGAGGACTTCTTCAAAGGGTCAAATTTTGAGTATAACAGGGGAAGCAAGCATGAGGTGGCGGCAAGCATGAGGTGTCAAGCAAGCAGCTGATGAAGGCCTAGTGATCATCCTAGGTGGCACCAATTTAGCACCCTTACAACTACTTAAAGGTCCAATAGTAAGCAAACACCTAAGAAGGGTAATAGGTCCAACTAGATGTAGACACACTACTTGTTGAAGTACACATCCATATAGGAGATGGTATTAACCTAGGACATCACATGATGAATCATACACCCAAAGAGGAGGCGTGTCACGACCCCAAAATAGGGCTAGTTCTAACGTCCTAACACGCCGCGTGCCATAATAGAACTGGGGGCACGAAAGGCTACAAAGATCTGATCACAGAAATGCCACAAATAGATTGAAAAACAGAAGCCAAATTAGCCTTAAAACAGATATTTAAGTTGTGTCTGACCTTGTGGCCGATACATGGAAGTTTGGACAAGGTCTGAAACTCAAATTGTATATGTCTGAACTTATGTACGAACTTGAAAGTTCGGACACAAGTCAAAGCTTAAAGTCAAAGTCGTCTGAACCTTTATCCGAACATTGAAGTTCGGACACCAGCTTCGCATAAATCATCTTACGCGGGTCCGAACATACATCCGAACGTGTAAGTTTGGACCATTACCGAGACTTACACTCGAATTAGTCCTCGCTTGTTGACGTTCGGACAGATGTTTAGACACCTCAAACATCTAAAAACCAAGTTCTGCTTAAGACCTGTCCGAACTTACACATCCGGATGGATGTTCGGACAGGTGCAAAACGCCAAAATCAACCACAAAACTCTTTTGTTAGCATACTTCAATTTGATAATATTAATAATGGTTCAATAAGGAAACTTTCAACAGTTATTCGGTGCTAAAATCAGCTCATAAAAGATCACAACGGAAATAAATCAATCCGAGGCATTACCGTCATACCATACCCATGGGTGCTATGGCGGTCCATAATCCAAAACACTTCGAAACAAATCCCAACCAAATAACATCAGTAGTATTAATCCAATTTCAATAACGTTATGTCCACTAGTAGTCCAACCTAACATCTAAAAACTATGTGGAGACGTATTCCCAATCCCATTGCCATAGTTATCGTTACTTGCAATCAGAAAATACACAACAACACACAAAAGGGATCACATAAATCAAAATAAACTGAGTGAACCACTACTTAGCAATGTAAAACCACACAATAGTTGAACACAGAACAATGTCCCATACATCAATATCACCATTAACACAACACAACCCAGTACATGGGATCCTTTCACCGGTAACCTAAAATATCCACCAACGGATAATCGATAACGAGGCCACAAATTCCACCCACGGACACTTAACAAAGTAGGTTTGCAAAACTAAATTCCATCTCACTCTTAGTCCTTAAGTGTGCACACCCTTCTAAGGGTACTTCTGACCATGAAGAAGTAGATCTATAGAGCTTAAACTATGATATAGTGGTCACAGCGCAATATGTTTAATTCCAATGTGCCAATGTGTATGAGTAATCCTAGTGAAAGTCTCCCAAACAAATATCACCAAATCCAGATATTATACTCATCTTATTCTACATGATTCTCAAATAGTATCCACAACCCTAATTTCCATATCTATCCACAAAAAATAATCCCCCAACTAGATAATATTCATCCAACACTCAATCAATATACACACGGAATAATTTAAGTGAACGCTGCAACTTACCTGGGATCCACGTTCAACCACAACCAGAAATAAGGCACAATCACTAGCAACCACCATCAATGAATTCGAGATCTAGGATTTAACACAACCAGTTCAATAATCCATCCACCAAATCAATCTATAGATTCGTAAACCTTGACTATCATAGATACTCTTACCTATCAAATTAATCTGAGTCAGCAATGGAGAAGAAGGATTTGTGTGAGAGGAAGAAGAAGTTGAAGAGAGGCGTAGAAGAGAAGAGAGTGGAGGCGGCGTAAGTTTTTAGGAAAAAGAAAGAATAAGGAAAAGAAAAGAAAAAAAGAAGAAATGAAAGAGACAGGAAATAAATTCTAATAAATTCTTCATTATTCTCAAATTACCTCCTTATCCTTACCTAAAGAATAAATCCCAAATCCCAGATTAATTAAATCATTATTATCACCCCAAAATCCCCCAATTAATAAGACCACAATTAGCCATGATAAATGTCTAACATATGCTCATAATTTATCTAATATTACGAGTATTTCAATATCTCCCCCCCCCCCGAAAAATAAAGCTTCAAACCCGAAGCTGCAATTCCCATTCGATCAATCTAGGCTTAAGGGTATAATGTGTTGTGTCTATTCCTAACTCTTAGGGTGGTCATGCTACAAATTCTGAGTAAAAGATGTTTGTGATCACAACTTAAATGGTTACCCTGCTCAAATAACTGTGGGTACTTCCTTTTCTTGTCCTCCTCTACCTCCAAAGTAGCTTCTTTGTTACCATGAATAACCACAAACCTTGACCATTCGGGTTTCCTTAGATCGAGTTTCTCTAGTCTTTTTATTAAGGACTTTGATAGGGTATTCCTCACATGTAAGATTTTACTGTAACTCCAGTACCTCATATTGAAGTAAAGGTGAAGGGTCAGAAATTTACCTCTTTAGATGAGAGATATGGAATACGTTATGCACTCTCTCGAGTTCCGAAGGCAATGCAAGTCTATATAGGCCACACTCCTTATCTTTTCCAAGACCTCATATGGTCCAATGAACTTTAGACTAAACTTCCCCTTTTTCCTAAATCTTGTTACGCCCTTCATGGGAGAAACTTTTAAGAAATTCTTATCTCCCACCTCAAGTTCTACTGGTCTCCTCTTTTTAAGTCCACATAAGATTTTTGCCTGTCTTGGTCCGCCTTCATTCATTTTTGTATTACTCGAGCTTGACTCATAGTCTCCTCAATCAACTGAGGCCCCAAAACCAATGTCTCGTTGATGTCACTCCAGCATAGAGGAGTCCTACACTTCCTACCATAAAGAGCTTTCTACAAAGCCATTTTAATGTTGGAATGGTAACTATTATTGTATGAACTCAATTTAGATGCAAATTATTAGCCCACGAACCTTGGAAGTCCATCACATATGCTTGGAGCATATCCTCTAACGTCTGAATTGTCCTCTCAGTCTGTCCATCTGTAGCTGGGTGAAATGTGGTGCTCAACTTAAGCTTGGTAACCAAAGCTTCATGTAGTTGCTGCCAGAATTGAGATAGAAACCTTGAATCGCTGCCAGAAATAGTAGTCTCTGGAACACCATGATATCTCACCACATATTTCATATAAGCATCAACTAACTGGTTCATCGTCCAGATACTCCTCATAGATATGAACCTGATGGCTTTAGTGAGTCTATCAACTATAACCTAGATCTGATTTACTCCACCCTTGGCTAAGGGTGAACCATTATGAAATCCATCGGAATCGAATCCCATTTCCACTTGGGCACATCTAAAGGCTGCATCAATCCTCTCATTCTCTTATGCTCGAACTTCACCTTCTGATAGGTGAGACATCTGGAAACAAAATCAGCCACTTCTTTCTTCATGTTAGGCCACCAGAATTGCTTCTTCAAGTCCTTGTACAGTTTTTCACCTCTTGGATGAACTGAGTAAGGCGAATTATGTGCCTCATGCATCAATTTCTCCTTCACCTCTCTCACACACTTCTGTGGCACACACCATCTACCTATAAATCTAAGACTCTCATCACTGTAAATAGCAAATTTTTCACTTTACTCACCTTCACTTTTCCCCAAATCATTTCCAACTTTACATCATCAGGCTGTCCCTTATTGACTTCATCATAAATATCAGAAGTGACGGTCATATTGAACAACTTAACTTCTCAGTCAACTCACCCTGATGCCATTACCTCTAAACTCAACTTCTGGAAGTCTCTAACTAACTCTTTTGGGAGAACCCACATCAAATTCACAGAGTGGCTCTACTTTCAACACTCAAGGCATCAACCACAAGGTTAGACTTCCCTTCATGATACAATATTTGTAGATCATAATCTTTGATGAGTTCAAGCCACCTTTGCTGCCTCAAATTAACTCTCTCTCTGTGTAAAGATATATTTCAGATTTTTGTGGTCAGTGAAGATTTTGCATGAGGTGCCATAGAGATAATGTCTCCAAATTTGAGTGCAAAAAACCAGCGGCTAATTCCAAGTGATGGGTGGGGTATTGAGTCTCATACTCCATCAACTGTCTCGAGGAATAAGCTATAACTTTACCATTCTACATTAATACACAACCAAACCATATTTAGAAGCATCGCTAAACACCTCTAATCCTTCTGTTCCTAAAGGTAGAGTCAGAACTGGAGCCGTTGTTAACCTCTCCTTCAAAGTTTTGAAAATCCATTTCGTAATCCTCACCCCACTGAAAATTCACTACCTTCTTAATAAGGTTGGTAAGTGGTCTAGCAATTTTTGAAACGGGTGAACCCGTCACTTGGGTGGGGTATTGAGTCTCATACTCCTTCAATTGTCTCGTGGGTGAAACGGGTGAACCCGTCACCCGTTTATATATTTTTTTAGCAATTTTTTTTGTTTTAACACTTTATATAAGCTTAGTTTTTTTATAAAATCATTCATATTTGATCAATAATATGTACCACATCATCTAATATCAATAACATAATTAAAACGTGGAGTATTAGCCAAAATATTGAGTAAATTACTCAGAACCCCCTTGAGGATTTAGGATATTACAGTTAACCCCCTTGTATTTATCATAATTATTGGTAACCACCTCAAGGTTAAGGTATCTTTGACTACGAGGCCCCGAACTCTAATTCTGTTATCATAAAGTTAACTAAGTGTTGATCTATCAACTTAATCACAATAATAATGCCATGATGGACAACAAAACTACTTACTCAACATCATCTAACTCTCTCTCATCCCTCCCTCTTAGATGCATTTTCGAGGCAGGACTGACATTTTTAGGAAAATAATAATGCTGATTAAGTAGTGTTTTTTGTCCAGCCTAACATTATTAATGTGATTAAGCTGATAGGTCAACAAGTAGGTAACTTCCTGATAACAGAGTTATAGTTCAGGGGTTTGTAGTCAAAGATACCTTAACCTCGAGGTGGTTACCAGTAATTATGATAAATACAAGGGGGTAACTGTAATATCCTAAATCCTCAAGGGGGTTATGAGTAATTTACTCAAATATTTATATATTATCTCAACAAATATGAGATAAGTATATTTTTTATTTAATATAAGTACATACGGGTGACAGATCGGGTGAACGGGTCGGGTGACCGGGTGAAAATCTTCACCCGACCCGACCCGTCACCCGTACCTCATTCACCCGTCACCCGTTTTTCACCCGTTATTTATTTCGGGGTTTTCACCTATTTTTACGGGTCGGGAAGTCGGGTGAAACGGGTGCCCGTCACCCATTGCCATTCCTATCCTTCACAAACCTCTTGTAGTATCCTATAAAAAGCCCAGAAAACTACGAACTTCAGTCACGTTGGTTGGTCTAGGCCAATCCCTTACTGCCTACAGCTTAGATGGATCCACAAAAATCCCTTCACTATTGGGGGTTCACACCCAAAGGAAGTTCCAAATTTAGGGGGAACATACAATCCTTCTATAAATGCATGGATTAAGGGGGAACTTGGATAGGGTCTGTTTCCCAAAATCCTTTTTGCTCTTGTCTCTTTTTACTACTGGATTGACATTCATGATTCGTGACAAGAGTTTTGCTATCATCAACAACAAGGGGGAAATTGTTGGAGCATGAAGGTGTTGCTGAGATAGTCCTACAATTGAACAAGTCAATCAACAAGAGAAGTGTCCGTCCCTGCTGAAAGATCGAGTGAGTCCTTAGTCAAACGAGTCTTTGTCTTTACTGAAAGATTGAGTAAGTCCATCCATGTGGGTTCATCCATCAGTTGAGAAATTTAAGGAGCAAAGTTCACTTAACCACAACGGTCATCAACCCTCAGCCTTGGACCAAAATTCATGCAAAGGTGAGTAAAATTCAAAGCCTTGACTTTTTGATAGTTCGTGAGAGTCTGTTAATCAGTTGCGAAAATTAAGGAGCAATGCTTACTCCCTTTAGCCATAAATATTGGCTTTAGTAAGCTCGATCAAGTGAGCAACATGTTAAATAAAAAAATATAACAATATAGATATTGAGGTCCTAAAATTTCAGAACTGACAGAGTCAGTTAGGTACATCAGACGTGAGAATCATCACTGAACGTTACCAAGTCATCCAA
The DNA here is from genome assembly GCA_023374045.1 of Limonium bicolor. NCBI lineage: Eukaryota > Viridiplantae > Streptophyta > Magnoliopsida > Caryophyllales > Plumbaginaceae > Limonium > Limonium bicolor. Next base: position 145,484,804 of record CM041778.1, read on the forward strand.
TGGCTTGGTAAATGTCTGAAAATTAAGGTCCAAGGCTTAGTAACGTTCACAAAGAAGTTATGACTGATTTTTAAGCAACTACAAGTAACTACAACGTTCAGAAGCAGAAATTTTGAAAACAGACTTCCTCACCGGCTTCGGAGGCTTTGCTACATAAAGAGATAGAATTCTCAGTTGCATCTGTGCTTTTCTGCCCCAATACTTCCTATGTTAGGGAAAAGTCACCAGGAATAAGAGTTTTTCTGTCATTTTTAGTTAATATAGTTTGTACATTATCGATAGACTTAATCTAGGGTGTTCCTAGGCTCACTACACTCATCAAAGAGTTGATCAGATAATGTGTAGGGTGAGTGAGTGAGTTCCACTGACTAGATGCTTTCTACTTAGTGGGCAGTGTAGGTTGTTTTATTTTACAAAGAAATAAAATAACTTATTTGTGTATCTGTTTGAGTTCAATTGAGTGTTTCCACATCTCTAGTGCTTCCGCATACTTAGTGATTAAGTCAAACCGTCTCATAGACTAACACTTTGTGTTGGTTTGAGTCAGCCATCCGATCCTACACTTGGTATTAGAGCAAGGTTTGGCTGACACACTCCATTTGAAGATAACCTACAAGATGGCAGAATGCTCTTTGGTTTTTGAGGTGGACTCCAACCTTCAGGCAAGACTCTAGTTGTTTTGCGCAGAGCTGAAGTTTCACATCGATATCCACTCATATCAGGCCCCATCCCGTCATGAGGTGCTATAGATGACCAAGACAAACATTGTTGATGATGGGGCGTTAATAGTCTACCTGAAGATGACTCTATTGGGGGTGCACATCCAAAAGAAGTTCCAAATTCAGGGGGAACATGCAATCCTTCTACAAATGCATGCATCAAGGGGGAACTTGGACAGGGTCCGTTTCCCAAAAGCCTTTTTGCTCTTGTCTCGTTTTGCAGGATTGACTCATTCATGATTCGTGACAAGACTTTTGCTATCATCAACAACAGGGGGAAATTGTTGGAGTATGAAGGTGTTGCTGAGATAGTCCTACAATCGAACAAGTCAATCAACAAGAGTGTCCGTCCCTGCTGAAAGATCGAGTGAGTCCTTAGTCGTACGAGTCTTCATCTTTAAGGAAAGATTGTGTAAGTCCATCCATGTGGATTCATCCATCAGTTGAGAAATTTAAGGAGCAATGTTCACTAAACCACAACGGTCATCAACCATTAGCCTTGAACAAAAATTCATGCAAATGTGAGTAAAATTCAAAGCCTTGACTTTCTGACAGTTCGAGAGAGTTTGTCAATCAGTTGTGAAAATTAAGGAGCAATGTTTAATCCATTTGGCCGTAAATATTGGCTTCAGTAAGCTTGGTCAAGTAAACAACGTTTTAAATCCAAAAATATAGCAATATGGACATTGAGGTTCTAAAATTTCGGAATTGATAGAGTCAGTCAGGTACATCAGACGTGAGAATCATCATTGAATGTTGCCAAGTCATCCAATGGCTTGGTAAATGTCTGAAAATTATGGGTCAGGGCTTAACAACGTTCACAAAGAAGTTAGGATCGATTTTTAAGCAACTACAAGTAACTACAACGTTTAGAAGCAGAAATTTCAGAAATAGACTTCCTCTCCGGCTCTAGAGGCTTTGCTATATAAAGAGATAGAATTCTCAGTTGTATTTGTGCTTTTCTGCCCCAATACTTCCTATGTTAGGGTAAAGTCACCAGGAACAAGAGTTTTTCTACCATTTGTAGTTAATATAGTTTGTACATTATCGATAGACTCAATCTAGGGTGCTCGTAGGCTCACTACACTCATCAAAGAGCTGATCAGATAATGTGTAGGGTGAGTGAGTGAGTTCCACTGAGTAGATCCTTACTACTTAGTGGGCAGTGTAAGTTGTTTTGTTTTACAAAGAAATAAAATAACTTATACTGTGTATCTGTTTGAGTTCAATTGAGTGTTTCCACATCTCTACTACTTCCTCATACTTAGTTCGATTGAGTCAAACCATCTCATAGACTAACACCTTGTGTTGGTTTGAGTCAGCCGTCCGAGCCTACACTTGATATCAGAGCAAGGTTTGGCTGACACACTCCATTTGAAGATAACCTACGAGATGGCAGAATGCTCTTTGGTTTTTGAGGTGGACTTCAACCTTCAGGCAAGACTCTAGTTGTTTTGCGTAGAGCCAAAGTTTCACTACCAGCTCCACTCTATCAAGCTCCAGCCCGTCATGAGGTGCTATAGATTACCAAGACAAACATTATTGATGAAGTGGCGTTAATAGTCTAGCTGAAGATGACTCTATTGGGGGTGCACACCCAAAACAAGTTCCAAATTCAGGGGGAACATGCAATCCTTCTACAAATGCATGCATTAAGGGGGAACTTGGACAGGGTCTATTTCCCAAAAGCCTTTTTGCTCTTGTCTCGTTTTGCAGGATTGACTCATTCATGATTTGCGACAAGAGTTTTGCTATCATCAACAACAAGGGGGAAATTATTGGAGTATGAAGGTGTTGCGGAGATAGTCATATAATCGAACAAGTCAATCAACAAGAGAAGTGTCCGTCCCTGCTGAAAGATCGTGTGAGTCCTTAGTCGAACGAGTCTTCGTCTTTACTAAAAGATCGAGTAAGTCCATCTATGTGGGTTTATCCATTAGTTGAGAAATTTAAGGAGCAACGTTCACTAAACCACAACGGTCATCAACCATCAGCCTTGAATGAAAATTCATGCAAATGTGAGTAAAATTCAAAGCCTTGACTTTCTGACAGTTCGAAAGAGTCTGTCAATCAGTTGCGAAAATTATAGAGCAATGTTTAATCCATTTAGCCGTAAATATTGGCTTCGGTAAGCTCGGTCAAGTAAACAACCTGTTAAATCCAAAAATATAGCAATATGAACATTGAGGTCCTAAAATTTTGGAACTGATAAAGTCAGTCAGGTACATCAAACATTAAAATCATCACTGAATGTTGCCAAGTCATCCAATGGCTTGGTAACTGTTTGAAAATTATGAGCCAAGGCTTAGCAACGTTCACAAAGGAGTTAGGACCGATTTTTAGGCAACTACAAGTAACTACAACGTTTAGAAGTAGAAATTCCGAAATTCCGAATAGACTCCCTCACCGGCTCTAGAGGCTATGGTATATAAAGAGATAGAATTCTGAGTTGCATTTGTGCTTTTCCGCCCCATACTTCCTATGTTAGGGAAAGTCACCAAGAATAAGATTTTTTCTATCATTTTTAGTTAATATAGTTTTTACATTATCGATAGACTCAATCTAGGGTGTTCCTAGGCTCACTACACTCATCAAAGAGCTGATCAGATAATGTGTAGGGTGAGTGAGTGAGTTCCACTGAGTAGATCCTTTCTACTTAGTGGGCAATGTAAGTTGTTTTGTTTTACAAAGAAATAAAATAGCTTATATTGAGTATCTATTTGAGTTCGATTGAGTGTTTCCACATCTCTAGTGCTTCCTCATACTTAGTTCGATTGAGTCAAACCATCTCACAGACTAACATCTTGAGTTGGTTTGAGTCAGCCGTCCGATCCTACAGCAAAAATTGAGTGTATAGTGTCAAATTCTAAGGTTTATCGGGAGAGGAGTGGACAAAGAGGGAGTGTGAATGGGGACAAGGGGAGTAGACCGGTTTAATTTTGGCTCCTTACTTGAAATGTTGCCACATGGACAGTACTAAAGTAAATGGACAAAATGTTGGAGGACATAAAACGTGGGAAAAGACATGGGTGGGGAAAGTGATTTGTCAAACCTCATGGGTGTGTTATGAAAATATGTCAAACGTCATGGGCGTCCAGTGCCCTGTCTCTAGTAGCTTACAACCCCATCAAACTATTTTTTGAACGAACATAATGTAGTCTTTTGATCATGAACACCTCCCTTCATTCGATGAGGGAAATGTCACTCCACATTGGTCAACCGACTATTCTAAACTTAGAAGCTCTAACACTATTAAGGTATGTGTTTCAAGGATCAAGTAGAATTTTTTGGAACTCTAAAGACCTATTAAGTAACAAATACCTTTATGATGAAGCCCTTGGAGGAAGAGAATGAAGTTTTTTTGGGGGCTAGAATGGTTAGAGGTCTAACATTCATCACTAAACTATATAGTAGATATTGGCTTTGCATAGTTCTAATGAAAATTGAGTTAGGATCTTTGAGTAGGTATGGATAACCTCCTTTTATTAAATATGTGAACTTCTCAAAATCCTTAGGAAGACTGACCAGCAACCACCTTCCACGAACAGAATACATTGGTTTAATTATACTTTTCTTCCCTTCACGAGAAGAAAGAAAATGGACTTAAGCGATTTCACCACTAAAACAAGAGCCTCTTGAGAACTCATAGTGATAGGTAGCGATTATAACACACTCCTTATCATAACACTCTTTTTTTAAAAAAAAACATCACATATATATTAAGAACTGAAATTTCATACAAAGTCTGGAAAGTCAACCGCTTTCCAACAGCAACGGTTAAGTTGCGACATTCTAGCAGTAGATGCTAGGTTGTGAGCCTCTATATTTGCCGACCGAGGTACATACAACCAAGAGATATCATGAAAATGCCACAAATTAGCTAAGACAGAATCCAGTATCGTTGTGGATTCGGGAAGCAGTGATGTAGTAGATGTGTCGGAGAGGTATCGAAATCATCTGTTGACTGTCCGCCATGAGTCTGAGATGGGTATGACCTTCATGCCGCGCATGGCGTAGAACAAACTGTAAAGCCAAACATTCAACTGTGGAAGGAAGGAGATTGGCCACAAACCCATGAGCGCCAGCAGAAAGATGAACTTTATGCCGAGACACCATGAAACCCAAGCCTAGGTGTTTGTGAGTATCTATACTACCGTCAACCGTGATTTTGACATAATCTGGGTGCTCAAGACGGTGATCCTCCAAGAGCCGTGAGTCCGAGGTTGCTGCAGATTGAGCAGCGTCCAAGAAACTATCCCCTTGACACCAGCCCCAGCCCCAGCTGAATGGGATCGAGGTATTGTGCGAGGTCTGACAGCGAGCAAACCAGAGGTGCCATAGGAAGATAATTAATTGAGTGAGCAACGACACAGGCATGGAACTACATTGGTGAAGGAACCAATTAGTGAAAGCCCGATCAGAATGCAACATGCTGGGACGTGAAATATCAATGGTAGACCAGTAAGGCAGCACTGTAGGGCAGTGGATAAAAGTGTGGGTGATCGTTTCCGGCTGATCATGGAAAGCACAAGAGGGATAAAGGGAGGATTGTAAGCGTCGCTGCACTGTCGCTTTACAAGGGATAAAACCATGAAGAAGCTTCCAACCAAAAAGACGAATACGTGGGGGGATGTCACACTTTCGTAATATATGAAAATCCCGACCTAATGAAGTAGGATCGCTTGAAGATGCAGAAGTAGATGAGAAAAGCCTATCCGCATAATAAGCAGATTTAACAGTGAATCCACCTGAGGGAGTAAGGCCCACATCCAACAGTCATGACCCGGCGAAGTACAGAATAATGGAATTTTAATCAAACCAACATCGTCAGGGGTGAAACGCTGGTGAAGAAAAGGAAGATTCCACGTACCTGCGCTAGTAATAAAATCTGCTACCTTTGGCAGATGACACCTGACATGAAGGGAACTTCCAAAGGAAGGGCTGGCCACCTGACTTACCTATAATCCAACGAGAGGCAACCGGAGTGGTTCGGCGATCGAAAATAGTGTGTCGTTGACCATATTGTACGAGATCACGAACGCCCATTAATGCCTTTCAAATAGGACTTGAAGTGGAAGAGGGGCTTGAAGTGGAAGAGGGGCGAAGGTCCCAAACATTACTGTGCAGCAAATATCTGGCATGGTAGACTTTGCTCATAAGAGATTCAGGCCGCTAAAGAAAACGCCATAGCTGCTTGGCGAGAAGCGCCCTATTAAAAGACCTCAAATCCCAAAACCGGGCCCTCCACTAGATAAATCACTACAAGCTGTAGCCCAGGAACACCAGTGAATTGAAGATTTTGATTCTGTGCCAGACCACCAAAAACGCGCAATAAGCTTTTACAACTGCTTCAAAAAGATTTAGGGAGGGCCATGACGGACATGACATAGGTTGGATTGCCTGAAGGACAGATTTAATAAGCACTGCACGACCTGCTTGGGAGAGCTTCTTGCTCCAGGAATGCAAGTGTTCGTACACCTGATCCTTTAATATTCTGAAATATGGAAGAGCGATTACGACCAATGCGACTTAGAAACCCCAAATAAATACCAAGATCTGTCACCCGGCGAGCCACCAAAGTGTTCGATATTGCATGACGTAATCATTCGATCCTGAACAAAAGCGCTTTGGTTCTCAGAAATGACATGGGGCATTACCGTCTTTATGCGATTGACCAACATCTTGGAGATAACACGGTAAATTGTATTGTAAAGAGAAATGGGCCGATAATCCTGAACCGTAGAAGCATTTGTGGACTTTGGAATAAGCAGCAAGTGAGTATGATTGATGGTTGGAGGGACAGACGTAGTGTTCAAAAAGGACAGCGCAGTTGAAATGAAATCTTCACTGATAAGCGGCCAGAAGAACTAAGGAACACCCCATTAATACCATCAGGTCCCGGAGCTTTATTAGGAGCCATCTGCTTAAAAGTTGTCACTACTTCATCACGAGTATAAGGCCTTCCCATGGATTCAAAAAGCTGATACGGGACCCGATGCTCAACACAAGACAGTAGATGGTGATTTGACTCTGGGTTGGAGGAGGTAAAAAGATCAACAAATATGACCTAGCAACCGATTCAATTCCCTGCCAAGAAAACTGAGGTGGGCTGACCCCCGAGGATAATCCCAAAATTGTATTTGTACGAGCACATGTAGCAACACGAGAATGGAAAAAAGTAGAGTTTTGATCGCCCGCCTGCAACCAGGCCTGTCTTGACCGTTGTTGTAACCTAACTTCTTCCTTAAGCAACAAGTTATCCAAAGAGTGAGAAAGATGATTCCATTGCGCCATGTTGGCTGAGGATGGTGGAGCCGTCTCTAACTGTTGGAGCTGTGCCTGAACTTAAGTTAAATGTTGCTTCTCACGCCAAAACTGTTTGGTGCCCCAGTCTCTAAGTCGCAAGCCACAGCGCTAACCTTTAGCTTGGTAGGAGACATCAGAAGCAGGAGCCAACCATTCTTGCCACACTATAGCTTTACAATGATGATCCTGGGCCCAACAATTTTCAAATCGAAAAGGCTTGCGCCCTTGACGTGTGATTGGGTTGAGGAAGAGCTGAATTGGCTGTAACCTAAATCATACAAATTGCAATCTGTAATACAACGTCGAAATGCTAGCAACACTATTGGATTTCTGGAACAACTGCTTAAATGTTCCGAAGGATATAAAACTTCATTTAAATCATCACACAAAAGCCAGGGACCTCTCATTGAGAGTAGAGATAATGCAAAAAAGCCCACGATTTCCATTTATCTACTGAACTTGCCCATCCATACAGACCAGTAAATCTCCACTTAAAACCGCCCAAATCAGTCACTACTACATCAGCATGCCTACAAGAGTAACTTAGAACCGAAAGATCAACTGAAAATTTCCAAAATAAAGCTACCCCCCCGACCGACCTGCACTATCACGTTCAATCCACAAATAACCACCAAAAGAGGATGCAACCCTGCGCATCTCAACAAATGACAATTTAGTTTCACACAAAAAAAACATCAAAGGAGCAGCCCCAGTGACAACCCCCTTCACCCACCGAACTGACGCAGCCTTGCCAAGGCCACGGCAGTTCAAAGACAGTATAGACATTAATCTTGGCGGCTTTGGGTGTCTCCCAGAGGCGCCTGAATAAGAGGGGGTGAGTCACCATTCTTTCCACGCTTGAGCTTGTCAACAGAAGCTATATCTTCATGATCAACTGCAGGAGTAGAGCGAGCAAGGACATCTTCATGCTTACGTTTCTTAGAAGCCGAGGTCTGAGGAGAAGCAGCTTTTACACCGTTCTCAAGCTCCATGTCACCCACGACAGGAATCACAACAGCTGGGCCAGCTTCCTTGAATGGGGAAATTGAGTGTGCATCATCAGAGAGAGCAGCAGGGCAAGCAGCAGAACCAGCTGCCAAGTTTCGGGGTTGATTCCCAGCATAATTCTATCGACTAGGGCCGCGGTGCCTTGCTTTGAGCCTCATACCATAAGGGTATTCAATAACTAGGGCATCAGGACGGGAGGGACAGTCAGTAGTAAGGTGATTAAACTGACCACAAACAAAGTAAAGGTTTGGAAGACGTTCATAAGTGAGACGCAGCACCAACGGTTTTCCATGTAGAGTGATAGTGATAAATCGGAGTGGGGCACAGTGATGTTGAGCTTGACTTTAATTCGCATGAAGGAACCACTGAAACGCGAGTCGAAGTCAATATACTCCATGAATTCTCCAAGCTTATCTCCCAAGCGCTTGGCAAACATGACATTCATGAACTGCAGAGGTATGTCGTGGACCCGAACCCAGAAGGGCGCCCATTCAAAGTTGTGCGCAGCGGGAGAATACTCCTGTCGATAGGGGACAAGACCAGCAAGCTACCATCAACCGTCCATGGACCCCGAGAAAGCACATCATGAACATGCACCTCATGAAGCAGAGCGAAGAGCAGCAGTCGAGAGCCCAGATTACGAATCTTTAGTTGGCCTTCACATTGTCATGCCCGTGAGAGCGTACGCTCTACAACAGAGATATCAACAGACTTAACCACGAAGACCTTACCAAGAACCGATGAAGTCATGGAACTAGCAGGTTGAGCATGTTGGAAGTCGTCAACAGCCAAATCCTCTTCTTCCACGACTGTAAGTAAAAGTCCAACGTACTTTGTAGAGAGCTCATCGACTGGCGCAGCCGGAGTTGTGGGAGTTGCCATCGAAAGTGCAGAGGAAGGTGCGGAAATAGCAGATTCAGTTTGTAAAAAAGGCACCGGAGTCGATGAAGATGAAACACGGTGAAAAGCAGCAGATGATGAAAGTGAACCGTCGACTGGGGAAGATGCTCCTTTTAAACGGGGTGGCGGATACTCATAATCACTGCAGTAGATGATTACGTCTATAAAGTGTCTTGATTTGCCATGATTAAGCTTCTCAATGTGTCCTTTGATAGGTGTTAACGTGTGCAGGAGATGTTGATTTGCATGAAGATAGCCTGGTGTTGATCGGAGAAGCATTGGAAACGGCAGCAGCCAATGCATGGCGAGGATAGGGGCGCGACTCTGGAACTGCCATGGAACCCAACCGACGGGAGGAAACCCACAATAGGAGGAAACCCACCAAATGTGTCCCAACCTATCATAACACTCTTGTTGTGGGTATAGCCCAAACTTTGACTCAGTTCTTGGCGAGTAAATATAAAATTGAAAACACCAGCATTAGTCATTCTCAACATAACAATTAGAAGGCCTATATATGTTGAAAAATGTTGAACCTCTACAAATTTAGGAAGTTGAATATTTGATTTTTAGAAATGAAACAAGACCTATTTACTAGTGGAAATTAACCATATTATAAAGTATAAGATAAATAAAGTGAAAATTACTGACAACCCCTTGAGGTTTCAAAATAATACAATTTCACACCTTGTATGTATCATAATTACTAGCAACCCCTTTTAGATTGCGGGGTTCCTTGACTTTGAAGCGCAAAATAGTAACTTCTTTAACAAGACGTTAATTACTTACTGATTTGTTATCCTAACTTATCATGGTGGAAATAATATGCTGACTGTCATACCACACTTCTATTTTCCCCAATACTGTAAACCCTAATATATTTCAAAAAAAAAGTAAACCCTAATGTTTATCACACCCAATTTCCCCAAATCGTAAGGTCTGTCTTCTTTTTCTCTCATTTTTTCCTCTGTACTACTGCGCACGTTCAATCGATCAAGCTTTTGGAGGTATGTTCTTCTTTTTTCCTTGATTCTTGATCGAATTCAGGCTAGGCTGTAGTGTTAATTCTTGATCAAATTAGGGTTGTAGTGTCGAATTACTATTGCGTAAGTTGAATTGGATTGGAGCACCTGTATGGTCGATGCATCAGTTTGTTGCCTCTTCATTGAACTGTTGTATGGTTTGTGAATTAAGTCACTACACACATGTGTCGAATATGAATGCTATATTACTCACTGTTGTCCTGTGTTTTTTTACAATTAACAGCTTTTATTACAATCCACAACCGGGTTACGAATTAAGGATTATGTATGCATATTGATTTGATGATCCATCTTTGCTGTTGGCGTATTGTGTGTCCTGGCATTGTGTCTGTCTTGTGATGTACTTTCAAATCGAGGACTGGAATTTTGTTTTTTTTTTTGGACATGTTTCTCTGGAAATGTTGAAAATCACTCATGCTCTCATCTTTGTCAAGTAAAATGAAGGCAGCAACCCTAATATTATTGTTGTGTGATGTTCGTTGATTCATAGGCCATAGCTAACCGACATGTCATTATCAAACTATTCAGTGAGTTGGAGCAAGTTCGTATTTGTCAATGTCAAATGCAAATGCAATAAGCATGCCAATTTTGGTTGCTAACTCTGTTGAAAATAGTAAAAAACTATTCTACTGGTGTGATACGTGTTAATGCTTCAAATGCTGGTGGGAGGTAGAACACAACTGCACCTTTTGTTTCCTGATTAGTATGGTGAGGAGGTGAACCAGGCTGATGTCAATCATGAGTATAACTCGCTTAAGGAGGAAATCAAAGAGTTCAAAGAAGGCGCTGAATGAGATGAGGTCCATTGTACTCAAAGAAGCTACCGACTTGAGGAGTGAATTGTTTAAGCTTGTGATTTCTATCCTATGTTGTTATTGGGGTGTTCTAGTATTGTTCTTAAAAGAAACGTAGCTAGATCAGTGTATGTCTATAAGGAGATTGTAGCGTTTTGCAGCAATGAAAACAGTGTTTGACAGGGTAGTTCTTAATGGCAACACGGTATCTTGTGTTAATGAAAACCAGAACGTGGTTCGTAGTATGTTATTATTGCAATATAATCTGTTCTTATTAAGTAAGTTCTACGTTTGAATTAAGCTGCATTTTTTAATCAATATTTGCTGTTGTTTTTAAGCAAATAACAAGCTGCTGCACAAATTTCAATATTGTAGTATGTTGTTGTTATAGACATAACTGGTGTGATGCTGCTATTACAGAAACCAAAACAACTTGCTGCAATCAAAACAATGTTTAACGGGATTTTTGCAATCAAAACTTATGCTGCATTTTTAATCAATACATGCTTCTGTTTTACAGCAATTACCTAGCTGATGTTACATAAATGAGGTGTGAACAACTGAATTGTATTGTCAAAAGCAAATGAACAGCGCTTCTGTTTTAATTAGAGCAATTACCAAGCTACTGTTACAGAAATGAGGTGTGAGCAACTGACTTGTATTGTCAAGAGTAAATGAACAGCTCTAAACTAAATTTCATTCATTTTTAGGTATATAAAACCTGTCTGATTGCCGGGAAAAAAAAGAGATTGTAAAATCCAGAAACAAATAGTTAAATGAGAAACTGAAAGCATCAAGTTAAATAAGCATTAAGTATAAAGAACATGTCTGAGGTTTGGTTTTGGATCTCTATATACAAGAAACTGTTGAATAAGCAGACAAGCATTCAAGTTAAATTTCAAAAGGAAAGAATAAACTTTTGGCTATAAGATTCAGAAAACACAAACTTCAAAAAATGTGCGGTCTCTGAAAAATAGATTGAAGCTAAAGTCACTAAAGGGAAGGGGCGGCTACTACTGAAGACCACATTCTAAGATCATCCTAGACTTCTCAAAACCAACACATAGTTTAGACAGTACTATGTAGCATAAATTTACAGTAATAAAAGGTAGCCCTTCCAATATCATCATGATTAGGCAACTTGTTTAATTCCTGATGGAAACCAATGAATTTTTTTTATCAGTAAATGTTAGCAACTGGCCTTATAGTAGAACATCATCACGATCCAGTTACAATTATAGTCACACTATTGACATTCTAGTAACAAATCAAATCAATACCTGTTGCTGCATTATTGCAACCAAACTACTGCATTATGCTGTCATATAGACAACAAGCTACTGCATTGTTGCAATCAATACCTGCTGCTGCATTATTGCAACCAAGGTGTTGTTTTGTGCTTGTTTAATCAGTACTTGTTGCTTTTTCTTATCAAAACAACAAGCTACTGCATTTTTGCAATCAAAACAACAATTTGCTATTGTAACCAAAACGAACAAAAACACAATTCAGATTTACTGAAGTAGCAACCTGCTTCATTTTTGTATCAAATCAACAATCTACTGTTGCAATCAGTTACACCAACCCAATCTTAAACTGAAATAGGTCATGTATTAGTTCAAAAGACATGATTCATCACTTAACCTCTTCAAAAAGGATTTACAACTCATATACTATTAAGCTATCAAAAAACCAGCAACCATATACAATTCACTTAACCTCTCCAAAAAGGATTTACAACTCATACACTACTAAGCTCTCCAAAAACCAACAACCATATACAATTCACTTAACCGCTTCAAAAAAGATTTACAGCTCATAGACTACTAAGCTCTTCAAAAACCAGCAAGGGAGCACACCCTGTTTATCCGCTTCAGTTTCTAAGGCAGTGAGTAAGTCAAGACAAAGGAACTCGTCTGGATCCACGTCAATGATGCTGTACTCATACACCCCATGGTGGACCGTTAGCCAATGTATGTCAAACTGCAGCGACAAAGAAAGACCATCAGTGACAAAAAAAAGACAATATTTCAGCCATATGCCCCATATGGGTAGACGAAGATAATATCAAATCACATATATTTCAACCACGCAAAGAGTTATTTCACATTTTATTCAGCATGAGTTGGATTTTGATCGACATTGCAATCTTAGTTTGATTTGGGAATAGAAAATAGAGAAACACATTCAACCACTCAAAGGGGTTTGTCAGTAATTTTCTTCAAATTAAATTATTCAACTTTTAGGGAGCGTTCGGCATGGCATAAATGGACAGCATAAATGTACAGCATATGCTGTTTTGGACTCCTTTATTTGTTTTTGCTGTTCGGTTAAAAGAGCATAAATGTCAGCATAAATGCCCGCAGCAAATGTTATTTTTTCGTTCCCGTGCTTTCACTTCCGTTTCTTTACTCACTTCATAATGCAATTACTGTGTGACTATTGATTTTTTTTAAAAAAGGATTTTTTTACAAGTTACTTTATTTGTTACAAATTACATAGTAATAATTTATAAAAAATAGTACTACTTCTTTAGCCAAAATTTAAAAAAATCACATTTATAATACAAATCTACAATATATTATTTATAATACCACATAGATTAATAAAAATAAAAAAACCAATAAATATACACACTTGTTGATATATAAATTAAAATATTAAAATAGTATATATAAATATGAATGCATATAAATTTATTAACATACAAAGTTACAAAAATATTATATATTATTAAAAGTTACAATTTCACTAAATAAATTTACATAACATTATCAGAAAATTTGAAACGCTTGTTCTATTTTTTTATGCTTTTATATTTGTAAGAATTATAAAATTTAGATAATAAAAATATATTGTTTAGAAGTTACAAGTTTTGCTTAAATAATAAAAATAAAAATTTTATTGGTTATATAAATATTTTTATTTTCTTTGGTTTCTCAAGTTTTTTACTTTAAATTAAATACTCATAGTAATATATTGTTTGTGAATTTTTCTATTTTTTTTTACTTACAAAATAAAGTTACGTAGTGTAATATAATAAATTATATATGTAATACGAAAACGGTAAACGCACTACATATAGCTAACTTAACCAAACATGCTGCATATATGCTGCACTGCCAAACAGTAGTTTTCAAAACAGTTGCATTTATGTTAGTACATTCCTGCCAGCAAATATGCTGCATTTATGCCAGCGCATTCCTGCTGCCAAATATGCTGCATTTATGCTGCCAAAACAGCCATGCCGAACAGAGCCTTAAGTAAACTAAAGAGAATAACTTTACTAGATTTATATTTGTCATCTTAAGTAGTGACTTAATATGCTCACTCAATGAATGGACGGGATGCACGTACACAAAACTTCACATCATTTTCCTCTCCCACTACTGCACTGTATAGAACCCACTTCTTGATCTCTCTTTTCCTTCAAACCCGTCACACTCATATTACACCAGAGTTATTTCAACCACACAGGAGTTATTTCACACTACACTAAGTCACAAGAGTTGGAGTTATTTCACATTACAATCACAGTTTGATTTGGGATTTTGAACAACATTGTAGAAATTACTTATTCGATTAAGAACCTACCTCCATCGTTGTTGCTCTTGCGTCACGATCTGGCTGGATTTCACATAGAAGAAGTGTCAACCATCTCCAACGGTGGGTAGTGAGATTATGGTTATCAGTATGTGAAATTGACTTTTACAATTTCAGAATAATTCCGTGTGAGTTGAACGAAAGTTAGGGATGCAGCAATACAGAGAGGAAAAAAAATGAGAGAAAAAGAAGACAGACTTTACGATTTAGAGAAAATTGGGTGTGATAAACATTAGGGTTTACAGGGAAAATAGAAGTGAGGATGACAAGTAATTAACGTCTTGAGTTACTGTTTTTGGGTTTGGAGTAAGGAACCCTCCATCTAAAGAGGGTTGCTAGTAATTATGATGATAAATTAAAAGTGGTAAATTGTATTATTTCAGGTCTGTTGGGCTATGGGCATCCATAATGGTGGAGAGTCTTAGAGATCTTCGGCAAAAGCAACTAAAGCTGCATTTATGATAAATATGCAATAAAGGTATCTCTAATTATTTTTTTGAATTGTGGTTAACTAATAGTAAACTGACAAGTGTACTCAAGTTAAATTTCATTGGACCTGACTAATATTCTGAACCAATAGTATTGAGACACATGGAGTAGTTTTATGATAAATCTACTCTTTTAAAATAAAGGCACCATAAATGTCTCTACCGAACGGTACCTTAGTTTTTTTTAGATGCTATGTCAGTAAAATATATTATTTTATTATATAAGTAACTTTCATCTCTACAATGGTAGAGTTCCTTAACACTCCCTCCCCTCTCATCCATGGTTTTTACTTTAGCAAGATACTATGACTTTTATTTATTTTTATTAATGACACAACGTTACGACCAATAGGATAGATTTATAGAACGTTGCTTATTTAAGCAACGATGAGAGAGAATAAGGGTGGATTCCACCCCATTGTAGCACTATTTTTATTTTTTTACTGACATAAAAGGGTGGAATCCACACCGCTGTGGATGCCTAGTAATTTTCTCTACAAGAATTTACAAAGATGTGCGACTTTTTTTCACTAGATCTCTTTCCCCTTTAAATTCCCAATTTAGAAAAAAAATGGAAATTTCATGAAATGCCACTATATTTTTGGCTAATTCATGAAATGCCACTAAAAATAAATAAAGTCATGAAATGCCACTATATTTTCTGAAAAGTCCATGAAATACCACTATAGATAGAAAAAAGATAAAGGGAAAATTCACGAGATACCCCTGTTTTCTTTCGTAATTCACAATATACCCCTGTGATTTTAGTAATTTAACTTTAAACATGCTTAAATGTTGTCCAAAATTGATGAAACTTTACATGGACGATGCTAAAGTGTTATATTTTGGTCCAATATCAAATTTGAAGTTTTTTAAGCTCACATGTGACCTGTGGGACCCAATGAACACTCACATATTTATTGGGTCCCACAGGTCACATGTGAGTTTAAAAAGCTTCAAATTTGATATTGGACCAAAATATATCACTTTAGCATCGTCCATGTAAAGTTTCATCAATTTTGGACAACATTAAAGCATGTTTAAAGTTAAATTACTAAAATCACAGAGGTATATTGTGAATTATGAAAGAAAACAAGGGTATATCGTGAATTTTCCCAAAGATAAAAATACCCCTACTAGTTAACAAAGTACTTTTAAAGTTCACAATATGCCCCTTAGTGTTAAAAATTAACAAAAATATCAAAATACAATAAAAATAAAAAAATATAAAAAATTGAAAAATTAAAATATCATTAAATATCAAAAAATAAATATTTCATTTTAAAAAAATTTATTAAATACCATGAAAAGAATATTGAGTTCTAAACAAATAATTTATACCAATTTTTCTATAAATTTAGTACCATAATTTATACCAAATAAGTACCATAATTTTTATAATACATTTTTTAATTATTATTTGGTATAAATTTAGATTATTTATTTCTTAAAGTAAATAATTTTTTTATATTGCTGATAAAATTTAAAATTAAAATTCTAAATATAATAATTTATTTGAGATAGAGCGGACTGAATATATATATATAAACATACAATATTAAATAGTAAAACATGTTTAAAATATAGAATAAAACGTTTTCAGAATAATAATATGCAACTTATTCTTTCTTTAGTTATCATTACTCGCTTCTAATAAGTTGCATATTATTATTCTGATAACGTTTATTCTACATATCAAACAAGTTTTACTATTTAATATTGTATGTATATGTATATATATATATATATATATATATATTCTCAGCAGCTCTTTCTAATAAATTATTATATTTAGAAATTTTAGTTTTTAAAATATTATTTACTTTGAAAAAATAAATATATAAATTGATATAAAATAATAATTAAAAAATCTATGATAAAAATTATGGTACTTATTTGGTATAAATTATGATACTATATTGGTAGAAAAATTGGTATAAATTATTTGTTTAGAACTCAATATTCTTTTTATGGTATTGAATAAATTTTTAAAAGGAAATATTTATTTTTTAATATTTAATGATATTTTTTTTAATTTTTAATTTTTATATTCTTTTATAAATTTTTATAATTTTTTTTATATTTTGATTGTATTTTGATATTTTGGTTAATTTTTAATACTTAGGGGCATATTGTGAACTTTAAGTACTTTGTTAACTAGTTTGGGTATTTTTGTCTTTTTTTTCCATCTATAGTGACATTTTATGGACTTTTCAAAAAATATAGTGACATTTCATGAATTTCTTTTTTTTTTAGTGACATTTCATGAATTAGCCAAAAATATAGTGGCATTTCATGAAATTTCCAAAAAAAAAAAAAAGGTTATCATAATGTGTTTCTTTCTAAGGGGTGAATATTAGATACAGATTTTTGGTGAAGTGGACAGCCTAAGCCTATAGATCAAAGCCTTGGATGAAGAAGGCAAATAGGCTACGATCACTTTAGCTGGAACGGCCCCCAAAAAATATATCGTGAAGATCACATGCGGAGGGGTGAAAAGATGCATCTGTGAATGTAATTCATTACGAATTTTATGTTGTCCGTGGATGTGATTCTTCTAACTAAAACAATAATATTATGAATGAAAATTATTCCAAGACACGCATATCCTTGATTTCATGAAAGTTAATTCACCCTCGATCTTTACTTAATAGAAAAGGATCTTCCAATAGAGTCGAAATAGTACTCCTGTTTAATTACATTGCTTGCTTATTCTGAAATTGATTTCACTGTCTGATTCGGTCTAAGCAAGGTATGTGTGCACCC
Organism: Limonium bicolor; assembly: GCA_023374045.1. Classification (NCBI taxonomy): domain Eukaryota; kingdom Viridiplantae; phylum Streptophyta; class Magnoliopsida; order Caryophyllales; family Plumbaginaceae; genus Limonium; species Limonium bicolor. The sequence goes on from CM041778.1 coordinate 145,502,431, forward strand.
AATGTATAACATTTAAATAATCTTTAAATTAGTCATTCTCACGGTACTTTTTTTTGATAGATGGCTGGAAAATCCAGTTAGTTTGGCAATACTGTGACAAATGTTGTCATTCTCGCCAGATACAGAAATGGAAAAAACTAAGAGTGCAAAAGTACAAAAAGATTTTTAGAAGAAAGGATGATGTGAGCAGGCCAGCGGATGTGCTGTTGGCACCATTCCAAACTGGATCGTTTAACCATCTCTGCAACTTCATTCCATTCTCGATGTTTACCTTCAAAGACAACCTTGTTCCTGCTGTTCCAGATCGCTGAGACCGCAAAGAAGAAAGTGGATGACCAGAGCAGCACTCGCCGTCCTCCAGCAGCCCCTTGCCAGGCTAGGAAAAAATCTTGTGGTGTCTGTGGAAATACAAACGTGATGCCCCACCATTCTAGCAGTTGATTCCATAACTTCCTTGTGATCTTACAGTGGAGGAAGAGGTGGTCACAAGTCTCAACTGCTCTCCTACAAAAAACACATTTTATCGACTGAGGGGATCACATTTCTGGCGAATAAGATATCCTTGCATTGGAGCCTTCCTTGTATAAAGAGCCACACAGTAATTCAATCCGGGGGGCCATCTTTTCCCAGAATGCGCGGCACCAGCTGACGATGGGGTGCGCCTGAGTGACCATTACTTCATCGTTAAATGCTTTAGCTATATAGATGTCGTCCTTTGCATCTGTCCAAACAAGCCGATCAGGATCATCCAAAAGAAACGGGCTACATGAGATTATTTCCTCAAGTAAATGTTCCACCTGTGACCGCTCATACAGAAAGAGCGGTCTCCTCCATATTAAAGACCATTCCCATGTGCTGCCGTTCCAGTGCCCTGTCTGATCAAGGGTTGAGAATTTTTGCTCGCTGATCAAAAAAAGTCTCGAGAAACTCTGCTTAAGCGGTTGGTTTCCTACCCATAAATCATGCCAAAAGCGTATTTTTTTCCCATTTGAAGCAAGCCACCTTATATTCTTTGCCAGTGCTTGCGCATTTTCCGGGCTCCAAGATGCAATTGAAATTATCGTGTTCCACAGTCCTCTTCTCTTGACCCGACTCCATTTGTCATCTGTTATGGGGAGATGTATATCCACGTCGTATATGGAACAAATCAGATTTTTCCATAATTTTCCATCATCCTTTTGAAATTTCCACCACCACTTGAGCAGTAATGCAGCATTTTTGTTTCGACATCTGATATGCCCAAACCTCCTCTGTCTTTTGGCCTTGTGAGCGTGGCCCAAGAAAGTAGAGGTGTACTTCTCTGGCTGCCATTGTTCCAAAGAAAGTTCTGTTGCATCTTTTTGATTTCCTTCACCACTGATTTTGGAATCTTGAATAAACTCATATAATAAACCGGTAAGCTGTCCAAAACTGATTTGATTAAAACTAACCTCCCGGCCCTTGATAATGAAGAAGATTTCCAGCCGGCTAGTCGTTTAGCTATCTTATCCAGGACCGGTCGCCATGTGGAGATATGTTGTGGACTTGCCCCAAGATAGAAACCCAAATATACTATGGGAAGAGTATTAATCCGACATCCAAGCGCGTTCTTGATTTCTTCAATGAATTGCGTTTCCAAGTTTATGGGGGTTGCAGCGGACTTCGACCAGTTGACTTCTAAGCCCGACATTTCTGAAAATATAGTTAAGCACAACTTGACCACTTCCAACTCCCTTTTTGATGGGGAACAGAATGTGTCTTCTTGCATCTTGTTGTGTTGAAGCGTAAACAAAAATAATGACCCCAGAAAAGGACTTCAGTGGCCAGCTTATTTCTACTGCAATCCATCTGCTACCAAAACAGGAGTTCTGAATACTGATAATTGCAGGGTTCCACATGACTATCAAACCTCCAGAGGAGCCTTCAGCGGGGACTTCAATTGAATTGGATTGATCTCGCGGTCCCCATATTCCTCGGTTTTCATCTAGAGGTCGAGAGCGATGAGTCTCCAGAAGGCCTATCATGCTTGCTCCTGAGTCCCGAACTTCTTTTCGGAGCATTGTCCATTTTTCCGCTCTGGTGACGCCTCTGATATTTTGAAAACATATCATATTTACCATATGTGGTTTGCCGTTCTTCTACTCTCCTGCTTCTTTTGAGGATCTGGGTATAATTTTGAATGGTGCTATCCGGATCAGGAAAGTGGCAGTTTAGACTTCTCCCGAAGTCTAAACATTTTTTGGCAGCAATGAGTGATGGACTGTGTGTCGCAGTGTTTATATTATGTGGGCTGTTTGTTTGGTCTATGGTAAGTAGAACTTCCAGGTGGATCTCGGGTGAGCAGGGGGATAAAATTGAGTGGTCACGTGTCTGTGGAGTGGGTGAGAAAATTGGCATGACAGATTCGGGTGACTTTATGGTTGGGGATATGTGAGATTCTTGAGAAGGAGAAGGAAAAGTAGATGGAATGATGGTCTGTGGTGTGTCGGGGGGCGAGAGAGCTGGAAAAGCGGCTTCAGTAGGAGCGAGAGGAGAATAACTGATGTGACCATCTGTAAAACATTCTTGCGTTGGAGATGCAGTAGGACCAACCTGGGGATCTGCAACCGCAGGTGATGAGAACGTCTTTTTCAATAAATGTTGTGGCGGCAGAGAACTTTGCAGAAGCGCGTGAGGGATAAGTAGCGACAATTGTCTTGGGACTGTTACAAGAATTTTAATCGACACATTCTTTCTCTCCATGAGTGCCTCTTCAATTAATCCGTCGTTTCGTAGAGTGGGGATCATGAATTGATTATCCGATGTCATTTGCTGTTCTTTTCCTGCCACCGTTAATTGCATCGCTGACTCAGTGCGCGACGATTGACGTGTTAAGGGCTCTGTTGTGGGCTCACCGGCGGTCGGCTGTTCTGGTTCCACTACGCAAGAAGTCGACGGTCCTGGCTGGTTTTGGTTGTTCACGTGAGAGTGGTGTGATAGTTCTTCAAACCAGAATTCGATGATGCCAACTTTAGCTATTATGCCCCCCACCTCTACTGAAATTTCTTCGTTGATTATTGATCTCTTTGTGGTTACCAGTTGGGCGTGTACCTCCAGAAAAGTTGGGAGTCGAAGCATATCAGTAGATATCTCCGTTATTATTCCAAGATGCCTTGTGATTTGGTGCACTGAAGTTGTTGACCATGCCTGTAGAGGGATTCCTCGGAGTACTATGGATGTGGATCGAGTGCCAAGTTGATCTGTTGGCCTCCATTTCCTTATAGCCCAGCCTTGTTCTTCACAATCTAGGAATTTGACCGCCTTTTCGCGGGATATGAACGTTACCAGGTACTTAGTTTCTGATAGGCAGACCATCTCTTCCCAGTATTGTTCCCAGTTTTTCAACCGGAGCTTTAGTTCATTGATTTCCAACTGGTGACCAGAGGTTATGACCACGCTTCTGTCGAGTTTTTCTGCCATAGTAAGTGATGGCTCTAGGCTAATGTGACCTCCAAAGGGACCGGGTTGCGCTTGTGGTGAGCTATTATGGATTGGTGACGGTGAGTTTTGATGGCTCATGCCTGAATCAGTTGGTTTTTCGGCACCCATCTCTGAGGTTGGAAACCTGATTTGGAGCGCCTGTTGATGGCCGTCTGGATTTGAAGATTATGGCCATCTACCATTTCCCCGTTGGTTTCAAAGCAATGCTTGGTCAGCATCCATCTTCAATCAGTATTCCACAAAACCGTATCTGGTTTTGGTACGGATTCACAGGACCTTTGGTAGTCTTATGCCCACTATTGGACCATATTTATCGAAAAGTCTCCAGATGGTGCCATAGCTGGTAGTAGGGTGGATATTGTCGATAAACAGAGTCGCTCCCGGGGTAGGCTGTCGTTCCATGTTTGGTACTGGTTTATACAAGGTGAACTGAGAAGGGGGGGAGGAGCAAGGCATTGAGCCGGAAAGTTATGGCGGGGGGAAGAGTTTCTGTGGCGGTGGGAGGATCGTGGACTTAGGGAAGGAGGCGTTGGCATGGTGTTAGATGACCACCTTAGGTTGTGGGACTTACTCGGCTATATATACCTGATGCCATCGGCTTTATTTCATGCACACCTCGAACGGTATTTATTTCCTTCTGTCTAAGTTTCTACTAGACATTTAAGCAGCAGCAAATCTTTCAAGAAGAATGGCCGCTCTAAAAAATTTGATTGTCTTTGCTTTCTTTTTTGCACTACTCTCATCATACCTTGAGATTACCCAAGCTAGTCGCTCACTCTTACAATTGCCAATTGGTGATCCCCTTCCAAAACTGCCAGGTGCTAAGGATCCCCGTCCAAAATTACCTCTACCAGGTAATGAGGGTTCCCTTCCAAAACTACCGCAGCCAGATACAAAGAATCCTCTACCAAAGCTGCCTCAACCAGGTAAGGAGGGTCCCTTTCCAAAACTGCCCCAACCAGATAAGAAGAATCCCCTACCAAAACTACCTCAACCAGGTAAAGAGGGTCCCTTTCCAAAATTGCCACAGCCAGATAAGAAGGGTCCCCTTCCAGAGCTGCCCCAACCAGATAAAGAGGGTAGCCTTCCAAAATTACCAAAGTTACCAGAAGGACCTATCTAAGACCATTCAAATGCTCCATATCCTTATGATTACTTTTGGTTTACCTAACTCGAATGTGTCACTGCCGAGCAATCCGACTATCATACAACCGGTTGTACGATGTTTACGTACATCCTTGAACATTCTTCACAATTAATTTGAACACTCATCATATAAAGTTGAACAACTTTCACAATAACACATGGACCTTTTTACATCAGTATGAACAATCAATACAAAAACTTGAACAACGTTTGAATTTAAAATGAACGGTTGTACAATGCTCACCGTACAACCGGTTGTACAATAGAAATTGCCACTGCCGAGGAGTCTTAGTATATAGTTATGCTAGCACTGGTTTATACCCTTCCACATCTAATAATCTTTTGTACTTTCATTGTCTTTTTGTGTTAATAAGTTGCCTATGGTCAAGGCCGCAACATGCCACTAATACATGTTACACACTTTCTTACTCGAAATAATACGATCGAGATGCATCTTGGTTGATTAATGTCACTAGTTTTATTGTTGCTGCCTGAGGGTGATTGTAAACTTTTTTTTCTTTTGTAGTGGACACACGAGTTTCGAAGTTTGTGGTAACAAATTATTAAAAACTTGCTATTTAATGTTAATTAATGTTTACATATTTCACTTTGCTATACTCACGATCAACATTATAAAAAAGTTTCTTGTTCAAAAACATTATAAGAAGTTTCTCATTTACCGTGTCTGTTAAAAGCTAAATCAATTCTGGCACAATAATATTATGGCCTTGTTCAAGAGAAACTCAATACTCTAGAACAACTAAAATCAATTATTAATCGAAGGGACAATATTTTTTTTCTCTCATCGTAGAGAGGAATAACCAATATGTTGCCTTTCTGGTCATCCATCATTAGTCAATAATTGCTATCTATCAAGCGAAGTTTTTTTTATAATTTACTCATATGGAATATTATAACATTTCTTGAAACAGTATTAATATTTGTTTTCTTGAAGCTAATTAAGCTGAAAGGTGCTTACTAATTCAACTATCCTCATTAGACAATAGAGAAGCATAAACAAACAACCATTTTTCTATATAGTGCAATACTATGGCAATTTTGCCTTTCTCGCCTAGTTACAGAGGAGTGACATTATGAGTATCAAAACATATAAAGATTTCTAAAAGAAAGGATAACATGAGATGGCAAGTTAATGTGATGGCGACACCACTCCAAGCTTCTTCCCAGCTTAATTGGAGATTTGTTTCAAACACCGTCTTGTTTCTATGGTTCCAGATTACCGAAACTGTCTGAAAAAAAGTGGAAGACCATTGCGTTGCCACCTTTCAGCCATCCCTTGCCATGCTTGGAAGAAAGTTATCGGTGATTGTGGGAATATAAAGATGATTCCCCACCATTCCAGCAGCAGGTTACATAGCTTCCTTGAGCTCATGCAGTGAAGAAAAAGATGCTCAGCAGTCTCTACCGTCCTCTTACAGAAGGTGCATCTTATTTGACTAATTGGGATCATGTTCTTGGCGAAAAGAATGTCTTTAGATTGAAGTCGACTCCGTAGAAAGAGCCATACCAACAGCTCAATCCTACGGGGTGCAAATTTTCTCTAGAATGCTCCGCACCAAGTTACATAAGGTCCAGTTTGCGTGGAAATGACCGCCTCGTAGAAAGACTTGGTATTATATGTACCATCATCAACGACGGGAAGGTGCTCAAAACAAATTTTGAGGGTGCTCAAAACAAATTTTGAGGGTGCTCAATTAAATCATGTCCGTTGGATTTATAACAAATAAATTGAAGGTTTAGATTTTATTGTTTATTATAGGGGTATAGATGTCAAATTTATTTTTTAGTTTTTAGAAATAAAGGAAAAAATATAAGATTACATGATCTAGTTTACACCGAAAGAAATAAATCAATAATTCTAATAAATATTCCCACAATTGGCAGTTACAATTTTTTTAACTGTAATAGAAGTGGAGTAGTTATTTGAAAAATCAAAAGTCCCACGTTGTATGCAAAAAAAAATATTATTTAAAAATAACAAATTAGAAATTTAATTGACAAGACTCCTCGTAGAAATGTATAAGAACAACGTTGAATTTATTCATTACTTAATTAACCATTACTGTAACACCCCTACTAATTCGGCTCCTAATAATCCTATAAATGTTGCACAATGTAAATAATTCGCAGCGGTAAATAAAAGACTGTCGCCCTAAAGGTGTCACTGTTATCACTCGCTCATACGGGTGATAACGAATTACCTGATAATCAACTTGCGAAATGTATTCCCGCAGTGACCACAAGAGATAGATAGTAGTACTTAAACAATTTAAAACGAATCTAACATCAAACAATTATTACAAACCGTGAGCATCTAATCCAAAATACACCTCGGTTAAACAACCCGAGTCCAAACAACCTTAGTATCACACCGTACCAAGTCTATCCAACAGTAAACTTAATAGTCGCGCCCCACGTCGACCCACCAGCTAGTCTCCTGCAATAAAGATGGTTTGTGGTATGGAATCAGCCCCTGCTGAGTATGTTATCACATGCCCCGTCATGCCCCCAAAGACCCCTCAATTATTTGGTCGAAAGCATGAGGTTCGTTACATGCAATACCGCTTTAATATTTAAAACTGTAAAACAATTAACAGTAATATCCATACAATAACATAACCATCAACATATATAATATAACCATAAGTATAACCATAAGTATAACCAATGAACAACTAAGCGAAACAACGAGAATAATAAACAAGTACTAGTTCTCGTCCATGGTGTAGAAACCAATATCGTTCGCCACTGTATAATTCTCAACTGTATTATTTGTTCAGTTATACCTAGTGACAATGTCTCGTTAAAACAACATGTCTCTAGTTACGCATATATTATGGCGGGTCACCCACGGCAGTAGCCACTCCAACGGTAGAGTCTCCGACCAACGAGCCATTCTAGCTCACGGGAAATTTTCTTGATACTTACGGACCCGTACGCGGACATCCTGGTATCGTTTTTGTGATCACAGCGCGCACCAAGAGCCACATCCTCCTGGCTTTACTTCCTTTCCATTAATTAATTATACCATCGCATCGCATTACCAATTTTTTTCTAACACAGCAGACTAAGGTCATTAGTCCAATCCAGAGTCTGTAAACTCGGGATCCAGTGTTAGATACGAGAGCGGCGTTTAGAAAGGCCAATGCTCCGTATAAAAGTCTCGGATAATATGTATATCTTATTATCCTAGTGCTACAACGTTTTTCTGACGTTCCTTATATTTCATATAAGATAGCACCATAGCCGCTAGTTCGTTTATATATATAGGTTCATATATACGAACCAATACTGTTAACTCAACAACAGTAAATAATAAGCAGCTATAAATATACAATTCATGCATATTAGCTATCACATTCAGACAAACAATCTTATCATAGATCACATCTGAACTGAGGAAGCCCTCAGAGACAATCAGAGACACATAACAACATACCGTTCACCCTGATGTATTATAGTGGAGTATGAATCAGCAAGATCCTATGCTCCGCGTGTCGTCTCTAACAGTCTAAACAATATATAATGCTACTGATTAGCATACTATATAACAACACAATTCTACGGTACCCCGTACCGTACCGTCACTAATACCTCCCGGTTAACCCCCCGTTATTAACTGTCAACGTTTGTCGGGTTTTCGGCTTAACTCGAGATTGGAAAAGTGTTATATTACATGCGTAGTCTTTGTCTCGTATATTAATATACTTATTGTTGAACTTTGTTATCGCATGTAACTTAGTGTTGGTTTGTACATCGTATAGTTTGCTTCCTTATTGCATGTATGACTCTTTGTCATGCACTATACCTCTGACCTTAGTATTTATTTTTCTAAGGTTTTTCTCTTTTTTTTTCTTTTCTTCTTCTTTTTTTTTTAAGTTCAATGTGGTATAATTCATATGTAAACAATACTTTCAATTACATGAATCCTTATTATCACATGTACACTCTTAACATTAGAATTCCATATCTAATGTTTGTAATTGTTTTTCCCTCTATATCATATGTGATTTTTAATTATGAAAATACATGGTCATTAAACCGTATTATATTTTCCCACCATAACATATATCTATTTATATTCATGTATTATGGAACTATTTCTTATATGGTAAGTCTTATATATATTCATTTTTTTAATGAATACCTCTTATATTATAAATGTTAATTCTTATAACATTAAAACCATATTATAAATTCCATTTAAAAATGTTAATATTTCCGAACAGCACTTATGTTCTTAAATATTTACAAAATCCACCACATAATTAATATAATGTTACATTATAGTTATATAACATATGTTATGACATTTATGTCATTAAAACAATTATAACATATAGTTGTAAATTGTTTTAAAATACCAAACAGCCCTTATATTTTCGGTTTTCAAAATAAACCACTAAACTTCTATAAATCACAAATCAACCTCAATTATATTTCATTGTTACACTTATAACATATACCTTATATTATAATCCTTAAACCTTAATATAATTATAACTTATAGTTTTTAAAAGCTATAATTTTCGAACAGCCCCTAGGACTGTTTTAATTAGATTTCCACCACCAAACTTTATATTTTACCAAATCTTCCCAATTTATAATACATAGTTTTTTAATTCCATTAAAACCATATATTATACATATGTCTTTATAAAACTTATATATAATTCCAAAAATCACCAAACTATACCAAAAGGTTATAAGTATTATTCCTAACCTTATATTTTCTCTAAATCTCGGTTTTACCACATATGTTACCCATTTGTAACAATATCATGAAATATCTTATATTATAATATAATTCATATAAACCCCAAATTTAACCAAATCAACTTCTAAAAATTCCTAGTAACCTAAGGTTTGTACTAAACTCCATCTAGTACCCCAAGTTTTCGGAAATCACAATTCAGCCCCATCTCTTATAAAATCTTTTACAAATTAATACAATCTTAATATAAGGTAGTATTTTAATTTTCTAAATTCTCCAAACTTGGTCAAAGTCTTCTATATAGTCAACTTTGACTCCTAATACCAAATGGAGACCAAATTTTCGGTAATTACCAATAACACCCTATACTTTTCTATTTTTACAATTTTGACACAAAACTTTATAAAAGGTTATAATTTTATTAAATTCATTTAAAAACCCTAAATTATTCTAAATTAAGCCCACGGCTTTATATTTTCCAGTAATTACGATTTGGACCCAACTTAATTATATAAGCATAAATTTAACTAAATAAGCTTATAAACTTAAATTAAAATGGCCTAAATGACATGGCCTTATTACAACCTTGAACTTGCAAAATAAATTACACATTAAATGTCTCAAAATATAATATAAACTCACGGCCTCACCATAGTTTATATATTTTCCCACATAATGTCATAATTTGACCATTATGTTAATTAAATCACTTAAATGACTAGTTTAATTTATCTTAGTCATTTTTTCCATTTTAGGTCAATATAACCCATATTAATTACTCCACTCTCAGCTATATATATATATATATATATATATATATATATATATATATATGCTAAGAATTTGTAAAAATCATAAGTTTAAGGTGTTTATACCTTGATTTAAGCTTGTATCAGCTCGGCAGCTTGAAGGAAAATTCCCCACATGATTTAGACACGTTTAATACATCAAAATAAGATATGGTTATACTCCAAGCTTGAGCTTAACCATAAGGAACAATTAATGTAAGATTTAAGGCAAAAATCACCTTAAAAATGCAAGGGAAGTTCCAAGAGAATTCGGCCTGTATCAAGCACACCTAATGGTGTTAAATTCACCATATCAACATAGGAAATAGCTAGACAACAACAAGCTGCTATGGTAATTGATTTTACCTTGGAAAAATGCCTTAAAAGAGGGTATTTCCTTTGGATCTCGGTCACCCTTGCTCCAAATGGCTTACCAACTGAATGAACATGTAAATATGAAGATTATGAGTGTATAAACTCATAAAAATTCAAGGAAGAAAACCGGATGTAGAGTGGAGAGGCTTAAGGTATGTTTTTACCTTAAAATGCAAATTTGAGCAACCTTGGCCCTTAGACTTGCCTCAACCGAGTTTGGAAGTTGTTCTAACCTTAGAACACTGAGAATGAGCCATAGGAACAGATGAGCCACGAAATCTAAGTGTAGGTAGTGAAGAGATGAAGAAAAAGAGCTAAAAATGACCTTAAAACCTTACCTTAAGAGCTTAGGAGTTAGATCTGCCTTCCATGCTCAAGAACAAGGCTTGAGAGCTTCTAGGAAGGGTGGGAGCTCGGCTGGAATGGATGGGATCGGACAAGGAGGAAGGGAATGATTGAAAAGGCTTGAAATAATTGAAAAGGTAAGTTTATTTTCAAAAGTAAATGGTATTAGGTAGCAATTGTCTAACAATGATTGTGAGCTGTCTCCTCTCCTCTTGCCTGCCGATTTCCATGGGGTCAAATGGGTCATTAATTGACCATTGACCATACTTGGTCAATTTGACTCAAACGGGCCCCCTTGTGGGGTTTTATTAATATTTTAATATTAAATTTGTAAAAATTTGTAAATTTCTGGAATTAAATTCCTAATATGATATAATGTGATATATTATCATATTTAAAGGTAATTATAACCTTTAAGCCCATTAAAAATCAATTTAGAAGGTAATCTCACAAAAACGTGCTTTAAGGTGTTTTAGTGCACATTTTTGTGTCACAGGGTGTTCCTGAGCTTAGTTCTCCTTGAGAATGGTTTTGTTGTGTTCCTTACTTCATTATAATACTTAGGAATCCACTTTGGATCCTATTTGAGGTCATACAATCTTTATGGTGTCTTAAAGCACATTTTTGGCTTTACCGATCTTAAGGCGTGTTTTGCCTTGTTGAGATCTTTTAGATTGTTCCCCAATAATATTTAGATGTTTATTAATCATCTTAGATCATTAATAGATCATTTAATTATATTTTAAAGGTTAGGGGTATTTCAATTACAATCAAACAAAAATAAATCAAAGAATTATATTTTGAAACAACTATTACTTTACCTAAATATCTACATTTTTACTTGAATTAGGAATTAATTAAAATTCACAATTCTAAAAAAATCCACACTTACATTTTAAAAATATGACATTTTACTAAAATATCTAAATAAGAATATAATTTTAGATGAGTTTGTATATTGCAACGATCCAATTTGAAAAAAATGATAAACCATTAATATTTTTTAAATTGGGAATGCAGTCGATCTAGTTAGAAAAAGAGAAAGAAAGATGTACATTTTAAACAAATTATTTTGAAAGAAACAATTTGAAAATACGTTGACATGAACCCTTTAAAATAAATATAAGATCATAAGTGAAATTCCTAGGTTGTCTTATTTATTACTCATTAAAATAATTTCACTCATTCGTTTTAAAATTATATTGTTCAAATAAAAAATCTACACTTTTATTAAACAAATCTACACCTACATTTTACAAAATCTATCCTTTTACTTAAATAACTACACTTTTACTTAAATGAGTAATTACTAAAAATCTACAATTCTATCAAATAAATCTACACCTTCATTTTGAAAAATCTAATATCTACACTTTTACTTTCATTTTTATAAAATACTAAAAATCTACACTTCCCTCATACAAATCTACACCTTCGTTTCAAAAAATATATCATTTTACCTAAATATCTACACTTTTTCTTAAATGAGCAAACAAATCTACATTTGCATTTTGAAAATTGTATAATTTTAGTTAAATATCTAATTTGAAAAGAAAACTATAAACCATTAATTCTAATAAAGATTCCACATTTTAAGCAACTTACTTTATTTAAAAATTACAAATTAAAAAAAATCTTTTGACATAAACCTTGTAGCATTAATAGATGTTTGAAAGAAATTTCCACAATGTCAATGTCGTATATTTAGGGAAGTTACTGGTGGAATAATTATTAAAATGCTAGTAATTACTTTTACAATTGGGTGAGAAAAACTTCCGTAAATTTCATCTCCTATCAATAAGGGGGAGTGGTTGGTTATAATTGAAAAAGTCTCTTATACCCTTATTATTATTATTGTGTTTTTCTTTATAAAACTAATTATTAAATAAAAAAATACATATACGGTTGAGATTAATGTTTTAAAAGATAAATTGTAATCTAATGGCTAGATATTGAGCATATGCCCAAACTTTATACCATGGTCCTTTTTGTACATCATTTGTGATTGCCCACCCCACGATCTGGCTCTTCCGAAATAATAGGAGTGGATGCATTAATTACATCAGTTAGTTGCTCCACCTGGACACGTTCATATAGGAACAAAGGTAATCTCCAAATAAATGTCCATTCTCACTCTAACCCATTCCACTGACCCATGTCTTCAATTTTAGCATGTTTCTGATCGTTGATAGAGTCTGGGAAAGCGGTCTTTGAGAGGTTGAGAATATATCCATATGTCCACCTAGAAGCGTATCTTCTTACCGTTTGATACCATCCATTTTACATTAGCTTCTAGCACTTGTGCATTGGACGGTTGTCAGGAGAAGATAGACAGTATTGTCTTCCACACACCTTTTTTCTTGATTTGTTTCCATTTGTCATCCATGATGGGAGATCAATATCAACGTCATAGATTGAACATATCAAGTTCTTCCAAAGTTTCCCGTCTTCATGTTGGAGTTTCCACTGTTAGGATTACGGGCCCATTTCTCCAGGATCTTAGTAAGATCGACATGGTTACTAAAGAAGAAAAAAATCACAAGATAATATAATAATAAATAGTGACACAAGGATATACGTGGTTCGGTTCAAACATGACCTACGTCCACGGGAGGAGATATAACAACTTTCATTAAGATGATGAGGATTACAAGTTTACATGAGGATTACCCAACCAACTCATCAACCCGTGTTTCCCGTGTTTCCCTTGGTGTTTTACTCGAGTCCATTTGAGTTCCCATAGAACCACCCTTGACTCTCTTGGATGTGATCCTCATAAGTTGGGATGATCCTAAGCTACAAGTTACTAGATCTATTTATAGTGCTACATCTAAACCCTTCACTTATCCCAACGTTAACCTTGTAACAATCGCTACATAATGGCTCACAAGTTAAACGGTTACAACCTAATTAACTCAATCCATTAACACCTAGGAACAACTAACACACGAGAATTTAGAAAGCCAGAAGTCTAAAACTTCTTCTTGTTTCAAGGATTTAACTTCCTCATAACTCTCCTCATAATATTAGAAAACCAAATGTTTTATATGCCATTAATTTACACCGCATAAATGCTCCCACCAATGCATCTTCAACTTCCATGAAACTCTTCGTGAATAACATATTAATTGGAAGATGTAACCAATTAACTTCACAAGAGAAACTCAACGGATTTAGCATTAATTCTAACAATTCTTCCTCTTAATGCTCAATCTGGTCAATCACATACCACCATCAATGTCAAACTTCCTCTTGAAGAATAATCCCAAAAACATCCCACACAAGGACTAACCGACTAACTTCATCTAGACTGTTTGCATTTAAACTTCGGTAAATTGACCATTCCTCCTCGAGCCTTCAAAGACTCATCTGGTCCAAATCTCCATGGACCCGCCACAAACACGAAGTAAGTAGTAACTCAGGAAACAGCTACGCAACCAAAGACAATAGTGATCTCTTTCGTCTTTATCCGGTTCTCGCAAAGTCTCAAAACATGACCTAATAGCAGCTTCACAGTTGATCACCACATGAAGCTCTGTTTGTGGTTATATGCACGCTACCACAACCTTAGGTCCTTCACTTGCTAGATGATCTCCAGTGCTTCATGGAAGTCCACGATCCAAGATTTTCCAACTTGACCTCCTTCCAACAACACATCATCATCTCCAAGTACATCCCTCACACCAAAAAACACATGTAGTTGACGAATTTTTTTTCTCAAGCTCTTCCTCTCCACCAAACTTGTTTTAAATCCATACATCTTCTTAAGACCACACCACCTCTCTCATGAAAACACCTCACAATCACCGTACTTGATACAACATGAGTCACTAAACTCTCATCATTGCTCGATGAAGAATAAAACCACCTTTACTCTTCAGTGGATTGTCATCTCCATTATCAAGAATTGGGTGCCAAGAATTCAAAATATCACGAAAATAGTGTTCCAATCAAGACAAGGAAATGCATGAGCTTCGAGGCAACAACTTTCTCTCTCCAACACCTTCCTTCACTCTTCACTTTTATCAAAACCCATATCATTGAATCACCATTCTTTCTTCCCAATGACATCTCCATCAACACAAACATCCCAAAAAACCATGAGCTCTAATGCCACTTGTTAGGATTACGGGCCCATTTCCCCAGGATCTTTGTGAGATCGATATGGTTACTGAAGAAGAAAAAAAATCCCAAGATAATATAATGATAAACTAGTGACACAAGGATATACGTGGTTCGGTCCAAATATGACCTACGTCCACGGGAGGAGATATAACAACTTTCATTAAGAAGATGAGGATTACAAGTTTACATGTGGATTACCCAACCAACTCATCAACCCATGTTTTCCGTGTTTCCCTTGGTGTTTTTACCCGAGTCCCATAAAGTTCCCATAGAACCACCCTTGACTCTCTTGGATGTGATCCCCACAAGTTAGGATGATCCTAAGCTATGGGTTACTAGATCTATTTATAGTGCTAGATCTAAACCCTTCACTTATCTCAACGTTAACCTTGTAACAACCGCTACATAATGGCTCACAAGTTACAACGGTTACAACCTAATTAACTCAATCCATTAACACCTAGGAACAACTAACACACGGGACTTCAGAAAGCGAGAAGTCTAAACTTCTTCTTGTTTCAAGGATTTAACTTCCTCATAACTTTCCTCATAATTTTAGAAAACCAAATGCTTTAACCGCCATTAATTTACACCGCATAAATGCTCACACTAATGCATCTTCAACTTCCGTGAAACTCTTCTTGAATAACATATTAATTGGAAGACATAACCAATTAACTTCATAAGCGAAACTCAACGAATTTAGCATTAATTCTAACATCCACCACCATTTGAACAAAAGTGCAGCGTTCTTGGATTCAATATTCATGATTCCTAAACCACCTCTTTCTTTGGGTCTTACGAGAGCACTTCATGAGATGAGGGTCATGCCTTGAAGGTTCCCTCTACTCCACAGGAAGTTGCATTGCATCTTCTTGATTTGCTTTACTACACTTCTCGGGATCTTGAAAAGACTGATAATATTGTGGCCAGCTTTCTAGAACCGACTTAATCACAACCGTCCCGCCTTTGATAACGAGGATGCTTTCCATCCAGCCAAATGTTTGGAAATCTTGTTAAGGACCGGTCGCCATGTGGCTAATCTCTGTGGATTTGCTCCTATATTGAAACCCAAGTAAATTATGGGAAGGGGGTAGATACGACAGCCTAGTGTCTCCTTGATTGCATCCATAAGTTTCACATCCGGATTTATTGGGGTTGTCGCTGACTTGGACCAATTAACTTCAAATCTTGACATCTTCAAGAAGATGGTGATACACATTTTCACTACTTCAAGTTGCTCTTTCCTCGGTAAGTAAAAAATCATGGTGTCGTTGGCATATTGTAATGTGGGATGAGTGTTCCATTTGTACCTACATAAAGCCCCTTTCTGGCACCCCTTGCGTATTGTTTCCTCAAGGAGCCAACCAAGCCCTTCTACACACATGACAAATAATAGTGGGGATAAAGGACCCCCTTGTCAAACACCCCGCTTCGGTTTGATGGAGCTAGAGGGTACCCAATTGATGAGAATCAAGACAAAAGAAGTAGAGGTACATTCCTCTGTGCAGCTCCACCAAGTAGCATTGAAGCCATAGAAACATAAGATTTGATCGATAAATGACCAAGAGAGGCAATTGAATGCTTTGGAGAAGTCAATCTTTAGCAAAATACCCGATCAATGTTTACTTTTAGCCATGTAACTACCTCATTTGTAATAAGAGGTCCGTTGGTGATGTGTTTCCCCTTGATGAATGTTGTTTGGATGCCTTGGATTAGCTTGCCAATTACTAGACTTAACCTTCTGAATAGTATTTTGGAGATCACCTTGTAGATAGCTTCAATGATACTAATCGATCGAAAGTCTTCTATTATAGATGCCCCAGGTGTCTTCATTATTAGGGTGAGCCATGTCATGTTGCTACCTCTAGGGAGTTTGTTTGAGTAAAAAAACTGAGTATTGCATTTGAGAAATCCATTCCAATTATACTCTACCTTTGATGACATTTAAGTTGAGCCCATTATAGCCTAGGGCTTTATAGCCGTCAATTGACCACACGATTTGTTTGATTTTCGAGAGGGAAGGCGCACGGTCAACACGCTTGCTTCATCACTTGTGAGGCATGGTCTATCTGAAAGTAGAGGAGAAGACCCGAAGCTAGGTTTGCTGGTGAAGAGTTTGATAAAGAAACTTTATATGGCTCTTTTAATGAGATGCAGGTCGCTTGTCATTATGCCATTAACTTGGAGGGAACATACCATGTTTGTTCCGCGGTTGATGGATGTCCTCCGGTGGAAGTATGATGTGTTTTGATCGCCTTCATGGATGTACTTACTTTCTCTTGACATTTGTTTCCAATACATTTCTTTTTCCCATAAGAGCTGTCAAATACGATTTGCCCTTTTTGTTCTTATGGAGTCGGCTGTCTCTTGCACATCACCATTCTCTGTCATTTTGTCAATATGCTCCAGTTCGGCCAGGGTTGATGTGAGCCTTTTATCTATGTGCTCAGAGACGGTTTTGTTCCACTACCTCAATGACCGTTAGATCTCCTTCAATTTTGATTGTAGTTATAAATTCCCCAACTTTATCCATTCTTCTTTGAAAAAGGATTTGAGCTCTTTGTGGTCTAGCCATCCATTTAGAACTTTAAAAGGTTTAGGTCCCCAATTGATATCCATTAGAGTGACTTTCATGAAGCGGTGGTCGGACAACTTCTAAGGATTAGTGGTGAGACTAAGCCCAGGGAAAGCTGTGTACCATTCTGTTTGAGTAAAGACTAACAATACGGCTCATTGACTTTTTTTGTTTTTCCATGTGAATTTTGCAGCCAAGAGATCTACTTCCATAAAACTCAATTGCTGGATCCATTCTATAAGGTCTTTCATGCTTCTTGTGCAAACTGAGTCTTTACCCCTCTTACGATCACTTCCTTTTAAGACTTTGTTCATGTCTTTTACTACTAGAATAGGTGTACTGAAATCCTTGTCTAGTAGTTCAGTATACATGCTTCTTCTTGCGTCTGGTTGGGTTGGAGCATAGATAAAGATAACAAAATCTGAGAAAGGAATCAGAGGCCAATCTAGCTCGATTGCTATCCATTGGTTACCACAACCGGAGCTCTGAATATTGATGAGAGTGGGGTTCCACATAACAATCAAAACCCGAATATCCTTCTGTGGGGACTTCAATTGAATTTGAACTGTTCCGCTGCCCCCATATCCCACGGTAATCATCTAAAGGCCGAGAGCGATGTGTCCCCAGCAATCCTACTATATTTGTTCCTGACTCCCGTATTCCTTTCTTAGCATTGTCCATTTCTCTTTTTGTTGACACCTTCGATGTTTTGGAAGCATATTAAGTTTTCCATTGGCACTTTGCTTCTTTTATACTCTCTTGCTTCTTATGAGAATTTGGGTGAAGTTCTGGAGGGAGATATTTGGATTTGGGTAGTGGCAATTAAGGCCTCTCCCAAAGTCTAGGCATTTTGGTGCGGTTGTTGTGGTCGGGCTACGAGACGGGGAGTTTGCTAAGTTTGGAGTCAGAAAGCCTTAACTGTGATCAGGAGTGAGGATAACTTCTAGGTAGGGGTGTGCAAACGGTTAAAATGGATATCTGTTAACCGAAGTTTAAAATAAAGTACTAAGTTCGGTTATTTCGGTTCTAACCGAATTTAATACTAATATCCGTTTTAACCGATAACCGTTTTAACCGATAACCATTTTTTTATGTTACACTAATAACCGTTAACCGCCCGATAACCGAAGTTTCTAAAATAACCAAAATAATCGAACTTCCTAAAATAACCGAAATAACTGAACTTCCTAAAATAACAAAAAAAATCAAAATTTTTGAATTTACCGAAATAATCAAAAGCTAAACCTAATTGAGTGAGTAGTAAAATATTAGATAAAATTATTAGGCTAGGAAAAAAATGAAATTTATATAAATATTTTTAAAAGTTCGGTTATTACCGATAACCGAAGTTTGAATTTCAATATCCGTTAACCAAACCGTACTATATTAAGGATAACCGTTTTAACCAAAATAATCAAACTTTTGTAAAACGCTTAAAAAATACGGTGATCAAATCTGAAAGAAAGAACGGTTATTTCGGATAACCGAATAACTGCCCCGTTTGCTCACCCCGAGTTCTAGGTTAATTTCAGGAGACAGGGGAGATAGAGATGCATGGTAATGAAATGGCTGAGGGGGTACGAATGATTCCAGCTCTGATTGGTGGGGAGTTAGGGTTTGGGGGACAAGGGTTTCTTGAGATAGGGTTACTTTTGGGGTGTGTGGGGATTAGGGAAGATAAGAGGGTGATTGAGGTGTGTGTCAGAAAATTGTCGCGAGGTGAAGGGAGTGGGCTGGCCGGTTGAGAGGTCGTTAGAAGGGGACTGCAGGAAACATCATCATTCTGTTCCTCTACCTTTTGAGTTACAGATTTAAGGTTTGAGTGGGTGTCAAAGATGGGTAATAAATATGTGACCGTTGTTTGGACTTGTTTGAGAACAGATGAGTGGCCAGTCCCAAGATGCGATGTAATAATTAGTGGTTGCGCACGATCCTACATGGGGTAGGCGAACTGATTGTTTCGAACAGGCTCTCGGGAAATGTAAGGAGCGATGTGAATAGGAATTGCCTCTGGAAGGCAAAAAAATTCACCTTGCCAGAATAACTGAACCATTGTAACTTTTGCAGCTTCCCTGATAAAAGACAAAATTAGAGAATATGTTTGGCCCTTCTTGGTTTTTTATGATTTGAAGGCGATGGAACGCTACCGTTTTACTGGATTTCTCATAACAACATTGTTTTAGCTAGGGTACATCAAAACGCGTCGTTTGGGTTGGCCGAGTTTCTTCAGCGGTTGTCTGGTGCAGTTCTGCCACTAGCGAATTTTTCGGCGGAGGACTCATCTTGATCGTTGTCTTGGCCATGTTGTGATAATTCCTCCATCCAAAAATCGATGATTCCTACGTTATAAACTACACACTCAACCTCCACTATGACTTTTCCTCATTAATGATGGATCTCTTCTTGGTTTCCGATTGGGAATGTACTTCCAAGAAAGTTGGCAGCCACTGCATATTAATGGTTATCTTGGTGACTACCTCTAAGTGTCTTGTAATCTGATGAACTGTATTTTCTGACTAGGCCTGTAGAGGAATGCCCTGAATTGCTATAGTGGTGGATCTAATATCCAGTTGGTTTGAGGGTTACCATGTCTTTATTTCCCAGCCATGTTCTTCACCCAATATGGATGACTTGACCGCGGCTGCCTTTTATGCGATTCAAAGATTACAATATACTTAGAATCCAAGAGGCAGATTATCTCATCAGTGCTTTCCCCCATCATGTAACCTTCTTTTAATTCTGATGACACTTTTTGGAGATATGGTGTTGAATACCACACTCCTCTCCAGTTTCTCCTTCATTAAGGCTAATGTGTCATTTTGAGTGAGTCTCTGTCTGGTATGTGACTCTTGCTTGTGGAGGAGGAGGTGGCCTTGCTTGACTGGTTTATGTTTGTCGTGTTTTTGTTTGTGGGTCAGCTTGAGGCCTTGGGATCCATCTAGCTTGTTGTGGTGGGGATTTAGAAGCAAAACTCCGATATATTACCGTCTTTGTTTGAAGATGGTTTCCATCCACCAGCATAACGTTTGTCTCCTTAATGGTCTGGTCTGCTTCCAATTTGGTTTTATATTCCACAAATCCATATCTCGTCTTTATGTGAATCTTTGGGCTTTTGGGAAGCCGGATACCCATTATCTGGCCAAATTTGAAGAAAATCTTCCAGCTTGAATCCACTATAGAGCCTTGACTGATGTTGTCTATAAAGATCGTCGCTCTTGGGGTTGATCTTTAACCCACCATGTTTAGCAAGGAAGACTGGTATATAGTTCGCGAAGCTTCGCGGGTATTAAGGGTATGATGGATTTATATTTGAGAAGGTGATTTGTGTGGAGTTTTGATTTCAGTAGTTTTGGTATGGGGGGATGAAGATTGCGATGGCAGAGAGTGGTGGTTCTAGTGTTGGCGGCAGAGGCATGGTGAAGGGCTAGGTTCTGCCAGGGGCGAGAGTGAGAGGTGAGGAGAGAGCAAGGCATGGTGAGGAGACTTCAAGCGGAGTAAGGTATTGTATAAACAAACAACCATGAAATAATTTTCACGTGGAGTACAATGTGCTTAAGGAAAAAAAGGAAGGCAAATCACACAATTTGAAAGCTTCTATAATATTCGTGACGTACTCTGTACTCTTTTTCCTCTATATCCTGGGTTTTGGCTATGAAGGTTTTAACGAGGCAAGGCAGACACCGGACATGGGGATTTGTTATCCCAAACTAGATGGTTTTGTTGTTGCGCTTTTCTGCTTTGAATAAAATTTCCTAATTATAAAAAATCCTAAGGCCCTGTTGATCAGCTTCGCATTGGTGTGTAACTAGTGAAAACCTACACCGATTGGGCGCATTTCAAGTCCAATAATTGCACCCTCTGAAGCAACTGCTCAACGGAGGCTTCACTTCTATGCTACATCTCCCAAAATTCCATATAACCTACCAAAGAGGGAAGGAGGGTGTGTGAAATACCCGGAACTTAAATATAGTGATTAAAATTATCCTAATAGGTATTTAAGGGCCTAAATATGCCTAAGTGATTTTGGTAAGGAAAAATAAATCCAAAAGAAATGAAGAAACACTTAAAAAGCGAAAAACGCTAAATAAGCGTTAAATAACCATAGGAGGTATGAGACCTCGGTTAGCGTATTATATGGATTCTAAAGACTTAATAAGGCCTATATATGGGAACAACTCCCGAAGAAACGGGTCCAAATAATGTATTAAAACGCTAATAGAGCTTTAGCGCACGTTTTTCAAGAAAACCCGAAAATGTGACTTTAAGTGGTCAAACGAACCCGTAAAAATTATAAACCATTAAATAACTATAATTAAGCATTTATGGAAGCTTAATAACCAATAAAAATAATTAAACGATAAAATTCCAGAAAACGGGCCCGGTTAGTGAATAGTGCCAAACCGGGTAAATTAATGACCCTTTTCTGTAAAAGACGAAAACCGATCCAACTAGTAGTAATATAGGGGGCCGGTTTTTAAGAGCTAAATAAGCTCTCACACACACCCACATACTAGCTAATTAAATAAGGGGACAAAAAGCAAAAAGTAAATGAGTTACTTTATACCCTCTCTCTCCTACTCCCCCTCATTCTCTAATTCTCTCACGTACTCCACTCACCCCTCACCCTCTGCTTTTCTTGCTCCTCAAGCTGACAGCCATGGCGATTTTACAACCCTCACACAGCCCTCCTCTTCTCTCCTCTTGTTGAAGGCTCAATCCTTCTCCAAATGTAACAAAAATTACACCATTAGATTCCCCTTGCAAAGGAGATCATCTTCCTCCTTTCAAAAATCGAAAACACCCATTTTCATCTCCATGGGTATTCTCCATTTGAAGGTTTGAGACCACCATTGGAAGCTCCTCCTTCTTCTTGATGTTTTAAGGTAAAAATAGTCTTGAAACTCCACCCTTTTTCTAGCCCTTATGGCAAAACGAAAATACAAAACTTAGCCTTGTCTTGTGCTTTGTGTTCCAGCCGATTTTGGCTTCTTCCATGGGCTAGAAACTTCACTCTCTTGCTAACCAAGGACCTCACTCATTGGTTGTAAGGTAATGTTCTTTCTAAACCCTAAAAATAACTAAATTCTAGGGTTAGTTGTGAATGAATGATAAGTTAGAATTGTGTGTTGGTATGGGCTGTAGCATTGGAGTGTGGACTCCATTTGGAACCGAGAACAAGAAGGAAAGGAAGGAAAAGAAAGAAGAAAGGAAGAGAAGGGGAAGAAAGAAAGAGGAACTAAAATCACAAGGTAAATACACTACCTTGAGCTAGATTTGTATGGTGTAGTGTAACAGTTTTGAGTATTGGAAATGAGTGGTGTATATGAGAATGAATAATAAGTATGTTGTAGTATGATGAGGAAGAGAATGTAAGAGTTTTGAAGGTTTAAAAGATGTTTAAAAGCTTGGTAAAACATTGGGTAATGTATGTTTATGTGCAGGAAAAATATTGTGGTATATTGTGTAGAATGATGTGTGACTTGATATGGGCATTGGGATGAATGTGTGAGCTGAAAATGTATGTGGGCAATGTTAAAAATATAGGGGAACCTCTGCCCAAATTTGTATGGAAATTGGAGGACTTAGATGTGGAAGAAGAAGGGATAACCTAGGTGGTAACTAGGTTTATTTGGAGAGTTTAGGTGAGTAGTTTAGTATTTTGAAACAGATTTGGAGAAGAGCTAGGTAATGGGATGGAAATAGGATAGAGGTAATGCATTGAGGATGTTAGGAGTAGCATTAGTAGAGGGAGTATTGAATGGTAGAGAGGAAAGGAAAAATCTGTAGCATTGGTGGAAGAAGAAAAACTGTAACAGAGGAGAAATATTTGACAATGAATGGTGTATTGTAACAGATTGGTATAGAGATGGATTAGGCTAGTTTTGAGTGCTTAATTAGGGTCAAAACACCCTAGATTATATGTAGAAATATTGGGGAAGAAGTTGGTAAAAGATTAAAGTTGAAACAAAGCTTTAAAACTGGAAATTTGCAACAGACTAGATTGGTCCTGGTTTGCAAACAAGTACACAAACCAGGACCACCTCTTAAACTTGGCAGAATGCTTTCTCGCTGGAATGGTCCTGGTTTGCAAACAAGTACGCAAACCAGGACCACCTCAAAAACTTGACAGAAAGTATCGCCGAAGGATGGTCCGGGTTTGCAAACAAGTACACAAACCCGGACCACCTTAAAAATACGACAGAAAGTTTTCTAAAGTGATGGTCCGGGTTTGTAAACTGGTACACAAACCCGGACCACCATAAAAACTTGACAGAACGTTCCCAAAGTGTTGGTCCGGGTTTACAAACTCGGACACAAACCCGGACCAACACAAAAATGCTACAGAAAGTGTAAAAATGGAATTTTAAGATGGGGAATTGAGTGGTAATGATAGTATAAGGTAATTAGTACTTAATTAATGATGTTTAAAGGTCATTAAGGGTATGAACAAGTTTTCAAAGTAATGAAGAGTAAGTAAACAATGTGTAAGTGTAAGAATTGTAAAGACATAGTAACTATAAGTCGGGAAATATAAAAGATGAAACGAGTTAAGTTAATTATAGTTAATTAACCGCTCGATCGCATGTATGTGATAGGATTTGATTAGTCGAACACCGAAGAGGAGTCGGTGAGTCCAAGTCGACGGTGAACGGTATGATTTCTTCATGCTCTGTATCCTAACCTGGTTACCCCAATTTGTGTGCTTATTTGATCACCTAAATAAGATAAATGCATGAATCGGACTATATTGCACCTACTTGTGCTTGTTTAAGTTGTTCTTGATATGTATTGTCTTGAACACCAGTTTGTATAATTCATGAAATATATGAATGATGATGGAGTGTATTTGTATCTTGTAGTGTACTTGTGTATCGTATTGTACTTTGTATGTATGAATATGGGAGTATTGATTTATTGTGTGGCTTGTGTGTGAATGACTTCTACTAATTCCTAACCACCTAACTCCTAACGTAAGTATTGAGTAAATTGGAATGAGTAGAAGTCCGATAAAGTTTCGGCCACGCGTGAGGATGAGGATACACAAGAGGTTGGATCCGATTCTTGGTTGTATCGCTCTGATGACTGGAAATACCGAGTTTAGGAATACCGAGTTAGGAATTAGAAGCTTAGGGCTAAGGGCTGAGTGATAGCATTAGAGAGATGCTAGTTAGGAACTCCCGGTGAGTACCGGATACCTACAATACCAGACCCGCCCTCCACAAACCCATTGTATAACTTGGGAGAGGACGCTAGAGAGAAGGAAAGTCCTCTCATACTCGGGGATACTCGATCTGGCAGTTATGAAATAATCATACGGTAGACAAGTGCCGACATGTAGTAGATACCAAGAACTGGAAGTCCCGGAAATGGATCCCGGTTGAGCAACAATACCCGCACTTAATAGCGGTTGAATGAGCACTCCAGCCATAGAGAGGCTACAACTTACAACAGCATGGGGCGACATGCTTAGCAGTCGCGCACCTGGCTAGTCAATCAGCAGCATGAAAGAAGCACTAAGCGTGCAACAGGGCGGAAAAGGGAACAATAACGAAACCCGAGACACCAGTCTACGGGGCAGTAATATCTAACTAATACCATCAACGGTATGCTAGCTGACTAAGGACATAGTCGGTAGTGATTAATTTCTAAACTACAACGCCAAAAGGATACAATACCTGGCCAACATAGCTCAGGCAGCTACAAGGACGTTCACGGGATACAATCCGACAGGACTATCAGAGTAGTGCCTAAACAAGCTAAGGCTCAATAACCACGGTAAACCAGTGGGAACGAGCAGCAAGGAAAAACACAAGACAAATAAATGGGAATCTCCAAGGATTGGAGAAGTACCCAGATCTATGACATTCACGTCAAGATCACTGAGAAGCTACCTTAAAGGATCAAAACTTCCAACATAGATCAATGGGATCAAGGGAAGAGTCGGCAAGACTACCAAATACGAATGGAAACCATACCGTGACCGGTATAGGATTACCTAAAAACCAACAGTACCACTCACTTGCCACGGCAAGTGCAGTAAGAACAGGGATATATAAATGAACTCTAGCACACCACAGGTACATAGTAATGTACCGTGATAGCAATGAAACAACCACAAGATCACAAGTCCTGAAAACCGGAAGGATGAAACCCTGGAAAGGCCTAGTGGCCTGACCATTGTATTAAGGACATACCAGTCAGCAAGAAGCTGGACTTGGTTAAGACCTCAAACATGGCTATGCCATGAAGAACATCTGTTTACACCGAACCGTTATTTTTCAAAACCGAGATTTTCTTTCGAAACTACAAACCTTTTCTTTCAAAACCACAACCTTTCTTTTGAACCTTGGATTTTAAAACCAAACAAACCGAATTACGGTGAGTATCATAGAATGATACAAGAGGAGTTGACAATAGAATACTTCACCTAGGCGTGTGACGAGCACTACGAGTGTACCCAATTACGGGATGTGGGACAACCGCACTTCGAAGGAGCTTGCGGGCCTGACATATAGTTAGGTAAGTGGTAACGTATCAACAAGGTACCCCACGTATGTATACATGTAGTGCACGAAGCACGGGAAGTAGTCAACTCCGTTCTACGGACCATCAGTAAGTTCAAACCAGAACAGTTGGACACCTCAGACGATCGAGTATAAAGGAACTCAGAGAATCCATCTGAAGATAAGGAATGAGGATTAGAAAGCGCAAAGAGCGCAGACTAATAAGTATAGACATTGGAGATGCCTCAAGGACTACAAACAAATACATGGTAGCTGGAACGACCATCCAGCCCAACACAGTAAGGCAAAAGCCTAATGTGAACCCCATCACGCTCAACAAACGGGACGGAGTTCCCAAAAGCAATCAAAAGATTACCATGAAGTATAATCCATCATTGGAGAGGAATGTAAACCTAGTCAAGAATACTAGGAGGAAGTATGAACAGTCTACCCAAGAACGGGAGACGTTATGACCCAAAAAGGGATGACTCAAGCTACGATACCACAAGGTGGTATAGTGGACACAATGTATCATAAACATTAGCCGGATGCAACGGCGTGACCAACAACACCCAGGAGCGATCCTTGAAGGGTGTCTGGATTAACAACAGTTGTACAAGCGTCATGATAAGAGTACATGAGCTAGAACGAACATTCGGTTAGGACACCGAAGGGATTTCACTTAACAAGAAATACCCTAAATTACCAGAAGGCACTGATTAGCACCAGATTGCCTAAAGGACCTCCTATGAACGGAAGCGTGATGCCAAAAGACCTCATGGAGCCAGTAATACTTCCAACCTATGGGGTATACAGGAGTGGAAACATGTATAAGCAGCTTGCAAAGAGCATAGCTTGCAGTAAAAAGGCTTAAAAGCCACAAACCGACTACGTTATGTAAACCTTAACGGTTGCAAAACCCACACCATTTGATAACAAGACTTACAAGAGATATTGTCTCATACGACAAAGAAATTAACAACTGAACCACCAATTCGAACTCAACATCATGAGTGGCTTGGAGTAAAGGCTACCTCAACGTCACTGTCACTAGAACATCAGTCTAGTATACAGTTGACAAGCTTTTAATTGCCCTTCATGCCTTCTGTAGAAACGCCAACACAGAGGCATAGGGATCGTTATAATGCCAACGATGGCCTGGTCCACACTTGGACACTACGAGAACCCAAGGGAAGATACCTCTTGTAACCGAAGACCACCAACGTGGTGAAGATGTGAACCCTTAGAAAAGGCTTCCATCAATAGTAACAACAAGCCTACGCATATAGAGATTGCCAAGAGGCGATCAAACAAGGGAAAGAGATTTCCAAGCATTACGACTTAAGGGAGTAAGTGTACTTCATACTCACCCAAGCATGTGGTGAACCATTGTATAAACACCAACATGGTAAACCTTGCCATGAGACCTATGAATGGAGACAAACCCCTCAACAAGAATATTCATTTATCAGGGACAAAATACCCCTTAATTAGAGAACGGGACCAGAAAACCCTCGAAGTTCTTGGGATGTCCCGGTGACGTACATACAAAGGTAAAACTACACAGCTAGAGCCTATAACCGATGCTCAGCACTGGAAAGATAGTAATTGTCAAAAACAGTCAATGTGAATGCACATTGCACACATGAATGACAAACGCTCAAGAGAGCTTGTAACCCGATAATTACTTCATCCATTATCAACCAAGATACTTGGTAAATTGTATCATAAATGATGAAATAATGTGAGGTAAGCTAACCTACACATGAAACCTAGATGGAATGAAACATCTCCACACTTGGAAGATAATGATATTGCGGTATGCTACGACAACCGACATACACACAAATATAAAGAAACCCTCGGTGTATTCACACCATAAGGAAATGGTGCCAACGATAATGGCAATGCATAAAGATAGGCTACCACAGTAACGGAATCAGTAAAAACAATGTTGTATAAGGAGTAAGAGTATGGTGCGCAACAAGCGAACGTTATGAGGAAGTAGTTAGATAACAACACGGAGTATAAGTATGGAAGACAGTCAGAAATATTCATTCCTATCACATAAGTGATTTACTGTCAAGTGTTTACGCCTCTGCACTCTGTATGACTAAGTGTTTTGGTATTGCAATTGCATAGTGATGATCTAATGGGATAGCTAGGAATATGGGAAATGTAAACCGTAGTAAATATTTCTTTTCACCAACAAACATGGCATAAGCCAGTTAAAAAAGCCTAGAAACAAACCGTGCTGCCTAAGGCCAGAGAAGCATGAAGAGTGTAAAACACACTAACCATCACAAGATGTGAATTCCATTGGAATAAAAGGTGAAAGAAGACGTAAGAAAGTCACTAAGACCGACACATAGAAAAGTGCAAGGTCATACAAATAAAGAACACTTGTACTGAACCAGAAGAACTAGTATAATTTAGAAGCTAGTGACAACAGAGGAAGCACTACAATTAAGTAGTGACTTAACCTCGCCCGACAATAAGTCGGAGGAGCTTAGCGAATGATCGTGGAAGTACAAATAGTATGTACAATAGATTGCCAGAGAGCTGGTCATAAATCTAAACTCATTGAGTTCAAGCACGGTAAAAGAATACCACCTTTGTTTAATAACCTTATTCCCACAATAGATAGATAAAGAGGAGATGTGTAGCACATTAAGGATAAGAAGAAGGGTGAATAACCCAAGTTATCAGGGTCGCGCAGCAGAAGCTAGTGGGCCCTAGCTAGGAGATTAATATACCTAGTAAGTATGAAAGAATGGCTACCAATGCCTTGAAGCCTGATAGGCTAGAACCGAATTAATTATGAGTTAAATAAACTCATATAGGAATTCTTCGTGCAAAGACTAAACCATTGGTATGGTTAAGATCCTTTGACAAGAGTACATTATATAATAAACCGTAATGAAGCTAAATTGCTTCAGTTTGCCCGAATCGAATGAACCAATGTTCAATAATAACATATGGTAGATTACGTGGGCGTAATCCCTTTTAAGGGGGGTAGAGCGAAAACCGCATAATGTAAGTTTCGTGAATAAAACATATAAACTATAATGTGCATAGCACAAATGAGAATCAAATTGATGATTGATGCCTATGTTAAATAAACATATGTATTCATTCATATCACAATTATGGTAATTAGGCACTAGAGATGCAAATACCATAGGACAAATATACCTACCTTGTAACACCATGTAAGAGTATTAGTAAAAGAAGAGTAATGAGTAGTGGACGGAGCTCCATAACTATCGTAGCCTTTGAAGAAGTAGTACGAAATGAATGAGAGTAGTAGATGAATGAAGTCTAGGAGTAGTGCATACCTAGGTAAGTTATTGGAAGTAAATTGAGGACAACTTAATTCTACAAGCATGGCAATCCCTAGTTAGAATATTTGAAATGATGAAGAGTAATGGAGGAAGTAGTGGAAGTCGATGAAATGAGCACCTAGCATTGAATCTCGAAGTAAAAGTATTTGGAAGTAGAGTGAGGATGATTGATGGACTGAATTCCATCCTTTGGAGATGTATGAATTTGTAATTATGACTAGGAAGAGTAAAAAGATAGAAAATGAAAATAATTGAATTATTTGATTGTTTGAAACTGATGAGGGAAGTCGAACTTGATTCTGATCAGATCAAGGGAAACCGAACACAAATTGGGGTGGAAAGATAGTTCAACACTGATGCTGATCACATCAGGGTCGAATGATTCTTGAAGCTCCCCTCAAGTGGTCACAAGAATCACGCATAGGATAGATGTAATGAATATAATTTGGAATTTGGAGTTGTGTGTTTTAGGAAAAAAATTCTAATTAGTAGTTACGAAAGAATTTCCCTTAGACTGGAGGATGAGGATTTGTTAGAAGCTTATAGCGGAGAAGATAGTAGTATATCATATTGTATTATTCCAAGGGCAGTGGGACATAGAGGAGTCTTGTGTCTAGATGACCTGAGTGCCTGCGGGATTGTGTTGTGTATTGCATCGCTTTGGGGATAGCTTTGCACTGTATGTATGTATAACCCTTGTGATGGAAAACCGGATGGTTGAGTGTATGCGGATGGGAGTAATGAGGGTACATTGGCATGGTATGGAAAGGAGAAACCTTGAGTAACGGATTTGGGAAATTGTAAGGAGGAATGTATGGCTTTGGTATTAGGCAAGTATAAATGAGTAAGTATAGTAATCTTATAACCTCGAACAACTTTGAGGACAAAGTTCTTAAGGGGGGTAGAATGAAATACCCGGAACTTAAATATAGTGATTAAAATTATCCTAATAGGTATTTAAGGGCCTAAATATGCCTAAGTGATTTTGGTAAGGAAAAATAAATCCAAAAGAAATGAAGAAACGCTTAAAAAGTGAAAAACGCTAAATAAGCGTTAAATAACCATAGGAGGTATGAGACCTCGGTTAGCGTATTATATGGTGACTAAAGATTTAATAAGGCCTATATATGGGAACAACTCCCGAAGAAACGGATCCAAATAATGTATTAAAACGCTAATAGAGCTTTAGCGCACGTTTTTCAAGAAAACCCGAAAACGTGACTTTAAGTGGTCAAACGAACCCGTAAAAATTATAAACCATTAAATAACTATAATTAAGCATTTATGGAAGCTTAATAACCAATAAAAATAATTAAATGATAAAATTCCAGAAAACGGGCCCGGTTAGTGAATAGTGCCAAACCGGGTAAATTAATGACCCTTTTCTGTAAAAGACGAAAACCGATCCAACTAGTAGTAATATAGGGGGCCGGTTTTTAAGAGCTAAATAAGCTCTCACACACACCCACATACTAGCTAATTAAATAAGGGGACAAAAAGCAAAAAGTAAATGAGTTACTTTATACCCTCTCTCCTACTCCCCCTCATTCTCTAATTCTCTCACGTACTCCACTCACCCCTCACCCTTGCTTTTCTTGCTCCTCAAGCTGACAGCCATGGCGATTTTACAACCCTCACACAGCCCTCCTCTTCTCTCCTCTTGTTGAAGGCTCAATCCTTCTCCAAATGCAACAAAAATTACACCATTAGATTCCCCTTGCAAAGGAGATCATCTTCCTCCTTTCAAAAATCGAAAACACCCATTTTAATCTCCATGGGTATTCTCCATTTGAAGGTTTGAGACCACCATTGGAAGCTCCTCCTTCTTCTTGATGTTTTAAGGTAAAAATAGTCTTGAAACTCCACCCTTTTTCTAGCCCTTATGGCAAAACGAAAATACAAAACTTAGCCTTGTCTTGTGCTTTGTGTTCCAGCCGATTTTGGCTTCTTCCATGGGCTAGAAACTTCACTCTCTTGCTAACCAAGGACCTCACTCATTGGTTGTAAGGTAATGTTCTTTCTAAACCCTAAAAATAACTAAATTCTAGGGTTAGTTGTGAATGAATGATAAGTTAGAATTGTGTGTTGGTATGGGCTGTAGCATTGGAGTGTGGACTCCATTTGGAACCGAGAACAAGAAGGAAAGGAAGGAAAAGAAAGAAGAAAGGAAGAGAAGGGGAAGAAAGAAAGAGGAACTAAAATCACAAGGTAAATACACTACCTTGAGCTAGATTTGTATGGTGTAGTGTAACAGTTTTGAGTATTGGAAATGAGTGGTGTATATGGGAATGAATAATAAGTATGTTGTAGTATGAGGAAGAGAATGTAAGAGTTTTGAAGGTTTAAAAGATGTTTAAAAGCTTGGTAAAACATTGGGTAATGTATGTTTATGTGCAGGAAAAATATTGTGGTATATTGTGTAGAATGATGTGTGACTTGATATGGGCATTGGGATGAATGTGTGAGCTGAAAATGTATGTGGGCAATGTTAAAAATAGGGGAACTCTGTCCAAATTTGTATGGAAATTGGAGGACTTAGATGTGGAAGAAGAAAGGGATAACCTAGGTGGTAACTAGGTTTATTTGGAGAGTTTAGGTGAGTAGTTTAGTATTTTGAAACAGATTTGGAGAAGAGCTAGGTAATGGGATGGAAATAGGATAGAGGTAATGCATTGAGGATGTTAGGAGTAGCATTAGTAGAGGGAGTATTGAATGGTAGAGAGGAAAGGAAAAATCTGTAGCATTGGTGGAAGAAGAAAAACTGTAACAGAGGAGAAATATTTGACAATGAATGGTGTATTGTAACAGATTGGTATAGAGATGGATTAGGCTAGTTTTGAGTGCTTAATTAGGGTCAAAACACCCTAGATTATATGTAGGAATATTGGGGAAGAAGTTGGTAAAAGATTGAAGTTGAAACAAAGCTTTAAAACTGGAAATTTGCAACAGACTGGATTGGTCCTGGTTTGCAAACAAGTACACAAACCAGGACCACCTCTTAAACTTGGCAGAATGCTTTCTCGCTGGAATGGTCCTGGTTTGCAAACAAGTACGCAAACCAGGACCACCTCAAAAACTTGACATAAAGTATCGCCGAAGATGGTTCGGGTTTGCAAACAAGTACACAAACCCGGACCACCTTAAAAATACGACAGAAAGTTTTCTAAAGTGATGGTCCGGGTTTGTAAACTGGTACACAAACCCGGACCACCATAAAAACTTGACAGAACGTTCCCAAAGTGTTGGTCCGGGTTTACAAACTCGGACACAAACCCGGACCAACACAAAAATGCTACAGAAAGTGTAAAAATGGAATTTTAAGATGGGGAATTGAGTGGTAATGATAGTATAAGGTAATTAGTACTTAATTAATGATGTTTAAAGGTCATTAAGGGTATGAACAAGTTTTCAAAGTAATGAAGAGTAAGTAAACAATGTGTAAGTGTAAGAATTGTAAAGACATAGTAACTATAAGTCGGGAAATATAAAAGATGAAACGAGTTAAGTTAATTATAGTTAATTAACCGCTCGATCGCATGTATGTGATAGGATTTGATTAGTCGAACACCGAAGAGGAGTCGGTGAGTCCAAGTCGACGGTGAACGGTATGATTTCTTCATGCTCTGTATCCTAACCTGGTTACCCCATTTGTGTGCTTATTTGATCACCTAAATAAGATAAATGCATGAATCGGACTATATTGCACCTACTTGTGCTTGTTTAAGTTGTTCTTGATATGTATTGTCTTGAACACCAGTTTGTATAATTCATGAAATATATGAATGATGATGGAGTGTATTTGTATCTTGTAGTGTACTTGTGTATCGTATTGTACTTTGTATGTATGAATATGGGAGTATTGATTTATTGTGTGGCTTGTGTGTGAATGACTTCTACTAATTCCTAACCACCTAACTCCTAACGTAAGTATTGAGTAAATTGGAATGAGTAGAAGTCCGATAAAGTTTCGGCCACGCGTGAGGATGAGGAGACACAAGAGGTTGGATCCGATTCCTGGTTCTTTAACTGGTCCACGGCCCAAACCCTTAATTGGGTAGCATCCTGGATTGGTGAACCAAGTAAGCCCGGTGGTGGGACGGTGTAGTCCCTGCCTGGAGGTTCCGACGACTTAACTTGAGTAAGTAGTAAGTAAGTAAAGTAAGTATTGTATGAGTAATGGTCTTGGCTGGTGTAAGTCACTGACCCCGAGTAAATAAATCTCCACCCGATTAACCCGGGTGGACCAATGAAGCTAACAAGTACGGTGTATTGAGTATGTATGGTGTATATAATGCGTATGTGTATTTGGAGTAAGGTAAGTATGTATTGGATGGCTTGTATTGTATTCCTTGTATGTAATGAAGTGTGTAAGTGTATTCTTTGCGTAAAGTGTTGTTATTGTGTATAAGAGCATGTATGCATGTATGTTTGAATAAATGAATTGCATGTATTCGACCAAGTGGTCGCTTACCCTCGCTAGTACGCGGGGTATGCGGAAGTCATATTCAGCGTAAGCTGACCCCCTTAGGGGAACGTTTTTAGTGTGCAGGTACCCGAAGCGGATATGGTCAAGGTAAGAGACCGGTGGCTACACTTGGATAGTTAGAAGTAGAATGTAGAAGCGTACTAAGTGGCACACCCCTTGTACTAGACAATAAGTAGTAGTGAGGAATGGGTAGTGGTTAGACTCTTAATGAGTGTCTATGAAATTGAAAGAGGTGTTATATTGTATAAGGATCTTAGTAAATTCGGTGTATTATATTGTATTGAACTTATGGAGTATTGTAATGAATGGAAGTTCTAGTATTTGATTTGGTAATTGGAGTATGTATTGTAAGTGTGTAGTACTCGGATATTCCGGTCCATCAGACCAATGCTTGTATGTAGTAGTAAGCCTTGTTGGTCACGTGGGTGGCTAACGACAATGTATCACCCACCGTTGTGTAAGTATGTATCCGCTGCGTGAGTCTGGATTGTATAAGGGGATTGGACGGTAATGACAGTATTAGCGGTAGGGGTGTTACAGTGTGATTTAGAAGGAAATTTATAGCTGAGGTATTTAGGGAAAGGAGTGAAGAGAGGAGAGAGTCGTTTACATCACCATTTCAATTAATAGACACTTGAGATGGTTTATGAACATTTTTTTTTCAACTTATAGCCATTTTCCATTCATGTATAAATATTTAAAACCTAATTATTGACATTTTGATACCCAAATGATTAGTGATTACACTACAACAACATTGGTCAGTTGGGGCAATTTTTTTACTATCAAATAGTGCACAACTAAACTTGCACTGAAAAATATAATCAAATAGAGTAATTTTTAGTTGTACTATTTGACTATATCAAATGGGGGACAATAAAAAGCTTGCACCAATAGGTATATTAATAGAGCAACATCAAGACTCACCCCTAATAGATATAGTATGCTGCCATAACACACATGTGCTGTAGATATTATCAGGTGGTGCAAGTTCAAAGAGCGCACTAATTGACGATGTCAAATAGTGTAATTTGAGGGTGTCGCACTAATAGGCATTGTATCAACTGGTGCAACTGTAAAATGTGCACTAATTGGTGATATCAAATAGTGCAACTTTAGGATACACTGTCAAGAGCAAAGACGTTTGACGAATCTTACTGGGTGTCAGCGACAGCAACAACCAAGATGGCTGAGTTGAGTAGCAGGTTTGGGCTTGGGAATAACTTCAGTGCTGGGGTTGAAGTTGTCCGGTCTGTTGACTAGAGATACCATGTATCTAAGAGGACTAAATCTGATGTCTTTCACTGGGATAACTGTGAATATGGTGGTGAATAATGGGTGCAGCTATTTCTCGAAAGGTACTGGTTGGGTCTCTGAGGTTTGGGCTTCCATCGCTCATTCTTTTTGTGCTGATATTCTTGGTTTCTATCCTGGGAAGAATGTGTGCTAGGTAAAAGGGATAAGGGAAAGAGCACAAGCACTGATGCTCCTGTCTTTTATCTTTGTGTTAAGAATCAAATTAGACTTGTAGATTCACTGGGCTGAGAGGGTGTCCTATTTAGAGCTTATTTTCCTGTATTTTTTTACAGCTATTTGCAGGTGTCTACACTGTTGTTCATTTTTTCTCTTTTGTAGAGGTCCCTGTAGAGGGAAATGGATTTATATATGCTAACAATTTTGGAGCATTTGAAAAGATAAGAACTTTGGTATGTTTGTTCTATTTCTAGAAATTATCAGTGTTGTTTATCTATAAGCATAGTTTGAGCTTCTGTTGACTTTAAGTTAAAGAAACTTGATCATTTTTCAATTTTGTAGATTCCTGATCTTGTAGCAGTATCACGGCTCTTGGATGCAACACTTGTGATTCCAGAGCTTCAAGAAAGTTTTTGCTTAAAAAATATAAGGTTTTCATCTTAACTAGTTTGAGTACAAATCATAAGTTAGTAGTTAATACTAATGTTATAAGCAACAAATATATACAAGTTCTGATCTCCCTCTATTAACATTCTTTGTACCATTATGTTTTGCAGTTCAAAGTACACTAGCTTTCTTATAACTTTATAATAAGGAGCACTTCTTAGCAGCTCTGAAAGAGGATGTAATAGTTGTGAAGAGTCTGCCACCAAGGAATCTCGGAAATA
This sequence comes from Limonium bicolor, assembly GCA_023374045.1. NCBI lineage: Eukaryota > Viridiplantae > Streptophyta > Magnoliopsida > Caryophyllales > Plumbaginaceae > Limonium > Limonium bicolor. Next base: position 145,538,457 of record CM041778.1, read on the forward strand.
GGGGTAGCTTTCTAAAAGGTTAAACCTTTTTATGTTCATACTGTTTTAGGTTATCTTATTTTCCTGTAAGTAGTTTTGTCGATTAACTATTGCCTCTCTAAATGAAGGGTGCATATGGAACTCACTTGCTAGGCAGAAGGTATGTAATGTATGGTAGCTAGTTGTGTGTGATAAATGATGAGCGGTGTGAGATAGGTGCTTGCTTTGAGACCTATGAACTTGACTTTTTTGAACTTGTATCTGATATGATATCATGTATTCAGGCAGGATTCATCCCAACTTTTGAGAGTGCATTCGACACGAGATACTTTACTTGTCGGTGTCTATGGAATATGTCAGATGACCATGTTCTTGCTGCCAGTGAGTTTGAGACTTCAAGTGATGATGGCTCTGTTAGTGGTAGCAGTAGCTGTTTAAGTAACCGCCAAGAGGAAATAGTAGTAATGGTGTTGAACCTCTTTTTTCATTCCCTGATTCATGAAAAAATCATAATGTCTCGTTTTCCTTTTATTTTACTTTCCCTAGTTTTATAATTGGTTCTGGTTTTGTCTGTCTTATTCAACAATAATAGTCTTGGTTATCATCGGGTGATGAATGCAACATTGATCCCCAAAAAACATTTGCAGTACTAACATTTTATTTTCCTAGTTTTATATATATAATGACATTTTGTAAGTATCCTTATGATTGTTAATAGATTTTGGTTGTAGAACTTTTATATTGTACTTAATTTCAATATAATGAAAGTATTGATATTGTTATATAAATAATGCAGGATTTATTTTTTTTAAAAAAAGAAAGATCAAATAGGGCATCTGTTTTTGCCCCATATATGAAACTGTTGCTCCTTTTGTTCTATATCTAATAGTGCAATGTTTTGATGTTGCTCTATTTGTGTTATAGACCTCCCGCATTTGCTATAAATCAACTGGTGCAAATGTAAATGATGCACTATTAGTTATACATCAAGTAGTGCAACTTGGAAACGTTGCACTATTAGTTACATATCAAATAGTGCAACTAGGAAAAGTTGCACTATTAGTCATAATTAAATAGTGCAATTTTTGTCAGCCCTCTGTTTGTGTTGTTTACATCTATTGGAAAGTAAGACCAAATAGGGCAATGTTCTAACTTGCTCCTTTTGTTATTGATCAAGTGGGGCGCTTATGGTAACTTTCACCAATTGAATGGTATCAAGTAGTGTGACTTTTTAGTGCTCTATTTGTGCTAGATCAATTAGTGCAATTTTGATAGCACCAATAGAGTTCAACAAATAGTGCAACATCTTCACGATGCGCCTAAATCGCTATTGTAACGAGTCAATGGGTGCAACCTTGGAGCAAATTATTAGTCTATTCTTACCCCAATTGAGTTTGTTTACCGCCCCATTCTCACAGTGGGGAGGCGTGATTTGAAGTGGGGGTAAAAGAGAATATTGACTATTCTTATTTCCCGTGTTTAAGTTTTTTTTAATTAGTTACAACAATGATGTGTAAAAGTTCTTATATGGCGTGATTTATACGTGGCTTGACCTTTTATAAGGTTTGGTAATTGGTTAAGAAGGGAGGTTATATATTCATGTTAAGGATACCACATCAGGAGTACAAATTTGTGTGCCCTGACGTGAAACAGAGCATGAATCTCAAGTTTCCATTCCTATTTGCCAACTTGGTACTCAAATTAATGCACTTGATTCATATGAACTAATACTCATTGGATGAGTTTATTCCATTCAATATACTTATATGGCGTGTGGAGTCCTTTTCAACTGAAAAGAGGTAGTAAGATGATAACTCATGCTTGTAGCAACTAAAGGGCATACATCTATGCTAATTATAACGACTTAAGAGTATTGTACGTATCGACTAACTGCTACATTATGATCAAGTAAGACACGCACGAATCCATCAGCTTCAGTTAGAAGGAGGTGAGAGTTGAGGAAGGGAGGCTACCGACCAGGAAGGCAGTACTGCAACTCCGGCGGGTCCAGATGGAGTCCCAGGAGGTGTAGAACCTGGATTTGGTAACGAGGGTAAGTTCGGCACTTCAGGAATAGTAGGGTTTGGCAACGAGGGGAAGGTGTCCAAAATTATTTTTGAGCATGATGCTCAACTAAATCATGGCCATTGAATATTTAAAAAATAAATGGATGGTCTAAATTCTAATATCTATTATAAGGGTACATAAGTCATAACTAGTTTGTAATTTTATAAATAAAGAAAAATAACACTCCCACCATCCCACGATGTAATTTTTTTTTGATTGAAATAGATGGTGATAGATATCCAATTTAATTTGTAATTTTATAAATAAAGAAAAAAATAAAACATCCCCAAAATCAATATTCCCATGATTTGAGGTAAAAAAAAATTTTTTTTACTGAAATTGAAATGGAATGGTGATTTGAAAAAAAAAATCTAAGTTTTTAGTAAAAAACTATTTATACATAACAAATTAAAAATTCTTCTTAAAAATAAATATAAGAAAAGTGTTAGAATTTATTTATTATTAACATAACATTAAGATAAGATAAAAATAAACCCATTTGTTCATTTTATAAATTGTATTGTCAAAATTTAAAATCTACACTATCATCAAACAAATATACAACTATATTTTGAAACATTTATCTTTTTATTTATATATCTACGCTCAACATAAGTGTACATTTTTGTCATGAATGTGTACATTTTGATTCAAATGCATATACTATATTATCAAATGTGTACTTTTTCAACATGAGTGTGTGCATTTTCATCATGAATGTGTATATTTTCATCATGAATGTGTACATTTTGTTTCAAATGTATATACAATATTATCATTTGTGTACTTTTTCAACATGATTGTGTACATTTTCATCATGAATGTGTACATTTTGATTCAAATGTATACATTTTATAAATAAAGAAGAAATATTACACAATCTAGTTTTCAGAGAAAAAAATAAATCATCAATTATAATAAATATTCCCTAACAATATATTTTTAGTGAAGTAATGAATTAAAAAATAAAATAATAAACAAATACCAAGTTTTAAGTAAACTTTTTTTTATAAAAATAACAAACTAGAAATTCTGTTGATAAGACTCCTTGAAAATAAATATAAGAGCATAAAAAAATAAAATCCACTATTTTTTATCAATTGTTTTCCTAAAATGAAAATCTACACTTCTGTCAACCAAATTTACACCTACAATTCAGAAAATCTAGTATCAATTTACTTAAAAATCTACAATATCACCTAAATAAAGATTAAATTTAAATTATACTCTTTTATCCAACATAACTACACCTACATTTTGAAAAATCTATTATTACTTAAATATCTAATTTTTCACTTAATATGAGGAATTAATAAAAATCTAAATAGATGTCAAAGTTCATTTGTAATTTAGAAATAAAGAGGAAATATTAAACGTGTAGCATGATCTAGTTTCTAGAGAAAAAAAAATAAATCATCAATATATTTTAACTGAAACCGTAGTGTAGGAGGAAGTTTTTTTTTTAGAAAAGAAAGAGGAAAGCGGATGTAGCGTAGAAACTGTCAATGAGATGGTAGTTATTAGTGGAAAAAATTGTCTATTATACCCTTCTGTATTTATTTGTTTGTTTTTCAATTTTTAAAAATTAATTATTAAATAAGTAAAATTATTTACGGTTAGGATTAATGTTTTAAAAACTAAATTCTAATCTAAAGGTTGAAAATGGGTCAGACATATGCTCAAAATACATACACATGGGCATGGTCCCTTCTTTGAGGGTTTGGAAGATTAGGAATTGAAGGTTGTGGAAGTCCCGCTGCCTGAAGAAGGCTACGAGCTGCAAAGCTCACGTTGATGCTCGAGATTGACAGGAGAGTAATCATCATCACTTTGGTTAGGGCGCAAGTTTTTGAACCCATCGTTGATTTTATAATGGCACTCACATGTACGATATATATATACGCTTTTGCTGGAAGTAATACGCAGTGTGGGTTTCTTTGAATTGGATGGTAACGGGTTTGTAAAAAGGCATGTAATTTGCCTTTATCTAAAGGACTTAGTGTAGTCCGTTGGATTAAATCAAAGTAATCTGATGAGTAGATTGTGGGTGAAATGTGAGAATGGTGTCGATGAGTTTTTTTTTTTTTTATGAAAGTATAGTTCAACTTTTAATGCTATATACATGAACTCATTATATTATTATCATTATAAACCGGCATATATCATATTATATTTTCTTTAGTTATCAACTTGAAATGATATTTTTTCTTTTTTAAATTTTTAAAAAGTAATTTTTTATTTAAAATTTATTAATTAAATCAGTTTGTGTTATATTAAATTAACAAAAAAATTTAGGTATATTTACGACTAATAATCCCTTATTAATTAGTTTAAGATTTAATATACAAAAAATATTAGCCATAAACATTAATAAATATATGTCATCCAAACAAAAAATATATGTCATAGATATACATAATATTGACCATGATTGTAAGGTCCTCACTAACTCGACAAATTTTTGTAGTTTAGGGTGGTTAGACCCTAAACCCTGCACTTCGACATTTTTTGCTTTTCTAGGGTGTGTGGTGTAGGGTAATCTTATATGAAGCCGTTTTATACTTTATAATGTCTACACTGACTCAGTAAGTTTTTAGGGTTTGTAGTTTAGGGTTTAGGGTCGTTAGAAAAATTATTTTAATATTTAAATTATTGAAATTTATTAATTGAAATTAGTTAAATCAATTTGTGTATATTAAATTAACTAAAATTTCTAACATATAGTGACTAATATTTTCAGAGTATATGTATAGCTAACAATTCCTTGTCCATTAGTTTAAGTGTTTATATACTGAAAATGTAAGCTAAACGTAAGAACAATGAAAGAATGTATTAACGATGTACACTCGTGGCAAATATTTCACACGTGTATGGATCATATATTAGCATATACATGACATATATATTTTTGAAGCAATGGCTAACATTAATCTGTATCTAAAACTTAAGCTAATAAGGGATTATTAGCCGTACATATACATTATAATCTGTAAAATTTTAGCCAATCCAATATATACTTAGCTTCATTAAAGACAATTGATTTGTTGAAGTAAGCAATGAATATTGAGTATTTTTGTATATTAACGATTTATATTCGTGGCAAATATTACATAAGTTTGTGGCATATATATTTGTACACACATGGCATATATTGTTTCATGCCTATGGCTAATATTTGTCTGTATCTAAAACTATAGCCAATAGCCGTAGATGTACAGTATACGTTGTTAACTTTTATTCAATATACACATAGCGTCATTAAATACAATTGATCTATTGAATTAAGCAATGATATTGAGTAGTTTTGGTATATTAACGATATAAACTCATGGCAAATATTTCATGTGTATGGCACATATATTTGTGAAAACATGCCATATATTGTTTGAAGCAATGGCTAACATTAATCTGTATCTAAAACTTAAGCTAGTAAGGGATTATTAGCCGTAAATGTACATATTTTTAATTAGCATTTTAATTAGTATTTTTGATTGTCCCTGTACATATTAAAAGTGGACATGCAAAATTAATTACATGAGTAAAACATTCTAATCTAAACCATTCATCATAATATGCTAGATCCAAGGGTTAATATAAAAGCCTTTACATAAAGGCAAAATAGGAGCCTTTTTGCGATCCACTCCCGCCACCTATTGTTAATTTCTTCTATACATATATATATGCACATCCTCTGAAAGGACTTCTCAAGGTGACAAATGCAAATACCGGATTTTTTAAGCAAATCCGAGTAATGGAGGACTGAAGTAGGGGACGGAAGGTCCTGAGTTCGAATCCTCTTACCATCCACTTTGGTGGGGGAAAGGAGTTTATTCTCTTATTACTCATTCTGGGGGAGTGGAGGAATGGAGTTTTCTCTCCGATTACCCAACCTAGTGGAGGAATGAAGTGTCGTGAAGGACGGTGGTGGGGAAAGGGGTTTACTCTCCGATTACCCAGCGGCCATATCGTCAGAGATGCAAGGGAAAGGTTGTAAGGAGAGGTCAATGAAGGTGCTTCGTGAAGGACGGTGGTAGGGGAAAGGAGTTTACTCTCCGATTACCCAGCCTGGAAGAGGAATGGAGTGACGTGTAGGACGGTCCCAAGATGAGCATGTCCGCCATATCGTCAGAGATGCAAGAGAAAGGTTGTAAGAAGAGGTCAAAGAAGGTCTCTAGGACAAGATCTCTAGGCTTTAGTAAAATGTCCCGTATAATGTCTGTGTAAGGTAGGACTAGAAAGGTATGTAAGAGTTGAGTCGAGTCGGTGTTGTTTGATTTGCCCTTGCGGCACCCTAGGCCATGTGCCTATAATTATCAAAAAAAAAAATTAGTATAAAAAAGTATAACACCATTGATTCACAGCCCTTGGAACTTACACATCAAGCTGCACATTATATATTAGTGCCAGTGCCCAACTCAAATGCTAACTGATGATACCTCTACCTCACGCATATACACGTTGTGGTGAAAACCGAATTGAAGATTAATATATTGCTAGTAAATAGTAAGTCTAAGTTGGGCAGTTATATCGATCGAGTCTGGTAATTTCTGGAACGCTCAATTTTTGACAAAAGTTTGCGACTTGTGTGTTTAATTGATGTTTATGCTGCTTTTCTTCCATCTTGTTGGCTTGGTAGTTGAGCTGTACTTGTTGTGGTGGTTTATTATTTATGTGTTTGTGGTCTGTACTCTTTTGAATATTTAGAGTTTTTTTTCCATTCTGTTTACTTGATAACAGCACAATGAGGGATATTGTTACTATTTATCATCAATAAAAGCTTCATCCTATCATTATAAGTAAAGTGTCCATCATTTTCTTTTGAGACAATTGGTTTTTAAGCTCAATTGAGAAGACCCTGCCAATTTCAAGAAACAAGAACTATAAGTAAGACTTCTAGCAATCAAAGCAACTATAAAATGCATGTAATTAATAATACACAATATCTTGAATGGCTATTTCAAGGTTAACTAAAATCTGAAAGTATGATAATTAACTTTAGAGTAGATAAAAACAATCTCAAATTAACAATGCAATAATACAAAGTGATTCCAAAAAAATAAATATAGTGTAGTTTGTATGATTTAGTACAAAAAAAACATGAGTATTAAGGATCTCGGATGGCATCTTCAGCCCTGACTTCGGGAACTCCGGGATCTCTAGTTTGAGCAACTCACTCGGCATTTAAGGTTCAGTCGGTTTTGATAACTCTGGAATCTTTGGGAGTTCTGGCTTTGGCATCTCAGGAACTTTAGGAAGCTCAAGCTTCGGGAGCTCTGTCTTTGGCATCTCCGGAACTTTGGGAAGCTCAGGCTTTGGAAGCTCTGTCTTTGGCATCTCTGGAACTTTGGGAATCTCAGGTTTTGGCATTTCTGGAAGCTTGGGAAGTTGAGGCTTTGGCATCTCGGGAACTTTAGGAAGCTCAGGCTTCGGGAGCTCTGTCTTTGGCATCTCTGGAACTTTGGGAAGCTCAGTTTTTGGCATTTCTGGGAGCCTGGGAAGTTGAGGCTTTGGCATCTCAGGAACTTTAGGAAGCTGGGGCTTCGGGATCCCTATCTTTGGCATCTCTGGAACTTTGGGAAGCTCAGGTTTTGGCATTTCTGGGAGCTTGGGAAGTTGAGGCTTTGGCATCTCGGGAACTTTAGGAAGCTCAGGCTTTGGAAGCTCTGTCTGTGGCATCTCTGGAACTTTGGGAAGCTCGGGTTTTGGCATTTGTGGGAGCTTGGGAAGTTCTGGTTTTGGCATCTCTGGGACTTGGGGAAGCTCTGGTTTTGGCATCTCTGGAACCTTAGGAAATTCGGGTTTTTGTATCTCTGGTGCCTTGGGAAGCTCTGGTTTTGGAATCTCAGCTAAAAGCGTGGGAAGCTCTAGCTTGGGCATCTCCGGTACCTTGGGATGGTCTAGCTTTGGCATCTCTGGTACTTTAGGAAGCTCGGACTTTGGCACATTTGGAACCTTGGGAAGTTCAGGCTTTGGCATCTCTGGTACTTTGGGAAGCTCAGGCTTTGGCACATCTGGAACCTTGGGAAGTACTGGTTTTGGAAGCTCTGGAACCTTAGGAAGCTCGGGCTTTGGCATCTCTGGTACCTTAGGAAGTTCAGGCTTTGGCATCTTTGGTACTTTGGGAAGCTCAGGCTTTGGCATCTCTGGTACTTTGGGAAGCTCGGGCTTTGGCACATCTGGAACCTTCGGAAGTGTAGACTTTGGCACGTCTGGAACCTTGGGAAGTACTGGTTTTGGAAGTTCGGGAACCTTAGGAAGTTCAGGCTTTGGCATCTCTGGTACTTTTGGAAGTTCAGGCTTTGGCATCTCTGGTACTTTTGGAAGTTGTGGAAGCTCAGGCTTTGGTACTTGTGGGACTTCTGGTTTGGGCACCTCAGCATGCATCTTTGATCCTAGCTTTGGCGTCTGTGGAACTTTAGGAAGCTCCGGCTTCGGAAACTGTGGAATATTGGGCTTTGGAAAATTTGGCATCTCCATCTTAGGAAGAGGTGGGAGGTCCACTTTGGGGAGTGGTGGCAACTCAGCTTGTGGAAGCTTTGGGAGCGGTGGAATTTCCAGCTTTGGTAGCTCATTTGATACAGCAGTTTCCAAAAGCTTTCTGTTAGCATTCACTGGAGCCATTGTCAGGCTAATAATGAACAAGCATGTTGCTGCTAACAACGCAGCAGGGAAACGAACGAAGGATCTGGACTTGATTGAAGCCACCATGACTGCTGGCTTCTAATAGATGAAAAGCTTGAAAGATTGAACAAACCAAATATGGGTTGCTGTTTGTCTTTCTCTGGTGAATGTTAAGCTTCTGTGAGCTCGTTATGTGTTTGGCATATGTCAAATCGGTATTTATAGTTGCTGGAGGAGACAAGGAAAGTGAAAAATTCGAGTCGGTCAGTGAAAGGGACGATAGAGTTGTTCAACATACATATCCAGATTAGAGAGGAAAGGTCTATACAGTTTCTACCAATTTCTGTATATATTTTAAAAAGTAGTAGTAGTAGTAGTTAGGTGAAGGATGTAGCTACTAGTATAAATTATTAATCTGTAGTCAACAAATATGTTGCCTAACAATAAATCAGACCCCTTTCCTTCAATGTAATATTATAATAACAAAAGATTGTCAGGGAACGTAAGGCGTGTCAATTCTTGAATGAATCGAATCCGGTTTAAGGCTCTTATTAGTTCTTTTTAATTCTATCAAAACAAAATAATATTTCTAGGTAGGAATTAGGTTCATCCGTGCAAATAAATAAAAACTGATCCCAAATTATGACACATTGTAATAGATATTGATCAGTCTTATGATTGGTTTCCCGGTTGCAACATAACCAAGATTGTGACAGAGAAAAACAATGGAAATATATTGTTGATAAAAACTGTTGAAATTTGAAGTATGTAGATGTAAGGGCGGGCAAATCAAGCTCTCATGGCTTGGTCAGTGATATCCTAAAACACCAAACTTACCCACGATCATAGATTTATATAGAGTATCAGTATACGTATCTATTCATTTCTTTCTTCGGTAAATGGGTCACAGAAACTCAAATGCCAACTGATGATACCTGTACATAGCTTACGCATATACACGTGGTGAAATGTCTAAGTTGGACAGTAATATCGATCGAGTTTTGTAATTTCCGGAACGGTTAATTTTTGACAAAAGTTTGCGACTTGTGTGTTTAATTGATGTTGATGCTGCTTTTCTTCCATCTTGCAGGCTTGGTAGTTGAGCTGTACTTGTGGTGGTTTATTGATTGTATTGTGTGTTTGTGGTCTGCACTCTTTTGAAGATTTAGTTTTTTTTTCATTTTGTTTACTTCATAACATCACAGTGAGGGATATTGTTACTATTTATCATCAATAAAAGATTCATTGGCCCCGTTCGAAATGAGCTGATATAATTTTGCCTGGCTCTATGGAGCATTTGTGGTCGGCTTTAAAGTCCATAATAGCCGTGTGGTAATTGACCTCATTCGTTTGTACCTTTAAGGGCATATATATAATGGTGTGGATTCCATCAACATTTGTTAGTAAGAAATTAAAAAAAGATCTATAGTGGTGTGGAATCCATACAATTTCTTTTTCATTGTTTCTTAAATAAGGAACGTACGGAAAAGGAAATTGATTGGTTGTATCTCTGCGTTATCTGACACCTTCAATAAAAAAATATTTATTGTTTTCTAAAATTGTTTTAGATGTAAAGTAAAAAGAAATAGTGAGAGGTAAAAGAAAAAAATTAGTGGGAGGAGTGGGAAGGTTAAGAAACTCGTTATTGTAGGGATGAACAAATGAATGGAGTTGCTTAGGCAATAAAAAAAATATTGGGAAAATTACATCCCCACCCATGATATTTGGTGACATTACACACCCCACCCACGAGGTTTCAAAAATTACTTTGCCCACCCACGTGGTTTCCTCTATTTTACATCCGACAACTTTTCTAATATTTGATCAACTTAAAAGATGCTTAAATGTTGTCAAAAATTGATGATACTTTATATGAACAATACTAAAGTGTTATATTTTGGTCTAGCACGAAATCCAAAGTTTTTTAAGCTCATATGTGATCCGTGGGACCCAATGAAAAGAGTACTACATACTTTCCACACAAACCACAATCAACAAAATACATGATATACACCTCTTCAGCAGAAAACCAAACATTAATAGGCCATGGAAACCTAAAGAATAGTGGTGAAGAAAATAAAACCAAAAAGAAAGAGTAAACGCTTAAAAATTGTAAAACGTAAAAAAGAGTGTTACACAACCATAGGAGGTATGTGACCTCGACTATGGTCCTAGATGGATTCCTAAGGCTTAAATATGCCTAAATAATTTGTGGGAACAATTCCCGGAGAAAACGAATCCATATAATGGGTTAAAAACGCAAACGAGGCTTTAAAGCATATTTTTCGAGAAAACCCGGAAACGCTACTTTGAGTGGGCAAATGGACTCGTATAAATTATAGTTGACCTTATAACTATAATTAAACATTAATGGAAGCCTAAGAACCATTTAAATTAAAGAAACGAGAAAAATCTGGAAAACGTGCCCGGTTAGTGAATAGTGTCAAACCGGGAATTTAACGAGCGTTTCTTGTGAAAAGACGAAAACACCCCCAGCTTAAATACATTGGGGGCCGGTTTTATTAGTGGTGATTCATCACCTCTCTCAACTAATAAGCTAGATTTTATTTAAAAAGAGACAAAAGCAAAAGAAGGAAAAGTACAAAACATTTTCCCCCTCTCTTTCCTCACTTTCCTCCTCTCTCTCCTACCTCACTTTCTTCCCCGCCATTTTTTCTTTTCTTCCTCCCGTGGCTGGCAATTTCTTCAGCTCTCCCATGGCTACTCCACCTTCTTCCTCTTGCCCAAGCTACATCAAAGCTCCAAATCGAAAACAAACTACATATTCTTGCTCCCCTCAATAAGAGTTATCTTTCTCTCTTTTCAAAATCTCAAAAAGGTGAAGTTGACCTCCATGGGTATAGCCCATTTGAAGAGAATAAACAGATTTTATGGAGCTAGATTGTTCCCCCTTTGGTTTAAGGTAAGAAAATCCAAGAAAACTCATCCTCTTCCATTCTCTTGCTTAACCAATTTTGGCCTCTCAAAATGCCTTGTATCTTTCTTTGTTTGAGCAATTGTCCAAGCCTCAAATGGTGATTGGAATCCCTCCTTTGATTCAAGACAAAAACCTAATTCTAGAGCTCTAAAGGTAAAGCCTTAAATTTTGTGCTTTAAGCCCTCTTCATTAATCCTAGGGTTATTTCAAGGGTTTAAGAGTTTAATTAGTGCTCATTGTATTCACTTGGATGTTGGTCTAGTGTGATGGCAATGGTATTGCCCATGACCGAAAATTAAGAGAAAAGGAGAGGAGAAAGAAGAGGAGAATTAAAAAGGAAATCCTTGGGAGCTTAAGGTAATAAATCTACCTTAGTGTTGATCCCTAATGCTTTTAAGATTATGGGATGGAAAATTTAAAGAATGAACCAAAATTGAGTTGAAAATGTGGTTTGTAGTTAGAAGAGGAATTTGTGAATTGATGTATGATTTCAGGGCCTTGGAGCCATGCATTTAATGATTAATGCTTATATTGTTGATTGTTGAATTTTGGATGGAGTTTGTGTGCTGGTAGAATCCCTTGTGGATTTGGTTAGTTTTGAATTGAATTAGGTGATGAAGATGATGTATTTGGGCATGTTAGATTTGTAGAGGAGTTATGGTGAAATTTCGGTAGAAACCTAAGGAATTTAGGTGATGTTATAAGTGGAGAATGATCTAGGGTTATCTAAGTGTTGGTAGGGATTGATTTAGTTGATTACACACCCTAGAATGTTAATTGAAGGAGTATATCAAGGTGAACAAAAATCTGTAGCGAGAATAGTGAATGAGTAATTTGGATTGGCTAGAGATGAGTTAAGTATAGAACTTTGGAAGTATTGAGTGAACTTGAGAAATGGAGATGAAAGTGTTTAGGAGAGGAATTTGGTATGGTCAAATTGGGAGAGAGCAAGATGCAAACTGTCATGGTGATTGGAAATGCACTAGTGTGCATGGTGTGCAGAAAATGAGAAAATGAGAGTGCAAATTGTAGAATTTAAGCAAGAATAGAGTGATAAGTTTGATCAATGAATTAAAGAGGTTTAAGTGTTTTTAAGGTGTTATAACATGTTTAGAAACATGTAGAAAGATAGCAAAAGAAATGGGTAAGATTTGAGCTTGGAATGGAAGTCAAAACTGTCAAATTTGACATATTTCTGCTATGGTCCGGGACTTAGTTCTAGGAACAAGTCCCGGACCACACATTAAAAAAAAGGGCCGAGAGAACCTCCTGCAGCATAGTCCGGGACTTAGGTCCCTTATAAACTCCCGGACCATGTCATAATTTGTACCGAAAGTGAGGACAACAGCTGGTCCGGGACTTGGGGTAAGTACAAAGTCCCGGACCTGTATAGAAAATGACCCGAGGGTTTATCCAGTGCATTGGTCCTGGACTTAGGGGCCGGACCAAGTCCCGGACTGCCCCAAAAATGCTACCGTGAGTGTTTTAAGGGCATTGGATGATGGGGATTTGATTGGTAATGATATTAGATGATGATTAGGACTTTTTTGGTGATAATTGAAGGTCCTTAGAAGTATAAACAAGCGCTAGCTTGAATGAGTAAGTTGTGGACATAAGGTCACTTGAAAAAAGTTAAGATTAATGGGACAACAGGGTTAATTACGGGTGCAATAGTTATTTAAACTTCTGTATGGCCTTTAACGTTAATAGAAACGTTGTAATGTGACAAGTTGTTCGGGAATTACCGGAGGAGCGTGAGACTAACGCTAGAGTAATTCTGTGGTGAAAGGTATGGTTTTCTTGCAACTTGTGTCCTACCGTGTTACGCTCAGCTTGTGTGTTGCTTGCTATGTGTGCCGACCTAATAAGATAAAAGCACGAAAAAGTTTACTGCATTTGATATATATATCTTGATGCATGTTGTGTGACTAACCATCTTTGCTTGAATGCGTGGCCTAACTGAGTGTTATAGACCGACTCATAAATGATTAGCGTTTGGTTAGTGACTCGTAGAAAGAGTCGAACCCCGTAATAAATTAACATGGAAAACACATGAGAACTATCGATTAGAGAACACGATAATTCACACTTATGAATTTACTCGAAACGAGAAAAGCGACACACGGGACTAGTGAACTACATGATAATGATTAGTCAACCTCCTATATAAGGATGTGACTTAATGTGAGAAAAACAACCATAACTTCTATGTGATGGAAGTGTAGGGGTGACCCTTAAATCGGTGTATACAACGAATTAGGAAAACCTCCTAAATTGTGAGATGGCATCAAGAGAGATGCTACTGACTAATATATATATATATGAGTATATATTGTTACTAACCCGAAAGTTGGGTTAGAGGGATTGTGAGTCACACGTGCAAGGATGAGGAAACAACAGAGCGTTTGTTTCTGATTCCGTGGTTGAACTCCCTTGTTACAGGGCCGTGTGCCACCATAGTGGTGCCCGTTTGGAGTGAGACTGGCAGAGCTTACCCGTCTAAAGAGGTAAGCTGGATATTATGGGTTAAGGAAGAGGAGACATGAGAGGATGTTTCTAATTCCGTATTGAGATTGTAAAGCCCGGTGGTGAGATCTATATGTGTCTCTTCCCGAAGGCCTATGAGGTTTAACTTCAAAATTATTCAGGAATAGACTAATTGAGGAAACTAGATCGGGACCGAGAGTATCTAAGGATCTAGGAGACAAGTAACCTATCCGGTTGAAATGGATAAGTTAGTGAGTAATGAGAATGAGACTTACTGAAGATAGGGTTTCTCAAGGTTTAAGAACAAGGTAAATAAGTCTAATGAACTTGATGTGATATCCTTGTTGGTTGTATTCTATTGCTTGAATACTTGTTGATTGCAAGCATGTTGTATGTTTACTGCACTTCATGTTTTGATTTAAATGAAATCGACCGCATGTTAAGACAGGAAATTGTTGAGTGTGGCCCGGTAGTAGCGGGTTGCACGTCTACCATACCAGCAAAGGTGCCGAGCCCCTTTGGGGCCACCCATTCTTTTTCAGGAACGATGGAGATGATTATCATTCGAGAGTAGGACGGGGATGGCGGTTAAGCATGGGTAGCTGATTGGAATACATGTGTATGTATATTTGTTGGTAGGGTAAGTCCGAAAATGTTATCGGCATAGAGAATGTGAAAGACTCGGTATAGTATTGAATTAAAGATTGTATGTGACTCGGTTTAGGATTGGAAAGATAATGTTATTGTATTTGTATAAGTACTCGGGTAATTCTAGTCCATCAGACCGGTACTATTACTATTAGGCCTTGTTAGCCACGTGGGTGGCTAACGGTGTTGTTTCACCCCCCCGTGTGTAAAGGAATTATCCACTACGATTGTATTGATGAACGAGGTGATTACAAGTTAATGGTGTAATTAGCGGTAGGGGTGCTACAACAGTAGATCAGACTCATGAATCTTGTCCTTGGGTGAACATGTACATTTATCTGTAGTTTAGTAGTAGTTGTAACTTTAGTATGAACTTAAGTATGTACTAGTTTAGTGTGTTGGGTTAATATGTGTACTTGTGTCTGTTTTGCTTATGACTTTTATGAATAGGATCAGACATACTTTGGTATTACCCCCTACTCTTCTGTTTTGGAACTTATGCAATGACCATAATGTCTCCTCTTCTCTTGTAGTGCAAAGTTTATCTTTTGGTACCTTAGTTGGGATATTGGCAGATGTATGTGCATGGTGAAAATATGCTTGATACAGTTGTAAAAACTAAGTCTTATGTGTCCTTTCCAGGTGTGGACAATGCAATTTCGCTTTTGTATTGACATTATAAGATAATGAAATTATGCTTTTACTTCCTTTTTAACTACTACAAGATCAGTGCCTCACACAAGGGCTCCCACGTCGTCATATTGTTTACAATACACTCACTTTACATAACCAATGACGTGTACCAACAGATTGAACTTGATACACCCTCAAACCCAGCCTACACATGTAATATTATCCCAACTTTGCAATGGACTTAAGTAACTACCAGCATTAAATTATTATTTCAGGTGTGATTTTTAAAAGGTTTTTATCAGACAGTAACATAATAGCATTGTCAAGTACTAAATGTTCCATACTTGCTATGTAATGACATTGGAAATGTGTGCAGTTAGACCATAAATTTGACAATACACATCACTACTTTATATTACATATTCCTGCCCTAGGTTTCTTGTCAACATAGTGCTTTAAAAAGCAACTGCACAATTCTAACACCCCTACCGCTAATCAAGCCATTACCTCCTAACCTTTCTCATTTATCAATACCAAAGCAGCGGAAATTTAATACAAACAGTGGATGATACAATGCCGTTAGTCACCCACATGACTAACAAGGCCAATCCAAATGCAAATCTACTATCGGTCTGATGAACTTGAATATACCGAGTACTCTATACCATACAATACATTCCATTCCTTAATCAAATCATAATACAATCCAAACCTCAATTCAGTACTATACCGAGTCTCTACAATCATCAGGTTTGCCGATACAATTCGGACTTATAATTTAACCTTTACAATTACAAAATCAATACAAGGTTCTTAAACAACTACCCATGCTTATACAGCAACCCCGTCTTACACTCTCGGATGGTGATCGGCTTCAAGGTATCTGTAAATAAAAACAGCGCCCCAAGGGGCTCAGCATATTGCTGGCATGAAATTCGCATACCCCGCGTGCTAACGGGGGTACGCCGACTACTTTGTCGAGAGCATGGGATTCATTTTAATTCAATCAACATGCAAGGTAACAATACATTATACATGTACAATATTCCAAACATTATTCAACATAGAATACAAACACTAACTAGCACGTCAAGGTAGTTAGTTTGTTTCATCTAGCTCTTAGGCCTTGAGGGTTTCTACCTCACTATGCCTCAGTCGCTCATTCATTGTCTTACCCACTCTCTTGGGTTACTCTTACCCAAGCTCTCTTGTTCTCAATCTCAATTTAATTTCTACAATACTCAATCTCAACTCTCAACTCTCAAGTGGTCAATTCAAATTCAACTTCTCAACTCTCAATCTCAAATTTTCAAAAGTCTCAATACCATATTCTCAAAGGTATCTTTTAAGTCATTACCCATGACCTCCGGGCAGAGTCATACGCAAGACTCACCACCGGGCTTTCAAATACAAGTCTTACTTCCCCGGTTTCGACCCTACTCTGGGTCTAGCATGGTGGGAAGGTTCGACTATCAAGCGGAACTATACATTTAGCTCCTCAAATTCTCAAACGTCTGTTTCTCTACCAGACTACTCAATTTCCCAAATACTCCTCTCTCGGAGTTATAATGTAATCACATAGATTAGCCTAGAAGTATCTCTCTCGATATCATCTAATAGCTTAGGGAATTTCTCAATGTCTAGTATTCTCAGATTTAAGGGTTACCCCAACTTATCGAATACCTTTTATGTTCGGGACATTTTCTCAAGTTAAGTCGGATCCTCATATTGTGGATCAACTATTTTTCTAAGGGAGTTTGATGGTCCCTTATTGTTCTTTTACTTCTCTCAAAAGTTCATATCTTGAACTATCATCAATCTCTTATTAGAGGTTTCATCATTTCTTTCCACTATTGATTATTTTGTGGATTGTTCTTTTCGGTTCTTTAACCGTTATCGGGACTTTACTAACCCCGTACAACTCTCTCACGTTCTACTGAGATCATACGTTTGTGTTATCATTATTTTTAAATCGATAGTGTTTGTGTGTTTCCACTTGTTCTTTATTTGCGGAACGAATCTCTCTACGAGTCTCCAATCAACAACACTCATCTATGAGTCGGTCTCTAACACTCGTTTAGACCACGTAATCATTCAAGAATGGTTAGTTCATTCATCATGCATCAAGACACACATATCAAATGCAATAAATCATTTTCATGCTTTTATCTTGATTAAGCCGGCACACAAGAACACAAATCAGCGTAACTGCGTTAGCATACAGGGAATGAGAAAATCATACCTTTCACCATGGATTAACTTTACCGTGTCTCCTCACATTCCTCGAGTATTACTCTCGAATCACTGATCACATTCAAGTGGTTTTATTAATGTTAAGGTATTACAATGTGTGAACGACTAGTACACCCGTATTTAACCCCGTTGTCCCGTTATTCCTTAGTTTTGTTCATGTGCTCTTAAACTCACAACTTCCTCATTCTCTTCTCAATCTTGTTTAAACTTATTAGGACATTTATATGTCACCAAACAACTCCTAAACAACATCTAAAACCAATACCAATCAATCCCCTATCATTAGAACCCTTTAAAACACTCTCGGGGAAATTCTGAAGGTAGTCCGGAACTTGGTCCTCACCCTAAGTCCCGGACCAATTAAGAATCAAACTTTCGGCACAAAAATGGGGGTGGTCCGGGACCTTATACCCAGCCTAAGTCCCGGACCAAGTGTGGACACCAACTCTCGGCCTTATTTTAAGTGTGGTCTGGGACTTTGTCCAAGGACCAAGTCCCGGACCCTGCTAAAACCTGCTATTTATGTAATTTTTCAACTCCAATTCAACCCCTTATTCACACTCAATCTTTCCCTAATCAATCCACATGTTTTCTAACATATTTAACCACCTTAAAACACTCCTTAATCATGCACTAAACCTCCTCAAATCTTTGGTCCAATCCTTACCCAAATCCTTGCTTAATTTCCACCAACTTCAAATTCTCACATTTTGCATTTTGCACTCTTATGCATTTCTAACTTATTCTTGATAGTTTACAATCTCCTGCCACCTTACCAAATCACTTATTGACCATAACCAAATCATCTTAGGCATCCTCCTTTCTAGTTCCCAAAGTCTATTCATTTCCTTCAAGGTTTTATAACCTAGTTTCTCTCCAAACTCTAAGGCAATTATACACTATTTTGCTACAGATTTTGCACACCCAAATATCCTTCATCCAACTACCTTTTCATGGTGATTAATCAACTCAACTCAACCCAATGAACACATAGGTCCTCCAATTTACAAAGTCACCTAAAACACTTACTTTCTACTAAAATTTTGCCATAGTTTCCCCATAAACCTAACATATCCAAACTCATCAATTTTCACCTAAATCATTCCAAAACTAGCCACACCCATAAAGGGTCCTACCAGCACACAAACTAAATCAAAATTCATCAAACCAAAAATATAGCTCAAACTCAAATCACTTGGCTCCAAGGCCCTCAATTCAAACAACAATTTCACAAATTCTCTCAAACTTCAATCAACTATATTATCCTTCACATTTTGGGTTCATTCATTAACTCACCCATCCCAATATCCTAATACATATAGAATATACATTAAGGTGATTGTCTTACCTTAAATTCTCATAAGTTTCTCTTTTGCTCCCCTTCCTTCTCCTCTCTTGATTTTCGGTCACATTGGGCAACACACTTTCCAACCTCCACATCAATATCCAAATAGGGAATTAGGCACTAATTAATACTCCTATACATTTTAATCTAGCTAGGATGCAAGAGGAGGTGCTTAGAGCACAAAAATGAGGAATTACCTTGAAACCCTAAGATAGGCTTTTGGTCATGAATACAAGAGAAGCTCCCAACCACCATTGGAGGCTTGGAAAGATGCTCAAACAAGGAAAGAGGAGTGCCCCATTAACAAATGAAATCGGCCAAGACAAACAAGGAAGGAGAAATGAATTTTTCTTAGATATTTTTACCTTGAATGAAAGAGGGGACTCCAAGCTTCAAGAATCTCTAGATTTCTCTTCAAATGGGTATACCCATGGAGATTAACTTCACCATTTTGGAATTTTTAAAAGAGAGAAAGGTAGAGCTTGGTGAGGGGAAGAAGAATATGTAATTTTTTCTTGATTTGGAGCATGGATCTAGCTTGTATAAAGTAGAGAATGGCAAGAAGCCATTGAAGGCTGCTTCAAAAATTGTCAAGGGAGGGGAAGAAGAGATCTTCCGGCTGGGGAAGGATAAAAGGAAAGAGAGAGAGAAGAGAGAAATGGGAGGAGAGAGGGTGTTCTTTTACTTTTGTACTTTTTTCCCTCTTTTACTTTTTGCTCTTTCTTAATCTAGCTAGTTATCAACTAGCAAGGGGAGAGCTGATTACTTTATAAAAACCGGCCCCAACTGTACATATAAGCTGGAGCGTTTTTCGTCTTTTACAAGAAACGCTCGTTAAATTTCCCGGTTTTGCACTATTCACTAACCGGGCCTGTTTTCCGGAATTTTCTCGTTTCTTTAATTTTTATGGTTCTTAAGCTTCCATTAATGTTAAATTATAGTTATTTAAGTTACTATAATTTTTACGGGTCCGTTTGACCACTCAAAGTCACGTTTTTGGGGTTTCTCGAAAAACGTGCTCTAAAGCTTCAGTAGCGTTTTTAATCCATTTTATGGATCCGTTTTCTTCGGCAATCATTCCCGTATATTAATTAGGCATAACTAAGCCTTAGGAATCCATATAGGACCCTAACCGAGGTCGTATTCCTCCTATGGTCACATAACGCTCATTTTTGTGTTTTTCGCTTTTTAAGTGTTTTCTCTTTTCTTTTGGCTTTATTTTCTTCACCAAAATTCTTTAGGCACTATTAGACCCTCAAATACCATATTAGAATTATTTAATCACCATTTTTAAGTTTGGGGTATTTCAACAACAGAGGTAACAGTCTACTCCTTATTCCTTTTGCCATCTCCCTTTTTCTTTCTTCCTTTTTTTTGTTTTTTATTTTCAACACTCGAATACCTACAACAATGAACCACAAAATTATACCACCACCTCGTTCCACACTAACCATAATAGACTTAGAACTCTCTCACCCTAGAGAGATTGTTTACACCCTGCGTGACCCTAATTGTGAGTTTATTTGCATCTCTGACGATGATGACAAACAACAACCACCAATTTAGTTGTATAAGCAGGTGCAACAACAAGTTAAACACGCACAAGTGATCGATGACACACCGATGCTTGCTATGGATAGATCCACTACAAGGATACAAAAACAAGGGAATACATGCCGAGGGAGCTTGTTATAGGTTACCAGCTCAACCAAAATATGTTGTAGAAAGTAGTACGCCGGCAGAGAGTAGAAACACCAACAATGTTGAAAATAAAACATAGTTTGAACATGGTTATGTATGGACTACTTCTTCACCATCGTTATCAGAAGGATACAGTTTATGCTCACCTGGCTAGAATGATGAAGTATAACACCCTATAGCTTTTTATTTTGTTTATGTCAATGTATTTTTGTGACTGATGCTCGTCGATTGTGTAACACATCAGTATCATGTGTTAAGTATTTCATGTATTATGCAAATTAATGTTGCAGGAAATAGAATTTTACATCTTCTATTAGCCTATTATGTAACCTACATATGCTACCTCCACCAAACCAAACCAAAACAACAGTGCTGACGAGGAACATTTTCAATTTTCAAAACAAAGAAAGAGTTTACTAAAACATTCAAGTAGGATAGTCACTTTGACACTTCATATCCAAATTGACTTCGTATACGTCGTTCGATAATGCTACTTGTAAGCTATCCTTTATCCTATCCATTTCCTCAGATCTATTGTCGGCTGATACTGTGGGTATCCTCCCATGGGTAACAGGGTCAGTTTCCTCATCTTCATCAGCATTAGGGATGAAGTTAGTACATAATCAACCAAAGAGAATAGAGGGTCACCAAATGTGCTTAGTCTCATGAAATTGTCTATTACAAAACATTCATTCACAATTTATTTGTTTGAGCAATGGGTAAGTTGGCATCTTCCTAAATATATATCATCTTGCCTTTTAACACACTGAAGGACCTTTCAATACCTGAACGCAAAGACGAGCGCTGGTTAAACATCTTCTTTTGCCTTGATGGTGTATCAGCCTTGAACTCAAATTGGTGGTACTTTACTCATGAAAGAGGGGTCATCATAATAAGATCTAGGATGTTCTACAGTCTTCTTTTATTACATGTTGTTTAGTGGTCCCAGCGTTGCTTAGCTGTAGTCTTTAGTTGGTTGTGTAACCTCCTATAAATAACGTCTCAGTCTGTTGTTTTCTCACGTCTGTATACACTGTACACATGCTCTCTGAGCTTTACCTCAATAATACAAAGATGAATATCCATTGACTACTCTCTCTCTTCCTCGATCGATCCTCTAAATTCTATATGGTATCAGAGCTTCGGCTTTGATTCATTATCCTTTCCTTCTTCTGCTCGCATTTTTCTCTTCGACAATGACGAGTGAAACAGCGAACACGTTCGAACAATTCTTGGAGACTATGAACTCCAACAGATCTAGAGAAGGAATCATAGACATGTCGGATCCGCTGTTGGTTGTGACATCAGACCATCCAGGAATGGTCATAGCAGAGAAATTCAGTGGCGAAGGATTCCAGATGTGGAAAAGAACTGTTCTCATCTCGATGATGACCAAAAATAAAGTCGGAATTCTCGACGGAACCTTGGCGAAAGATACGGAGAATGAGAAGAAAGCCATCGCATGGAGCAGGTGCGACAGTCTGGTCAAATCCTGGCTACTGAATGCGGTTGACAAGCAGATAGGAGAAAGCCTAGTCTATCTCCAGACTGCGAATGAAATGTGGAAGAGTCTTCTCGAGAGATACGACAGAGTCGACGGAACTCGACGTTTCAATCTGAAGCAGGAACTAGCAGCCTTAAAACAAGGTAAGGACTGCGTAAGTGTTTACTTTTCTAAGTGGAAAAGGATCTGGGATGAGATCGGCTCCGTTGTTTGTTATTCACCTTGCAAATGTTGTAAATGCGGTGAAACTGAAAAAATGAAGAAAATGCTTGACGAAGACAAACTTCTGGATTTCCTCATGGGGCTCAATGAGGAGTTCGTGAATGTGAGGGGCAATATGCTTATGATGGATCCATTGCCATCTCTAGAAAGCGGTTATTCGCTGATCCTCTCAGAAGAAAGGCAGCGAGAGAGTAGCAAAAGCAAAAGAGGTAACGATAATGAAACAGCTTTTGCTAACTCAGCAGGAGTGAATTACAAACCGCAGCAAAAGCTAGAATGGCAACATGATAGTAAGCCTGTCAAGATTCCATGTTCCTTTTGTGGTAAGATGGGGCACAGCATAGAAACCTGCTACAAAAAGAACGGATTTCCAAAAGGTTGGAAGTTTGGGAAAAATAAGAAAAATTTTTCCAACAACATTACTACAGAGGAGATCAAGCATACAGAACCTATTCCAGGCTTTTCGCAAGAGCAGATCTCTACCTTGATCGGCTATCTGCAGCAGGTTAGCGTCAAGGGAAAAGAGGTTGGAGGAGAGAATCAGTCTACTTACTGCAACTTCGCTGGTAAGAATTCTATCTCCTCTATGATTTATTGTTTGGGAGCTATCAATGATAAAAATCAGATGAGATACTC
This sequence comes from Limonium bicolor, assembly GCA_023374045.1. Lineage (NCBI taxonomy): Eukaryota > Viridiplantae > Streptophyta > Magnoliopsida > Caryophyllales > Plumbaginaceae > Limonium > Limonium bicolor. Next base: position 145,561,491 of record CM041778.1, read on the forward strand.
TGCGAAAAGATGGATTTTAGACAGTGGAGCTATTGAACATCTCACTGGTGATAGGAGTTTGTTTAATGATTCAGAAAGATCAGATAAGTTTATGACAGTTAGCTTACCTGATGGAAGTATTCAACACGTAACTACAATGGGAAATGCTAGGTTGACAGAAAGTCTTTTTCTGAAGAATACCTTATTGGTTCCCACTTTCAAGCACAATCTTATTTCTGTGAGTAAATTCATTGCTCAGATGAAATGCAGATTGGTTTTTGTTGAGGATTACTGTATAATGCAGGACCAAGTTTCTGAGATAGAGGAGCAGATTGGGACTGTCACAGAAGGATTATACATTCTGGAGGTTCCAGCTCTTGTTAAGTTTCTCGAAAGAAGAAAGAAGCAACAAGTTTCTGTCTGTAGTGCTTTAGTGAAGAATAAAGCTGTCTATTGGCATAACAAGCTTGGACATGTCCCTGTAGAAAAGCTTGTAAAGATAGGATTGATAAAACAGTGTGATATACCTGCTGTTCTAGCATGTGATGCTTGTCATAAAGCTCGTGGTTGTAGGCTGCCTTTTCCAAATTCTAATACTGAATCATTACAGTGCTTTGATTTGATTCATTTAGATATATGGGGGCCTTGTTCTGTTAAGAATCACGATAACTCCTCGTATTTCCTTAGCATTGTGGAAGATAAGAGCAGATCTCTTTGGGTAAAGTTGTTGCACAAAAAATCTGAAGCGATTGAGCAGATTAGGGAATTCATTCTGTTGGTTGAGAATCAATTTGATAAGAGAATAAAGGTAGTCAGGTCTGATAATGCATATGAATTGGGGTTATCTAAGGAAACTACTGCGTTTTTCAAGGAAAGAGGAATTATACATCAAACTTCTTGTCCACACACACCGCAGCAGAATGGTGTGGTGGAAAGAAAGCATAGGTATGTTCTTGAAACTGCACGTGCAGTATTTTTTCAGTCCTGTTTACCTATGCATTATTGGGGAGAAAGTGTTCTCTTTGCTACTGCTGTGATCAATAGACTGCCAAGTTCCAGATTAGATGGATTAACTCCTTATGAAGTCTTGTTTAAGGAGAAACCAAGTTATGATCATCTAAAAACGTTTGGTTGTCTGGCCTATGCGACTGTCACGCATAAGGGGAAGAAGAAGTTTGATCACAGAGCTGAGAAGTGTGTATACTTAGGACCTAGTTTTCAAAGTAAAGGTCATAAGTTACTGCGGTTAAAAGATAAGAAGATAATAGTCAATCGTGATGTGAAATTTTTTGAGACTATCTTTCCATATGCTCAAAATCAGAATATTGAAGATGAGCCACAACAGATAGTACAGACAAAAACTGTTTCAGATCAGTCATATTACAATGATGATCAAGATGAGTACTACATGAATTCACATACTACTGATGCTGCTCCTACTATAGATCTACCTGCTACAGATGATACTGAACATCTTAGCAGTGATGAAGCAGCTGCTACAGATTCACATGTTTCATCTGATCAGTTAAATGAAGTTACAGAACATAGTTCTCCCACTGCTACTCTCCGAAGATCTGCTCGACACCACAATACCCCGGCTTATCTTCAGGATTACTTTGTTGGTTTTTCAGGAAACAGCAACACTATTTCTGATGATTCTTTTTCAGAAATATTATCTGATAGACTGTCTACTAGCACCAGCGACCGTGTTGTGATGAATGTCAATTCATTAACAGATATCAAACCTCTTCACAATAGTGATCACGTCCTTGGTCTTGGAGTACAATCCACTCAGAATTATCCGGTAGACTTCACAGAGCCTGTCACCTATTCAGAAGCTTGCTCCAAGCCTCATTGGCAACAAGCTATGACAGCAGAACTTCAAGCCCTTGAAGCTAACCATACCTGGGAATTAACTTCTTTACCGAAGGGTAAAAAGGCGGTGGGATGCAAGTGGGTGTATCGAGTTAAGTTGAAGTCAGATGGAACCCTAGAACGTTACAAAGCTTGCTTGGTGGTAAAAGGGTTCACACAGAAAGAGGGCATCGACTACACCGAGACCTTTTCTCCTGTAGTTCGCATGACCACAATTCGTTCCTTGCTCTCTGTTGCAGTAAAGAAAGACTGGAGAATTGAGCAGCTTGATGTGAATAACGCCTTTTTACACGGCACCCTCGATGAGGAGATTTATATGAAATTACCTCAAGGCGTGTTTCATCCAGATCCCACCATGGTCTGCAAATTAAAGAGGTCGTTGTATGGGCTAAAACAGGCATCTCGCCAGTGGTATTCTCGGTTAGCCTCCTTCCTGAAACAACAAGGATATCGAAACTCCTATAATGATTACTCGTTATTCATGAAGAATCAGTCTGATTTTGTTGTGTTCATTGGAGTCTATGTCGACGATTTGTTAATCTGTGGAAATGATTCTACTGAGATAGAGTCTTTAAAGCTAAGTCTCGATGCAGAATTCAAAATCAAAAATTTGGGTCCGCTGCATTATTTTATGGGTTTGGAATTCCATCGGAACAGTTCTGGTCTTCTCATCACTCAAAAGAAATACTCTCTTGAGCTTCTTCGTGAGTTTGGTGTCGAACACTCCAAATCTGTTGCTAGCCCTATAGAGATTGGAGTGAAATTGTTACCAGATAGTGGGACTGCTTTATCAGACCCCGAAGTTTACAGAAGATTGATTGGAAAGCTAAATTACCTCACAAATACTCGCCCTGATCTTAGCTTCACCGTCCAGCACTTAAGTCAGTTTCTTCAACACCCTCACAGTGAGCATTTGGCTGCTGCTCTTCATGCTCTTCGGTATGTTAAGGGAATATTGGGGAATGGTCTGTTTCTGAACAGCAAACCCATCTATGACTTAGTTGGATTTTGTGATTCCGATTGGGCAGCATGCCCATTGTCACGAAGGTCAGTGAGTGGTTTCTTCATCCTCTTTGGTGGCTGTCCTGTTTCTTGGAAATCGAAGAAACAGATTTCAGTCTCCTTATCTTCAGCTGAGGCTGAATATCGAGCCATGCGCAATATCACCACAGAGCTAGCCTGGCTAAGTCGATTGTTGTACGAGTTTGGGATCACTGATATCACTTCTATTCCCTTAAAATGTGACAATAAATCTGCTGTTTTTATTGCTAAGAACCCCATCCTCCATGAGCGCACAAAACACGTGGAGATTGATTGTCACTATGTTCGGGATCAAATTCGAAATGGATTGATATCTGTTTCTCATATTCCCACTCAACTACAGCTTGCAGATATGCTTACAAAAAGGTTGAATGGCAAAGATTATCAGACTCAATTCTCTGCTATGGGACTACAGGATAACATCGAGTCAGTTTTTAATTCCAAGTCTTGAGGTCCTTTCTCCCCTCTACGACTTGAGGGGGGGTAATAAGATCTAGGATGTTCTACAGTCTTCTTTTATTACATGTTGTTTAGTGGTCCCAGCGTTGCTTAGCTGTAGTCTTTAGTTGGCTGTGTAACCTCCTATAAATAACGTCTCAGTCTGTTGTTTTCTCACATCTGTATACACTGTACACATGCTCTCTGAGCTTTACCTCAATAATACAAAGATGAATATCCATTGACTACTCTCTCTCTTCCTCGATCGATCCTCTAAATTCTATACATCAACCCTGCTCTATCAGGATTTCCTTTGTCACCTAGATAATACTTACCTGAAACAATAGCACCGATACACCAATTTAATTTATACATGCTAACGATATACATTTCACACAGATTTTGATGGAGCAAACTCTTACCTGCTGGTGGGTGGGAAAATTTAAGACTTGGATCATTTACGGAGTTCAGATAGATTCTTGTGTCATGTGCTGACCCCTCCCACCCACCGCACACAAATATGAACAGCATGTCAAAATCACAAATTGCAAGAACATTTGTGCTTGGACATCCTTTACGGTTAATAAAATGGATTCTCTCCTTCTCTTGAGGGGTAATTTCAACATGACATCCATCCAATGCACCAACACAGTCCTGCACATGACATAGTATTGCACTTGAACGTTTAACGTGAAGCTTCTTCATAGAAAACAATAAGTCTAACGTTTGATGAAAATACAAATACCTTAAATAGAGGGTAGTACATGTTGCTGTTCAAAATCTGAGGAGGAACAACAGAGAAATTTGGATCTCTAGGTCTTGACAACATGTGCTCCGAGTCTCCCAACAGCATCCAAAATGTCACCAAAATGAAAAGAAATGCATGAATCAGAAAGTTGAAAACATTCCATAGTGTCCCGATTTTCACACCGATGACTTGATGTTCTTAGAAAGAAATCAACCGTTCCTTAACTGATATTATTTCCTTACTATTAATGTAGTATTTATATTCAAGAAGATAGCATAGACTTAAAAACATGCCTTTGTTAATGCATAGAGCGTTGAAGCACCTTACCGGATGACCGTTGAGTAATTCATCAACCCACTCTGCCCCAATTAGGTCAGATGTCTGCATTGCCATTTTGGAGGGTCTGTTCAGGTAATCAAAACTTTCTGCAGGTATTGCATAATATGTTCTTCAATTTCCAATAGATCCAATCTTAATGCATTACAGAACTCAATGAGCTTCACTGGATGAGTTGCAATAGTTCGTAGAAGATGGGCCTCTTGTTGGGTAGATGCAATAGCCATAATCTGGGTAAACGAGCACAATTTATTATTAGACAGTAAAACGTTATGTATTTGAACATCTTTTGTTGACATAACCATCGTAACCGCAAAATACAAATCTGCAACAAAAATTGTTTATTAAACAACACATTAAACATAACTTCTGAAGTGTCAAATATAGTTTTTTTTTTTTTGATCGGTGGGCTACAAAGTAGCAAAACAACCAGTAACTGGTCTACATAGGTGGTGTTGAGCCACCATGGGTCAAAACAAAACATACAGATACAGATACAAAACAGTCAAGACAGAACATACAGATACAATTCAGCGGCACACAGATACTAGTATTTCACGTTTTACACCAGTTCCTTCAAATTAGAAACAAATAGTAGTCGATTTGTTTCTCCCGCAACATTAGAGCACTTGCTGCACCATGACAAAATCTGAAGCTTTGTAAACAGTGCCAGTTTGCTCCAATCAGCACTCTCCTGCTCAAATACCATTTTATTCCTTTGGAACCAGATATTGTAAACGCAGCACATGAATGTAGACAGCCACAGCTTTCTGCATCTTGCAGATGGTGTTTGTTCACACCAGCTTTTCCAAACTTCCTGCAGCTCCACATCTAATCTCAAATCTACTCCCCACCATCGTCCAATTATGCCCCAGAAAGAACGTGATTGACGAATTGACTATACCCTTAACAAGATAAAATACATCAAACAATCATCAAGTCCTAGCAATATTATGTAATTGTTTAAAACTATTTTTCTCTATCCATTTTCATTATGATGATATCTACAATTTTGTCTCGGTACATTGAAACAGATCGATGAAGTTGCAGTCTTCTATTATACATGTACCGTATCTAAACTCCTCCTCTGACAATGCCTTTATTTTTCTTAGCATGTCAACAACCTTAGTCTCTGTAATTGTTCCTTCCCTTTTGGCTATTTTCTTATAGTTAAGTTTCTCACTTCCAACAATGATGTTCTCTATGAAGTTTGCCACAGATAAGTTGTATATGGCTTTGATCTCGACGTACAAGAGGTAAGCATGATCCTAGAAACTCGTCCTTTCGTAAAAGTTGCAAGTGTTTTACTCTTTTATGACCCTTATGGACATATTTCTCCAAGTGCCTATCTCGATGAGCTGCCAGCATTACTAAGATTTTTACCTGGTACTCCTCGGTTGTAAGCAGTATCAAGAATTTGACGTAGTCCCTCCTATTGGCTGAAAAATGGTTCTTAAGGATATCAACAATATTGGCTTTGTGTTTAATTTGTTGTGGTAACCTAGTATAAACATTGAGTTAAGATGATGATGGACTAATGCCACGGGAACTTCAAAACAAAACATAAGATGCTTCAATGCTATTTTACATTACATGGATTTCCAGTGCATTTCAGATCATACCGTCACGCAAAAAACAGAAGTTCTACAGAAATTACCTAGTAACAACTTACAGTGATCAACATTCATACTTTTTCTTCGACATTCCCCACTAAATCATCTTAATAGATTTCACAAAACCCACATAGACACACGTTTTAATATCTACAATCGTGTCTGCATATCCAAACCAAAAAAAATTAACCAGAGTTCAACATGCCACATCCTAATAACCTTCACAAAAAACTTAACAAGGTTTCTTCAAAGTTTTGGATCTAACTTATCCCCATAAACAAAATAGTACAGATGGAAAACCCATTCATAAAACTCATCATCATCTTGTAAAGTCATCAAACCTAAACACTCACACTGGCTCTAATATGCTATTACGGTAGTGGCATATTTTTTTTTTGATAAGTGGGGTAGGTTTTGAACCTAGGATCTTTGGTTCAAGGATACCACTCCTCTACCGACCAAACCATGAGGACTTGGCTGGTAGTGGCATATATTATTTCACGTCTTGATAAACCAAGGACATACCTGATCCTAGCAACAGCCTCTGGGACTCAAATGACATCGTCAACTTGTTCAGCTTGTGCTTGAATCCCATATTTTTTTGATAGGTGGGGTAGGTTTTGAACCTTGGACCTTTGGTTCAAGGACACCACTCCTCTACCGACCAAGCCATGAGGGCTTGGCTGCTTGAATCCCATATAACATCCCAATGCAGTTGTGCAACTGGCTAGTCATACTACATCCAAATTCCTTGAGATCCTCAGCCACTGATTTACCCAAACCTTTACTCCCCTTTGATTCTTTCTTACTGACACTAGACTCTTTTTTGGGCTTTAGTTTATCCCTCTTTCCGGCCTTCGACAGCTGGTTGTGTTCATTAGTTCATTGCATTGTGGTGGTTTTTGTGACCAACATGCGGCCTGAAGCAAATCATGTGTGAATGCAGCATGAAGTGGGTAGTTGAAGTGGTGCTGACTGACAACATGTTCTTGTGTTGTAGTGTTATCTGATGCAGGTGGAGTGAAACCAGCACTTGATCCTGCCACCAACCAAACATATGGACTATTCAAAAAGGCACTTGTGAAATGAGCAAGGGCGTCAGCGGTAGTTAACTCAAATACATAAGTGTTTGTGTTACTAGCAATGTCAGGATTTATGGTATGAATTCTCTTCACTTTTGAGCCAACAACTCCCCCAGCTGAAATATCCATTGATGATCCGAAGATAGAAACATCAGAATAAGTAATGTCTACATATGATATATAAGCATCCTTGGGTTCACCAGACTGCACTTTTTCATCTTCTACATTCTCATCATTTTGTGCAAATAGTGGTGGTGGTTCACCTCCTAGGGTCATCCTTAAATCACCTGTTGCATAAGTTTGTCCCAATATCAGTTCCATAGCATCAGCGAGATGAGATGAACATTTTGAGTTAACCAACTTTTCAATGCGCTTATCTTCCTGTATGAAATAATGGTTAAGAGATTAGTTATGCATAGGTGATTAAGAACTACGCAAAAGTTTTGTGTTACACGTAGACAATATACATACCTTGCACTACCTTACTATCCAATCTTGGGAATATGTGATAGCATTAGTGTCACTGTCGGCCCCCAACCCAGTTCTTATGTTAACTAAATCTTTCCAACATCTCAAGTTACCTGTGAGCCAATCCCCCTTGCTCTTACAAACATGTATGTGTAGTGGTGGTAACCCATACCCTACGAGCATTAAACTTATGTGTAATTGGGGTTTATTTATGCTTAAATCCAGTAAGGATACCCTCCTTACCCAACTGCAACTGAGCTTGTTCGTAAAGTAGTTGTACCAGAAGATCAACCTCATCACTGCTCCCATCATGTTTTTTTTGTGCTTTCTCGTTACCTGATTTTGTAATTTTTCCTTTACCTTTATCTTCTTCATTACCACCAGCCATATTTTCTAATTGCGAGACAAGAACAACAATGCATGATTAACTACTTACAAGTGATCTCTTTGTGGAAAAAAATGTCAGCTTTTTACTAATTGACATTAGTACCAAAATAAGCTTTTTATAACTCATGTATGAAATAAATAACAAGCTGAATGACAATGGTCGAAGTATCGTATTACAACAAACAAACGTGAACCAAATTGTAATAAAAGAGATTTTGAGTAGAACACGTACATGCTTTGCAATGTCTGGTACTTTAGCTAACTGTTACACAAAACAAGTAAAAAAATTAGTTAACCATCTCAAACCAAAGTTGGTTTTGTTCCAGTTTGTTTCACCGTAGATGATAGTGACAATAGAACTGCATAACTTGTTCACCAACCTCTTTCCATCATGTGGCCTTCCACAACACCAAATTTCGTATTTATCAACTCCACATCTTCATTGAATATGGTTGGTGAGAAAAGAAAAATCTTCTTCCTTTCAGTAGTCGATAGTAAATCATGAGGTGGGTAATTGTAAAATCAAACTGTATTGTTGTGGATGGATAACAGCGGTGAGTGGGTAGAAAGTAGAAACCATCGTAACCTACAGGCGGGAAAACGAAAATCTACGTTTTCATTAGGGGAATTTTGGTCCTTATTTGATGACGGGCATCTCAAAAGCAGCAATTTATGGGATTTATCTAAAACGCAGCAAAAACAACATTAGACTTAAATGTCACTTTTGACATGTATGGGGCATTAATGGGAGAGCTATCTCGTAATCAACAGCCCGTTGACTACTGCTTATTGGATCAAAAAGCCTATAAGCTGATTTTGAACGCCACCATAAGTAAAAACATCAATCATTTTCTTTTGCGTCAATTGGTTTTTAAGGTCAATCGAGAAGACCATGCCTTTCAACAAACAAGAACTATAAGTAAAACTTCTGGTTATAAAAACAACTATAAGATGTATGTAATAATTTTACACAATATCTTGAAGGACTATTTCAAAGTGAATTGAGATATGAAAAGTATGAGAATTGACTTTAGAGTGCAAAAAAACAATCTCAAAGTAACAATGCAATAATACAAAGTAGGTGGTTCCAAAAAAATATAGTGTAGTTTGTATGATTTAGTACAGAAAAACAAGAGTATTGAAGATGGAAACCCATAATACAATGATTGAGCTACTACAATGCCTAGGCATATATTTGGTATAAATAACATTAATTAAAAAAGCTTAAGGAATAACAGTAAGCAGTTGTAGTCTCTCATGGTTTTGGTGGTTCAATAGGGATTTCAGGCTTGGGAATCTCATATGGCATCTTCGGTCCTGACTTCGGCAACTCCGGGATCTATGGTTTGGGCAACTCACTAGGCATTTTAGGTTCAGTCGGTTTTGGTAACTCTGGAACCTTTGGGAGTTCTAGTTTTGGTAGTTCTGGCTTTGGCATCTCAGGAACTTTGGGAAGATCAGGTTTTGGAACTTCTGGGAGTTTTGGAAGCTGAGGCTTTGGCATCTCAGGAACTTTAGGAAGCTCAGGCTTCGGGAGCTCTGTCTTTGGCATCTCTGGAACTTTGGGAAGCTCGGTTTTTGGCATTTCTGGGAGCTTGGGAAGTTGAGGCTTTGGCATCTCGGGAACTTTAGGAAGCTGGGGCTTCGGGATCTCTGTCTTTGGCAACTCTGGAACTTTGGGAAGCTCAGATTTTGGCATTTCCGGGAGCTTAGGAAGTTGAGGCTTTGGCATCTCGGGAACTTTAGGAAGCGCAGGCTTTGGGAGCTCTGTCTTTGGCATCTCTGGAACTTTAGGAAGCTCAGGTTTTGGCATTTGCGGGACCTTGGGAAGTTCTGGTTTTGGCATCTCCGGGACTTGGGGAAGCTCTGGTTTTGGCATCTCTGGAACCTTAGGAAATTCGGGTTTTTGTATCTCTGGCACCTTAGGAAGCTCTGGTTTTGGAACCTCGGCTAAAAGCGTGGGAAGCTCTAGCTTGGGAATCTCCGGTACCTTGGGATGGTCTAGCTTTGGCATCTCTGGTACTTTAGGAAGCTCAGACTTTGGCACATTTGGAACCTTGGGAAGTTCATGCTTTGGCATCTCTGGTACTTTGGGAAGTTCAGGCTTTGGCACATCTGGAACCTTGGGAAGTACTGGTTTTGGAAGCTCTGGAACCTTAGGAAGCTCGGGCTTTGGCATCTCAGGTACCTTGGGAAGTTCAGGCTTTGGCATCTCTGGTACTTTGGGAAGCTCAGGCTTAGGCATCTCTGGTACTTTGGGAAGCTCAGGCTTTGGCACATCTGGAACCTTGGGAAGTGTAGACTTTGGCACGTCTGGAACCTTGGGAAGTACTGGTTTTGGAAGCTCGGGAACCTTAGGAAGCTCGGGCTTTGGCATCTCTGGTACTTTGGGAAGTTGAGGCTTTGGCATCTCTGGTACTTTTGGAAGTTGTGGAAGCTCAGGCTTTGGTACTTGTGGGACTTCTGGTTTGGACACTTCAGCATGCATCTTTGAGCCTAGCTTTGGCATCTCTGGAACTTTAGGAAGCTCCGGCTTTGGAAACTGTGGAATATTGGGCTTTGGAAAATTTGGCATCTCCATCTTAGGAAGAGGTGGGAGGTCCACTTTGGGTAGTGGTGGCAACTCAGCTTGTGGAAGCTTTGGGAGCGGTGGAATTTCCAGCTTTGGTAGCTCATTTGGTATGGTTGCAGCAGTTTCCAAAAGCTTTCTGTTAGCATTCACTGGAGCCATTGTCAGGCTAATAATGAACAAGCATGTTGTTGCTAACAACGTAGAAGGGAAACGAATGAAGGATCTGGACTTGATTGAAGCCACCATGACTGCTGGCTTCTAATAGATGAAAACCGTGAAAGATTGAACAAACCAAATATGGGTTGTTGTTTGTCTTTTTCTGGCGAATGTTAAGCTTCTGTGAGCTCGTTATGTGTTTGGCATTTGTCAAACAGGTATTTATAGTTGCTGGAGGAGACAAGGAAAGTAAAAAATTCGAGTCGGTTAGTGAAAGAGGGACGATAGAGTTGTTCAACATACATATCCAGATTAGAGACGAAAGGTCTATACAGCTTCAACCAATTTCTGTATATATTTAAAAAAGTAGTAGTTGTAGGTAGGTGTCGATCTAGCTTGTAGAATAATTATTAATCTGTAGTCAACAAATATGTTGCCATTTTTCTCACCAGCTTGCATTTGCTTCTTCAACACACCGGTTAGAAAACAAAAAGAGGCGTTGTGATCTTCCAACAATAAATGCAGACCCCTTTCTTTCAATGTAATATTATAATAAAGAGATATTATCAGGGAACTTGTAGGGCTCTTAGTAGTTCTTTTAAATTCTATTTCTAGGTGGGATTTAGGTTCATCCGTTCAAATAAGTAAAAACTGATCCAAATAATGACACAACGTCGGTTTTGGTCTATCTGCTTGTCAAATAGATATTAATTTGATCAAACTGATGATTGGATTCCCGGTTGTAACATAACCAAGAATTGTGACAGATAAAAACACTGGAAACAGATTCTTGATAAAAACTGTTGAAATCTGAAGTATATAGATGTAAGAGCTGGCACAAAATTCTTGATCTAGCAACCCTATTTTTAGTAGATGAAAAAACCATGTCGTGAAGGATGATTCACTTGACATGGACCCAACTGCTTCTAAATAAGCATCAGTAATCATAAGGATGAAGATTATAGAACCATACATTTGTGGAACTTCTGCTCTTTAGATACCATCCAAAATTCGAGGCATATTCAAACAAACCATATTCTCATATACCTTGCTGAATAGACGTTGTGACCTTCTTATGTACTTCAAGTGATACCATAGTGATGATAATCTTAACAAAATCCTCCATATCTTAATATAAAAATTCCAACCTTCTCATTGGACAAAAAATGGAGACTTCAAAATGAAATAATGGGTTTAATTGTATCAGTTCTTAACCAAACAATACATTTAGAGCAGGATCGCACTAGCTATTATACACTACTACATGAACTACCTTAATGCTAAATGCACTGGCGGTAATTTATGAAGCCCACTGGACTGGAATGCAAGATAACTCATGAGAGAAACATTTCTACGTACGTCTATCAATGTAATTAACTTAAGAGCTAGGAGACTGTGAGTTAAGAAGTTAAATCTCATGAGGATTTCAGTATATTGCTGGTCAAGAATCAGGTCATGGCTCCGTTGTCGCAAGGACTTCAGTCAAGGCGTCTGGCAGAGTGGGTTTTGGAAATGTTGGGAACAGCGGCGGGAAGGCACCCTCTGGCAGCAGGTCTGAGTTCTTGGGGAACGGGAGCAGCTCTGGAGTCTTTGGTTTCGCGAGCTCTGGAAGCCGCCCCGGTAACTTTGGCAGTAACAGGTCGGGCAAGTCTGTCGAGGTTTGCGGTACAAGTCGTCGAGATTCAACTCCGGTAGTTATTATGAATAGCAAGTATGAGGAAATTAATAGTGGGGAAGGGATTGTTTTAGCCATGGTAATTAGACGAGTTACAAAGGGAGAAGTGACTTAAGTTGTTTATGCAGATGAAATTAAGATTTGAAGCTTTATTAATACTACTTGAAATTAGGTCGAGATAAATGACAGGGTTTTGGTTTTGCATTAAAATCCAAAGATAGGTTGGCAGCGGAATAGGCTTTGTATTGCTCAACTTCCTTCTCTTTGTGTTGGTGTTGCATTATTCACCTTCGTAGTTACAAACGAATTGCGTTACCGAATGATCAAATTAAAGAAGGATAGGTGAGCTCCTGGCCGGGTTCATCCTCATCACATATGCTTGCTGTGTTAGTTTCTGCTGCATTACATTTTTTTTCGTAAGCATGGATGGCAATTAGATTAAAGTGTAAACATTATTACAGCCCTAGTCATCCATCTAATTAGAGTTTCGAATCATGTAGATGAGGACTTCATTGAAATATCACTAACCAAAATATCACAACTATATCTACCATACACATATAACCTTGAAGAAGCTTGATTTTCGATAGATTAAGTGCACAACTATACCCTAGCATAATCGACTCCATGAAAAGACCAGCATCAAGTATCCAAACCAACAAAAGAATGTGACAAATCATCGAAGATCGAACTATAACTATTAAGACTAAGATCATAAACCGTCATAACTACTTGTGTATCAGGATTGAAGACAACCAAACATGATATATCTATGAAGCAAAAAGAGCTAGCGGCCATTGTTGACTTAGCCTGCTACATTACAATTTAAAGTAGGATAAGCATGCATGTTTTAAGTGAAATTGTTGATAATATGTGGCAGTAATATATCCGAGTTTATTAATTAATAATTAATTTTCTACTTACCAATGTCGAATATAGTTCAAAATTCATATTCTTCAAATTTGTTATAATATTGAGAGATGAGAATGAGAGAATATAGAAGACATGAAGGGGGAAATAGGCACAGATCTTGTATTCCATTATACGCCCTTATATAGTATACAAAATCAACCTTTGAGTGGTAGGAATACAAAATATCAACGGTCTCTAATAAAGAGTCTGGGGAGTTACGGGAGTTTCACAGATGAAGGGTTTTGAGTAGACCAAAAGACATGTGGATGTACATTCACTAATTAGGGTGATTTACAACACTCCCCCTTGGATGTACATCCTATTATACTGCCTCGTTAAAAACCTTGCCAGGAAAAACCCATTGGGACAAAAACCATGGTCAAGGAAAAGAGTACAGTTTAAAATGTCTCTCTCCCCCTCAATTTAGCAAAATGTTTCTTTGATGTTGCATACCAATATCATTAACAAGCTCCTTAAAACTCTTGTAGGAAGTGACTTGGTAAATAAATCAGCTAGATTCTCATCAGACCGAATCTTGAGAACATCAAGAATACCCTTGGTTTGAAGCTGATGGATTGAGAAGAATTTTGGTGGTATATGCTTTGTTCGATCACCTTTGATGCAACATTCCCTTATGAAATGCACGCATAATTATCCTTGCATTTCACCGTTGGCTTCTTTGAATCTGACTGAAGGTCACAAAACTTAATATATGATGGATAACAGATCCGAGCCACACACATTCTCTTCCTGATTCATATAGAGCAATCTATAGACACCCTGGGCCGTTCTCATCGGCTAAATCAGGATGCCCAACTCGAGGCCACTTGGACAGGGTAAGCAAGTTCAGTGCTGATTGGATCCCAGTAAACCATGTCCACATCACTTTGTTACCCTCACTCGAGTTATAAGCCAGCGTTACTCAGCTCGGTATGATTTGATGAAGTTGCCACTGTAGTCTGCTTCATTGCACTCCATGAAATGGCAGTTCCACCATGTATATATCATAGCACTCCTCTTCGTATAGATCTCATGATAGAATCCTCATTGAACTTTTGCTTAGGAAACCTTGTGATGTAAAAACCAAAACAAAGGAGAAAACATAACCACATAAAGATTCTCCCCCTGAATTTGACATGTATGAATGTATGCCAACATTCATTTCATAAATATGTCATCAATCATCATCATCTTAACTTTGATGAAAGGGAGAACAATGGTGATTTATGTTTACAGAGAATCATCACCTTACCAGATGGTAAGTCTTATATCACCATTAATCATTTACAGGTAAAACATATATAGTGGTTTCTTGACCTGAGCCTCACACATTTTTCTATCATATAAAAGATAATATATTTGTGTGACCCAATTTGCTCCCAAGGTCTATTTGATATTCGCATAAGGGGAATATCCTTTTACTAGTCATGCATTATCAGCTTGACTTTACTCAACTTATATACATGAGCCTAGTGCAAACAAATAATGCACTCTCAAGTATTTGAACTTAATATCCACATATATGCCCTCTTAGTGGCTTACGCCATACTCTTGGCTCATTTGATATACCAATATATATAATTTTATGAGATGTGACTTGATACCATTGTGGTTTAGATGGTTCTCATCCAAGTCACCATTGATCATATAAAAACATAAGACCTTTAGAGAAAATCATTCTCAAGATTTTCTTCGAACACCAATTCCTGGAATTCATATGTTCACATTATGCTCTCTTTGAGAGTTTAGATCCTCTTTCAAGGGATACACATACTTTAACATGGTGTATTATTTATCATTAACTTTCTTTGAAAGTTTATAGCTCATTTACCAAGGGATACACATACTTTAACATGGTGTATTATTTATCATTAACTTTCTTTGAAAGTTTATAGCTCCTTTACCAAGGGCTAAACACCTTTTCAAGGCTCTACTATTTTCCACCAAAGTTCATAGCTCCTTTTTCAAGGACGAGACACCTTTTTCAAGGGTCTATTATCTTCCACCTTTACGATATTACAACTCCTTTATCCAATAGGAGGAACGCGTTCATTTCTCATATCGGGGTGGATTATAACATCTCATATGCACAACTCAGGTGCATTATCATGCTAGCATCACACACTTCGGTGTGTTTATGATTTGTCTTTATCAACTTTTGGAAGTCAAACCCCGTACTTCCTTTACTCTTGGAATATATCATTTTGGCAGTTTCTTCCCCCTTTCGAGGGTCTAAACTCCTCTTTCGAGGGTTCAAATCCTGAAACTCCTAATTTCCCTTTTCCTTCTGTGTCATTTAGGCATATTCGTCCCCCTTTCGAGAGATTGAACTCCTTTTTCAAGGGTCCAAACTCCTCTTTCGAGGGTTCAAATCTTTCCTAATTTGCCTTTTCCTTTTGTGTCATTTTGGCATATTCGTCCCCCTTTCGAAGGACTGGACTCCTCTTTCGAGGGTCTGAACTCCTCTTTCAAGGGTTCTTTGGATCCCAAGGGTCGACCACGCCTCCAGCGTACTTGGGATTCCCTTGCCATAGTGGTTGTCTCCCACGCTTCTAACCGAGCTGGAACATTCACATCTAGTATATATATGATCGCGTTACTTTATTCATATCTATGAACGCATCAAGTAGTTGCAACATTTTCCAAATGAATTATTCTTTGAACCTCTAGTTCATTTTCTTTGTCATGCATGACATAATTCATAGTCCATTAACATTTAGTTAAGGATATTCAAGCTAGAGACAACCGCTCTCTATTTTGACATCTTAAAAACTCATACTTCCCAGAAGCATGGTTGTAGCAACATTCAATATGTGCTTGCTTTTGTAATCTTTCAACAAGGCACAATTGGTTTTACTGATAAGACTTTGTGCCAAATATCAAAACACATATCATTCTCCCCCTAAAGTTGAGAATGCTTAAGAACTAAAGAAGTTCATTATTCTCAACTTTCCTTTTGTAACCATTTTGATATTTTAATGGGGGAGGTATAGACACAAACCCAATTGTCTAACCTTTTTTTCCTTGCTTTACAAAATTAACACCTTAATAAGGTCGTTCTTAGTGGGAGTATAAGTTACTCAATACCACTATTTTTTCAAGTTTCATGTCATTTGTCTTAATATCGAAATCACATGGATAATTTCATTATAGCTAGATTTTTCTAAATCAATAGCCTAATTAATACAATACTTCATGTGATCATTATTTGATGTATCAAACATCATATATATTTCAAAGGTCCACATGGTAATTTTTCCGCCCATAATCAATCCATGGTATTTCAAGGGGGTATAAAAATTCTCATCCAATTCCTTTTGAATGATCTCGCCGTATCTTATATGAACTATTGTCACCCAAGTAAGAACCTGGAAGTTCTTGATAGTTTAGAAAACTAGTGAGTCGACATCACTTTTCTCACGGATGGCCCATTTTTCCGTTTTATATAAGGAATATTTTATTTTACACTAACCGCATGTTAGTGACCCCCTTTTTCTTTTGGGCTTTATGAGATTCTACGTTATATAAACTTATATAGCTTGGCACATTTTGTGCTTGTTTTCCCATCAATATGAGCATACTTTATCATTAAAAGTGCATATTCAATGTTTATTCTTGTTCCCTCAAGGAACATAATGAAGAGCTTTTGAAATTCACAGCTCGCAAGAGCAAGCTCTCATTCTCATATTCTCTTTGACTATAGAGTTGTATATAAAACATTTGCAGTTGTGCATTATAGCACTATTGATAAAGTATGACTCTATGTCATTCATTGGCTTACAACATGCTCACGAATCTATTCTAGATTGCGAAGATGGTCCAACGAACCATATTTTATTCCTTTAGAGTACCATGAATAACCAATACTCAAAGCATGGTTATAAAATATGTCAAAATTCATGTACTCTAGTGTGTTTTTTTTTTTGCACTTTATACACATGTATTAAGGATGACACCTTAACACTTTTTTTTATCAATAATGACATCATCTTAACAATATCCATCAGGGATATGTGATGGTCTACCATGATGTCAATTGTAAACATTTTATTTTTGTAGACGATCCAACCATGTACGGATGTACAATAATCTATCATAGACTATACCATCTCTTACAACCGACATTTACAAAATAAAATGGT
Organism: Limonium bicolor; assembly: GCA_023374045.1. NCBI lineage: Eukaryota > Viridiplantae > Streptophyta > Magnoliopsida > Caryophyllales > Plumbaginaceae > Limonium > Limonium bicolor. The sequence goes on from CM041778.1 coordinate 145,578,915, forward strand.
CATTTTCATAAGCTAATTAAAGCTTTTAGTTCCCATATCATCAATGATCTTACCGATAGATCTTTCCAAAGTTAACTGCAAGCTCGACTTCTTTCATTATGCATGCATACATTAGCATTTCAGAGCTTGGGTTGGAAATTTACTGAGGAACCTTTTAATCTTCCCATAATAATCCTCAAATGTAACTCCTCAATGGTTACTTGGGAGACCTTGTAACTTATGCCAAAGTTACTTTTTATAGAGTTATCTTTAACTCTTCAAAATTTATCTAGCTCTCCAAGAGCTTTTACAATTTGGTCATCTATACCAAATGTTGACCATTTTTAAACCAATTTACCTCAAATGCATAGTCATGCATTAGGGAAAGCAATAATTTATCATTCTCAACCTTCAGTGCAATTATCTTGCACGAGGGAGTATAAGGATCTTACAGCTTTCAACCTTGAAAGCATAACTTGGCATGAGGGGAAATAGTACACTATAATTCTCATCCTCCAATGCTTGTATACAATCGAATAACATGATCATTTTATTTTCTTCCTCCAGTGCACTCATCTTGCATGAGGACGTATACAGATCATATAATCCTGAACCTCAAGTGCATTCATTTTTCATGAGGAAGTATTACGATCTTACCTCAAATGTTAGCATCTTGCACGAGGTAGCATAATCATTAATCTCAAGTGCACCAAATTGCACGAAGTAATATTATAATTTATAATCTCCTTTTCAATTATTACATAGGAGAATTCTTAACCTCTAATGCAACATCTTGCATGAGGTAATATCACCCTTTTTTTTACTATCTCAAAAGGGATTGCCTCATACATAGTAATTCAAACCCATTCTTATGGCAATACTGTTTTTCAATCATAAATAAAATTGAACGGAATGAAACATACCATATTAGATGCTTAACTTTTCAAAGTTTCTTTTATTCAAATAACAATATATTGTCATTAAAGATATCGCTTCCCTTTAACGCATTTTTTTTTACTTTTGCTCAAAGTTTCTTTTATTCAAATAAAGAAAACTCTACCCGGTGGAAACTCACAAAACAAACTTTTTTACTATTTTCTTTCTTAAAAACGGTGAAACTTCATAAACAAAGAAAAGAAGAATTTCTCCATTGATTAAAAACACATATACACCTTTTGCATTCGGCAAAAAACATCAGATGCGGCTTCAACATAAACTCTTTGTCAACACAAATTCACAAAGTCACCAATAACTCCTTGAGTTGCGATTCTTGCTTTGGTGACGAACTTTGTGAAACGGTAGTGAATAACTAAACGCAAGATCTTTGTTGATGATGTATGACAGAGAGAAGAATATTTTTTTTAGTAGAGTCTATCGTGCTGATAACGTGTTATAATATTGAGAGATGGGAATGAGAGAATATAGAAGACATGAAGGGGGAAATAGGCACAGATCTTGTATTCCATTATACGCCCTTATATAGTATATAAAATCAACCTTTGAGTGGTAGGAATACAAAATATCAACGGTCTCTAATAAAGAGTCTGGGGAGTTACGGGAGTTTCACAGATGAAGGGTTTTAAGTAGACCAAAAGACATGTGAATATACATTCACTAATTAGGGTGATTTACAACAAAATTGATATAGTCACGCCCGTTATTGAAAGATCCAGCGGCATGTCTATAGCATTACGGGTTTGAACCCGCCTCCAACTTAAAAAACTGATCTAATTACATAAAACCCAAACGTCTGTTGTGGTACTGTTGACACCGTTTAATTTCGAACCGGGATGGGCCGGATGTCTCATAATCCCATAATCTTAATTACCCCGGTTTACTCTGCTTAGAATGTAGGATGTCGTTTTATTGTAGACGAACGGAGTACTAGACATCTTAATTTGCCCAATTTTCTCATGGTATTTAATAGAATTGAGGAGCTTAAAAAGGCCTTAACCGGCTATTCAGTTAATTGGATGTCGGTTAACTACATAGACAGTTAGTCAAAGTTGATCACTATAAGCAGTTCATTAAAAACAGATAACTGGGATCTGTTAATTGTTGATTTTAGTACGGTTTTACAGGTTTTGATATGGTTTTAAGTCGATCAAATGTCTGTTTGGTAAGCTTTTATCAGATTCTAGTATAGTTCTAATAATTAACTATATAATTGTATACTCATATTTGATAAATTTAATAATTAGCCATATGATTTACACTTAACTAAAATAATTAAAAGGCTTAAACCGCAAATTCGATGGTACGAACCGACTGTACAATACTGTGCATGGGATGCCAAGTGGCAGTGCTGACTGGACTGTTGAGATGGCATATATAGGGAGATGAAAATTTATATTAATTTTAAATGGTTGTAACTTTTAATATATAAGTCCAAAATGAAAAAAAATTATATCACTGTTCACCTAAATTCAAGCTCTTCAAAACAAGACCAGTCATGAATATGTTTTGACAACTTTAAAAAAAATTATTTTTCCATGTGTATGAGGATACACTAAAGTGATAAAATGATTCATTAATTTTGATATTATGATTCATTAAAATTGATATTATGATTCATTAACTAATAAGTGGTGAATTAGATAACAAACTTCGGAACCGATAAAAAATCATTATTGTTTATAGTGTATTATTATTGTTGTATGGTGCATTTTAAACCTTCTATGGTGAATCATGTATTTTCAATAGATACAAAATATTGTTTTGTGTTGTATTATTGTGTAATTTTTTATTTTTATATGTTTGCGATGATATACTAAAATGAAGATATGATTCATTAATTTTGATATTATGATTCATTATTTTTCATATTATGATTCATTAAAATTGATATTATGATTCATTAACTAACAAGTGGTGAATTAGATAATAAATTTTGAAACTAATAATAGATCATTATTGTTGTATTATTATTATTTATTGTTGTTGTTTTGAGGTGTGTATTATTATTATTATTATATGATGTATTTTAAGTCTTATATTGTGAATCATATATTTTTCTAACATAGCGATTTCAAAACAGATAATAAATCATTATTGTTTTGTAGTGTATTATTATTGTTGTATGGTGTATTTTAAGCTGTATATGGTGAATCAAGTATGGTTGATATGTAAAGATATATACATATAGATAATATAAAATTTTAAAATTGTCAAAATATATCCATGACTGGTCTTCTTTTGAAGAGCTTGAATTTAGATGAATAATGATATAATTTTTTTTTATTTTGGACTTATATATTGAAAGTTACAATAATTTAAAATTAATATGATAAAATGGCAGCCCAATCAAGAAAACAGTCCAGTCACAACTGACTGGCTGCTGACTGGGACCGCCAATTCACTGGAGCGTGCAATATATAGAGTTCCGGCTTAAACCGTTTTACTGTTAATCGGATTTCGTAAGATTAATAACCATGATTGGACCCGGGTTATCGTATTTAACCAGGTTTCCAATTAACACCCCTAATATTTAAAGCGGGTTAATGCTCTCTTATTATGCAAAATACATTAGTTATTCTTTGTTTCTACATACTTCTAATTATCAGTATATGATTATGATTGCTTTGCACCAACACAAAAGAAGAGCAATTGTTCGGAGTTCAAATGTCCTAAGGTTTGGGATTTCCTTACATAGTTTTTCTTTTTGAAATCAGAGTTCATTGCATTAAGATAGAAGTACATAGTTAAGGAGAGTTCAACATCTAACATCCTCAAGTAGAACCAGTCGGCATTGTCAAAAACATAAAGCATACATCTGACAACAAGAAAGATACCAATAATCTAAAGTAACATTCTGATTGAAGAAGGGGTACCAGGACCCAACATACGTGATAAAAATATCAAGAGCAAGATATCAAAACATTGGAAGACAACCTGCAAGGTGAACTATTAAAAGAACCATGGATTAGGGTGAAAAAGTTGTGGAGAACAATATATGTAACTGTAAATGTATATTTACCGAAGATTTTTGATGTGGCAAAATCCCCAAACCAAGGCTGCCTATATTATCTCAACAACCTCTACAGTCAGCAGCTTTGAGTGAAGATCTTAACAGAATATTTACTTAATAATAAGAAGGAGTGAAATCAGAGGCGCCAGCATTATACTAGGAAATAGTTAGAGATATTTTAGGATCTTGTATTTTGTATTTATATTGGTTTTAGATAAAGATTGTTTGTAGATATTTAGGAGGTTGTTATCTGCCTCCAAGTAGTATAAATGTACAGCAAAAACATCAGAAAAGGTAGAGCTTCTACCGCAAAAAGAGAGTCTTGAGAGAGAAGAGAGTTGTTGATAGTAATCAACGTTTTTGTCTAGAATTAGACGTGAGAGTGATTGTTCAAAGTGTTGAACAGATCAGGTGAGGAGTTTTCAAGTTATCAATAATAAGATTGATAGCGGAGTTTTTCTTCTAAACACTTTCTGTCTCGTTTCTCGTTTCTGCTCTCTGTCAGTCTTGTACTGAGGCTTCTGATTTTATACTTTACGAACTTACAAGTGGTATCAGAGCAGGTTTACCCAATATAGAGGTTAACACTTCTGGGTAGATCGTGAAAGATGAGTTCGTATTATGTAAAAGCACCAAGGTTGACGAAATTCAATTATTCCAAGTGGTGCGAACAGATGGAAGCGCAGTTGATGTCCATGGATTACAAGGTTTGGAAGGTGGTGGCGCAAGGTGATTACAAACCTACTATGGTTGTTGAAGGTGTGAAACAGACCAAACCTGAGGATCAATGGACGGAAGCCGATGAAAAACTTTTAAGCAAAAATAAACAAGCTCTTCGTATTCTTGTCTCCTCCTTGTCCGACGAAGATCAAGGAAGAGTCTTGGGTATAAGAACGGCAAAAGAAGTATGGGACTTCTTGAAGATTGCTTATCAAGGAACGGAATCAATCCGCAAAGCCAAGGAGAAACAGTTTCAACGAGATTTTAACAACTTTAAAATGTCAGAGGGCGCGAGTCTAGCACTGACGGTGGAAAGGTTCAATCAAGTGCTTATGGAACTCAAAACGGTTGGGGTAACTCTTTCTAATGAGACTATTAATGAAAGATTTCTTGATTCACTAACCAAAGATTGGCTTAACTATACATCATCTTCTTGAGAAAATGAAAGAATTATCATCTATGTCATTTGAAGAATTGTGTTCAGATTTGATGGTTCATGAAAGCAAGATGGAGGAACAAAATCTAGTGGTGCACAAGGATCTTGCACTAAAGGCAAAGATTAACGTAGATACACCATACTGGGAGTATGATGACATGGAGAATGAGATCACTATGCTAGCACAAGGACTGAAGCGTATTCTTAGTCGAAAACGTGGAGGTCACCACGGTGAAAATTCTAAACGTGAGTATAATACCCGCAAGCATGAATGTTTCCGATGTCACAAAATAGGACATTTGATAAAGGATTGTCCTTTACCATCAAAACCTCCACAACATCGAGGATGTGAGTCACGCATGGAAGCAGCCGTATGGGATGAGAGTGATACTGAATCAGATGGCATAGAAAGCAATGCAGCACATTATTGCATGACTGCAATCCATCGGTCTCATACTGACACTGCCAAATATGATGAAACTATGTGTTTGATGGCCGGAGATAAGGCTCTTCAATCTCTCATTAGGGATCAGGTAAGTTCTCAAAGCTTGAATGATTTTTATGATAGTTCTACTAAGTCACAAGTGTTTGATGTGTTGAAAGATGCTCTTTCGAAAATTAGGGATTTGGAAGTGAAACAGGGACATAACACTGAGTCTCATACTGTGATTAGTAAACTACAAGAAGAGATTATTGTTTTGAAAGAACAAAATAAGGAGTTGGCATCTCAGTTAGTCTTAAACTCAGCTAAGGTTGTTCAATCCACGTTTACTGCACCCGTCAGTACTAAACTGAGTTCTATTCCTGAGTGGGCAGAAAAAGAAATTCAATCACTCAAAGCTGATAATGAGTGGATACGTCAGGATAATGTTGATCTACAAAGGCAGTATGACACACTTAGTAGAAAATTAGACATTATGACTTTGAAAATCCCTCTTGGTAAAAGGAAAAGCTAAACTTAATGAAATGGTAGGTCGACCTAATCAAGGACGTGCTGGTCTAGGGTTTTATGGCACTACTTCATCGACGTCTAATGTTTTACCCCAGAAACAAAGTTCACAGACTAGGACTGATCCTACAAGATATCCTAGTGTTTCTCATCCACGAACTTCATATAGCACTGCTATGAATGTTACTTCACATGTAAGGGTTGAATGTAGTTATTGTCATATACATGGTCACCATATTCGTTCATGTCATAAGCTTCAACGCAAGAATGCTCGACTTGCTCAGTCTGATACTGTTAAATATGCTCAGCTTTATATCAATCATAGACGTCCCAGACAACAATGGGTCCCTAAGCGGCACTAACTGTTTTCTCTTTTCAGGATAATAAAGTTCCAAACTGGCGGCTGATGGAGTTTGGATGTTCTTGTCATATGAAAGGAAATCACACTCTACTAACTTTGGTTTGGTTTTTCATGTAGGATCTGCCTTCTTCCTAAGGTCTTTCACAGATCGAGACTGAAAAAAATTATTTCCGATTCTGCCTCAAATTGGTCAGTTCAAGCCCGGTGTCTTGGTTCTTCTACGAGGCAATCACATATTGCACTCTCCCACATTGAAGCGGTATATATCGTTGCTACTGCTTGATGCGCCCACATCCTCTACCTTCAATATCAATTGGCTGACTATGGTGTTCCTCAGTCTCCTGTGCCAATCTACTACGATACTCTCTTCAGTATTGCACTGACGAAGGATTTAGTTTTCAATTTCTTCTTGATTATACATATTGAGATTCGTCATTACTTTTCTCAAAATCAAGTTGGTAAGAATATTGTGGATCTCCCTCATTGTGCCACTGATCAACAATTGGCAAGCACTTTCACCAAAGCTTTTCCACACGAAACATTATCCTCATTCAGTCTTGCACTATGGATGCTCAATGTTGACAAAGGTGTATTCTTTTTATTTATCGTATTGACTTCTATTGTGTGCATCAGAATTGGTACTTTAGAGTGAGTGGAGCGTGACGTATATTTTATTATTTCATTTCACTCTATAATAAAGTGAGGATTACTTCTCTTTCCGTGGCATCTCTTGATTATTAATTTGGCTGATCTGGATCAAATTCTAAGTTGGAACATTGAACATCTGGTGGCACTATCCATTTGTTACCACCACTTATCTTTCCGGTTATCCGTACCTGACCAACTGTCCCCTCAGCATAGAACCCACTTTCGTTGGTCACTTTCACTCACCATTTTCTCCACAAGATTCCCGTACCATTTTTCCAGTTTCTTTGTTGCACACAATTTACCTCACCAATGGCTTTCATACTGGTATTTTTGCTAGTCTTTTCTTCCTATCCCATAAAGGATTCTCGAATAGTCTCATAAAAAAGGGGTGATTCGTTTCTGGTTGTACAAGCATTATCCAACATCATATGCTAGATTTGCTTCAGCACAAGGCTGAACAACTTGGTCCAAGACTAGACTGAGGTTTAGTGGGATGAAATAAAGGAATTATGCTACACCCTACAAATGAAGAATCGTATCAGTCTTGTCCAATTATGATGTACCATATGTTGCACAAGATTACACAAATAATTGTTCAAGTTGTACCTCTGGATGTTGTCATGTCTACGCCTCTGGATCATAATCATGATTGGATCCTTAACTCTTTCCAAGATGAGTCTTGAACTGAACGATGATCAGTGCATTGTTAAACAACCCCTAAAGGCTTTGGGCGTGTCTTAACAACCCTCAGAGCTTCTGGCCTGTCTACCTTAGCAGATGAAGAAATTTGAAGAAGCTATTCTTGAAGTATGTGTTAATCTTCTACCTCATTGCCTTTTCATTTCGATAGCCAGCTTCCTAGTCAGCCTTAGCCTAACCCGGGACACTTTTATTCCTATTCATTGCCTTTTCTATGCTATGGACAGCCTATCCTTATGTTCTGTGTTCCTACGCATGAATTCGTATAAAATGCCATTTTGATGATCTTGCATGCTATTTTTACACTCCGTGAGATAGACTTTTTAGTACCATTTTTTGATTTCGCAAAAGGGGGAAATATGGTGAGTAATTTGAATATGTTACTTGATTAACCAAATCTCATTCAAGTGCTGCAAGGTTTTAACATCTTCAGGGGGAATGCTCGTTTTAAGGAAGAATGCATATCTTGAGGGGGAATGCTACATTATCTCACCATACAAAGTTTGCTCACATCAAAAAAGGGGGAAACTGTAAATGTATATTTACCGAAGGTTTTTGATGTGGCAAAATCCCCAAACCAAGGCTGCCTATATTATCTCAACAACCTCTACAGTCAGCAGCTTTGAGTGAAGATCTTAACAGAATATTTACTTAATAATAAGAAGGAGTGAAATCAGAGGCGCCAGCATTATACTAGGAAATAGTTAGAGATATTTTAGGATCTTGTATTTTGTATTTATATTGGTTTTAGATAAAGATTGTTTGTAGATATTTAGGAGGTTGTTATCTGCCTCCAAGTAGTATAAATGTACAGCAAAAACATCAGAAAAGGTAGAGCTTCTACCGCAAAAAGAGAGTCTTGAGAGAGAAGAGAGTTGTTGATAGTAATCAACGTTTTTGTCTAGAATTAGACGTGAGAGTGATTGTTCAAAGTGTTGAACAGATCAGGTGAGGAGTTTTCAAGTTATCAATAATAAGATTGATAGCGGGGTTTTTCTTCTAAACACTTTCTGTCTCGTTTCTCGTTTCTGCTCTCTATCGGTCTTGTACTGAGGCTTCTGATTTTATACTTTACGAACTTACAGTAACCCACTTATTATTAGAGAACAACTTAAACAGCAACAGTACTAACATATGACCTAAGAGAAAAAGAGTCACCACGTGGGCATATAGGCACTAGTGACTCCCGCCCTTCGACATCATTCTGACCGGTAGTCCCCCGCAAGATCATGGACTGTTGGTAGACCTTCCACAATGGGAGGCAGGTTTGGAGAAACTTGATTGTGAACCAGTTCAACCATAAGGTAAGGATCATTTTTGAACTGAGATATCTTGCCCTTCTTAAGGTTGTGGTTTGCTTTGGAGGAAGCACCGGTCTCTTCAGGAACATTTTCCTTAACAATCCGGTTGTAGTTACATTTTTACTACCCACCATGCAAGGCCGAGCTTTAGGTATAACCATAAGTGGGGAGTTGGCCTGATCATGCACATCTGTCAAGGAACCCACCTCTGCATGGGTAGCATTATCTTGAGGGAGATCATGGTGGGCGATCCATGAGGCACCCGAAGCTTCAATAGCCCCTGGAGACTAACGTTCCCACAGAGGGAATTGAGGGAGATGGAACAAGAGGACGATCAAGACCACATATGACAACATTCCTCACTTACACCTTCAATCGATAGTTTCTTACCAAAACGTAAGCGTGAGGCTTTCAACCATGTGTTGTAAGGAAAAACTCTAGCATGGGGTCTTCGTAGCATGCATGAATAAACCACGCCTAAAGCGGATGACTGACATCTTTTCATAGGATACCTCAACATAGATTCACACCTCTCAACCGAGATCTTAACACAATAGAGTTTTTCAAGGAAGGTATTGAACCTGCTTCTTAGGTGAAGAGTAGAGTGTTTGTTTTGAAAGAATAGTGGGACATGATGAATTATGACCCAAATAGAGATCTAGCGAAAGTCATGATCTGTTGCACCTTAAACTTGTTGATATCTTGAAAGACGGGCACAAACCATCAAAGGACCAAGGTCTACGATGGAGAGCGACATGCACAAGCTCCATCCTTGCGAATTCAAAAAAGGTAAGGACATTATCCGACCCTTCGAACCTTGAGGCCCCCTTCCATCTGCCAAACCTTACTAAGAGTGTTCTCTATGGCATGAACATCAACGCCTTTTGGAGCAAAAACTTTACATAGCAAAGAGCGGTCGAACGAGATGGAATGATCTCCACAAGCAAGATCATCGAGCGAAGTGATATCTCCCTTTTCAGAAGTGAGGGTAAGCTCCTCACATTTGGCTACAATTTCGTCCATCGGGGCATGCGTGAAGGATTCAGCCATGAATGCAAAACAAGAAAGATGGAGAAAGGGAGAAGGAGTAAACTGCTAGAAGCGGACACTAGATAGATGAAAATGGGGTCAAGAAGAGAAAAACAACCGGTGCGGCCTAAACCCATTCCCACATGCAAAATGCAATCATTAGGAACCATCCTCAGCACAGACCACAATTTCAAAGTGTTGGAAAAAGAGGAAAACGCACAACACGAGGCAACACCAAGTAGGGCAGATTGATGGTACAGGGAGAGCCAAGCGCCTAGGAAGGAATAGAGACCCGGAGCAAAATAGTAGCCAGCCATATAAGGGAAGGAACAAGAGAGACTCTGCCGAAGGGAGAAACGAATCTTCATTTATTTCCTTACATAGTTTAATTACAATCCGGCTACCGTATAACCGGTTATACAATAAATGGTACATTCTTGAACGATTTTTACATTTAATTTAAACAATTATCTTAAAGTTGAACAACATTTATACTATTATATGTAGCTCTAGCATCAATATAATACTCACCGCACAACCGGTTGTACAATAGTATTTGTCATTGAATTAACGATACAGGGTGATGATGATAGTTCTTTTTTCTAGATAGTTTGTGTGAGTAGTTACTCTGTTACTGTATTGTGTTTTGATAACCTAGTCAGTGAGTTTTAAATCATTTGGCAGATAAAATATAACTAGTTCGACATATTGACATGACCAACTTTTCGTAGTAAAAAGGACCCTTCGTCATATATAAAATAAAAAAAATAAGAACATAAAAATAAAAAGAGTATGCAAACCCAAACAGGCCCTAAATGACAACAAGACCTTTTTTTTTAACTAGGACCAACTAGACACAGGAGAAAAACACAGTACATCACACTACCGTAAAGTGAGATACATCAAATGACTATAACCATCAATCTTACATATCTGTGTGTGTATATATCATCGCGTATTTCTGAGAAGAAACTCTAACAACTGCAGTCAGCATATTGAGACCTCACATACAACACACTCGGAATATCAGAGACATCGATCATGGAATCGATCTGATCAAACAGAGGAAAGATATTCATTCATTACATAATTAATTCAAGGTTTGGCAGGGCTCATCGGATCCGGCATCTGCTTCTCAGGAATGGTGGGCTGTAGAGTCGACGGTAAGACGGGTGTGGAAGTAGCCGGGAGATTAGGATTCAAACCAGTAGGTATTGAGGGTTTTAGGAAACCAGGAATATTGAAGTAAGGTACAGGTGGAAGCTGAACATTTGGTAAGTTAGCAGTAGTGAGCGGCATCTTAGGGATCCATGCTGGCCATGGGCTATCACCATCATCGGAATCTTCTCCTTCTTCCTCGAGACGTCTCGCAGCAGACGTGTTTTCAGCCATGTGAAGAACAGTGATCACTAGGAAGCAAAACGTAAAAGCTAAGAAAAGGGACCTGGTAATAGGAGAAGTCATGGTATGGTTTGAAAGAAATTAAAGATGGGTTTATTGAACAAGAAGGATGGGTTTATGATCTAGAATGAGTTTCGATGTTGTGAATTATGCTGGTAGTTAAGTGGATTATATAGGCGATAGTAGGAGTCAAATGAAAGAATATGGATAAGGAATCGGATGAATTATGGGTGAGAAGTTTTTTCGAAACACAATTATGGGTGAGAATTTCAATCTTAGTTTTGTTCAACTGTTTCCACATCAGCTCTCGTGGAGATTCCAAGTTGGATTTATAGTAACATTGGTTGAGAAGGTGGCTTCTAGTCCGTTAGGTGTAATAGGGACGGACAGAGTCTTCACTGTTCATTATTTTAATTTTTTTTTGTTCATTTTGATAAGAGTGATGAATCTTCAGCCCAACTAAGAGTGGCTACGGGACCGGTTCCATCGGTTCCGGTTCCGGGAAATCTGTATTCAAATTCGGAACCGATCCTGGGCGGTTCCGGTTCCGAAATCTGTATTCACTTCGGATTCGGTCAAAAAAACCGGTTTCGGCCGGTTCCGGTTCTGGAACCGCATCCAATCGGTTTCATATCGGTTATTCATGGCCTATTTTTGAGCATGGTCCGGGACTTCATACACATCTTAAGTCCCGGGCCACAATCAGACAGAACTTACGACCAACTTTGAAGACTGGTCTGGGACTTTATACACACCTTAAGTCTCGGACCACAATCAGGCTTGACTTTCGACCGATTTTGAGGATTGGTCTGGGACTTTATACACACCCTAAGTCCCGGACCATAATGTTTTAGGTCAGATTTGAGATCCGTTTGCGCGCACACATTGCTCTTTTCATCCACTTTACTCATAGATAGGTTATTCCTCAAGTTTATAATATTAAATGTGTAAGAAACAAAGACTTAAACTTTTTGATTGAATCAAAGAGAATTTTATTATATGATTCACTGCCTCGTTAAAACCTTATTAGGTAAAACCCCATTGGGAAAACCTAATAAGGAAAAAGAGTATAGCTACTAAAAGGTTACGTGATTTCAATTTGCAAGTCTTAAAAACAAGATTACATGGAAAGAAAGTAATACTAATACATTCTAAAATATTATAAGATAGAAGTCCTAAGTGGTGTTATCCCCATTCATCTCATACCAATCATCATGTTGGCCTTCATATTGCAATGTGCGTGCTTGGGATCTAAGCTCGGCTAAGTCCCAATCATACTTCTCCACACAAACTTGATTGAGTCTGGTGCAAGGCTTGATCTCTTTTCATACAATACTTGTTTGCCCGCACTAAACGCCGACTCTGAAGCCACGGTTGATGCTGGAATTGCTAGCACATCTCGGGCTATCTTTGCAAGGATTGGAAACTTGGCTTCATGTGCTTACCACCACTTAAGAACATCTATATCACCATCATCATCATCAAAACTAAAAGTAAAGTTAATATAATCATCATATGTACAAAATCCGGAACCCGATTGAACTGATTTTGGTCTTTTTAAAATACTAGAAATCAAAGAACTTCTTTTGCTATCGAGGCGTGGTGGTTTAGAAGAGGAACCACTACCACTAGTAGAAGAAAGCTCCTCCGGACGATACTTTGAAGTATATTCATCGTGTAGCTTTTCCAATGCTACATTAACCTTTTGTACATATTATTTAACATAACTATCCCTGGGTGGACCTCCTGGAATAATACTATAATAATAATCAAGCAAATTTGTTAGACCTTCCAATTTTATTTGAGGATCAAGAACAGTTACAATACATTAAATCAAAGGAAATTCACTAAAATAGTTAAACTATTTAGACATCATATCATAAATAACCTCACTAATCCCATCAACATTCTTGTTCTCATGCAAGACATGGAAAATACTAATACATTCATTTATGACAAGATGCACATTAGGCTCATAAACTAATGAAAATACCTTAGTTGCAGCATTAAAACATTTTAAAACCTTGCTCACAACATTAGCCTTTTCCCAAAAGTTCGGACCCATTAATTCCTGATTTGATTGAACAACCATAGAGTTATACAAACTAGTCAAAATGGGTTGGTGTTTCTCAGTCTTAACTAACAACTCATATGTGGAGTTCCATCTAGTGGGGGTGTCGGAAGCAAAATGGCGAGGACGCTTACCGGATTGCTCACACATTTTTTTTGTACTCATTTTTAACAACAGTCGAAATCCTAATTTTTCTCATTGCATGCCTAAGTGGTTCTAATGTAGCTGTCAAGTTCGATAAACCATCTTGTACACACAAATTCATAACATGCGCACAACATCGAATATGCAAGTAATCACCATCATGCAAGAGTGTGAGTCTCCTATCAGATTTTAGGTAATCTACACACCTAACTTTGTTTGAAGCATTATCTAAAGAATTAGAGAACGCCTTATCTAACAAGTTCCACTCAGATAACACTTCAACAAGTTTTTCAGAAATATTAAAACCAGTATGTGCATCATCAAAAATATCAAAGGCAATAATACGCTTTGAAGCATCCAAGACCTATCAATCCAATGAAGTGTAACACAAATAAATGCCTCATTAGTAGTAGAGGTCCACGTGTCACTAGTTAATGAAACATGACCATCAAATGCATTCATCATTTCCATTAGTTGTTTTCTAGTTTTACTATGTTGTACAAAAGCTCTACGTTTTAGCGTATTCCTAGGCACGCTACTATATTGTGATTGTAATGTAGTGCAAACAAATTTTCAAAATAAGAGCTTTCACCAAAATTAAAAGGTAATTGTTCAGCAATCATAAACCTAGCCATGCCATCTATCATTTTTTCTCTATCATAATGAAAAAAACCTGGACTGGGTTGTCATTCGGTAAACCCGGTGAGAATAGTTTGACCGCTCGTACCGCCCGCCATTGCCGCTGTATCCTTGTAGATCTTGTGTGTTTTCATATGTTTTGCATAGTTTCCGGTTCCGGTGCCCGCCATCCATGCAAGTCCTATGCTACAAATACTGCAATATTGCTTGTATGTCCCGGGCTTCTGCGGATCTTCTTTCTTTGTGAAGTATGCCCACACCCAAGAAGCTTGTTTCGATTTTGTTGGAGCGGTGTTGTCGACATCATCATCTTCTTGATCAAGATTGTGGGCATCGGATGGGGTAGAGGATGTAGCTTTAATTGTAAAAAAAATGATTTAGACTATAATTAAGATAATAATGTAATTAAAATTAAAGTTTGTATAAAATAAATTGTAACTAATATTAAAACTTACCAAATGGTGGTGATATTCCTGGTTGTGTTGTCCCCATGTTTGTAGATCCGTGCTGAGAAATTGTATAGCTTCCACCTTGCGGGAGTGATGAAGGTGAATAATGTGGATGTTGTTGATGATACCCGAATTCCATCTCGTCGATTTGGTCTTGCTCATCAACTTAAAAATTTGGATCGATTGGGAGGTTAGAAGAAGGCATCACTTCATTTCCAGATCTCCTCGGCATTTTGTTAGAATGTGGGAAATGGGAATTGAGAGCTAATGTGGGAAATGAGCTTTTTAGTAGCTAGAATGCTTAATAACACTTAATTGCACAAGAAAATACCAGTAATAAGAGAGAGAGGAAGAGTAGGATGAGTTGTGTGGTGAGAATGATGATAAAATGGTGTATTTATAGGGGTTTTGGAGCAAACTAGCCGTTTTTAGCCGTTATGAGCCGTTTGACACAAAGAAAAAAAATAGCTGTTGGGACTTCTGGGCGGTTCCGGTTCTGGTTCCGATTCCCAATGGCTATATCCACAGAGGAGCACGTGCCCGAGACCCAAAATGACGTCATTTTGGACTGATTCCAACAACTACTTTGGCCGGTTCCGGGGCGGTTCCCGGTTTCGGTTCCGGTTCTAGTTCCACAGTTCCGAATCCGACGACGGTTCCAGGCGGTTCCAGGCAGTTTCAGGTGGTTTCGGTTCCAAGCCCAGTTCGGGCCCGAATCTCAAAACATGTATTCGTATTCGGAACCGGCTGAGGCAGTTCGGTTCCGGTTCTAGTTCCCACTGGTTCCCGGCCGGTTTTGGTTCCAATGGGTTCCGGGTAGAACCGGACCCGATGGCCACCATTAGCCCCAACCACGAACGCAAATACTAGAATATTTCAAATATATTTAGTACAATATTTTTTAAGAAATAAAAAAATGATGTTTCATGGTATATATATTATCATTTTCCTATGAAACGTCATTTTGTATTTCTTGAAAAAAAAATTCTCATGAACATATCAAATTAATTAAAAATGTTTTATTAATAATTTGAAAATTTTATGACTTAAATGGAAAAAATATTAATGGGAAAATTAAATGCCCCACTCATGACGTTTGGTGAAATTACATACCCCACCCACGAGATTTCAAAAATCACTTTCTCCACCCTTGTGGTTTCCCCATTTTATATCGATGCAGCAACTTTTCTAATTTTTGTTCAATTTAAAAGATGTTTAAATGTTGTCTAAAATTGATGAAATTTTACATGGACGGTGCCAAAGTGTTATATTTTAACTAAGTGATAAATCTAAAATTTTTAAGCTCAAATGTGACCTACAGGACCCAATGAAAATGCGCTCACATGTCATGTTTCATTGGGTCCCATGGGTCACATGTGAGCTTAAAAAACTTCAAATTTGACATAAGATTAAAAAATAACACTTTAGCATCATTCATGTAAAGTTTCATCAATTTCAGACAAAGTTTAAGCATCTTTTAAATTGAACAAAAATTGAAAAGTTGTTGGATGTAAAACGGGGAAACCTCATGGGTGGGGAAAGTACTTTTTGAAACCCCGTGGGTGAAGTGTGTAATTTCACCAAATGTCGTGGGTGGGACACGTAATTTTCCCAAAATTAATATATACTCTCAAAAGAATCTAATTTTTATATTTAAAATAATATATATATATATATATAAAAACAAGTAAAATAAATAGAAAAAGTTAAGTTCAACAAATAAACTATAATAAATCCTAAAAAATAAATTAAATCTTACAAAAAATGAGAATATAAACAATCCTCACACTATAAAAAGAAACCATACTTTTGAGATTATACCATGTTTAAATATGACTTGCACTTTTTAATCGTAAGGGTTTATGCACGTTTTAGACTACTGATGATATATTAAGGAATTGAGTTGGATACATTTTGAACTATAGATGGATATATTAATAAACTATCATATATTTTTAATTTTCAATGAGGACATTTAACGACTATTATGGGTATATTATCAATATTATGATGGAAACATTTATTAACTATCAGGTATACATTTAATATTACCACTCACTCAACATATTTTTAGGGTTTGTGGTTATGTTTTTAGTTATCCTATGATGGTTTTTAGGGTGTGGGTATAAGGTAATATTTTTCTAACAGATTCTATACCATCCTCTCCAAACCTAAATATATCATTAACGTTGGTTTTATGTATACACGATAATTTATAAATGTTTCCACTGCTAATTAGAAACGTGTACACATCTTTGTATAATCTTTTCCATCACTATATTTAAAAAGAATGATATTAAATGTTATATAAAGGAAACAACTTAAACCATCCACTACAAACCATAAAATAAGTATTCGACATTTTTAGCTATCTTAGGATGGTTTTTAGAATGTGTTCGATGTAGGGTAATCTTTTTGTAACTTGTTTTATACTTTATAATGTTGTCAGTGGCTTGACAGATTTTTAGGGTTTGTGGTTTAGGGTTTTGGATCTAAACCCTAGACCACAAACCCTAAATAAGCCTTCAACATTTTTAGCTATCTTAGGGTGGTTTTTAGCGTGTGAAGTGTAGGGTAATCTCTTAGTAACTCATTCTATACCATCTATTCTAAACCTAAATATATCATTAACCTTGGTTTTTACGTATCCACGATAATTTGTAAACGTTTCCACTGGTGAATAGAAACATGTACACGTCTTTGTATAATAGTTTCCATTACTATCTTTTAAAGAAGATGACACTAACTATAATATATATTTTCTCTAGGTCGTTCTCATTGAATTATTGTGTATAACGATATTTTCTCACCATTTATCAGTATATGAAGCTTAACTGATTAATATAATTGTAGGCTATAAACATTTGGAAACGATAAACTGAGTTGGTGGAGTCGATTTAATGTATTCAAATAAACTTGGGTTTTACGTATCCACCATAATTTATGAATGTTTCCACTGGTGATTAGAAACATGTACACAACCTTCTACAATCGTTTCCATCACTATAATGGAAAAGATGACACTAACTGTTATGCATCATTTCCTTTGACCATTCTTACCGAATCATTGTGTATAAGAAGATTTTTTTTACCATTTATCAGTTTACAGAGCTTGACTAATTGATAAACTTGAAGATTTTAAAATTTAGGAAATGATAAACTGAGTTATTGATGTAACACCCCTACTCCAAAATCCGAATAATCTAACGCACCTAACAGAAATAATTAATCGAGCCGCAGCGGAAAGTAAAACTGATCATAACTTAAACCTGAGTGTTACCCGCCATTACTCACCCATGTGAGTAATGAAGCGTTTACCAGCAAACATAATCTGTAATCCGGCAGTGATGACAGGGACATAATGCAATATAGTTTACAATACCGAATCCCAAAAAGGACAGTGAGCGGTCTACCTAATTAATACCATACTCGGTCCAACAAAATCCCATGGTATAATAGCAAGTACACTGCTAACTACTCCCAAAAGTCCCGCCCTCGCGCATCGATCTTCATCAGCTACAGTATTGTAATTTGATGGCCATAAAGGCTCAACACAACTACTGAGCATGCTACTATATGATCCTCATGGACCTTTAAACTTCTCAGGTTCATTAGCCCAATTGTTAACATGTAATTCAATTTCATGCTATTTCGTTTTACAATATAATAAACTGTAAAATGCGATATTAAATCAAACAACAGTTCATCCAATAACCACATAGTTCATTCCACACAACAGCAAACATATAATCGATCAACGTGTAAGAAGGTACAATAACACAATGAGAATTACGTTTAACGTTTCTCGTGTCAGGGCCTCTAGGGCCGTTGTTTGTTTTCTTACATGTAATCGAATTCTTAACTTATTCCTTTTCTTATTCCACTTCTTAACTCTACCACTTTACTTTCACACTCTTACTCAGTTTACAAATTCTGGGCCCACATGCCCTTACACCAGCGGCGGTGCCTCCGTCCAACAAAGTTTGTGTTTGTTGGAAATCCACAACTTAAAGTTGTAGGATATAATGTTACTGAGCCACAATTACCCGTTTCACCAACAACGTTTCTGACCAAGTAACCATTCGATACTTGGAATTTCCTTGAGCGGACCTGTTGTCAGTCATCCCCTCGTGATCAATGCGCTCAAGCGGTCCTGGATTTCTCACCATATTCAACACCTTTTACCATAACCAGCCTCTCACTGAATTGATTAAATTCTGTTAATCTAAATACCTAAGATTCAATCTCAGGTTATCCAGTGATTAACTTCTCGAATGTATGTGGACCTTTTAGGTCTTTAGTGTATACCTAGAAGTCATCTAGTGTATTTCCGTACTCGAGTTCATTTCCTCTTAAGAGCGGTATTCCCGTCTCTTCTTAAGTTATGTTAGGATCATTCAATTATGGTATCATCCCTTCCATGAGTGATGTTTTACTATCACTACTCATATCTTGTTTTAAGATATATATATAATTATATATATATATATATATGTGTGTGTGTGTGTTTGGTATCTGTCTCAGTTCAAATGACTATCGCGTATAAAATAATGGCGCACGTATTCGACAGATAAATCATATAACACATTTACATACGAGCATACATATCCTCTTGTCAAACATTTCACACATCCAAACCCGAGGGATTCCTCAGGCACAATCAGATCATAACATACCTTACACCGATGAACAATGTTAGCGTGAAGTATCGCGCTCGCCCACTACACTCTCTGTAGCTTGTAACTCGTATCTTTGGAATATACCGCTAAGTATTAATTCATGTAATCCATACCGATTCGGTACTCTAGTAAGTACTAATCCCCTCGGTATTAACCCCTTGGTCGGTTATTGTTGTTACTCGGGTTTTCAAGTATATCTGGGATTAGTTTAAACCATACTTTATTTATGTTATAAATGACATGTAGTATCAGTTTACTACACGTGAGGTTTAACTCGTATAACATCCCACCTAATCATAGGTTATTACTCTTATATACATAACATTATAGTTTATTACCACATGTTACAGTTGACCGTATAGTTTATTAGACTTTAAACTCTCCTTTAGATTGTGAGTTTGTCAACTTGTTAAGTTGACTTAGTCAATTCAGTTAGATCATAGGTTATTACTCTTATATACATAACATTATAGATCATTTGTTTGTTCAACTCTTTAGAATTTGACATTAGTTGTTATATCTAATGTTGTGTAATTAAATCCTCCACCTTATATCATACTTTATCCTTCTCTACAATTACTACACCATATGATATAATTACCTACACCTCACATATTCACATAAGTTTATATGAATTATAAAACTCATTGTATAATAATATTCCTTACCATCTCATGTGTAACATTTAGTTCTCTCATATTTGTTATCCTTCACTCTCAATATTTAGACCTATGATCTTAATGTCATGTGGTGCTATATAAAATATTATTTCAAGCTCCAAGGTTTATTTAATTCCCACTTTATTTTGTAGTTCTACTAGTCCTCAAATACTATTTTAGGGAATTATAAAATTCATTACTTATGTCCATCTTTACCTTTAATGTCATTCGGATTTATATAAGTGCAACACTTATAATACTCTCAATCATATGTTAAACCTTACCTCCCAACCTACTGATTTTTACGCAGTAGCCCCTACCATTCTTTTAATTACAAATCTTTCACACTAATTTTCTAATGTTGTAATTTTACTCCTTATGTCCTATGTTATACTATTTATACTCTTAACCAATTTTAACCTATGGTTTCCAACCTTATACTATAAAAACAGAACAGACCTTATTCTGTTACAGATTTATTTCTCCATTCTCTAACTTCTCTTTATTTACATTTTGACCCATGTTACTTTACAAACCTTATAAAATCATCCTTAAACTATATGTTATACAATCTTATCAATTTAATTCTAAATTCAGCCCCATAAATTCCAGTAAATTACCAACAGACCTTAGGTTGTTTTTATTGACGTTTTCTGCCCCCAACTTCCAAAAATTACATTTTAACCCCACTAGTCTTATAAACCTTATATTTAGCTCCTAAACTTTACAATTTAGCCTTTAACTCTTATATCTTATAATCTTCTTAATCTAATTTCAATTATTTTTACTCAAATCTTCCAATACTTCTGAACAGCCCCAATGTTCATTCTAATTCCCAATTCGGCCCAAATTTCCAGATTTTATATTTTGGCCACACAAGTTTTATAAATCTTACATTTTATTCCTAAACTTCATTAAATTCCTAATTTGATTATTCCTCTCATCCAACTTGGTCAACACTCCTAATATGGTCAAGGTTGACCACCTAATACTGCCTTGACCCATATTTTTCTATAATTACAAATTTGACCCCAAATTTTCCTAGAATTTCTATTTAGGCTCTTAACTTTACAAAAACTTATATTTTTCATCTAATCTCCAAATGAGGCCTAACTTTTGTCCTTATTACCTTTTTACACCCCAAAAATTATTTATTTACACTTGACCACTCATGTTATG
This sequence comes from Limonium bicolor, assembly GCA_023374045.1. NCBI lineage: Eukaryota > Viridiplantae > Streptophyta > Magnoliopsida > Caryophyllales > Plumbaginaceae > Limonium > Limonium bicolor. Next base: position 145,600,225 of record CM041778.1, read on the forward strand.
CCCATTTGTTCACTATAATATTCCTTAAGCTTATAATTGCTTTTAAAGCTTATTTTTAACCTTAACCTTTAATCAATTCCCACTAAATTCGTAAGTAACTTATCCTTAATATTTTTAGGTGGTTTAAACTCACCAAACATCCCCTTATCACCATATTTCTTCACCAAATTTTATAGTAAAAATATACTTAACTTGTAATGCATAAAAAGTACTAAATGAATTATAAGAATGGCCTAAACACATGGCCTTATTACAACCTTCAATTATAACATTTAAATGACATAAAAAAGCTTGTAATAATAGTAACACTCTCGGCTTTTTACCCTTGCACCCAGCAACTTTCAATTTTTGCATTTTAACCCCTTTAGTTTATTTTGGGAAATTTCATGAAATGCCACTATATTTTGAGCTAATTCATGAAATGCCACTAAAAAAAAGAAAGTCACAAAATGCCACTATATTTTCGTAAAACTCCATGAAATACCATTATAGTCATTGACCACATGGAAACGAGACAAAAATACCCCTACTAGTTAACAAAGTACTATTAAAGTTCATAATAGCCCCTAAGTGTTATAAAATTTACAAAAATTCACAAAAATATCAAAATTTTATAAAAAATTAAAAAAAAATTATGTAAATCAAAATTTTACACAAATTCACAAAAATATCAAATTTAATACAAATTATAAAAATTAAAATATTATAAAAATAAAAAAATTATAAAAAATGAAAAAATGAAAAAAAACATAAATATTAAAACATATAAATATTTCATTTTTTAAAATTTATTTAGTACCATAAAAGAATATTGTGTTCTAAATAAATAATTTATATCGATTTTTCTGCCAATTTATACCAATTAAGTACCATAATTTTACTATAATTTTTACCACACATTTTAATTATTATTTTATATCAATTTAGATTATTTCTTCAAAGTAAATAATTTTTTTTATATTGATTATAAATTATAATAATTAAAATTTCTAAATATAATAATTTATTTTGAAGAAATAATTTAAATTGATAGAAAATAATAATTAGTAAACATATGGTACAAATTATGGTACTTATTTGTTATAAATTATGGTACTTAATTGGTATATATTGGTTGAAAAATTGGTATTAATGATTTTTTTAAACACAATATTCTTTTTATGGTACTAAATAAATTTTAAAATATCAAACATTTATTTGTTTTAATATTTTATGATATTTTCATTTTTTATAATTTTTTTATTTTTTTAAATTATTTAAAATTTTATTGTATTTTTAATTTTTTTGTGAAATTTTTAACACTTAGGGGGATATTGTGAACTTCAAAAGTACAATGTTAAAAGTATACTTTTTTAATTTTTAATTTTTTAAAATTTTAAAACATTTTATATATTTTTTTATAATTTTTTTAACTTTTTTATATTTTTATTGTATTTTGATATTTTTGTGAATTTTTGTAAATTTTATGACACTTAGGGGCATATTGTGAATTTAAAAGTACTTTGTTAACTAGTTGGGGTATTTTTATCTTTTTTTTATCTGGCCAATGACTATAGTGGCATTTCATGAAGTTTTACGAAAATATAGTGGCATTTTGTGACTTTCTTTTTTTTTAGTGTCATTTCATGAATTAGTCAAAAGTATAGTGGCATTTCATGAAATTTCCCTTATTATTTTTGTGCCAACTTCGAACATATTTTTCAACAAACCAAATGACATTAAAATGGGCTGAAATTTCGATAGTAGTCACTTCCATGTAAGTATTCTACGTGTGCTAAATTTTGCAGCATTTGGATGTCTATTAGTCACAAAGAACATAGCCCAAAGTTGGAAAAAAACAACATAATCACACTAAATTCACTTTCTTATTATTTGTTGGCCAAATTTGGTCATACTTTTGAACAACCAAATAACATCCAAATGGGCTGAAATTTCGATGGTAGCAACTTCCATGTACGTATTCCACGTGTGCAAAATTTTGTAGCAACTTCTATAAATTGGTAACAACATAGACCAAAGTTGGGAAAAAAGCATAATCGCACTACAATTCAGTTTTTTATTTTTTATTTTTTGCCAACTTCGGACCTACTTTTGAAAAAACCAAATGACATCCAAATGGGATGAATTTAATGATATTAACTTACATGTACTTATTCCATGCGTGCAAAATTATGTAGTGTTTGGATGTCTATAAGTTGTTAAGAACATATGCCAAAGTTGGGAAACAAAAAGTCACAATCGCACTACAATACTATTTTGGGAAAATTACATCGCCCACCCATGACGTTTGGTGAAATTACACAACCCACCCACGAGGTTTCAAAAATTACTTTGCCCACCCATGTGGTTTCCACAATTTTACATCCAACAACTTTTCTAATATTTGATCAACTTAAAAGAAGGTTAAATGATATCCAAATTTGATGAAACTTTACATGGACGATATTAAAGTGTTATATTTTGGTAAAACATGAAATCCAACGTTTTTTAAGCTCATATATGATCCGTGGGACCCGATGAATGTGTCACATGTTTCATTGGGTCCCACAGGTCATATATGACCTTAAAAACTTTGGATTTGGCATTGAACAAAAATATAACACCTTAGCATCGTCCATGTAAAGTTTCATCAATTTTGAACAACATTTAACCATCTTTTAAGTTGATCAAATATTTAAAAAGTTGCTGGATGTAAAATTGTGGAAACCACATGGGTGGGCTGTGTAATTTTTGAAACCTCGTGGGTGGACTGTGTAATTTCGCCAAACGTCATGGGTGGGCGATGTAATTTTCCCTACTATTTTTTATTGTTTTTTGGTGAACTTCAGACCTACTTAGGAACACCAAAATGACATGCAAATGGGATAAAATATTAAGAGTAAATTACTCAGAACCCCCTTGAGGATTTGGGATATTACAGTTAACCCCCTTGTGTTTATCATAATTATTGGTAACCACCTCAAGGTTAAGGTATCTTTGACTATGAGCCCCCAAACTATAACTATGTTATTAGGAAGTTAACTACGTGTTGATCTATCAACTTAATCACATAAATAATGCCAGACTGGACAACAGAACTGCTTAATCAACATCATGCAACTCACTCTCATCCCACTTTAAATGCATTTTCAAGGCAAGGTTGACATTTTTAGGAAAATAACAATACAGATTAAGTAGTGCTTTTTGTCCAATCTAACATTATTAATGTGATTAAGCTGATAGGTCAACACGTAGTTAACTTCCTAATAACAAAGATATAGTTTGGGGGCTCGTAGTCAAAGATACCTTAACCTCGAGGTGGTTACCAGTAATTATGATAAACACAAGGTGGTTAACTGTAATATCCCAAATCCTCAAGGGGGTTCTAAGTAATTTACTCAAATATTAATGGTAGTCACTTTCATGTAATAAGTCCATGCGTGCAAAATTTTGTAGTGATTGGATGTCTATAAGTCATTAAGAACATAGGCTAAAGTTAGGAAACAAAAAAAAAACCAATCGCACTATAATTCTGTTTCTTTATTATGTTTGATGAACTTCGGACCAACTTTTTAACAACCAAATGCCATCCAAATGGGCAGAAATTTTGATGGTAGTCACTTCGATGTACGTACTTCTTGCGTGCAAAATGTTGTAGTGTTTGTATGTCTATAAGTTGTTACGAACATACGTCAAAATGGGGAAAACAAAACACAATCCCACTACAATTCAGGTTTTTTTTTTGCCAACTTCGGACCTACTTGAACAACCAAATGGGATGAAATTGTTGTGGTAGTTACTTCATGTGCTTATTCCATGCGTGCAAATTATGTAGTGTTTGGATGTCTATAAGCCGTTAAGAACATAGGCCAAAGTTGGGAAACAAAAAAACACAATCGCACTATAATTCTATTTTTTAGAGGAACTTTGAACCTACTTTTGAACAACCAAATGACATCCAAATGAGATGAAATAATATTGGTAGTCATTCCATGCACTTATTTCATGCATGAAAAGTTTTATAGTGTTTGGATGTCAATAAGTAGTTAAGAATATAGCCTAAAGTTGGAAAAAAGCAATTGCATACAATTTCTTTTTTTTTTAATAATTTTTATGCCAACTTTGAACGTATTTTTAAACAACCAAATGACATTCAAATGGGCTAAAATTTTGAAAGTAGTCACTTCCATGTAAGTGTTCTACGCGTGCTAAATTTCACAGCATTTGGATGTCAAGTCGTTAAGAACATAGCCCAAAATTGAAAAAAACCAAAATCGCATACGATTCAGTTTTTTATTATTTTTGTGTCAACATCGGACCTACTTTTAAACAACCAAATGAAATTCAAATAGACAAAATTTTAATGGTGGTCACTTCCATTACGTACTCCACGCGTGCAAAATTTTGTAGTGTTTGGATGTCAATATATGTCATTAAGAACCTAGCCCAAACAAGAAACCACCATAAAATTTTAAGTCGATATAAACCTGAGACAAAATAGAACCAAATACTACTATTATATAAGCACCGCAAACATCCAAAAAGGAAGATATCATCATACAACTTTTAAAGTCGATATAAATCTGAGACAAAATATAACCTAATACTAGCAGACAAGATATGAAATTATTACTTATCATAATACTTCATAGAAAAGGTAGGAAACATTCAATCGACCACTCACCATGATCATGGTTGCGGCTGCTGTGAAAGCTCCCCAACCTTTTCATCCATGAGTTGATTAACACTTTCGAGCAGCTCTATATGCACCTCTTTTATAACCAACTGATTTTCTCTCCCAAAGGGAGTCTGCCACGCCACACAAAAGCGGTAGCAAAGAGATCAATGCAGCGCTTCCAACGGGTGGGTTTTGTATACATCTCATAAACAAAAAGTAACATAAATAAAAATACGTAAGGATAAGGATCAAGCTCAACAAAAATAGCAGGTTAGTTTTTTTGTGAGTGGAGACAGAAGAAATTTGTTGTTGCTAGTAGGCTAACTAACGCAGGAAATACAATGGTAAAAATGCAAGATTCAGCCATTAATTGATAGTATTTCCTTGGTAATTCATTGAATGGTTTCCTTAGCAATGGTTAAAATCTCGTTGGTCATGGGTGGGGGATAATAAATTCTTGCTGATTACAGCAACTTCACTCTTGCTTTTATAATTGCTCATGGATAATATTTTTCCTCGGAAGTTAGTCACGCATTTGATTTATATATGAATAAGTTTAATGACGGCAATTATAAGAATGGATATATTTTATTAGAATTTCATGGCAAAATTATTTGACAAATTGTTTTACATTACTGATGAACTAATCCATCGATAATCACCTTTTTTTATAGTAGTGAACCATCCAAGCTGAATGCGGATGATCTCATAAAAACTTCTCTCCAAGCACTGACAAACAATCATCTTATGAGGTTATGCCCAAATAATCTATCACACATCCAGAGGTGAAGACAAGGTGGTGGAGGTGGGTGTGTGGCTCCCTCAACTCCCTCAGATATATGCTTAAATCAGTATTTATGTTATTAGATATTTGTTCGGCCCAATAATATTTTGTAAAATATCACCATGATATCATCAAATTCTATCTATTATACATTTTATTCCTATTAAATGTAATATTTGTTCTAGAATTATATTGTAAAAAAATATTTTTAGTCTATAATAGATAAGAAAACTCTTAATATTTTTATTTTAGCAATATAATCTAAAGTAAAAATGATTTGTTATGTCAGTCTTAGTAATCATGTACCCCTACTATCAATAATATAAGTGTTTTTAGTTTTTTATTACAGATTTTGTAAATTAAAATAATTTTAGAATTACTAAAAATAATTTTAACAGATTTTTAGATAAAATACTAGTTTAGAACTATATTATTCTATATTATTAACATTAACGTATAATTTAGTACATCGGTTATTTAAAGCGTGAAATAAAAAAAAGTAAAACAAACTTCTTTATTTATTAATTTATGTATTTCAATTTCAATTTAATATTTTTCTTCCAATGAGAGACTATCAAGCCACACGAAAGCACTAGCGGAGAGATCAACGCAGCGCTTTATCATGGACTCAGCAAGCTCCCCTCAGGTTTGATCAACTGCTTTTAGGAAGCAGCAATACTGATCAACCCCTAAATTTGTAGCCATCTCAACTTCAGTGCCACCCTCCCAAAAAATATCAATCAGACCAGCATATTGCTCTTCTATCCAGCCTAAGAAAGTGCATTGTGCTCGATAACGGCACTCAATGGCCGTCTTTCTCTTGGAGAATTTTGATATTTCTTTCCAAACACCTTCCCTTCCAACAAACTTCAAAAGAAGATTTGTATCCTCAATCTCGGTCCAACCAGACCCCCAACGCGGATTGATATTACGTTCACCCAATTTGATCAATTCAGCCCTCGGTGGAAGGACAAAGGAAGCTGACATTGTTGCTTGCAGGTGAGGAATAGATGAGATGAAAGAAAAAGTGAGGCCCAATTTTTGAGGGCGGGGAGGGATTTAAGATTTTTGTTCTTGCTACTTAAACTAAACAATAGTCGGAAATTGCATAGCTGGTTGAGGCACGTAGTTGAGGACTTGATCATTGAATATACAACCCTGATTTTAAGTGTTTAGTTGGATTTATTTAATGTTGTTTTATTTTTTTATGTACAAACATTGTAAATTATCTGAAGTTGTTACAATCTATAAAGAAATAATTCATTTATTTCTTTTGTTCAACTTCAGAAGCACTTTTGAACAACCAAATGATATCCAAATGGGTTGAAATTTTGATGATAGTCAATTCCACGTAAGTACTTCCCGTGTGCCAAATGTGTAGCGTTTGGATGTCAATAAGTCGTTAAGAACATAGCCTAAAGTTGGAAAAAAAACAATTGCATACAATTTGTTTATTATTTTTGTGCCAACTTCGAACGTATTTTTGAACAAACTAAATGACATTCAAATGGGCTGAAATTTTGATAGTAGTCACTTTCATGTAAGTATTCTACGCGTTAAATTTTGCAGCGATTGGATGTCAAGTCGTTAAGAACATAGCCCAAAGTTGAAAAAAACAAAATCTCATACAATTCAGTTTTTTTATTATTTTTGTGTCTACATCGGACCTACTTTTGAACAACCAAATGACATTCAAATAAGCTGCTTTTTTTTGTGGTACTCACTTCCATTACGTACTCCACGCGTGCAAAAGTTTTTAGCGTTTGGATGTCAATATATGTCATTAAGAACCTAGCCCAAACAAGAAACTACCATACAACTTTTGAAGTCGATATAAAATCTGAGACAAAATTGTAACATCCCTACTACGTACCCGTCTTAATCCAATCATTAACATATACAACTCGTACTATGTGGCGGAAATAATTACAAATTACTTAACCACGGGTGCTACCACCGTTATTCACCCATGTGAGCAACATGGCTTCCAAATACATTTACGAATAAACATTGGGACGAATAAGAGATAGTCTAGTCCAAATAATACAACTCTTAATTAAATTACATGTGAGCAAAGCAACTAAGTTATTCCGTAATCATGTAGCATCCTAAAATATCAAACTAGAAGGTAGTATACAATTAACTACCCAATCCCGCACATTATTTTACCATCTGCTGAAAATATTGGGGAATATATGGACTAGTATGGTAGTCCACGCGAAAATCTCAACCGAGTTGCAGCACGAGGATATTTCAGTTTGTTAATATTGATATCTAGTTTGTTAATATTCTTTACCAAGCTTTGTACTCAACAGAATCTGTTTTTCCTTTTTATTAGCGCTTAGATAAAGGGTTAGGTATAGCAATATATGTATATAAGTACATTAGAGGTTGTAAAGTATTTATATACTACTGAATGAAAAGCGTTACATTTTTCATTGCGTTCCAGACACAAACTCAAACAAACCTATTTCTAATATGGTATCAGTAGCAAGGTTACGATTCTAGTTTTCTTTGGCACCCGCGAGCATGACGAACGTGGTGGTAGAAGACCCAAACAAAGGAAAGAATCCAGAGTCTGATTCTTCCTCCAGCAGTTCTTCCTCCAGTAGCAGCGCCATTGATGTCAATGACCCGATTTATGTCCACACAGCGGAGAACCCTGGATTAAGTCTCGTGCCTAAGTTCAATGGGACAGACTTCTTGGGGTGGAAGTGCGACATGATTACTGCTTTGAAGGTTAAAAATAAGTTCGGCTTTGTAACAGGTAAGGTTGCTAAACCTGATGAAACAAATATCATTCGTTGTAGTGCTTGGGAGAGGTCGAATTCTCTGGTTTTGTCTTGGCTAAAGACGGCGCTGGACCCGAGTATTGCCTAAAGTGTCCGCTTTATTCAAGATCCAAAGGAATTGTGGGACTCTCTGTGTCGCAGGTTTGGGAAAAGCAATCTGGCCGTTACCCATAACCTGAAACGTGAATTAATAGGTGTTAATCAGGGAGAAGACAGTGTGAGTGATTATTTTACGAAACTGAAAAGGCTTTGGGGAGAGTTAGAGTCAGCTCGCCCATTGGCAAGGTGCAGCTGCGGGGGATGTACCTGCGACGCCAAGGAATCCACCAGAAAGCAAGCAGAAGAGGATAAACTTCTCCAGTTTTTGATGGGATTAAATCGGAAATATGTTTCAATCAGGGGCCAAATTTTGGCTATGCAAACCACACCCAGTTTAGAGGAAGCTTATTCTCTGGTTGTTCGGGAAGAGGAGCAGCGGGGGGGTGAGCAAGTCAGAGATGACTCGATGTCGTTTTCCAGTCAGGCACAAATCGCAACAGGTGAATCCTTAAAAATCCCTAACCGGAGAATTGAAAGAAAGAAGGTTACCTGTTCGTATTGCAGGAAACCTGGCCACAGCTTCGACGAATGCTACCAGCGCCAAACCTGTACACATTGCAAACTTTCAGGTCACATATCGGCATTGTGTTTTCAGTTGCATGGTAAAGACAAGGTGCTGGCACGAAAGAAGAAGAGTTTCGCAAACTCGGCTAGGGTTTCAGAACAGGTTGAAGGCGATGACGTTGAGCAAGGGGATGGATTGACCCCTAGACAGTTGCAGCAGATCACTCAATTGATTCGAAACGCCAATACAGAATTGAAGACAGAGGAGGTTGATTATTGCAATTTCTCAGGTAATCAACTACTCTGTGTCAATAACAAGTTTTGTTTCTTGAGTAATCACGCAGATAAACGATTTAAGGGAAAATGGATCGTAGACTCTGGTGCGACCGATCATATGTCAGGGGCTGGGGAATTGTTCGAAAGATGGAGAAAACTTGACAGAGAAAGGGTGGTTGTTTTGCCAGATGGGAGTCCGCAGAGTGTCACCTTGATTGGAGATGTTAGGGTTGGGAACGGGTTACTGTTGGAAGATGTGTTGTTCATTCCCAATTTTTTGTTTAATCTGATTTCCGTGAAGAAGATGGTGACACAGTTGAATTGTGCTCTGGTCTTTGACGAACATGGGTGTTTCTTACAGGGCCTTTCTATAAGACCAGTTGAGCGGCGTTTTGGACTGGGCCAGGACAATTTGTATGTGCTGGACAATTCAGCAGCGGGCTTGATGACCGACGCGAGTTTGGGCTTGAGCGGTGTTGATCCAACACGTGGTGCAGGCTTTTGTCAGTCTCCAGGCGTTCCAAGCGTAGTAGGAATAAGTCCAAAGGCTAAGGATATACATATTAGACTTGGACACGTACCGTTTCGTAAACTTGTAACGCTTGGTTTAATAAAAGAAGCAGATTTTTCTTCTGAATATGCTTGTGATGTTTGTTACAAATCTAGAGCACAACGCCTCCCGTTCCCGCATTTGGTTAGTACTACTAAGAAAGCTTTTGAGTTGATTCACATAGATGTGTGGGGGCCGTTTCATACCGACACTTATAATGGCTATAGATATTTTGTTTGTTTTGTCGATGATTTTACACGTACGACATGGGTTGTACTTATCAAGCAAAAAGGACATGCTTGGGAAACAGTTGTGAAGTTCATTCGAATGGTGGAGCGACAGTTTGAGGCGAGGATTAAGGTAGTCAGAACGGATAATGCCAAGGAGCTTGGTAGTTCTAACGAAGGGAAGAAGTTCTTTGCGCAAGAGGGTATTATTCATCAAACCTCTTGTGCATATACACCCCAGCAAAACGCGGTCGTTGAACGAAAACACAAGTATCTTTTAGAGACGGCGAGGGCGTTATATTTTCAGTCACATGTTCCTTTGGCTTACTGGGGAGAATGTATATTGCATGCTACATTTTTGCTAAACCGACTTCCTACAAAGGCTTTACGTGGCCAGACTCCGTTTGAAGGTTTGTACAATGAAAAGCCTACGTATGATGACTTAAAACCTTTTGGATGCCTGTGTTACAAAACAGTTGTTGGTCCTAAAGGAGGAAAGTTTGAGCCCCGGGGAGAAGCTTGTGTCTACCTTGGGGAAGATCCTTGGAAGAAAGGACACAAAATTTTGAGTTTGGTTACACAGGTTGTTGAAGTTTGCCGTGATGTCAAGTTTCATGTTCAGTGTTTCCCTTTTGCTGAGCAACGACATGGTAACGTTCCTGTACCATCGCTTCATCACGTGGACAGTAATATTGTTTCACCGTTTTTTTCGATGAAGGAGACGTCATGCCTAGCAGTCATGCTCCTAGTACCGAGATTGCTGTGCAGAGTCCACCATCCGAGGCCATGCTCGATCAGGATATTTCGCATGCTGAGTCACGTAGATCCACTAGAGTGCGTCAGCGACCAGGGTACCTGACAGATTATGTTTGCAACTCATCGTTTCAAGATATTCTAGATGAGAGAGTTTATAATACTACTCAGTCTGATAATCTTCTACCAGGATATGCTAGTTTGACAGAAACCACTCCTACCCATACTATAGCACTTTTCTCCACCGAGTCTCTTGTTGACGGTGCTCTTGTGGAGCCTCGTGACTACAATGCAGCTGTGAGAGATGAAAACTGGCGCATAGCCATGCGAAAGGAGTTGCGGGCTTTGGAAGAAAATGACACATGGGATATTGTCACGTTACCGCGAGGAAAGAAAGTTGTGGGTTGCAAGTGGGTTTATAAAATTAAACTTAAGTCTGATGGCACATTAGAGCGATACAAAGCACGGTTAGTAGCTAAAGGGTTTACGCAGCGACATGGTTTGGATTATCATGAGACCTTTTCGCCCGTGGTTAAGTTAACTACTATTCGTTCTCTCATTGTTGTTGCTCTTCACAATGGGTGGATAATCAATCAGTTAGACGTTAACAATGCCTTTTTGCATGGTGATCTTGATGAGGAAGTTTACATGAGGCTACCACCAGGATTAGAGGTAGCAGGGACCAACAAAGCGTGTCGTTTGAAGAAGTCACTGTACGGCTTGAAACAAGCTTCCCGTCAGTGGTTTTCTAAGTTGGGGAGTTTTCTTAAAACTCTCAACTTCGTTCAATCCAAGAATGATTATTCCCTTTTCCATAAAGACGGTCCAGCAGGCAAGATGTTTGTAGCTGTTTATGTTGATGACATGCTAATTGTGGGTCCACACCAGGATGAAATCAATGCTATCAAACAGGCTCTTGATGACAACTTCAAGATCAAAGACTTGGGCACTCTGCATTACTTCTTAGGGATAGAATTTAATCGTACCGCGCAAGGATATGTTCTTTCCCAAAGGAAGTTTTGCAACCAACTTCTCCAAGACTTCGATTATAGTGATCGCCGGTCTACCAAAGGACCAATGGTAGTAGGGAAGCCGTTACTAGCCACAGATGGTGATCCACTTCGTGATCCTACTCTTTACAGAAGATTGGTGGGCAAGCTCAATTATCTCACCAACACCAGGCCTGATATCAGCTTTACTGTTCAGGTTCTTAGCCAGTTCATGCAACATCCAAGTGATGTCCATATGGAGGCAGCAATGCACGCAGTGTGTTATATCAAGGGAACTGTTAACTATGGGATTGTTCTTGCTTCCAGTTCCAAACTTGACCTTGTGGCCTATTGTGATTCAGACTGGGCAGCCTGTCCCAACACGCGGAAGTCCGTCTCGGGCTATTATATTTTCCTTGGCGATAGTCCTATTTCTTGGAAGACCAAGAAGCAAGGATCTGTTTCTCTTTCCAGTGTTGAGGCGGAGTACCGCTCCCTGCGACGTGTTACTTCAGAATTGACTTGGCTTACTCGCTTGTTACATGAGCTTGGTGTGCGCGATGTCGTTCCTATACCCGTCAAGTGTGATAATCAATCCGCTATCTACATCGCTTGCAATCCTGTTTTCCATGAGCGTACCAAGCACATAGAGATAGATTGTCATTTTGTGCGGGATAAAATCCAGCAGGGACTCGTGGATATTGTTTACACTCCTACGTCCACTCAGCTTGCTAATATGATGACAAAAGTTCTTCCCGGGGCCAGTACAAGGAACAGCTGTCACAGATAGGTATGCATCATGATGACTCTTCAAGCCTAGGTAAATCTCATTCACCTACGGCTTGAGGGGGGGTATTGTGGAATATATGGACTAGTATGGTAGTCCACGCGAAAATCTCAACCGAGTTGCAGCACGAGGATATTTCAGTTTGTTAATATTGATATCTAGTTTGTTAATATTCTTTACCAAGCTTTGTACTCAACATAATCTATTTTTCCTTTTTATTAGCGCTTAGATAAAGGGTTAGGTATAGCAATATATGTATATAAGTACATTAGAGGTTGTAAAGTATTTATATACTACTGAATGAAAAGCGTTACATTTTTCATTGCGTTCCACACACAAACTCAAACAAACCTATTTCTAATAGAAAATGAGGCCTCCGAAACCAACAGATGGTTTAAGACGTTGTGGTTCGGCTATGATTCCACCATATGAGAACAATGGATGTGTGAAAAGAGCTAAGAGAATATTAAAAATGGTCCTCAAGTATAACGAGGATGACGAGGAATTGAAATTACAGTGGTGGTCTGATATTTCGCATGATGAAATTCTAAATTACCCAATCCCGCGCTCCAACAACGTCTTCCGCTGTGTACCTAAAAAATGGTTATACCACAACGGGCTCAGCACAACTTGTTGAGTATGATAACGTGCAACACATGAGCTATCGGGCTACACATGACTAATTAGTCAAGTGAACATGCGATTGATTTTACTTTAACAATCATGTTGAAAGTATAATAGACATTCAGCATACAAGCATGTAATAACATACAATCCAACAAGGTGATCCATCACCAAGGGATCAGAACGTCAAATAAACATCAAATTGAATGAGTCATTCCTCTTCTATTTCCTAGGTCTTGAGACTTTAATTAGATTCTCGGTTTTGACCTTAAATTGTGTACTCTCATACAATCGTCATCATGGGGATTTTTTTTTGTCTTAGTTAATTATTAATTGGGTGCGGGTATGTATAAACCCTATTAATTGAGTATTATCCCCAATTGAATAACCATCATTAGTAATTACACCATCTATATGGATATAGGTGATCCATCCGCACCATGATTAATAATTTCACTATCTATATGGATATAGGTGATCCATCCGCCCCTGACTAATAATTTAAAGGGAAATTTCATGAAATGCCACTATATTTTTAGCTAATTCATGAAATGCCACTTAAAAGAAGAAAGTCACGAAATGTCACTATATTTTTGCAAAAGTCCATGAAATATCACTATAGCCATTGACCAGAAGGAAAAATGACAAAAATACCCCTATTAGTTATAAGGGAATTTCATGAAATGCCACTATATTTTTAGCTAATTCATGAAATTATTTCACTAAAAAAAAGGTCACGAAATGCCACTATATTTTTGCAAAAGTCCATGAAATGCCACTATAGCCATTGACCAGAAGGGAAAATGACAAAAATACCCCTATTAGTTATAAAGTACTTTTAAAGTTCACAATATGCCCCTAAGTATTAAAAAATTCACCAAAAATCACAAAATATCAAAATACTATAAAAATATAAAAAAACAATATATAAAAATTTAATAAATTTTATTTTATTTTAAAAAATATTAAAAATTCCTTAGATATTTTTGATAATTTATATCAATCTTTCTACTAATTTATATCAATTATGTACCCTAATTTTTATAGTATTTTGATTTTTTGTGAATTTTGGCGATTTTTTTAACACTTAGGGGCATATTGTGAACTTTAAAAGTACTTTGTTAACTAATAGTGGTATTTTTGTCATTTTCTTTCTGGTCAATGGCTGTAGTGGCATTTCATGGACTTTTGTAAAAATGTAGTGACATTTCATGACTTTCTTTTTTTCTAGTGGCATTTCATGAATTAGCCAAAAACATAGTGGCATTTCATGAAATTTCCCATTTATTTTTATGACATTATAAGTCATCATTTATCAAGGTAACTTAGTCAAACATGTTACCAACATTTTTAATCACATTTTTAAGTTAAAACATCCCATTTAACAACCCATATTCTCGGCCTTAATTTAATGTACAACATAAGTTACTTTAAAACATAAAAATGTGTCTTAAGTAAAACTTACTTGTTTAAGGCTTCAAAGATCTCTTTAATATCTTATTCTTTTCAGCAATCTAGTAATATTAGGCTTAGGTCAGATTCTTAACCCCCAAGCATAAGTTTAACTCATGGCTTAAAAGTCTTAAGACTTAATTAAAGTTCTTACCTTTCAAATGTTGATTTTTAAGTCTGTTCCTTCCCTCCTTGGTCATGGAAGCTTGGGAGTTTTAGGGGACCCATTCGGACATGGTGTAACAAGGAATAAAGACTTAGTTGGGTTCTTGTACATATATAACAAGGTTAGAAGTTTAAGGCACAAAATGTGCATTAAAGATAAGGTTTTACCTTGAACTCTCCAATGAGTATTTCATCCTCAACTTTATGTCATAATTAGAAATATAGGTAGGTAATCAGATCTCATGTAGATCTCAAGAAAGAAGGTTAAAATCACTCAAAATCATTATTTATGACTTACATTTGGAGGCTTCTTTGAGGAGTTTCCTCTCCTTGTTTTCGGCCATCATTGGGTGTGGGTGAGGATTCATTTTGAGAGTGAAAACTATGAAGAAAAAATGGGTGTAAGACTTATGGATTTCGGACATATAAGTACCCATGGAAGAGATGAAGGTTTAAAGCACATTTTTACCTTGTTTTGTTGTTGAACTTGGTCTAGGTCCTTCCTCCAAGTTTTGTACAGATTTTGAGCTCCTAAGCTTGTCATTTTCGGACATGAAGGAGTGGGAAAGAGTATTTGAAGTTGTAGCTTTTATAATGGAAGAATGAAGGAGTTATGTCATTTTTCTTACCTTGTCTTGTACTAACTTGAGCTAGGTTCACTGCTGGAAAAAAAGGAATAAACAACGCTTAAATTGGACATATAGAACGTTTATAAAGCGTAGTTTATTCAAGCGACGCAAATGAACTAACATTTTAAATGACGCTTCCAAAGCGTTCTTTATACTATCTTTAAAGAACGCTTATTTGCAAAGCGTTCTTTATAATGCGAGAAAGATGACAACATGAAAAACGTTTTAGCCTAGAAAGCGTTCTTTATGCTTAGACAAAAACAACACTTATATGTGATAAGCGTTTCTTATAATGGTTGGCGGGAGAGCATAATGAACGCTTATATGCATAAGCGTTCTTTATATCTTCCTTTTTTTTAATTTTTTTTTCAGAAATCTCTGTTCCAACAAATGCTACAGATATATCATTACAGATGCATTGTTGCATTTTCAACACAGAAGAATCCATCACAACAAACTGTAACAGAGAAATTAAATCTATACGAATTCAATTTACAACAAAACACATCAGATCCCAGGCCAATTGCATCAAATTAATCAGCTAGTATATATTAGTACCAAATTAACAGAGATTTGCTAGTATTACCAAACATGCAGACAAAACTTAATTACAATTAAAATCCAAACACAGATGGAAGCTAGCTACTAAGTACTTATGTTTGTAATGCAATATGTAGAAATTTGATAATGCAAGAAACTTCATTTTTCAACACAATGCAAGTACTGTAGTTGAACTCATGGGGAACAAACTGCATTTACAGGTGCAAATTGGTTCAGTTCAGACACAACTTCAAAGAAGAAAAGAAATAGCTGCAGCGCGTACTCATGACTTCTGCTGATGTTCATCATCATAAGCTATTGATTTCATCCAGTAAGTGCACATGTGATCCTTGACAAACTCTAGATCGGCAAGTGAATAAGTAGCTCCTTGTTTTTCGAAGAAGTCAATAAGCTGCACGCAAGAATTATAAAAGCAATTAAGTACACCATTTAAACATATCCAACCATGCACAAATAGTTAAATTACTAATTCAAACACAAGA
This sequence comes from Limonium bicolor, assembly GCA_023374045.1. Classification (NCBI taxonomy): domain Eukaryota; kingdom Viridiplantae; phylum Streptophyta; class Magnoliopsida; order Caryophyllales; family Plumbaginaceae; genus Limonium; species Limonium bicolor. The sequence continues at coordinate 145,616,556 of CM041778.1, forward strand.
CTTATAATACGTACTTCATTGACATTGCGGACTCTATCGATGTTGGACACGATTTCGTACATGTATCGCATCACAAAATATCCATAACTGCTGCTATCCGGTTGCCTGGGACACTATTTTCAATAAAACTATATTATTAATTATATATATTGAAATACCCCAAACCATGATATGTGGTTTAAATATCAAATTATGGTATGTAAAGGCTAAAAAGTGCCTTAGTAACATCAGTGAACAATTTAAACCATAATAAATGCAATAAAGCATTAAGACACAGTTTGAGCAAAAACATGCTCTAAGCTATGAGTGAACTTGGTTAGGACCCAAAGAGCCTACCAAGACTTGATAACATTTAATTATGATTTAATAAGGCTAAATAAGTCCTTAAGAAACTTTGGTGGACAGTTAAACCAAATAAAACATAAGAAAATACCTTAAAGTCAATATGAGCAAAAATGTGCTCTAAGCTTGGGATGAATGTGTATAAGACCTAATGGTCATACCTATACCTTGTTTATATGTTAATGAACATATTAAATCAATTACTAAAGAAAACCAAGCTTGAAAACAAGTTAAAACACAAAATGTGCTTTAAGGAGTTTTAAAGCACGTTTTTGAAAAATTGTCTTGTAAATGAGTTTTGAATGGCTAAATGTCCATCATTACTCTTTAATTAACATGTGTACTATATAGTATCACATTTGGGTGGCCATATTAGTGGGAAATCAAAAATTTCACTTCTATGTGCCTTAGTTTGTGAATAGTAACTTTCATAAGCTAGTTTGTAACATATAATGTTATAAGTAATTAAATTGGTCAACAAAGACCATTATACCCTCCTAGGCATATGGGGGCCGGTTTTTCATGGTGTGAGTCACCAACATGTAAAAGAAATCAAATAAGTAAACTTAAGCTTAAAGTAAAGTACTATTTGCTTTAACTTACAAATATCTTCAAAAGTAAGTTCTATCTTCATTCTCCTTTCCTTTCCTTCATTTCCCACGGTTCCACACTCTCTTCTTCCTCTCTTCTTCTTGTTCTCTCTCGGTGATACATAATACAACCATGGAAGTCCATCTTTGACCACATGTAAAACCTAGCTCACTTAACCAAATCAAAAACAAACACCACCATTCTCTTAGTTAAGCCAAGCTCTACAATCTTGTCCTTTCAAAACTTCAAAACCTCCATTTCGGTGCCAAGAGAAACCACCATGGGAGGAGCTTGAGCTCACCTTTTCACATATTCTTGTTCTCCTTTGCTTCAAGGTAAGGAAACTCAAAGAAAATCCATGTTTCCTCCATGTTTTCATGTTGTCCGAAAATTCACCTCACAATGGTGCATTTATCTTGCTTGTTTTAGCTTCATTTGAATCTTCCAAGGGCTAGGAGGAGTCCTCTCTTGATACTTATTCAAGTTCTCTGCCAATTTCAAGGTAAAACAATTACCTTAATGTGTTAAAACAATATATGTAACTAGGGTTTACAATGAGATGAAGCTTAAAGCTTGAATACTCATTATGTTGTTTGTACAATGTATAGAACTTGACAAGGAATCAAGTACCCCACCGGTTTGTAAGGAAACAAGAAAGAAGTTTGTGAGGAAAAAAAAGAGGTAAACAAACTATCTCAATGTAGTTTAAATGCCTTAGGAAAATGAGCTTGATTTGCTTACTAAAATACCTAAGGAGCCAATGGCAAATGAGCTAGTGAAATGCTCTCAAGGAGTTTATTAAGGGCATATGTATTGGTGTATGTATTTGCAGGTCAAAGGCAGTATTTATGTGGGAAATTCAGTGTTTAAGGTTATGCAATTTAAGGGCCTAAGAGCCATGTTATTTAAGGGCCTAAGTGCCAAGCAATTTAAGTTATGCACTATATTGTGATGTAGTGCTTAATGTGTGAAGTTGTGTATAAAAGTGTGTTTGATGGATTTTAGGTGTTCTTGGATGAAATAAGGTAAAAACCTAAGTGTTTGGATGTGAGTAAATACAAGAGAAGCTATGGCCAAATTTGGAAAAATGTGTAAGAAGTTCTAAGTGTTTTAAGTGGTTTTGGTGAACTAGGAAGTGTTATAGGTGAATAAATGTTTACTTGAGAAGAAAACATGTGTTAAGGTGATTTAGAGTGATGCAAGGATTTAGGTGTTATCTTGGAAGTTCTAGGAATTTAATGTGTGTTTGTGAATGTATTAAAGTCTTGGAGAAGTTTGTTTAAGGTTTAGGTAATGTTGGTGTTCAAAGAATAAATGATGTTTAGGTAAGGTTTTGAGTAAGGAGTTTTAAGAAGTTGTGAAAAGGAGATTTAGTTAGTAAGAAAAGAAGTTGAGAGGTGATGATAAGGTGTAGAGGAAACACCTTGGTATTGTGGTCATTATAGGTGAAATGCCACCTAGAAATCATAAGGAGAAAACATTGTAAGTGTTAGGAATTTTGTGGAGATATAAGTAAAGGTTTAAGGAATTAGGAAAAATAGTTTGGTGAGTGTTTAAGAATATCTTAAGGGTGTGTTTGAAGTGCCAAATGATGTTAGAACACATTGAGAGGCCTTAGGAGAAGTTTGGTGAAGATTGGCAAAGTTTGGGTAAGTATAGAAGGCGACCGACCCAGGGGCCGACCCAGTTTTTGGGTCGGTCGAGCCTCTGTAAATGTTAGGAAATGTTCTGATGGTCCGACCCCAAAAGGGTGGTCGGACATGGGTCGGTCGGTCAAGTTTCAAGGAAGGAAAATGTTCGCACATGGACCGACCCAGAATGGTGGGTCGGACGTGGGTCGGACAGGCATGTTTATAAGGAAGAAAAAGGGTTCTGTAATGGACCGACCCAGAAGGTTGGGTCGGTCGGTGGGTCGGTCGGACCAAAAACATGGTTTAAGGTTATGAAATGATATGTGATGATGGGGATTGGTAGGTAATGATGTTATAAGGATGTTGAGGACATGTTAGGGGAGTTTTAATGACACCTATGGGTTAAAGTTGTATTAACATGTGAGAGTAAACAAGTTAAAAATGTAAGTTATGTAACAAAGTTAACGGGGAAAGTGAAGCATTAGACACTAAATAAACAAACATGTTACCCCAATGTTAATGAAAACACATGTGATGTTAACAGTTGTTCGAGAATTGCTCGAGGTACATAAATGGACGTGATTAAGTGGACTCCGGTGACAGTATGGTTTTCTTGCAACCTGTGTCCTACCGGATTACACCGGCTTGTATGCCAATGTGTTTTTCTGTATGTTTGCCACTTATGATATAAATCATGAACGAGTTTACAGTCATTATTGTTTTGTAGTTTACGTGCCGATACCGGTAACCTCTAATGCGCTTGAAGGGCTAGTTAACCACTATTAGGTAAACGTAAGAGAACGGTATCCGTAATAACGTTTCCGACCTAAGGAACGTTCTAACCACGGCTATGCGTGAGTTGGATATGTAATGGTTGTGCGTGTGTTGTATGTGAATGTATGCCTCTTTTCCCTTGTGTATGTCTGACAAGACTTAACTCAATGTTTGTGATTGTTTAATAAAGTTCAAAGATGAACTTCTAATAAGTGCTAACGGGGGAATGAGAGTCCGGTCTGTTCCGGCCACGCGTGTGAGTATGGGGGTCGTTGTCATATCAGGTTCGATCCTCTCTGTATGTTATGGTTGTTTTCCAATTTGGTTCCCAACCTTCCCTTTAGCTTAACCAAGGCTATTACTGACTCACGTCGGGCCACAGGGGCATACTATTGTTATGTTTGTTTCGGTGTGCTTGGATCACTATATCCGGGGCACCTTGTGTTAAGTTAACCGTTCATTTAACGAGACGGTAACGAGTTATGTAACGAGCTTATCATGAGACTGGCAACAATCTCTAGGCTCACCAGTGTGTTGGTGATGTTTGGGTCGGTTCCTGAGAGGACCATTCCCGTTGTGTTATGTGTTTTGTTGTGATGCAATATTTATTGCGGTGTTATGTTGTGCACATGGAAACGTGCAAAGTGTTGTTAAGTGTTGTTACGTAGTGTATGTTATATGTTGTAAAATGTGAAGTGTGTGAATCATGGATATGATTCCCAGTTTGTGATAAGAGGTTTTTAAGGGTAACCCGATTTAAGGGTATGTGTCGTCTATTAAGGAAGTAGCTCCATCAGAGGAGGAATACTCTAGGCATGATGAATACCATGAGTGACTTATTAAGTAAGGATATATTATCCGTTTGTTGAGCCCGTTGAGGCGAATGTTATGTGATGTGTTTATTGTTACATGCATGATCTAAATATAATCAACTGCATGTTAAGACGACAATTAGTTGTGCGTGGCCCGGTAGCATGTGGGCTGCGGGATTACCATACCAACAAAGGTGCTGAGCCCCTTGGGGCCACCCCTTTCTCTTCTTTTCCTATTTCAGGTACGAAGTGCTGGAAGCCGTTCGAGAGTAGGACGGGTAGTCGTTGTACATGGGTATTCATTTAAGTATATATATACAGTAGGTGTAGTAAGACCGATATTGTTGTCGGCACCAGTTTATAAATACTCGGTATAGTTGATAAGGTGGATATTATTGTTGTTGTTAATGGAAAGGAGTACTAATGTATAGTTGCTCGGGAATTTAGCCCATCAGACCGGTACATTGTGTGTGTATTAGCCTTGTTAGCCACGTGGGTGGCTAACGGCGTGTAACACCAACAAGTTAAGTAATGTGATGAGGTTGTTCTTCCGCTGCAGTTTGTTGTAAGTATGTTAATGTTGGATGGGGTGTTACAAAAAGTGGTATCAGAGCGAAGTATCGCTCTGATGACTGAATTACCGAGCTTAGGAAGTACCGAGTTAGAATTTTAGCGCTTTGGGTTAAGGGTTGAGTGATAGCGTGAGAGATACGCTAGTTAGGAACTACCAGTGGCTACTGGAAACCTACAATATCCATCCCACCCTCCACAATCCCTGTTTTATAACTTGGGAAACAACGCCAGAGAGATGAAAGTCCTCTCATACTCGGGGATACCCGATCTGGCTGTTATTAAATACCCTTAGGGTACGGAGAATCTGTCATACGGTAGATCCCGAAAACTGGGAATCCCGGAGACGGTCTCCATCTGAATAATGTTAACTGCATTTCATAGCAACGAATGAAGGATCTTGTGTATTGGAGAATAGAATTTCCGGCAACCTGGGTCGACATGCAAAGCAGTCGAGGGTAACCAACTTGCAACGCACCAACCGTGCAACAGGCAAGAAGTGGATTAGTGAAACCGAGACAAGTGCCTACGGGACCACAATTGTTAAGTGATACACCAACGGTATACCAACCGCTAAAGGAACTACAACGTAGTGCCCAACAAGAGACAAGCCTCAGTAACCACGACAAGTGCGTGGAACGGGCTGCAAAGAGAATACAATACTAAGACAAAAGGGGTCTCCCAGAATGGGAAACACCCTAGTTAACGATTATTATGTGAATACAGTGAGAAGTCACCTAGACAAGTTATTATCAAGACAGTAAGATCAGTGAGGGCCAACAAGGCCACTGATGACAGTGCGGGTAAAAACAATACCACAACCGGTATGTGTTAAACTGATAGCCAGTTAGCATGGCGCACTTGCCATAGCAAGTGCTGCTATAATAGGGCTGTTCGGGAAATCTATAACCACTACAAGTACTTAGTAAAGTACCACGAAGTTAAGTGTGAACATTATAACCATGGAAGGGCTTAACAGCCTGACCTTTGTAATTGTAAGTACACCAGTCAGCAAGAAGCTAGACTTGGTTAAGGTAAGAAGATGTTGTGAAACCATGAAAATTTTTCTTTCAACCCAGATTTATTCAAACCCCTTTTCTTTTCAAAACCAGATTTTCTTTCAAACCAACACTTCTTTCCAACCTTCTTTTAAACCAAACCAGTAAAACCAAGGACAGTTGACAAGGATACAACAATGGATAAACCTTCCCTCGATTAAGTTCGGGAAGCAGGGAATGAATATTGTCACGGGACAATATAAGGGAGTTGACAACAGAATACTTCACCTAGGCGTGTGACGGACGCTACAAGTGTACCAACTGTGTTGTGGGACGACCGCACTCCGATAGGAGCTTGTGGGCCTGACAAACCTACTTATGGGTTAGTTGGGTAAGTAGCAATGTATCAGTATGATACCCCATATATGTATACGAGTAGAGTCCGAAACACGGGAAGTAGTCGACTCCGTCTACGGTCAGCAGTATAGATCAAACAAGAGCTAAGGATTACAAGGAATAGTTGAAACTAAGGAACTCAGTTGAGATAACTAGACTAAAGGAGTCAGTGAATTCCTCTCAAGGAAATGTTTAAGAGTTAGCAAGTGCGAAGGGCACAAACTGTTATGTAAAGACTCCACATATGACTTAAGGATCCTTAGGGATAAACATTATAGCTGGAATGGTGACCCAGCCTGTACATGGCAAGCAGATGCCTAATGTGGACACATTGATGTGCAATGAACGGGATGAAATTCCCAGAATGAGTACCTACACTACCAGGGAATGTTAATCTTCACAGAAGGAGATAATAAGCCATTTAAGAACGCAAACGGCGTGGCTAATGGAATGTACCAATAAGTGTGAGCCAAATGTAATGGCATAACTTAGCAACACCCAGGAGAAATCCTTAAAGGGTGTTTGCATCAACAATTGTTGCACGAAATAACGTGACAGAAACATAAGGGTTGAAACTAACACCCAGTTTAGACATAAATTGTCAGGAGACGGACTGACAAACCTAAGGGGCATCCCATGAAAGGAAACGTGATGCAACGACCTTGTAATATTGTACAGAGAAGTACATGTGTGTGGACAGCCTATAATGAGCCCAGCTCAAGGCAAACAAGGCTCATAAGCCATAAGTAAGACATGTTATATTAATTCGATTGATGGTAGAAGTTTATGTTGTATAAGTGAACAGAGTGGTAAACGAACCACTGCATTAAGAGTGGGGATACCTCTCGATATTGTGACACCGCAGGAGCGGTAGTTATGTGAATCAAGTTCAAGAAATGTGTTAAGGATGGATGATGTTATTAATGAAAGAGAGTAATTAGCTTAGTAGTATGTGTATAAGGTGAAACACCGAGCTGAATAATGCCGGCTTGTGACTCGAATGATCGATGCTCAAGGAGCATTCAGTAGTCATCCAAATGAGGATGGACCATAATGTGAATGATGTAAGTATATGTGTGGAAGTTAATGTGACAATAAATACGATATAAGCTGATGTTATACAGGGAGTGAGAGCACGGTGCGCAACAAGCGACCGTTGTATAAATGTTGTCAAACGATAATGTAACAGATAAAACCAGTTAAGAGTTAAACTCAGTGGAGATGCAAGATAAGTGATGTTAAACAAACTGAGCAATAAGCCAGTGGTAGGTACTGTGTGATGAGGAACTCCGTGTGAATTCCATGGCGAATCGCATAAGGGATTTACTGTCGAGAGTTTACGCCTCTGCACTCTGTATGACTGAGTGTTTTGGTATTGCACTTGCGCAGTAATGATCGAATGAGATAGCTAGGAATTGGAAACATGTTGATTGTGGACAAATAATGTTATAATGGCCGATGCATAGGAAATGCAAGGCCGCACCAATAAAAGAGTACTTGTACAAAACCGAATGTGAAGACATGATTAACAGTAAGTGACTACAGTAGCACTAACTGCAAATATCGGTATGGAATATACCCCAAATGTTGTAAATAACTGAGAGAGCACTACACACTAGGTAGTAGCTCAAACTCAACCGACAGTAAGTCGGAAGGGAAAAGTCAATCATTGTGAAATACATAGCTGTATACACAGTAAATTATCATGGAACTGGATGGAAAATTGTGAAACTCACCGAATCCGCTCAGGGTAAAAGAGACCGTGCGTCGGTTGAGAAACCATTGTTACCAAGATGAAGGTGACAATTGGGGATGTACAATACAGTAAGAATAACAAATGGGGCAATTAAGCTCTACAGTTACTAGAGTTTCGCAGCTGAAACTAGTGAGCCAGTGATTCAAGTGTTGAATGTACATGGTGAACATGAGTGAATGGCTAATTATTAATGCCTAAAAGCCTCACAGGCCAGGACCGAAACCGGTTATGAGTTATAACTCCAATGAGAATTCTTGGTTTAGGAACTAAACCGCCAATATGGTTAAGATCCTCTAATCAGAATCCATTGTGTAATAGACCGCGTGGAAGTTAAAACACTTCACGACGGCAGAACATTTAAGCCAATGTTTTGATTGATTACGTGGGCGTAATCCCTTTTAAGGGGGGTAGAGCGCAAAACCACTGTGTATATTACCGTACAAGTGTACGTAGTGTATGTGATTTATATTGTGCATAGCACAAAATTATGTTTTGTTTTGATGATTGGTGTTGTGTTACGTAAACATACACATTCATTCATGGTTTAAATTGTGGTAATTGCGCACAGATGATGCTGAATACCTTGTGATAAGTGTGTGTGGTTGTTACAGTTGGTGTGTCATTGTACAAGTGTGGGAGTAGATAAACTCCCGGGGGAACAAAAGCCCCGACAGTGTATAAATGTAAAACCAGGTGTTGTATTTTGGATAAAATATATGTGTATATATATAAATATATATACTTTATATGATGCATGAAGGGCATGATACCGAATAGAACCTAGTGAGAATAAGTATCCCTAGGCAACAGGATTAAAAGTGAATGGAGGTAACTGATAGACGGAGTTCTATCCTTTGGAGATGTTGTGATCATGATAGAATGATTCAAAAGATAGAAAATTGGAAATGAGTGACTTACTTGATGCTTGAAAATGAAGTGGGAGGTGGAACTTGATTTGCATGCGATCAAGGGAAGCCGAACACAAATTGGGGTGGAAGGATAGTCAACACTGATGCTGATCACATCAGGGTTGGATGACTCTTGAAACTCCCTATAAGTGGTCACAAATAACCACGCTAAGAAAGAAGCAAAGAGCTTTAAGTTGGACTTGGAGTTGTGTGTGTTTTCAAAGGATTTTCAATTGGCATTTATAAAACGTTGATGGATACTTTACTAATTAAAGTCTTCTTACTTAACCACAAGGAAATTTTAAAACTTATGTGATTGTTTTAATCTCCTAAAGGCACGGGACGGAAGGTGTCCATCGCGACCGTGTTCTGCGGGATCATAGTGTATATCAAGGATATTTTTGATTGCTATACATGCTCTGACATGTTGTGGTATGTGTAATGAATGTTGTTTTACTTGGATTTCCTAAGTGTATACTATCAAGGCCTATGAGTCGAAATGTGTGGTGTTACATAGACCTATGTGTCTAAAGCTGTTTGTTATGGGGACTTATGTGTCCAAATGTTGTTAGGTTACCCAAGACCAGTGAGTCAAAGGGGTTGTTATGTATGTGTAAGTGTTGTTAAGATACCCGGACCATAGAGTCCGAGGTTATCATTTGGATATGTTATGTTATGTGTGGATGGTGAATGTGTTGCCCGGACCGTCAAGTCCGAGGTTGTGATGTAAAATGTGTTTGGTTAAGGAAGTTATTTCCAAGTGATTACTGTGTTCTAATCTAAGGATATGTGAAAGTGTGAACTTCGAGGACGAAGTTCTTTTAAGGGGGGTAGATTGAAATACCCCAAACCTTGATATGTGGTTTAAATATCAAATTATGGTATGTAAGGCTAAAAAGTGCCTTAGTAACATCAGTGAACAATTTAAACCATATAAATGCAATAAAGCATTAAGACACAGTTTGAGCAAAACATGCTCTAGCTATGAGTGAACTTGGTTAGGACCCAAAGAGCCTACCAAGACTTGATAACATTAATATGATTTTAATAGGCTAAATAAGTCCTTAAGAACTTGGTGGACAGTTAAACCAAATAAACATAAGAAAATACCTTAAAGTCAATATGAGCAAAAATGTGCTCTAAGCTTGGGATGAATGTGTATAAGACCTAATGGTCATACCTATACCTTGTTTATATGTTAATGAACATTTAAATCAATTACTAAAGAAAACCAGCTTGAAAACAAGTTAAAACACAAAATGTGCTTTAAGGAGTTTTAAAGCACGTTTTTGAAAAATTGTCTTGTAAATGAGTTTTGAATGGCTAAATGTCCATCATTACTCTTTAATTAACATGTGTACTATATAGTATCACATTTGGGTGGCCATATTAGTGGGAAATCAAAAATTTCACTTCTATGTGCCTTAGTTTGTGAATAGTAACTTTCATAAGCTAGTTTGTAACATATAATGTTATAAGTAATTAAATTGGTCAACAAAGACCATTATACCCTCCTAGGCATATGGGGCCGGTTTTTCATGGTGTGAGTCACCAACATGTAAAAAAATCAAATAAGTAACTTAAGCTTAAAGTAAAGTACTATTGCTTTAACTTACAATATCTTCAAAGTAAGTTCTATCTTCATTCTCCTTTCCTTTCCTTCATTTCCCCGGTTCCACACTCTCTTCTTCCTCTCTCTTCTTGGTCTCTCTCGGTGATACATAATACAACCATGGAAGTCCATCTTTGACCACATGTAAAACCTAGCTCACTTAACCAAATCAAAAACAAACACCACCATTCTCTTAGTTAAGCCAAGCTCTACAATCTTGTCCTTTCAAAACTTCAAAACTCCATTTCGGTGCCAAGAGAACCACCATGGGAGGAGCTTGAGCTCACCTTTTCACATATTCTTGTTCTCCTTTGCTTCAGGTAAGGAAACTCAAAGAAAATCCAGTTTCCTCCATGTTTCAGTTGTCCGAAAATTCACCTCACAATGGTGCATTTATCTTGCTTGTTTTAGCTTCATTTGAATCTTCCAAGGGCTAGGAGGAGTCCTCTCTGATACTTATTCAAGTTCTCTGCCAATTTCAAGGTAAAACAATTACCTTAATGTTTAAAACAATATATGTAACTAGGGTTTACAATGAGATGAAGCTTAAAGCTTGAATACTCATTATGTTGTTTGTACAATGTATAGAACTTGACAAGGAATCAAGTACCCCACCGGTTTGTAAGGAAACAAGAAAGAAGTTTGTGAGGAAAAAAAAGAGGTAAACAAACTATCTCAATGTAGTTTAAATGCCTTGGAAAATGAGCTTGATTTGCTTACTAAAAACCTAAGGAGCCAATGGCAAATGAGCTAGTGAAATGCTCTCAAGGAGTTTATTAAGGGCATATGATTGGTGTATGTATTTGCAGGTCAAAGGCAGTATTTATGTGGGAAATTCAGTGTTTAAGGTATGCAATTTAAGGGCCTAAGAGCCATGTTATTTAAGGGCCTAAGTGCCAAGCAATTTAAGTTATGCACTATATTGTGATGTAGTGCTTAATGTGTGAAGTTGTGTATAAAAGTGTGTTTGATGGATTTAGGTGTTCTTGGATGAAATAAGGTAAAAACCTAAGTGTTTGGATGTGAGTAAATACAAGAGAAGCTATGGCCAAATTTGAAAAATGTGTAAGAAGTTCTAAGTGTTTTAAGTGGTTTTGGTGAACTAGGAAGTGTTTATAGGTGATAAATGTTTACTTGAGAAGAAAACATGTGTTAAGGTGATTAGAGTGATGCAAGGATTTAGGTGTTATCTTGGAAGTTCTAGGAATTTAATGTGTTTGTGAATGTATTAAAGTCTTGGAGAAGTTTGTTTAAGGTTTAGGTAATGTTGGTGTTCAAAGAATAAATGATGTTTAGGTAAGGTTTGAGTAAGGAGTTTTAAGAAGTTGTGAAAAGGAGATTTAGTTAGTAAGAAAAGAAGTTGAGAGGTGATGATAAGGTGTAGAGGAAACACCTTGGTATTGTGGTCATTATAGGTGAAATGCCACCTAGAAATCATAAGGAGAAACATTGTAAGTGTTAGGAATTTTGTGGAGATATAAGTAAAGGTTTAAGGAATTAGGAAAAATAGTTTGGTGAGTGTTTAAGAATATCTTAAGGGTGTGTTTGAAGTGCCAAATGATGTTAGAACACATTGAGAGGCCTTAGGAGAAGTTTGGTGAAGATTGGCAAAGTTTGGGTAAGTATAGAAGGCGACCGACCCAGGGGCCGACCCAGTTTTGGGTCGGTCGAGCCTCTGTAAAATGTTAGGAAAATGTTCGGTGATGGTCCGACCCAAAAGGGTGGGTCGGACATGGGTCGGTCGGTCAAGTTTCAAAGGAAGGAAAATGTTCGCACATGGACCGACCCAGAATGGTGGGTCGGACGTGGGTCGGACAGGCATGTTTATAAGGAAGAAAAAGGGTTCTGTAATGGACCGACCCAGAAGGTTGGGTCGGTCGGACCAAAAACATGGTTTAAGGTTATGAAATGATATGTGATGATGGGGATTGGTAGGTAATGATGTTATAAGGATGTTGAGGACATGTTAGGGGAGTTTTAATGACACCTAAGTGGGTTAAAAGTTGTATTAACATGTGAGAGTAAACAAGTTAAAAATGTAAGTTATGTAACAAAGTTAACGGGGAAAGTGAAGCATTAGACACTAAATAAACAAACATGTTACCCCAATGTTAATGAAAACACATGTGATGTTAACAGTTGTTCGAGAATTGCTCGAGGTACATAAATGGACGTGATTAAGTGGACTCCGGTGACAGGTATGGTTTTCTTGCAACCTGTGTCCTACCGGATTACACCGGCTTGTATGCCAATGTGTTTTTCTGTATGTTTGCCACGTTATGATATAAATCATGAAACGAGTTTACAGTCATTATTGTTATTGTATGTTTACGTGCCGATACCGGTAACCTCTAATGCGCTTGAAGGGCTAGTTAACCACTATTAGATAAACGTAAGAGAACGGTATCCGGTAATAACGTTTCCGACCTAAGGAACGTTCTAACCACGGCTATGCGTGAGTTGGATATGTAATGGTTGTGCGTGGTGTTGTATGTGAATGTATGACTCTCTTTTCCCTTGTGTATGTCTGACAAGACTTAACTCAATGTTTGTGATTGTTTAATAAAGTTCAAAGATGAACTTCTAATAAGTGCTAACGGGGGGAATGAGGAGTCCGGTCTGTTCCGGCCACGCGTGTGAGTATGGGGGTCGTTGTCATATCAGGTTCGATCCTCTCTGTATTATGGTTGTTTTCCAATTTGGTTCCCAACCTTCCCTTTAGCTTAACCAAGGCTATTACTGACTCACGTCGGGCCACAGGGGCATACTATTGTTATGTTTGTTTCGGTGTGCTTGGATCACTATATCCGGGGCACCTTGTGTTAAGTTAACCGTTCATTAACGAGACGGTAACGAGTTATGTAACGAGCTTATCATGAGACTGGCAACAATCTCTAGGCTCACCAGTGTGTTGGTGATGTTTGGGTCGGTTCCTGAGAGGACCATTCCCGTTGTGTTATGTGTTTTGTTGTGATGCAATATTTATTGCGGTGTTATGTTGTGCACATGGAAACGTGCAAAGTGTTGTTAAGTGTTGTTACGTAGTGTATGTTATATGTTGTAAAATGTGAAGTGTGTGAATCATGGATATGATTCCCAGTTTGTGATAAGAGGTTTTTAAGGGTAACCCGATTTAAGGGTATGTGTCGTCTATTAAGGAAGTAGCTCCATCAGAGGAGGAATACTCTAGGCATGATGAATACCATGAGTGACTTATTAAGTAAGGATATATTATCCGTTTGTTGAGCCCGTTGAGGCGAATGTTATGTGATGTGTGTTTATTGTTACATGCATGATCTAAATATAATCAACTGCATGTTAAGACGACAATTAGTTGTGCGTGGCCCGGTAGCATGTGGGCTGCGGGATTACCATACCAGCAAAGGTGCTGAGCCCCTTGGGGCCACCCCTTTCTCTTCTTTTCCTATTTCAGGTACGAAGTGCTGGAAGCCGTTCGAGAGTAGGACGGGTAGTCGTTGTACATGGGTATTCATTTAAGTATATATATACAGTAGGTGTAGTAAGACCGATATTGTTGTCGGCACCAGTTTATAAATACTCGGTATAGTTGATAAGGTGGATATTATTGTTGTTGTTAATGGAAAGGAGTACTAATGTATAGTTGCTCGGGAATTTAGCCCATCAGACCGGTACATTGTGTGTGTATTAGCCTTGTTAGCCACGTGGGTGGCTAACGGCGTGTAACACCAACAAGTTAAGTAATGTGATGAGGTTGTTCTTCCGCTGCAGTTTGTTGTAAGTATGTTAATGTTGGATGGGGTGTTACATATATACACACTAATATACAAAATATATTTACGTATGCATGAGTAAATAGAATGTTTTTTTACCTTTTTCAAATACTGTACATTCAAAGGAGAATTCCTTTGCCCGACACTGCACATACCTTCTCTAAAACCACTGAAATTAATTAAAACAAGCATTTAAGTGACAAGTAATAAAAAATTTTAAAATTTTATTTGTGAAATGAAAATATGCACTATTTACTTACATTGTCAGCAGAGCATGAATGGTGATGTTCCTAATTCCTTTAATAGGGTCAATCACTATACAGCGTGATGAGTAAGTACAAACCACTAACAACAACCAATGATTGCTACAAGTGCAAACAACAACAAATCAACTTCAGCTTCGAAATATATATGAGTTAATATAAAACAATAAAGACAAACACATAAGGTGGTCAAGCACGCTTACATCTGATGATATGATATGAGCACAAATCGGCTTTTCCTGGTAACTGCCGCAATTATGGCATTGCGCACATGGCTCTGACACGCAACACCGTCTCTCGTATTTGTCATATTGTTTGACACCAGCCTCGATAGTAAGGGTCTTTGATGACAAAGGCATTAAATTAAAATTATACATAAAACGTACTATTATCTTTGAGAGAGAAAAAATGTGATACTTACAAGCAGTACGATTGAATCACCGATATGTTCAGCATATCACCAAGCAGCAGCTCCTTGACATCTCTAATACTGATCAGCAACTCCTAGGATTGTTTGTTGTGGAACATAGACGCTGGAACCTTAACGATGAACTGAATGAAATCATCACCCTTCCCGAGTATCATGTTATATAAGACCTGCTGACGCTTTCACAGTGTATTCACCAAATTTTGGGGAAGAATGAAATCTTTTCGAAGTGGACTGATGTAGTGATCATCCTGCTAACCTGATGGTCCCTTTCCTTTCGAGGCACGGACTTGCTTACCTTTGTCAGCAATAGGAACAAGTGCCTAAGAAATGACAAGTTAGTATACGTTAGGAAACTATTCCCAAAACTGCAGTTATATATGGAATGTTAATTAGTAAACAAATTTAAGTTCTTTTGCTTACCGTACTATCAGATAAATCCACCAGATTGCAAGGCCACGGTACTTGTGAGCCACGTGCTTCAATGACAGTGCTCCAACCATTCCACTCCATCGGTAGTGGAATGGTATCACAGCCTTGACAGACACTGTCTACGAACACACGGACGTACCAGGGCGGAACTCGCTTAAAATGACATAGTGACGCCGAATCAGTCTGTAGAATTGTGCCTAATGCAACTATAAAGCTGCCATGTTCATTGATGTGCAGAAGACGACACTTTTTGGTTTCCTAATAAACTAACAAAAACAATTAGATTCATATATATATACATTGCAACATGCATACTTTTGATTAATTGAAAAAATAAATAACGACAAATCACTGAAATTCACACATACCTGGAGCTTGGCATATGGGAATGGATCAGAAGGTGCAGGTACAGTGTAAGAATGAGAAACCTGAGATGGTACAGGGGTGGAAGTAGGTGCAGGGGTGGAAGAAGGTGCAGGGGTGGAAACGGGTGCAGGGGCATACACTGATGAGCTGGAAGATTGATGCCCCTGACTCAGCTGTTGCATCAATCTTGCTTCCATTTGTTGCAACTGCTGCTGCAAATCAGATTGGAATTGCTGTGACAACTTCCTTTTGATGTCCCTCATTTCTTCCTCTCTCCCCATCAGGTGGGAGCGCGGAAAAACATCTCGCTGACGCACTGTGGATCCAAATCCTCGAACTCTCCCAGGGTAATCCTTCTTGCCAAGCGCTTTGTTCAATGGATCATCCTGACTATGAGGCTGGCCAAGAAAAGAATAAGCACCCTCTGCAGTCTTGTACACGCAAAAAAACATGTAAATTATGAATTAGATCAAATAAATAAAACATACATAAATTGTAAGAAAAATTTATAAACTATTAAATATTACTCAGGACACTCACAATTTTTGCAGCTAAGTCTGCATTCTCCTTCCGGGGATAATACATTTCACCGTCCTTCTCTAATTGGCGGCCAAGCATGTATGCTTGTGCCCGATTCACCTCATCCGGACTCTGAATCGGCTCAATTGTGCCGTCCTCACACACACGCTTTAATAACCCTTTTTCAATCCAGCCTGGTATACGCCCCGCGTACCCAGCTCGGCCCATGTAGTGTGGATTCTGATCTTTCAAGCGATTTTGTCGGGCTTTTTCCTGAACTGCCTGTGGAAAGAATTAATACAATTCATTTTAAATTTATCCTTTTATATTAACAACATAAACTTAAAAGTTAATCTATGAAAACAATTACGTACCCTGAACTCAGGGGTGATATGTGCATCATAGAATTCCTTCCACTCCTCCTCAGTGATCATGCCAGCGTACAACTCATAGGGAGGCACCTGCTTCGGGTTGTCCGTATTGATCCAACCAGCCACCAGCCTATTTTTGAACGCTCGCATACGCAAAGCAAGCAGTGACAACACTTTATCATATGCTTCATCTGGGATCAGGTACTTCTTCTTCAAGCTCGTCCACATGATGTTCTTTATTTCCAGATCTTGGTTCCTCTAGTTTTTGTTGATACAGCAATGGGTCTTAACCAATCGACCCATGGCGCTGGCAAACTTCTTCTTAGACGCGCCAGTGGGTCTAAGATACCTGTAACATTAACAGTATATATGTTAGTCATACGTAATATATATACTACGTATAAATGTACAAAATCTATATATATGAAAAAATAAGACAGAATAACATATAGGTGTAACATATACCTATCTCACACCAGATCAATCATGCCACTCTCCTTCTTCTCATTTAGACCACGTGACGGTCCTCGTGTCTTTTGTGGAGGGCCCTGAGAGGTCGTAGGAGGGTCCTGAGAGGTCGTAGGAGGGTCCTGAGAGGTCGTAGACTGATCAGCGGCAACGACAATCTGTGTACGCTCCGTTAACTGCATCTCTGCATCTATCTCCATCTCCATATCCTCATCACATTGTAGGAGCATCTCATGATCGTTGGCGTCCATAATCTGCACAATATCATTACATAAATATATAGTCAGTGTCATACATAGAGTCATATATAGTCATTTAATATATAGCTATTCAGAGAAACACTATATGAACAATTAAGAAGTAATTAGAGAAAAATTATAAACTAACCTAGTAGTCTGCTTAGTCCTGATGTGAATATTGCTATACTTCAATCAACCAGCCCGTATGAGGTGTGACAATGAAATTTACTACCAATGCCTGCAGAAGATAGTTTGTACACAAGAATAATTACATTTCGAATCCAATAATTCAATACTTTGACAAAATTTTCTGGGAAATCCGATAGAATCCCCCCTAAAAATATAGGGTTTCACCACAATAGAGCATGTACAAGAGGCGACAGTTTGGTTTGCAAAATTAATCCCAAATACACTTAATCCTAATAAACACATTAATCTCAAACAGAGCATGTATCTTCCTCAGTTTGGTTTTGCAAAATTTCACCATAACTACGTGGCTATATTAATTTGTATGCCCGAACACTTATATTTTTCGCCTAATAACATATTAATCTCAAGTCCATTTGGACACAACCAACAAGTATATACTACCAAAAATTAGCTCGCGACAGTTTAATCCGGTTTGCAAAATTAATTAATCCCAAACATGCACTTAATCCTAATAATTAAACACATTAATCGTTCAGTTTGGTTAGCAAAATTACCTCCAGCAGAATCAAGAATATAGGCAATAGAGCATGGATCGATATTACGCCGGTTGGGTTGTAAAACTAATTACTGGAGATGATATACGTATGTACTGAGGCGACGGGCATGTATGTTCCTGTTCGATAGCAGGTTGCAAAATTAATAATAGTGAAAGAGCAGAAATATATATGTTCCTGTACATGTTCGCATATTTGATGAATTACCGAAACAGAGGCGATCGACAGCTAGGCATGCATATTTGGGTCGATCGATTGATGATCATCAGGTGCAAATATCGGGAGAAATCAACGTGTAGCAGGCGCGAGAGACGGCCGGCCGGAAAGCGGTAGCGGCGGCACGGACGGCGACGCGGCAGTGGCGGCAACGGCAGTGGCGGCGATGACGTAGTAGCTAGCGGACGTTGTACTGGCCGGGGTACCGTATGTGAGCTCAGTCGAGAGAGAGGTAGCTAGCTCTTGAGGGTTACGCGCGGGAGAGATTAAATTTTTGTGAAATTTATTCAGGCAACATAAAGAACGCTTCAATTCAAAAGCGTTTTTTATGCTGAGAGACAAAAAACATAAAAAACACTTCTAAACGGAAGCGTTCTTTATGCTAAGTGTTCCAGAGACATAAAAAACGCTTTATACGAGAAGCGTTCTTTATATGTTTCATATAAAGAACGCTTATTTTCCAAGCGTTTTTTTTGTCTTTGGGCGCGATACAATAAAGAACGCTTCCTAAGTGAAGCGTTCTTTAAAATGTCCGGCCTAAACCATAAATACAATGCCTTACATTATAATCGTTCTATAAAATGCTAAAAAAACGATTTACAAATATAACCGTTTTAAAAACGGCGTTGTTTATTCTTTTTTTTCTAGCAGTGGTTTCAACCCTTGTTTATTCTGATTTTCTTGGCCCATGCTCATGTATTTTTGAACAGCAATGGATGGAGAAGAGATAGGTGGTGATTTGAGCAAAAGAAATGAAGTTTTTAAGGTAGAAGAGGTGAAGGAAAGTTAAAACATCATTGTTGATTTCATGAAGCTTGAGGAGGAAGATGATAGAGGAAGAGAGGAGTGCTGCTCGGCTGAGAGAGGGGAGAAAAAAGGGGTGAGCTGATGGTAAGCATGGGCAAAGGTGAGAGGGAGTGTGTGAGAGTGTATTAGTAGAAAAGTCTTGTATTAGGTGCTTAGGTGTGTAAGCTAGTTGTACTATATTCTCTTATTCTATGTTTATTTTACTTTTTGGTTCCCTCTTTTCCAGCTTGCAGCCGGCCAGCATGGGCTTTTGGGAAAAGTTTCAGATTTTGGGACTTAATATTGTAACACTTCAGGTTGTACATTAAGGACTAGGTTTATGTGTTAGGTTGTGACATATGTTATTACCTTGTTCTAATGTGTATATATGAGTGGTTATTGCACTCATAATTTAGTTTGACTATATAAAATAATTTATATAATCTTATCACATTGTTTGTGACACTAGTACATGTATTAATGTGTTACATGTTGTATTAGCTTTAGGAGTTGTTTTCTTATTAATGTAACTTCCTTGGTTCATAATTTCATGTGTGGTTTGATGTCCATCTTGGACTATACATATTAATTTATGTATATATGTTTAAAGGTTGTAATATTCCTTAATGAATATTGCTTATTAGTCATTATCCTTTGATGATTAATCATGACTAATCACTTTTTTTAATTAATCCCTTGTAATTTATGGTAATTAATGTTTGGGGTATTTCGTTATCATTTATTGTAATTAATGAAGTATACCATGTAATTTTATCATGTGATTTGTGATCTTTTCGTATGCATTAATGTACTATATGTTATGTTAATTTAGGAGTTGTTTCCTCCTTTATAAGTGCTTCCTTTTTGGTCCATTATTTTATGTGAGACTTGGTGCTTATTTTGGACTTTACATACTAGTTTGTATATGTATGTTTATAGGTGATAAACTCCTTAATGAATTAAGGTTCATCATTCTTAGTTATTCCTTGATTAAATCTTTTCTTTTAATTAATTCATGATTAATTAGTGTCATTAAAGTTTGCGGTATTTAAATTGAAGTCAATTTTACGTATTCACTAACCTTGATTTGTACATAGCGATGATAATTTATAAATGTTTCCACTGATGATTAGAAACATGCACGTAACCTTCATCATATCCATCACTGTTTTAAAAAAGATGAAA
This sequence comes from Limonium bicolor, assembly GCA_023374045.1. Lineage (NCBI taxonomy): Eukaryota > Viridiplantae > Streptophyta > Magnoliopsida > Caryophyllales > Plumbaginaceae > Limonium > Limonium bicolor. The sequence goes on from CM041778.1 coordinate 145,636,674, forward strand.
CTATTTGTTTAATATCTTTCATTTGGTCGTTCTTATCGAGTCATAGTGTATATGAATCATGGTGTATACTCATTTTTTTCATATATACAAAAAGCATTATACATCACTTTTTAAATTAGAAAAAATATAAAATAAATAATACCTTAATATTTTAAAATTTGCAATTTTTAAAAAAATATTACTTGGTTAATTAAGGCTTATATTTTAATTTAATATATGCTATTATTTACATATATAGGAGTATAAACAAAAGATATTATAATAATTAAATTATTATACAATAACCATATATACACGTGTATATGTGTATATAGTCATATAAAATTTTGCATAATTAATAAATTATTCTATAATGGGTAAAATAAAATAAAAACATGTAAAAGTACCATTGGCTCATTCTTCTTTGTCATCAAGAAAAATAAATTATCCTGCCTCGTCATTCTCTGTTATATAAACAAAAGAAAAATAAATTAAATTAAAATTTCCGTCGCGACACCAAGAATCCGCGTCGGTCATCAAATCTACACCCCTTGTAGTCTAGCGTGAACGATCAAAAGTATGTACGACGGAAATTGTAGTATTTTATTAACTCGTATTTGAACCTGGTGCTTAGTGGCCAGGTTGTAATATGGAGATAAGTCTTTTTGGTTTTTTGTCATTTATTTTGTCCTTTTATACTTTATACTTTTATAAAATTTTAAAATGTTATAATTTGTTAAATAATTCAATATTTAATATAGAAAATAAAATAGTTCTATAGAATTAAAGTTGTCAACATATAATTTATTAAATAAGGAATAAATTAAATTTATAAAATTATTTATTTTTATGTTAAAACTCAAATAAGTAAACATGACAACTGGGTAGGAGAGACTTAGTATGAAATATAGTACACATGGTTATGAGTAGATTAGTTTTTAAAAAGTTATATGAATCTATGATTAGATTAAAATTATAAATCAACAGTCAAATCGAGATACATAAGTTGGTGAGTCATTCATAAAGTATTATAGAAAAAAACTTTTTTGGAGAATTTATCAGAAAAATTCTTCATAGTTACCATTAATTAATAGTGGTCATGGTTCCGGTTCGGTTCGTGTTATGAGTAGATTAGTTTTTAAAAAGTTATATGAATCTATGATTAGATTAAAATTATAAATCAATAGTCAAATCGAGATACATAAGTTGGTGAGTGATTCATAAGTATTATAGAAAAAACTTTTTTAGGAGAATTTATGAGAAAAATACTTGATAGTTACCATTAACTAATGGTGGTCACGGTTCCGGTTCCGGTTCCACCGGTTCCGATCAGAGCGGTTCTGGGACGGTTTCGGTTCTGGTTCCGAAGGTTGTATTCGTTTCAGATTCGCTCAAAAAACCGGTTCCGGCCGGTTCCGGAGCGGTTCTGGCCGATTACGAAGCAGTTCCGGCCAAATCCGACCGGTTTGGACCAAAACGACATCATTTTACCCATTAACCAATGGCTAATTAACCGGTTCCTAGGCGGTTCCGGTTCCACGGTTCCAAATGCGACTGCGAATCCAGGCGGTTCCAGTTCCAGACGCGGTTCGGTCCCGAATCTCAAAACTTGTATTCGGATTCGATTCACAAGGGGGCGATTCCGATTCCAAAATCGGTTCTGGCCCGGTTCCGAGTAGAACCACCGGTTCCCGATAGATTCGGATTGGATGGCGACCATTACCATTAACCTCAATTGACATCATATTCTGGATGTGGGATTAATACAAACGACCCAGATCGTAAAAGAAAATGGCAAACATGGTTGTTTTGTGGTAGTTTTGGTCTGGCTGTTTTGTGATTGTTTTATATGTGGCAGTATATTATTGGAGTAGAACGTAGGACCCACGTGGATCCCACGTGGGGACCACACCCAAAACAACCCAAAAACAGCTTCGTCCGAACGCAGCCAACACCTTTTGCCCCATTCAAGGTCACGTTTAACCTCAGTCGAAGCCACTGTTCACAGCCCACTTCACCAGCAAAAGGCCGGACCGGCGGAGAGTTTTTGAGCACTATTTGGTTGAACAAGAAACAGAAAGGAGCACATAGGAGTCGGAAAAATGGGATTGCGAACTCTGAGAAATTTGATCCGGCCTCTGTCTCGTGCAATCTCATCTCGCCTCACCTCCTACCCATCGACCTCTTCGTATTCTCCTCTGCACTCGCATGTCTTCCCCCAAAACCCTCAATCTTTCTCCGTTTTCAGGTCAATACATCTGGAATCCCTCGCGTCTCTAGCGCCCAGGCCGTTCGATCCATTGACAGATACTCGATTCCCCAAGCGACGTCCCAGTGGAAAGCCGAAGCCAAAACGGGCTAACCTTAGACCACCTGGTGAAGAATCTCCTCGTGCTGGCGATTTGATTTGTCTTTTCTTCTCAATTTGAAAAAAGTTGGGTGTCAATCGTGGGTGAATTTTGGTATAAAAATGTCTTTCTTAAGTATTTTTAGTTGATTAAATTTCTGGGTTTGGTGGTATCCGCAGGGCCATATGCTTGGGTGAAGTATGTTCCAGGCGAGCCTGTGCTTCCGAGCCAACCAAACAAGGGCAGTGTAAAGCTGAGGAATGAGAAGAAGCGCAGGAGGCAACGGCGAGAGTTTATTATGGTGAGTTTTCTTTTACTTGTTGCTTTTTATTTGCTTTGTGGCTTGATTATATTCATTACGATTGCAGTGGATTCTGCTATATATTGGGTGCTCTCTTCTATCTACTGGTCATTTGGCTGCGGCTATTTTCTGTTCTGTTGCACTTCCTGTTTATCAATTTTTATTGCGGATTGAATTGTGCTACGAGATACATGGTCCTCAACTGGTGCACTTGTGACCGGGGATATCCAATCTCCCTCATTCATTAGATGTAGCTGGTGATATCCTTGGCCAAGGTGTGGATACTAACGGGTCTTCCGTTTCTAGGGCAGATTGTCTTCTCTGGAAGTTCTTATATATAATTTCTGAAGTGTTAAATAACTATTGCTTGTAGGAAAGTTGCTTACCATGGTTAGTGACAAATTTAAACTTATTCATGACACGCGTGAATTGACGTCCTGGAAGCAAAGGATCTGACCCAGAAAGAAAACCAGTTATAACCAAGACTTAAGAAGAACTAAAGTTATTACTCCCTCTCCTATATTGTTCTGGGGGTGTGAAGTATGAAGGTATTTCTGGCGTCCTGACTTTTGTTTTCTCCTTTAATTTGAAAATAAGGAAGGCTAGGGGCATTTTAATGAGGCAACCATGGGTGGTAGTTCCTAGTGTTGGGACCCTATGTACCTTTTGGGAAACTCTCTCTCCCTTCATCAATGAAGCTCGCTTAATTAACATACAAAATGCTGAAGGAAGGTTAGTTGTTTGTTGGTAAAGTCACAAGATGTATGATTGAGGAATGACACTCCTAGAAACTTGAGAATAAAGGAATGAGTTCATTGTACTTGGTGCAGTACCTAAGGGCATCCACAATAAGGAAAATGGATTCCACCCATTAACAAATATTATTTTATGACATCCTCTCACAATTTTTCTCTTGTTTACCTAGGTTCTCTAAAAAGAGAGTTCTGTAACTAAGAACCCCTCCCACATCTTCTCTTCTTCGCTTCATCATTTTCTTTTTTCTTTTTTACCATTATGGGTAGAATCTACACCATTGTGTATGCCTAATGGGAGAGTTATGTTCTTCGTGATATACTCCTTAAAAAGGGTGAACCGTTCTTGTTTCTAAAAGATGGATGTGACCATCTCATTCATTTGTTAATTACAAGACGTTCTGATGCACAATAACTACTGATAAGACATATACTGATGTTCTTGTGCGGGTTAGTATAGGGCTTAGGCATACAATTTTCAATTTGTTCATTTCATTATCATCTGTTTTGTATTGCTTGTTCTCAACTGCTTGATCTCAACATTAATGTGGATAGAATTGTCCGTAGGTTTTACTTTTTGAAATGGGTGTTATATGTGTGGAATCATATGATTAATGCTGAAGGTTGCTTCGTTTGACCTTTGCAGAGACTGCATTCTGTTTGATGTCCTCTAGTACAAGTTCTGGATGCTTTACTTTTTTTTAGGTTTCCTGAGAATCTAAAATATGGTTTCTATGTCTTAGAATAGTAAAAAGCTGCCCTAATCATAACCTATGAAATCTTCACTTGCTTGCACATATAGGCTGAAAAGAAGAAGAGAAAGGCTCAGATGCAAGCGGCAAACAGGAAGAAAAGAGAACAGAGGATAGAGCGCAAAATGGCACAAGTTGCCAGGGAAAGAGAATGGGTTCAGAGGCTTGCGGAACTCCAACGGCTAGAAGAAGAGAAAAGGAAATCCGTGGCTTGAGAATCTTACTCTCTATTGTCATTACATTTTAGTGTAACACCAGGGAAAGAAAGTGATGAATTTCTCTCCTCTCTTGTAGGCAACAAGAGGTTTATATTTGGTGTTAGGATCTACATGTTGCATTTTTTTTTTATTTTTGAGCTATCATTCTCACATTATTCTCCTGTTTGATCGGGCAGCGATACATTAGTGTTTTTTGCCCTTTTGGTAGATTGCGTAACCAGATAGAAAAGAACGGATAAGATCGTAAACTTACTACTGTTTTTTGGTCCAAAGTGACCCTGATCCCTGGCTGGTTTTGCTAGATTTTTTTATTGTGCTACAACTAATCCGGCTGCTCTCTGCATAATATGTTTTTCTTTGAAGATCTTTATCATTGATGTAACTGCCGTGATAAAAGGGATTAGAATTGGCCTATGGTCCAGTACACTTATTGAGGCTTCGCAACGAGTACTCTACTACAGAGATGCTGCCCTTGAAACGTTTGAAATTATCACCATGATCCTCTTTCATTTGTATAGATACATTAAACCCTGAAGGTTGTGAACAAGAGCAAACTCCGCTGTTATCTTTATCAACCATAATACATATCCGTCAGATCATACTGACAGTACTGAAAAAACAAAGTATCATAATACAACAACGCACCTTCATAAGTACTCACGACTGACTATGCGAGTGCCTCTCAAGCACCTAATTAAATACTAATATATCATTGGGCTCACAAGCTAGTGAATACAACAAACACAACAAGAATCCCTTTTCCACCCATAAGAAGCAAAGGTCTTAAAATGCAACAAAGGACATCAACAGCACTGACAAATCAAGGGTCCCCCTCCCATGTGGGAGTTAGGACCAAAATTCTCTGCTTTTTATAGCGTGATGAGAACCATCATCAATCTTCAGGTTTTTCCCCTTGTAGTCAAGTGTCCACCTTTCGAATGAGCAGTTGACAAAGTCATAGTACCCACCATGCAGAGAAAGAACCCCTGTTGCCACTCTTTCTTCTACCCAAGGGTAGCTAAGCAAATTAGACAGCGAAATGTTTACCGATTCCTGAATTGAGTAACAGTTTATACCAACAGGTTAATTACTTATTAATCACGAAAAATCCAAGGAGAGTGGTTTCTTCAGATGTTAGATGAAGAAATTGGATTAGAAGAAGCTGAACCGGCACAAGATAAAATAGCGGGAGGAGATAGTCTAATACACTGTTAATCTGTTGGTTCCCCACATTAGAATCGTTCGTATTTCAACAAATTCATCCCACTTATTAAAATGGCCCAATTATTGCATCCACCTGACTCTCCAGGACTATCTTAATAAAATGGCTACTAGCCACAATTATCAAAAAAAAAAACTTATTAAAGCAAACCATAGCAATTCTAGGATTCATTTTGTGTTAAATAAAAAAATCACTACCAGAAATAGCTTACCTTCTCACAGTGTGTACACTGGTGATCAAACTCAAGATTAGAAGCAACAGACTTAGTTTTGTGCTTAGCTCTTTTTCCTACAGAAACCCAACTTCTGATAAAGCTCCTGGTAAGACCATCAACAAGAGTAAAAAGGCGTAGATATCAGCTCTCCTACCCCAAACAGATCAATCATTATCTGAAGGCATCACTCCAGTATTTCGTTACATCAATAAAGAAAACGGTCCCTGCAAACTTTATCTAGTTTAGGATTGGGAACCTTGAATCTGCTTCATCCGCCATGCTCATGAGGGCACGAATCCCTCCGCAGCGGCTATGGCCAATAACCAATACATTGGGAACCTAAGAAAAAAAAGCGTATATATTAGGGGTACAAAGAAGAAGAAAATGACATTCACAGAAAAAATCATAACTAGGCCATTTAAGTTTCAGACGTGTATAACCAAAAAATAACTACAGAGAAAAGCGTCCAGCTCTCCTAATATATGTATAAGAAACACACCTCAAGCGTATTCACAGCAAACTCTAAGGCTGCATTTGTTTCAGTTGGCCCATCCTGCAGCAAATAGAAGTCCAAACAAGACAACCAGGTTATCTCACTAACTAACTTGATTTCTTGCTTGAATGTACGAAAGGAATGTCGATTCCTATAGTTACCTCGTATGGAGGGACTAGGTTGGCAACATTTCTGATCATAAAGGCATCTCCAGATTTCAATCCCAATATACTTGAAGGGCAAACCCTGGAATCTGCGCAAGCAATAATCATAAACTGTTCTGCAAAGGTCAGTCAAAAACATTGGTTTGATTCAAAGTTTTTTAACATCATCAAAAGAAGAGAATCAGTAACAGAAAAAACATGGAAGTATAAACAAAGAAAGAGAAACATAACAAAAATAAGATAAACAGAATATAATTGATAATAAATAAGTTACCTTTGGCTCCTGAGCATCGGCAAGTTTCTGAGACTCCTCTATGTTTTTCCTGCATTGGTTGGCCATTGTTAGATAAGGGGAAAAAAAAAAGAAAGGGGTGAACTTAGCAGGAGACACAAACTTCAAGCTGTCAAAGTATCAGAAGCTGTGTTGATACTTACAGATATATATTCTTCTTGAAACTCAAGAAATTTTGTTTTAAGCCTTTGAATATAGTATCAGAATCATTCTCAACTTCGACACTCTGAGCCCCTGAAGCCTTTAATTTCAAAGAAGGGTTGATCCTGGAGCAAATACGGCATACAGAAAGATAACGAGCCAATCAGAGGACCAGTAAGGACATCAGCTAATCTAGATAGCTCTAAGCCATGAAAAATAAAGTGCAGAAAAGAAGGAAGAGGATAAAGGCGCTAAAAACATGTTCAGTTGAACAGTTAAGAAGCTCGCAAATAACAAACGAAAAGAAACAACAATTTCAGTAATCCATAATACTTAATCTTGCTAGCAAAACTAGCAAAGCTTTTTCCAGCAGTCATATCAGTAAATCCAACAGAGAAGTTGTCAGTTTGGTGCACTGTAGCCAATACAATTTACAAAAATGAACTGTTTCATACAATCTAAATCTTGTGACATCAAAACCCAGCAGTATGGCACAATTACATATGTATATGTCCTTCTCTTCTCATTCTTCATCCTTTTATTCTTATTTGAATGATTTGCGAGCGACGGGTCACAAGCCCATTTGTCTGCCTAAAGGATGAATTCTGACTCTGAGAAGTAAGAAATAAAGCACACTGACTTTACCACACCAGTAGCATGTGTGATTTTGATAAAATCAACCACCACAAATGATATTGTACCAGATCACAGACAGAGAGAGCGGGGAAATCGAGACAATTACTTGCGAGAAAACAAGAATCTCAGGTGGGTATCATCAGTTTCTCCCATTTTCGAACTGCAACCCACGATCTGCATTAGGAAACAATAAGGTGGACAATCAGATAGGGAAAAAGCTGACAACTGGCAATCAAATCTCAATAATCGGAAATGGAGAGAGCGTCGGAGAGATTACAGGAGAAGAAGTAGTGTTGGGTAGGTCTACAGATGCGGAGAAGAAAAGCGACTGCAGGGCCGCCATTACTAAAGAGACAGAGAGGGCGGGAGGCGTTGGCAATACCGATGCGTAGCCCGAATATTATTCCCCTGTTGTCCGGAAGAGTCCTTGCCAACTGACGACCATACTATAAAAAGAACACAGCCGACAGGCTGTGCCAGCTTACTGGACTTGCACTTAATTCTTAACCGTTTCTGTTGACCAGCGCCTCCCATAAATCGGGAGCGATAAAGAGAGAGGCGGAGCTATCTATGTTGCCCGATCTGTCTTGTCCGACCCCTATATCTCTGTCCAACTCGCACCACGAAAAACAGTGCTGGCCACTTGTTCCAGAACAGGGGATTCGGATTCGGATTAGGATTGAGAAACTGTCAGATCGGTCGGTTATGGTTCTCAAGGATGGATTTGGTTTTAGAATCAGTTTTCTACCGGATCTAGCCGGTTCTTCGCCGGTTCCAAATCGGAACCTGATTGGTTTCAAATTCAATTTCAGATTTAAATTTTTGGGAAAATTCACAAAATAGTACTGTTTGGGTTTCTAATTCATAAAATATCATTGTTTTTTTCATAATTCAGCTTTAAACATGCTTAAACGTTATCTAAAATTGATGAAACTTTACATGGACAACGTTTAAGCATGTTTGATATTGAATGAAAATATAACACTTTAGGCGGTCAAAAACGATATGGTAGGTTACCTCTCATAGTGGGTTTCCTCTCTAAGCTAGGGTTTGCCCCTACTCAAGATCCTCGGCCATGCATTGGGCGTTCAAGCGTAGCTTGCTGATTCCCTCTCCCTCCATCAATCTGCTGATTCAAACTCCCTCAAACTGCCACTTAACAGGATATTTTGACACATTAAACACGCTATTACAGCTTTTCCGCCACGTTTTACAAGATATGCCATGCAAATCATTGCATCTTTTAGCCGGCGATCGACCTTCTCATCTCCCCCGATATAGAAACCAGGTTATAAACCAACCCAAGGTTTTCACAACCCTCATCAAACTTCTTCAGCACTCTATCCTCTCCTTTTCCTTGCATACTCATCCTGTTGTTCTGCTCTTACTTTGCTACTCAAAGCTCAACCTCCCATCAATGGCGGCTTCATCATCACGGGTCGATGAGATTGCTGCGCAGTATGCGAACATGGCCTTCACTGCTGAAGAACAATCTACCCTTGAAGTGCTGATGTGGTGAATGCAGAGTCCGGCGTTAACTACGCTTGTTCCCTTCTGGGAAAGCTTCTGATTGCAAAGTCGATTGATATCAAAGGTATGACGCGCTCTTTCTCCAAATTTTGGAAAGTCGAAGATCAGCTAACTGTCCGCAGCTTGGGTTCGAATATCTATCTATTTGAATTCCCTGATGAGGAGCATAAATTTGATGTCCTTAGCCGTGGCCCTTGGACTTTCGAAGGATGTTTAATGATACTCACTGATATTGATCATGATAAGCCACCGTGCGCACATGAGTTTAGGTTTGTTCCCTTCTGGGTTCGAGTTCATGATGTTCCCGTGTGGCTTCTCAATCCTCTGTTTGCCAAACGCGTTGGTGATAAGATTGGTTTCTATCTTGATTATGTTGACTATGATAGAAGATTTGCTGGTCCGTTTCTCCATGTTAAGGTAATGTTGGACCTGGCTCGACCCCTTCTTCGTTTTGTCACGATTGTCATTGCTGGACGGCTAACTGTCTTACGGTTATCGTATGAGCGGCTGCCTACTATATGTTTTATCTTTGGCTTCTTCGACCATGTTGTGAAAGATTGTCCGCACAAGTCTGAGATTGCAGGTGCTGCCTTCCTGTATGGTTTGTGGTTGAAATCAAGCACTTTCGGCTCAGCTCGATCCCGTTCTGAATCAGTCCCAGTTGTGCCGCTTCCCCAGCCATTGGCTCCTCCACCAAGACCAGTTCCAGCTGCTACAGAAGCCATGCAAGTTGTGCAAGGTGATCAGCAACTTAACCAGAGAGATGTGGAGTTTGAGGAAGGCGAGATTGTCCCATCCCCGACAAGCTCTAATAACCAGAAGCGCAAGAAGACTGAGGATGAGGGTGTATCTTCTGCAGCTGGAGTTAATGCAGATGTTGAGGGTGATCTTCAAGACCCGTCCAAGAGAGCAAAGAGTATTGATCCTGGTGACTCTTCACCATCGGGGACTCCGGGGGTGGCCTCGGATCGCCTAGATTAATGTTGGTTTTAGTAGCGAACTGTCGTGGGCTAGGTAGTGCGGCGGCGGTTCGCTGGCTGTTAGGTGTGGTGGCAAGTGAGGCACTGCTTTTTGTTATTTTGTTGGAAACGAAACTGTCTTCTTTTAAGATGCACATGGTGGCATCTAGGTTAGGGGTTATAACTGGTTGGCAAGGGGATAGTGAAGGTAGAAAGGGGGTGTTGCTTTATTTTGGCAAGATTGTGTTGATGTAACTTTATCTACTTTTTCTGCACATCATGTTGATGTATTCGTATGTAATATGGGGGGCATGAAGTGGCGACTAACAGGTGTTTATGGTTGGTCGAATTCAAGAGATAAATGGAAAACTTGGAGATTGTTGTGTTATCTACATGCGCAATGGCAAGGTCCATGGCTACTTGGGGGTGATTTTAGTGAAGTTTTACATATTGGTGAACACCGTGGCCGTGGCTTTCAATCTCAATCAGCAATGCATGCATTCCGTACTTGCCTTTCTGACTGTTATTTACAGGATTTAGGGTATCGTGGGTCATGTTTCACATACACGAACCGTGCGCGCCAATCCCATAATGTCAAGTGTCGCTTGGATCACTTTGTGGCTAATGACTCTTGGTTCATAGTTTATCCAGACGCTCAAAATTATCATTTGAGGTGGGGCCGCTCTGATCATAAGCCCATTAAGTTGATCTTACAGCCTTCAACCAGACGCGGGCCAAAACCTTTTCGTTTTGAGAACTGTTGGGCCCAAGATGCCCAATGCCGCAATATCGTTCAGACTGTTTGGACTACTGAATGTTCACCTGTTAGTTATGAATCAAAGGTACGTGAATGTGGTCGCCAGTTACGTGCATGGGGCACGAGGAAGATATGGGTGGAAAGGACGGCGTTAAGGCGAGCTCAGCATAAACTTAATGTCATTGCTAATTAGTCTCCAACTCCGCAGAATTTACATCGGTGGAAAGAATGCAATTCAGAGGTTGACTCTCTCTTGTTGAGGGAGGAAGTGCGACTGCAGCAGCGCTCCAGACAGACTTGGTTACAGGCAGGAGACAGAAATAACCGGTTGTTTTATAATAGGTTCCGTTCCAGGTCACGTCAGAATACAATTTTCACCCTGTCATCTCCATCGTTACTAGCGGCCACCACTTGGGCTGGTGTGGAAAATGTGGCCCGCCATTTTTTCAAATCTCTTTTCACCACCTCCAACCCGTAACCAGACTTGCATCTCTTAGCCTGTATTAAAGCTAGAGTCCCTCCTAATTTATACGATTCAACGGGTCAGCCTTTCACCAGCCAGGAGGTTGTGGCAGCTTACAAGCAACTGCATCCTTCTAAAGCGCCAGGTCCGGATGGAATTAACGGGGTTTTCCTCAGAACTTATTGGCTCGTGATTAGTGATGACTTTATCCAAGCAGCTCTACAATTTCTGAACTCCACTGTTTTGCCTACTTCTATCAATCATACGCATATTGCTTTAATCCCTAAAAAAGCAGAAGCTACGTCCATTACTGATTTTTGGCCAATCGCTTTATGCAACACTCTTTACCGAGTTATCTCCAAGGTGCTAGTGAATAGAGTGCAATTGGTTATGCCTTTTGTGATTTCCGATAACCAAGGAGCTTTTGTGAAAGACCGTTTGATCACAGACCAGGTTCTCATCACGCATGAGATTTTACATCAGATGCGGACCTCAAAAGCGAAGCAACGGGGTTATTTTGCTTATAAGGTTGATATGTCCAAAGCTTTTGATAAGGTTGAATGGTCTTTTGTGCTGACAGTTTTGCGTAGTATGGGTTTCCACCCTTTTTAGATTGCAACAGTTAGAAAATGCCTTACCACGGCCACTATGGCTGTCTTCATCAATGGTTATCTGGGAACTACCTTTTCACCGCAACGGGGCCTTCGGTAGGGCGACCCCTTGTCGCCTCTCCTCTTCATCTGTTGCATGGAGGTTCTATCATCAGCCTTGAATCTTGCTTCTCAGGTTAATCTTTATTCAGGTTTCTCTATCCCAGGTCTTTCTGCACCAATTACAAGTCTGCTCTTCGCAGATGATTGTCTTCCTTTTGGTAAGGCCACAGTTTAGAATGCTCAAAAGCTCGCTGACATCCTGCATGACTTCATACAAGCTTCAGGCCAATGTATTAATGTTGACAAGTCAGCGGTGATGTTCTCTAGGCTTTTGCCACACAATCTCTGTAGTGTGGTCGCATCGTCCCTAGGAGGGCGTGTTGTTCAAGATTTGGGTATGTACCGTGGTTTCCCAGTAAAGGTGGGCCGTAACCGGACAATGATTTTTGCATATATCAAGTATTGGGTGGCAAAGTGAATTCAGAGCTGGTCACATCATGTCTCTCAGGCAGGACGTCTAAACCTTATTAAGACAATCCTGCAGGCTATCCCAACATATGTTATGTCTGTCATCGCTCTGCCCCAATCGCTTTTGAAGAAAATGAAGAGTATGCTTTCACGTTTCTGGTGGAGTGGCAAGGCAATGAAGTCAGGAATCCACTGGGAAAAGTGGGAAACCATGTGTCTTCCAATAGCTGTTGGCGGCTTAGGTTTTCGGGATCTACATAGTTGTAATCGTGCTCTCCTACATAAGCAGCTTTGGCGTATTCTTGTAAACAAGGATTCACTCTTGTCCAGGTTTTACATGGCACGATATATGAAGAACTCACCTTTACAACAAGTTAAGCAGATGTTCAACTCCAGCCCAATCTGGAAAGCACTTTTAGGTGTGCGTGACTTGATTGAAATAGGGGGGCGTCACAGCCTAGGTAATGGTCAAACCACTTTGGTTCAAGATCGTTGGCTGCTTACAAAAGAGGGAGCACGCCCATATCTTTGACACCTTCCTTTGCATCTGCAGGGGGCACCAGTCTCGACTTTAATGCTTTCTCCCTCTGCTTGGAATGAGCCACTTATCTGTCATGCTTTCCACCCGGAGGATGTGCAGCATATCCTAAACATGCCTCTTTCGGGTGCCTTCAGGGCTCCTGACTCATGGATCTGGGGGTTCACGTCGGCAGGCCACTATTCTATCAAAAACGGCATATCATTGTGATGTTGCGCTATCACGAAAGGCTCAACCTAGTGTTTCTACATCGTCTGCTTCTGTTTAGGGTTTTGTGACGAAGCGTATCTGGAAAATGGATGCGCCTCCACATGTCCGACTCTTCGGATGGAGACTTCTGCATGGAGCAGTTCCATGCAATGATGTCTTGTCTTCTCGACTTCATCAGCCAAGTATAAGTCCATGCGCCTTTTGTGGCAAGCGCGACACGTTGTATCATTGTTTCTATGATTGCAAGCATGTCAGGCAATATTGGGGCCATTTAGGTGTCAGCGCTCCGCCGCCCCTTCATTCAAATGTAGCTTTCACTAACTGATTTGCTCATACATGTTCGGTCGTTTCGCTTCGTGACCTTACTGTTCTTGTTTCCCTTCTCTGGCGCCTTTGGTATGCCCACTGCCAAGTATCTCATCATCTGGTTGCCTCTTTTGAGGTTGGATGGTTTTATGCAGACAGCTTCTACCAGCACAGTTTGTCTTTCGCTATGCTCGCTTCTTCCTCAGCATTGGCTGCTCATCGTGCATCATATGCATCATGGATTGACATTTTTGTGGATGCGGGCCTAGACCATGTTGGACAATTTGGTCTTGCAGCTGTTGCTTCCTCTGGTAGCACCATCATTAGCGAGGCAGTCTCAGCGAGTATCGGTGTGTGGGAGCTAGCTCAGGTAGAAGTGAAGGCTGTTGTTTTGGGTTTTTCCCTGGCGAAGCATCTTGCTACTACCCAAATACGCCTCGTATCGGATTGCAAAAGCGTAATAGACTACCTCTCAGACTTTCAGGTCCGGGGACTAGATGGCATCACAATGCATATCCTAAATGATGCTCTAGCTTGTTTCACTGGTGGAACGGAAGCCTTTAATGACGGTGGTTTAATCACGGCTTTAACAGAAACCGTAAATAATATGAAGGCCGGAGTTAATTAATGACGTTTATTAAATTAACCGTAAGCAATAATCGATCGGAGGTAGGCGCGCCTTTTTTAGGACGGACTTTAGATGACGGTTATTTGTGAAACCGTAATCTAAAGTCCCGTGTTGACGCGCGCTTTACGGTCAACGGACTTTAGATTACGGTTTTACTAATAACCGTCATCTAAAGTCCCCGCCCACTGATGGTCAACGACGTCGTCTTGACCTGACGCCAAATATTTCCCGCATTATTTGATTTTTTCGACGCCGCGCGTAATCTAAATTACAGTGAACGACGTCGTCTTACCAGCTTATTTTAGATTAAAAATAACTTTATATTAATGTGTTACATTTGTTTGATCGAATAAGACTCATGGCTCAATGGCCGTGGGTACATGAGTCAACACCATCGATCTTGAGTTCGAAACCCAGCATAGGCCAAATAATTTTCGCGCTATTTTATTAATTTCGTTACACTTTAGATTACGGTTCTTTAGGAACCGTCATGTAAAGTGTGACTTTACATTACGGTTTTCATGTAAACCGTAATCTAAAGTCCTTTTAACTACAACATTTGCCCGTTTACTCTGCACACTGTACTTACAGTAACTCTTCTTCTCTTTCGCGCTATCTTCCTCACTGAAATCGCCTCCTCTCTCCCGTCACCTTGCTAACGGCCATCGCCACCATCGCTCCCACCACCTTTGTCACTCCCATCGCCGCCGGTCACCACCCATCTACCACTGGTCTCACCGTCGACCTCTCTATCGCGTATTGGGTATGCGATCGATTGATTGTCGTTTTTTTCTAACTTTGTTCATATACATGCATTTCGATTGCAAGTTCTAACTTTGTTCATATATTTGTGCCCAGATTCACAGTTAATTGCAACCTAGTTCGTGGGCTGATTTCTACACTACTTGCCCACTTCGGTGCTTAGTAACGGTAATTTTGCAAAGCAAACTGTAAACTGCTGTATTTATTTATTCTTAGCATTTAGTATTACAATTAATAATAATAGTGTAGTTTTAAAAATGCTACTACTTAAAACTGCCACAGGAAAGAAAGTAAGTTCAAGTATATTACCGATTCCTGAAAATAGCTCATTTTCAACTGCTCAATCTGCTATGCCAGATGCTCTCTGTTTGATTCACAATCTGTGACAGGAATCAACAATGCTATTGTTATAACCACCAGAAAGAATAAGATGAGTTTCGGTATTTTAATGGTTCTAGAATGACTAGTTTCAGTCCTTCAATCTGAAGTACTGCAGAGAAGGTCATAAATAAACTTCATTTATAGTAGAAGAAGATAAGTTTATGTATGTTACTAGTTCTAGATGGTGCGTGCAAATTTGACTTTGATAAAACTGATTTGGAGACGTTAGAAATATAGGGGAGATGCTGTCGATTTTTTTCCGCGGTTTAGCTAGCATTTAACCTTGATTTTTTGATGAATTCTAATGTTGTCGTTTTTCATTTATGCATCAGGACTACGACTTTATTTTGGCTTCCGACCTCAACCGTCTTAGCATCGGCTAATCGTCTACCAGAGGTAAGATTTACATATATACATATAATATTTGACAAACTACCAAACATAGTTATCCGCCCAAGATATACCTAATAGAGGTATATCTTCGGCAGTCCCTGTCGGGACTGTCCATGATTGTTAAATCTCACACCTAGGGTGTGAATGTGTTTTTAATTGTACTTTATTGATTATTTCAGCAGTATCTCTTTATTGTTCTTCGAATGCATATATTATTGATTAATATCATAATATCGTGCATTTGAAGAACTGTAGGGAGATGCTGCCGAAATTTTCAATAAATTACATATTAAAAACACGTTCACCGGTGGGATTTAATACTCATGGATGGATTTAGGTTGATAAGATACAAAAGTGTAAAGACTCTGCCACGGGTGACGGTATGAAATGGCTGCCTTCATATAAATAGCTAGAAGGAGATGGAACGTTCGTGGATTTACAGCGGAAATTTGGACGACAAGTTTTTAGAAGGAGTTGATAAGTTATGCACGGTGTTGGCGAACAATCTGAAACCTACAGACAAGGGATACATATTTTGTCCGTGTATCGACTGCCAAAACAATCTGAGATATCGCGGCGTTGAAACAATTAAGGAACATCTGATCCGCCGCGGTTTTACAAAAGATTTCCAAGACATAATCCGATGGCATGGTCAGAGTGCGTTCGATGTTATTAAGCCTGACGAAGGGGATAATGGTCAGGCAAACACAGAAACAGAACTTGGAGATGATACAGTTGCTGGTGACCCAGAAGACGTTACAGGGAACGTTGAGCCAGATTTCTGGGATGATGACATTGAGACTATGCTCGAAGATGTGGAACGACATTACTCTAACACGCCAGACAAGCATGAAAATTTGTTGGATTCATCCAAAACACCGTTGTACCCCGGGTGTGACCCTACAAAGTTAAGCAAGTTGAGTGTCGTCCTCAAGCTATTCAACTTGAAAGCGAAACATGGCTGGAGCGACGTAAGTTTCACTGACCTCCTGGAACTATTGAAATACGTTCTTCCGGTGGACAACGTTTTACCAACGACTACGTACTCAGCCAAAAAAATGATGTGCCCAATGGGTATGGGGTACCAGAAAATTCATGCTTGTCCAAATGGTTGCATGCTGTTTTGGAAATCGGATGAATTTGCTGAAAGCTGTTCAGCATGTGGAGCGTCACGGTATAAGAAACAACAAACTCACATCAGCGGTAGTAAGAAAGGTTCACCAGCTAAGGTACTGTGGTACCTGCCCATCATTCCAAGGTTCAGACGTTTGTTCTCCATTGAGAAAGACGCAGAGAATCTTCGGTGGCATTCAGTTCACAGGAAAAAGGATGGCAGATTAAGACATCCCGCTGATGCACCACAGTGGAGAAACATAGACGTAAAATTTCCTGAGTTTGGTAACGAACCGAGAAACCTAAGGCTAGGCTTGTGCACGGATGGGATGAACCCTTACGGTACTTTGAGTAGCATACACAGTACCTGGCCTGTGCTTTTAGTTATTTACAATCTACCGCCATGGTTATGCATGAAACCAAGACACATCTTGTTGTCTTTGTTAATATCTGGTCCAAAGCAACCGGGCAACAAAATTGACGTATTCCTACAACCTTTGATAGAGGATCTACAACTCTTGTGGAATGAAGGGGCTACGGTTTACGACTCATTCAGTAAAGAGGACTTCAATTTGCGTGCCATGTTGTACTGCACAATCAATGATTTCCCCGCCTATGGTAATCTTTCAGGCTATTCAATCAAGGGGGCGTTGGCGTGTCCGATTTGTGGTGAAAACACTTGTAGCATTCGCTTGAAACATAGTGGGAAAACCGTGTATATGGGCCACCGAAAAATGCTTCCAAAAGGACATAAGTATCGAAAGATGGCGAAAGAGTTCGATGGGAAAACTGATCACAGCATGGCGCGCCAGCCTTTGACAGGTACAGAGATTTACAAAAAGTTGGATAATATTGTGAACAACTTCGGGCCGCCAACCAAAAGTGGTGAAAAAAGTGTCTGGAAAAAGAAATCAATATTTTGGGAACTAGAGTACTGGCAGCATCTGGAGGTTAGACATTGTATCGATGGGATGCATGTCGAGAAGAACGTGGGTGAAAGTGTCACTAGCACTCTTTTGAACATAAAAGGAAAGACAAAGGATCATTTGAAAGGAAGAAAAGATTTAATTGAGTTGGGCATACGCACAGAGCTTGGCCCGCAAGAACGTGGAAAACGCACATTCTTGCCTCCTGCCTGTCACACTCTGTCTAAAGAAGAGAAACATAGTCTATGCAGTACCCTTTACAACATCAAGGTACCATCAGGTTACTCCTCAAACATAAGAAACCTAGTGTCCATGACAGATTTCAAATTAGTAGGAATGAAATCTCACGATTATCATGTCCTACTTCAAGAATTTTTGCCAATTGCACTACGTGGGATCTTGCCGGATGCTGTCAGACACACAATCACAAACGTCAGTGTCTTCCTCAAATCCATTTCGTCTAAGGTTCTTGATGTGGACACTCTGTCTAAATTACAAAAGGATCTTATTGTGACAATGTGCCAGCTGGAGATGTATTTTCCTCCATCGTTCTTCGACATAATGATACATCTCCTCGTGCATCTTGTAAGAGAGATTCTGATGTGTGGTCCTTTGTACCTTCGCTACATGTATCCGTTCGAAAGGTACATGGGTGTCCTGAAGAAGAAAATGAAGAACCGTCGTCACCCAGAGGGTAGTATTATAGAGGGCACTATCACAGAGGAAGTTGTAGACTTCTGCACCAATTACCTAGAAGGTGTCGATACCATTGGACTTCCACGTTCTAGACACGAGGGCAGATTGAAGGGTGTTGGCACGGTTGGAAGGAAACTGAAAAGAATTGACATAGACACTCTTAACAAAGCTCATTTAGTTGTGCTAAGTCATCTTGAAGATGTTGAACCATACTTTGATGAACACTTGTGTGTTTTAAGAGCACAATATCCAAACATGAGTGACGTTAGACTACAAAATGAGCAGAATAGGACATTTGTCCGATGGTTCAAAGAGAGAGTGTTGTCCGATCAGTCCACGAATGTGCCTGAACTGATTAAAGTAGTTGCATTTGGACCAAATCTGGATGTAATTTCTTATGAGGGGTACGATGTCAACGGATTCACCTTTTTCACAGAACGTCAGGATCAGAAGTCAACGAATCAAAACAGTGGTGTAGAGCTTGAAGCTTATCAAAACTTATATGACATCGGTGTCGTGGGTCATAGTCCTGTCTCGGTACAACAATCATATTTCGGTGTTATACAAGACATCTGGGTATTGGACTACAACAGCTACGAAATGTGTGTTTTCCGCTGTAACTGGGTTAACAACAATCATGGCTACCGTGAGGAGGAGCATGGTATGAAACTGGTTGATCTGTCTAGAGCTACTCCCACGGTTGAGCCATTCGTTGTTGGGACGAAGGTTAAGCAGATATTTTATGTAACTGATCCCTGTAATCCTAGATGGTCTGTTGTGCTTAAAGGGAGAAGAGGAATAGTTGGTGTGGATGGTGTGGTTGATGAGGATGAGTATGATGCAGAAGATGAACCTCCAACTGTTCCTATTTCATTGGAAGAGGCTGAGGTCACAGGTCATCGTGAGTATATACGATCAGACCATAACGAGGGAATGTGGGTTGAGAGATAATGGTGTATGTAAGTTATTACTATAAAAATTTATATGAAATTAACACTCTTTTATTTATTGCTTGTTTATGACCATTATGAAATGCTTAATTTAATTCAAATTGTATTTCAATCCTTGCAGGCATGGCTGATCAGGACATGGCTGATGAAGAGTTCGATTTATTTTGTCGTGAGGAGGAGGAAAATGAGCAGCAAATGGTACCGGTCCCATCTACATCTGCCGCTGCTGCTGTTGCCCCATCCACATCTGCCGCTGCTGCTGTTGGCCCTTCCATGAGTGCACCTTCTACGAGTGCTACTCAGAGACCCAGAGGTAGAGGTCCGACCCGTGGGTTGAAACTGCAGAAACCGGATCAGATTAGTCTTCTGTGGGACCAGTATGGGAGGTATGGTGGGGGCAGCAGGTCAGAGTTCGCTAGTATGCTAGGGACTCTGGCCAGATCACATTGCTGCATCAACCACACATGGAAACAAGTCCCGGAAAAAGTAAAGGAGACCATCTGGAAGAAGGTGCAAGAACGGTACAAGATCCCAGAAGAAGTGAAGAAGACCGTTCTTTCTTTGGTGGCCGGCAAAGCTAAATCATTCCGCCACTACTTGGTTGAGCATTGGATCAACAGGGTGCCCCCACGTGAGCCTCCGCCGTATGTTGTATACAATGGCATGATAACTGAAGAGGAGTGGAAGGAGTTCGTTGAGCGGCACGCCACCCCGAGTTCAGGGTATGTTTGTGTGTACTCTTTTCTTAATTAATGCTCATAATGCTTTATCCCTGATTTTCTAATTAATTTCCTGTTGTACTTTCTTAACAGCAAGTACAAGAACAAGCACGACAAAACCGTGAAGCTAATCTCTACCCCCACACCATGGGACGAAGGGGATATGTGGGCAGCCTCGAGGGATGGAAAGAAGCTGGTTTGCTGACACGGAGGAACGAGGATGGAAGTGAATGCCCGATCGAGGATGTCTCTGAGGCGAGGAGGGTGCAGATGTACATACTGGGACGCCAGAAAACGACCAGCGAAGGTCAGAGGATATTTCCTAATGCTGCGATGGAACAACTGGCAAACCAAATTGTAAGTATTTGAAAGTAGCTGTTGAATAATTTACTTATATACTCAAGTGTTTGTTGATCTTAAATCTCGTCATTAACTTCTTTGAAAATTGGACAGTACGATGCGGCACAGAGAGGAGAAGTGGACTTACACGCTCCTCCTTCTCAAGACGACGCGCTGAATCAAATGCTTGGGAAGAAGGATCACCCGGGGCGTGTTAGAGGATTTGGGGGAGAAGTACGTCAGAAGAACGTATTCCCGCCATCTGCTAGGAAGGGTCAGATGAGTGCTGCTGAAGTCGAGGCGATGGTAGAGCGTAAGTTCGCTGCTGAGCGCCAAGCTAATGACGAGAAACATGCTGCTGAGCGCCGGGCTATCGAGGAGAGGCTGCAGGAAGCGTTGAATGCGATTGCACATGCGACTACTCAGCAGCAGCAGCTAGATCCTCCTCGAATGTCTTCCTCGTCTAGTTGTGCTCCGGCCGCTGACCCGTACCCGTTTGCCAACATCCAGGTTAACTTTGTTTAACTATTTTTCTTCTAAAATAAAGTTATTTAAATAGTATTAGATTGGACTCACTTATTTATTTCACGTATTATCTCTGTTTATTAAAGGAGCAAAAAAAATGTCGTCTCCAAATACCATTAGACGGGCACCCTGTAGATGCGGCCTACGGGACGGTGTTGCCATCAGGTCCACTCACGCTCATCAGTTTCGTACGTCTACCCCCATTCTACGCGCGTGTGACCTTGGACCTGATAGTTGATGGATTTGAGCATGCATACCTTCCGATGGCGATTGACAACAAATGCACGCTGATCGAAGCGAAGGGAGACATATTGCCCTGGCCAGCATGTTATATTGTTGTCACCGATGAGGTAAGACTGTTTGACAACCATTTAGTATCTAATAAAATGCATTATTTAGCATTAAGTGTCTAATCTAATCTATTATAGATCCCTGAGCTTCCTCGCCGCGTAACCCGGCCCAGACTAGAAGAGACCAGCGCGCCGGCGAATCCTGAGATCCCTGAGGTTCCTCGCCGCGTATCCCGGCCCAGAGAAGAAGAGATCAGCGCGCCGACGAATCCTGCCAGAAGGGTATGTTCTAGATAAATGTTTAATGTTACTATAATAATCAATTAGTAATTATCTTTACATTTATGCTTTATTGTTTGTGTGTGAAGGGTAAGAATCCAGTGAGTCGGGGTGCGAAAGGTAAGAATCCAGCGCCCGTCCGGGGTCGCACCAGGACTTCTGAGGCGCCTAAAAATAAGCTCGCACTGCCACAAAAACTTGTTAATGTTTTGGGGGCCAAGCAGATGAATCTCTACGACAAGATCATGGTGAAGTCATCTCAAACTAACAACTTCATGATGACGCTTCCAAAGTCGATGTTTCACTACGAAGAAGATATGATGACGGCAATCAACTTTGAGGACATCAGAGAATGATGTGTGGAGATTATCTGAACATTAACATTATTCAAGCTTATCTAAAGTAAGTGTTCTTTCCTCATACTGTAAAAACATATAGAATAAGTATCTATGAAGTTGCATTGGCTAACTTTTTATAGTACATGTGATATAATAGATGTCTGCTTGAGAGATGTGTTGAGAAGGACATGACATGCGTTACTGCGGTGTGCCCGGAGCGTTTATCGTACGACAATGTCACTAGGGACCCTGGGAGGTTTTGTAACTACATGATTCATGTCTTCAATGTTGTTGAACAACAGAATAAATTATTCATTCTAATGCCGTATCACCAAACGTGAGTTCTAATATAAAATTACATACTAATTAGCTAACTTTGTTACCTTCATTTCTCATTTCATTTTGTATTTGACATTGTAGCCACCACTGGGCTTTGTTTATATTCTGCGCTGCCACCGCTACTCTGCTTGTTCTAGATCCACTAGGGCAGTGGAAAGAATTCAACACTGAAGACTTAATCAAAGAGTAAGTTTTTTTACTATTTAATTTGTAAGTTTTTTGAACCAAAATTAATGTACTTGTTCATTTTGCTAAACGCTTTTGTTAATATATGTAACAGTTGTTACAAAAAAACCCCTCAGGGAGAGTTTGGTGATTTGACCGTCGATTACATCAAGGTTTGGTAATTCATGTATTTCATTCGTGCTGCTATTATCTTTGTACAATTGTTTTACATTTGTGAATTTTGGTGATTTAGTGCCCTACCCAAAAGGATTCTAAGAGTTGCGGGTACTACGTGATGCGGTATATGTACGAGTTCTGCGGGTACTTCCCAAGTTTTAAGAATGATATTGACAAGGTAATACGAACGCTGTCTTGTATTTAATTCTTTCGGCAGATTTTTTGTGTCTTTATCTTAATCTCATTATGTGTTCCATTCCTTTTCTTGTTGCAGATTAAAGAGCATTATGCCAGATTCAAGACTTATGCTCCTGCCGACTTGTTGCATGTCAGAGAGAGCATGGCAGCCATGTTTATGAGAATGGAGTGGTAGACTAGCTAGCTGCTGCTGTAACATATATTTTTTTTAGTTGCTGCTCTGATTCTGTTAGTTGCTGCTGCAACAGATTATATTGTGTAACAGATTATATTTTTTGTTAGTTGCTCTGATTCTGTTTGTAATGAATTATGCTAGCTGCTGCTGTAACAGATTCTAGCTGTTGTATTGAATATTTCTGTTGCAATTGTGCGCAGAAATGAATTTGCAATTGTTATCTCTGTTGCAATTGTGTAACAGATTGAATATGTTACAGATTTTCGATCTGGTGCTTTATTAGATGTTATCTCTGTTGCAATTGTGTAACAGATTGAATATGTTACAGATTTTCGATCTGGTGCTTTATTAGAATGAATTTGTGTTGTTGGTATTTGATTCAGGTGGTTCAATTGTGCAGTTTCTGCCCTCTGTTGCTTATCTGTTACAATTCTGTCTCTGTTGCAATTGTGTAGATTTGTAAAAAAAATAAAATAATAAAAAAAAATTACACTTTAGATTACGGTTCTAACAATAACCGTAATCTAAAGTCCTTTGGGCGCGCGCGCCAAAACACTTTAGATTACGGTTATTGTTAGAACCGTAATCTAAAGTGTCGACTTTACATTACGGTTATTTGTAAAACCGTGATCTAAAGTCCTTTGGTTCGCGCGCGCCAAAGGACTTTAGATCACGGTTTTACAAATAACCGTAATGTAAAGTCAATGACACGCGGGCCGGAAAAGGGCCATTAATTACGGTTTAAAACCGTAATTAAAGACGTCGCCATCTTTATTGACGCCCGCGTAGATTACGGTCCAGAACCGTAATGTAACACGGTTTTGGACCGTAATTAAAAGCTCGCGTTCCACCAGTGTTTAGATCCAATTAGGGATATTGCTTGGTTTCATGTCACTCGAGATTGTAACAGTATGGCTCATAACCTAGCATTTCATGCTAGAAAGGAACAACTCTCAGAGAACTGCTGGAAGTCCTTTGACTTCCCACCACTTGAAAAGACCCTTTGTTCCTGATATCAATATATATATCTCCTTGTTTCAAAAAATATAACACTTTAGCATCGTCCATGTAAAGTTTCATCAATTTTGGACAACGTTTAAGCATGTTTAAAGCTGAATTACAAAAAAAAAACAGTGGTATTTTGTGAATTAGAAACTCAAACATTGGTATTTTGTGAATTTTCCCTAATTTTTTTTCATTTTTTGTTGTTTGAATGCTGCTTAAGATTTATGATGTAAAAATACATAGAATTTTATGAATGAATTTGCAATTTAAGAATAAAGAGAATTTTATTAATATGGATTCACAAGCTCGTTAAAATCTTATTAGATAAAAACTCACTGGGAAAACCCTAATAAGGAATAAGAGTACCTGTACTAACAGGTTACAAGATTGCCTGAAAAGAATATTAATACTACTACATTCTACAAAATTACAAGATAGAAGTACTAAGAGGTTTGTTGTCCACCCCCCTTCTTTTACATTCAAGTCAAACCAATCATCATATTGCCCTTCATAGGCTCGCTCTTGGCTATGCAGTTCAATTAAGTTTGAATCATATTCTCAGCTCAAACATTGATCAAGTCTGGTGCAAGGTTTGATCTCTATAACTGGCTAACCCTCTAAGATACATCCCCGACAAGTCGTGGACGTGTCTCCTAGACAGACTTAAGGTAATGCAAAGAACTTAATGCTTAAGTAGAAAATGACGCAAGTACTTAAACTGGAATTCACTGTTTCGATTGAAAGTTAACACTCTAATAATTCATTCAAACTCCCTCCACAGCCACCTATGAACTACGTGTTAGTTTCGGACTTACCACCGAAGTCTTTCTATCCAGACCGACCTCTCGATCACTAGTCTCCCAACAGTTTACCAACTGCTGCCTGACTGCCTAAGCTACCCCTTACAAGTGTTGTCACTTCACCGCTCATACTACTGCTCACATCTATGACTCAACACCACATACTCATACAACCAAGGATCCTAAATACAAGTCTAATTAGTTTTAGCACTTCTCTCAATGTAGCATACAATGTATGTTCTTAAGTGTGCTTGTCCTTCTCGAGTGCTATCCCACTATCCAATATATATACATTAAGTTCTAACCATCATTAAGCTACCTCTAGCTACCCCCTAGGTCTTAGCTAACTTCCTCAAGTAACTTGGATTTGCTTGCTTCACATTGGTTGAGCTGTTGCTCGACCAACATTTGCCCAACACATGGCAGCACACCATTGGCCACTGTGTGCGGTGGTTGTGGGTGCCGGTTGCAAGTTGGCTTCCAACTGGGCTTAGCAACTTGACAATGCAGTTCAACTTCCTTGGTAGCTTCTACTAGTTTCCTCCATGATGATTGTTTGCAAAGGTAGACTTTATAGGCCCATGTGGAAGTTTGTCATTGGTTGTCTTTAAGCCCAGGAAAGACTTTCTTGATCCTAAGAAAGACTTTCTTAAATAAATTCAAGTTCTTCTGACTTGATTTATCTTAATGTGTATTTCCACAAAATTCTGAAGTAAGATTTCTTGTTGGCTTCATCACTTGAATGTTTGTTGAGTGTATTTCATGTCCGAGTTTTGTCTTTGAGTTGTTATGGACTATGTGTCAAACCTGCTAGTCACCGATCAAACAAAAAGAACCCGCTTGCAACCTTGTGTGCCAAACGATTTTGATAACCTATTTTCCTGAAACACTTACACTTGAACACACACTAAATATACAAGGAAAATTTTGTTATAATCAAAATCTCAAGGGAGGGCTTGACTTAACAATTTCCCCCTTTTTGATGATGAGAACCAATTCAAAACAAAATTTTTCCACAAGTGTCTTAGTTAGATTTTTGAACATTCTTTTTATAACTCCAAAAGAAAGATTCCCCCTAAGAAGATTCCCCCTGAGTTAGATATGTGATAAAATTTTGCAAGACATTAGACACTTAGCATTTGAGTAGAGAAAAGTGATTCGTAAACAAAATGTTCATAAATTAACTAAGGTTTCTTTCCTCATTTGCCATCCAGTAAAACAGGGTATATAACTATAAGTACACAGATAAAAGCAAATAACATTGAAAGAGATATGCATTCAATGATTGAAGAAATATTGATACAAGGAGTGAGAGATCATTTCAAAAGTTCTAGCCTACCTCTCAGGTGTCGTTCAGGCCTCTAATAGGCTTAGAACACTTAGGTCAGATGTTCGATTATGTATTTATTTCACATGAGCTAATGATTTTACACATTGCTCGGTGGACATGACCCTAATGGAGTCTAATGTAGTAACTACATTGTGGAGGACCTCCTGATTTGCAGCATTCAGACTTGTATGTGAGTTGTCGGGCACCGGTGTGAGAGATCGTTTTCTCTGCTTGGATAATGATTTTGTTGTCTTCTTTTTCTCAGACCTTGTTTCTTCACTCTTTATTTCTTTGGACTGAGCCTTGAATGTGTTGCCTATGGTTTTTGATCCCCATCTTCTGGAGAATCTGTGAAGTGATGCTATCTTGGATGGTTATGGGATATGATCTGAAACTGTCATGGACCAATCCATGCTCAAGCAGGGCTTGAGTCACTATATGAAATACTCCTAAGCTTTATAGTATTTAATTAAGGATTAATCATTAGGTTATAGAGGCTAATGAGCCCTGAAATGATTAAGGAATTATATAACCTTCAAATATATTTATATAAATAAATATATATATATATAGTCTAAAAAGGTTATTAAACATTACATAAAAATATTGGACTAAAGTGAGGAGTAATTATAAGGAGAACCCAACTAATAAAGTTGGTGTAACATGTAATATGTCATTACATGAATTAAGAGCACAAATAATATGAGTGAACTTGAAAACATACTTATATAGTCACAAAGAATAGTAAGTATACTAATCACTCAAAAACACAAAGAAATGCACCTTAGGATAAGGTAATCAAATTGGTTACAATCTAACACATGAAATAAGTCCTAATGTACATCTTATAAGCCTTAACATTATAAAACACCAAATGACAAATATACCCCCTAAATATCTATATGTTGCTGGCTATCTTGGAGGGAAATAAGGTGACCAAATCCACTTTTGCTTCTTAGGAAGGAAGGTTCCTTAAAGCATAAAAGTCTTCTTACCTTGGGAACTCCAACTTACCAAATATCTTACATTCTCTCACTCACTCTCTCATTCTCCCCATGCTACCAAGCTGCTCCTCCTCTTTTGGCTGAAAGTTGCTTCTTCCTCCTCGAAACATTTCCTCCATTTTTGCTCCCATGGAAAGAACACAAAAGCTAGACAAACTAAACACTTGCCTTACCACTTAAACCTTATTATTTCCTTCATCAAACAAACAAAAACAACTCAACTCTTCTTCCTCTCTATTTTGTGCTAAAAATCTGCAACATTTTGAAGCCTTAAAATATGAAATGAAGCGTGGAGAAATTTAGCTAAAGTTCAACCAAGTTAAGGTAAGAAAAGTGCTCTAAAACTCCAAGTCATTTCCTTTGATTTAGAGGTCCGAAAATCTAGCTCACTTAGCTCATATCACTCACTCTTTTCATACAAAAGCATTAGCTTCTCCAACCTTCATGACATGGTCAAAAATCCCAAGGAAATAAGCTCTCTAAACAAGAGTAGACTTCAACCAAAGGTAAGTCTCAAAAATTAGGGTTCCTATGCTTAATATATCTTCTAAACTTTAGATGTATCAAGATCTAACCCTAAGTCCATTTTTCTAGCCTTAGCCAAAACTTGGGCAAAAATTCTAACTTCTTGAGTTGTTAGGTAAATCTCATTCCTTAAGGTTCATTTTGTGCTTTAAAGCCTTAGAAATTCCTTGGATTATGGTAAGGAGTCTAATAACCCTAACTTTGCTCTTTTTCTTCCCCTTGACATGTCTGACCTGGTTGTTGCTGAAAATACAAAGAAGAGAAAATGTGGGAAAATCAACATTAAGCAAGGGTAAGCTTTGGATCTAAGCCTTGGAGCTTTTAGACTATCATTTTAGCCTTAGATTGGTAAAAAAGTCTGATCTTCCCTTGATGCTAATTTAGGGGCCAAAGATTCAAGTTCAAAAACCAAGCTTGAAGCATTAAGGGTAATGTTCTAACTTAAGCTTATTTTGGTGTTTTAAGATGTTTATGTCGGGTAACTAACTATGATAAAATTGAAGTGCTTAAAAATGGGTTTGAATGACCTAAATATGAACACAAACCTACACTAACACATTTAGTTATGTTCACTAATGACTTAAGGACTCAAATGTCATTTTTACCAAGTTTAAGTGATTTTATGTAAACCATAAACTTTGGGCAGTGTGTATGTTGTTATGTCCGAAAATGGACATGTTATCATGAAAATTTTGGAGTATTAAAAGTGTATGTTAAGGTTGGTATGATGGCCAAAGGTTTAAGAGAGATTTATATGTATTTTGATGGATTTTATGCTTTTAAAAGCATAGGTTATATTGGTATTATGCCATGTGTGAGAATCTGGTATTAAAGGGCTTTTTGGATGATTTAAAGCACCTCAAAAAGTTGGTGGAAAATTACTTATGAAAATATGATGTGTTTGGATAAAGTTTTGAGATAAAATATGGTTAAAAAGTGATTAGGAGTTTATTGGATGATTTAGTAATTATATGACAAAAACGATAAGTAGGAAATTGTAAAAAAGATAAAAATGAGTGGCAAATGTTAATAGAGCCAAAAGTTGGAATTTAAATTGGGTTAGAAATGAAAATACGAGTTTAAGTAAAATTTGGGAGTAAATTGTAAAGTTTAGAAAAGTTATGGTGCCAAACTATAATTTTGAAAAAGTTAGCTGTATGAAGTAGAAATTCGGTCAACCTAGATGTAGTTAGGGTTTTGACCAAGGAGAGAAATAAAAGTTTAAAAATTGGACTTAAGAAGAGCTTGTGGTGAATTTGGAAAGTTTACGGGGTCAAACTATAGCAGAAATATGTGACTATCTCTACCTAGACAGTGTACCTATCGTTTTACGGGTATAGTGAAAGAAGTGGGCTTGTCGATCTCGGGAACCTCGTTCAATTACTTAACAATTTATTAACTAATTGAGAAACTTAAACTTAACTAAGAAAATAGGAAACATCACCTTTTCAGGTTTTACTTAATTAATCTAATTGTAACTAAATAAAAAGATATAAAATAATCAACAAACAATAAACTGAAATAAAGCGAGAATTAAAGGTGATTAATGTGATAATAAAGGGTGCTCCCCAGGTTGTTCTGCTAACCTATTTCTTCAAATCCTTTTAAATAACAATTTCACTAACATTGCAATAAACTCAGCAACTATAAATAATTCACTGACCGGGTCATGTACGATGAATTCTATTGGAGACAGATTAACCTATAGGCGGAGTCACGCTTTTTGTCGTTAATCCGGTTTAACTTCCTATGTTTTGTTAACTAATCTCAGCACCGCATTTTGATTAGAAAACGACAAACATTACTTTGATAATCAGCTAAAGAATCAAAGCGCATGAAGAACAGGAATTAAACTATTACATTAATACAAAGCAGTGAAATAATTACGGGATAAAATTCTACAAAATAGGTTCACTTCCCCAACCCGTGGAACTAAAAACAGCTACTCACTCATGGATTCAAGAATAGAATTAACAACGCAAAAAGACATTAAATAAAATAGAGATAAGGAAAGAAGAAACTCCAGTTTAGAAGAAACTTCAATCCATTCGTTGCCTCTTCATTTGTCGTTTCTAACTAACTCAAGATATGGTTTACTTTCGTTCTCAATCTGGTGTGCGACTGCGAGGTGGTTTGGTGATATGCTACGAACGAACAGTGGTGGTGGTGTATGGATGATGATGGTATGGATGGTGGTGAAGATTGGCTAGCTCGTGGTCACGAGATGGATTCTAGGTGTGGATAATTCGGTGGCTTGGAGATTAATGTAGCGAGATGGGATATGTGAGGCGTGGGTCTGCTCTCATTTTGATGGTGGGAGGAGTATATGGTATCGTGGTGATGTATGAGTACCCTTGCTCTCGTCCGTCCCTTTTCATTATATAGAGCATCCTTGATCGATCTTGATAAAGAAAAATATTTATCTTCTTTTGATAAAACACGCGTTGAGAATCGTTCTATTTGCTGCATCCGGACATGCGTCCAGACTTGCATGTCCGGACGCCTCTGTCAATGTCGTGTGAATTTCCTCTTCTGTGATACGTCCGCACCTGTGTCTGGCTTACTCATCCGGACGTGTCTTTATGTCGTGTCCAACCCATTCATCCGGATGCAAGTCTGGATGTCTATATGTATCATCGGCGCTGTAATTCTCAACTTGTGTTCGGACATCTCTTGGAAATCGCAGGTTCGGACAGAAATCCGGACATAACTTCGATGGGGTCTAGATTCTTCATTTTAGCTCCGTTTTGCTCCTCGTTTGTTGCGTTGGAATCCTCATGAGATAATCTATGCATTTCCTAGACTTTTCACTGCATAAGATACATAAAATGTATCAGTCCATATGAAAACATAAATTTAAGGAAAAACATATGATAAATGAGAAATACAACATAAATTGTTGTGAAAGTAGGACGAATTAAAGCCCTAAAAATAGATGTATTTTGCACTTATCAAACTTCCTCACACTTAGCTTTTGCTTGTACTCAAGCAAGTAGAGAATAAAACTATCTCTAAGGCCTTAGTACCGAACCTCAGGATCAAACAGATGCAAACAGGAACCAAGCAAAGTGACAATCAAAAGAATAGTTCTGCTCCCAATAGTAGGTTTTCGTAATCAGTGAAAAAGAATGATTTTAAAAGCATGGAGAAGTTAGATTACAATATCTGAATATAGATTAACTTGGGATCTTCCGCCATTCCTTTCCTTTAACCTTTGGATGACAAGGGATATGAAGTAACGCCTTATTCCTCGATACCTTTCAACACCACGTACTCATGATCAAAAACAAAAATTAAACTGCAATTAACTTTTTCGCATGCAAAAACATTCTCCTTCAAGAAATATATACAAAACAAATGAATTATTGTGAATTGCAGAGTTATTCCGTAACCCAGACTTTTCTCTTTATCCATGTAACGGTGTTGGGTCAACTATCCCAGATCCCGAGACCTTAGGTAGATAGGTTTTAAGGCACCCCTAGGACTTAATAATCGGATAGACGAGGCCTGCTTTTGTTAGAAATTTTTTTGATCAGCGGAGTACCTTGCATTATCCTTTCATTCCAAACTTTCACATCATTTTCAAAACCCCAAGCTAAACTAATTCAGTTTCCACAATCAACTAATCCATCAAATTTCAGTGAAAATAGATTAATTTGAATAAAACTATATATAAAAGCAACCTAGAGTAGAAAGATTCTTGAGGTCGTCACTACACTCGATTTTAAAATCTGGGCAAAAATTTCCACCCAAGAATTCAATATTTATAAGCACCCAGAGAAGTGATTCTCTCAAAACAAGAAGACAATAAAAACAAGTGTGGTATTTAAGTGCAACTGACATATTTGGAAAGATCTTCTACTCTTCCTCATACTTAAAAGGAGCAATGTCCTCATTGTTCAAACATAAAATCAAGATAAGAACTCTCAAAATATGCTACTCATTGAGGATTCATTCAGAGTGCATGGATTGAAAATAAACGTTAAGCATTAAAGTCAGTATAGGCTGAACATAAACATTAAGAATAAAGAGAAACTGAAACTCCCCTGATATCGTAGATTGAGGAAGGTTCTCTTTCTCACACTTAAGTCCTTTACCGGGTGATAAGTGTGAAATATTTAGGCTTTTAAGGGCTTAATTACCTTATAATCTGCTACAATTTAAGCAATGTTTCCCACTTATTCTGTGTTTTTCCTAAGAATAATGTTTTGATATGAATTGATGCATTCTATATGTAAATATAGGAAAAACCCAGAGAAATGAAGACTTTACATCATAAGGGTTACAACGCAACAAACGGGGAACTAATTAGGAGAAGAGACGCAAAAATTGGTCACGTCCGGGTTAACTTGGCCGGACGCAAATCTGGACGTCTCATGTCCGGATCCGGACGCAAGCCGGACGTGACCCAAATTCTAGATCCGAGAGTTCTGTGTCTTGTCCGGATCCAGACAACGATCCGGACACAACCCGAGTTTCAGATCCAAAACCGCTGTCTCACGTCCGGATCCGGACACAGATCCGGACGTCACACAGAAATGAAAAATAAAAACGCATGACGCTGATAATCGGGCTTTCGGCGCAATTATCAGCCGAGCGGCGGTTTAACCCATACTCAAATTATTACACGCCATGCTCAATTAATCACCAACTCACCAACTTCCACTAACCTATGTTTTTTCTAAGCCTATTTAACACTCCTGCCTCATTTCAAATCGTACCAGACTCTCAGAGTCTAAACATCACTCTCCTCTCTCTCTCCTCCATATCATCTGTTCATCCACGATAAACCCTCATCTCCATTCACAAATCTTCCTCCGTAACCTTCCCCTCACTCACAGACAGAAACCGCTCACGGGCTTCATTTACCCGTCCGGATCACGTCCGGATCCGGACAGGCCAGGACAAGGCGTCCGCTCGACCCGGCACAACAAGAGTGGAATTTGCAGAATCGGCGACGGCTTCTAAAATCAGTTTTTCTGCTAAATCCCTCTATCCTTATGCTTTTATATGAGCATTGTTATTTTGTATGGCTGAGTAGTCACTTTTATTTCGGTTTACTATGTATCTCTAGATTCATTATTTCCGAACCTTTGTGATCTTCTGCAGTACTTTAGAATAAAGTTCTTTTCCCTTATGAATTCCTAAACTTTTAATCTGATCAATTATTGAGTTTATCAGTTTGTTAGCTTATAAGTGAGAACTGCGGCTATCAATTGACTATAGGGAAAAACCAGTTAGTATAGAGATGGTAATTCCTCTAAACCACTAGCTGACCATTAATCTAGACTATGCTTAAAGCAATTAGTAAACAGTGGATTCATAATGAGACTTAGGATTCGGTCTTTGCTAATTAGAATTCGTGGAACGGGAGACCGAATACGAGTTATCCTTATTCTAGGGTTTTATTCATAATTCTGTAGAAATCACTTAGGAGAAGAAACTGCAAATCTAGAGAGAAGTAGTAAACCGGAATTCCTTTATCGAACAAAACCAAATCAATTATTTACCTGTTATTTATTGTTTATTGAACTCTTTTACAACATTCACCATCACATACAAAACCCCCAATTTCCTGTTTTTTATACTTGTTTTGTGTGTAAGTAGAAATTAAACTAGCCATGCCTCCTCTGGTTCGATACTCAGGGAATACTCCGAGATTTAAACTTGCTATAATCGACCGGTACACTTGCCGTTAGGTTAAACCCCCAACAACAATTTACCGTTAGGTTTTACCCCAACAAGTTTTTGGCGCCGTTGCCGGGGAGGCACGGTTGCTTAGTTTAATTTTTATATTGGTATTATCTCATTTAATTTTGTTTTGTTTTGCTTTTTTTTAGTTATTTTTGTTTTGTTTTATTTTATTTTCTTTTTCATTTTCTTAGCTTTGTGCAATTTGTTTCTTATTTTTGGTTCTAGTTTATTTTGGTTTTACCCGATTGAGTTTACTTTTACAGCTACATTACTATCAGTTATCTGATTTTGGTTTATGGTTAAAACTCATTCTGAAGGAAATCCTGAATTTGAGCTGGAACATGAGATAGAACGACTTACAAGAAGAAGTCGTCAGGGATTGGTACTGGAGTCTTCAGTTGAACCAAAAGTGTTTTTCGAAGACTCACCAGGTGATACCTTTGTTTCAGAAGAGGAGTATCTTATGGACGGTATCAGCAGAGAAAGAAGGATGAACGACTACACTCGTTCGAATGTGGAGGGACTCACATCACCAATAGCAATCCCTGCACTACCGGAAGGGGTAGAATGGCAATTCAAGACCCATTATGTCACGATGGTCCTGAATGCTCCACAGTTCAGTGGAACTGTCACTGAAGACCCAAATGTTCATCTTACATCCTTCCTGCGATTGGTTGGAGCATGTTCAACACCAGCTTCTCAGGAGGTAGCCAGGCTAACCTTGTTTCCTTTTTCACTCAGGGACAGGGCTGCAGAGTGGCTGAACTCCCTATCTCCAAATAGTATCACTTCCTGGAGCGAGCTAGCAAATGCGTTCCTAGCAAAGTACTTTCCACCGTCCCGAATGCTGGCAATGAGAGGTGAGATCACAAACTTCAAACAATATAGCGGTGAAACTCTTTCTGAAGCTTGGGAGCGATTCAAAGGAATTGTAAGGAGAGTGCCACATCATGGTCTGGGAGAAGAAGTTGTATTGCAATCATTTTATAAGGATCTAGACCCCCAGAGCCGTCTATTAGTTGATACCTGTGCAGGAGGAAGTCTTATGGAGCTTCCAATCACCAGGATAAAGGAGTTGTTGGAAACTCTTTCCAATTCAGCTAACCAATGGGGAGGTGCTAGAGCTGCCACTAAGATCTTTCCCAAGAAGAATGCAGGAATTTATGAGGTAGACTCGAATACCCTCTTAGCTGCTAAGATGGATAGCATTTCTAAGCAGTTTGAGAAGATGTGCACACTGATGAACCCAAAATCAAACGCATCGGCTATCACTGATTCATTCCCTCAATGTGAGTATTGTGGTAGAGGTTCTAACATGTGCCAGTGTGTTCCACCGCAAGAAGAGGCAGCAAACTATGTTGGTAACAGACCGGGTAATTATTTCGGAAATCAAGGCAACCCGGGTTACCATTCTCAGCAGCAGAATCGTTACCAAGCTGGCGGTAACAACAATTACAACCAAAGACCTCAACAGCAGTATAATTCCTCTTATCAGAAGCAGCCACTACAGAATCAGCAAGTACAGAATACAGGTGCTGGTGCGTCCTCTAGTATGGATGAAGTTCTGGCCAGAATGAATGATTTCATCACGGTTAACACCAAGAAATTTAATGAGCTGGAAGCTTTCAATCAGGAGCAGAGGACCTTCAACAATGATCAAAGGACATTCAATAGGAACATCGAGACTCAGCTATCTCAGATATCGCAGCAGTTAGCTCAGCGTCCTTTGGGTTCTTTGCCCAGTCAGTCAGAGCAGAATCCGAGAGAGCATGCCAAGGCAATCACGTTGAGGAGTGGTACACAGCTTGACCCGGTGATCCCTGAAGCTGAGGCTCCTCTTCCTAATGTTGAGCGAAATGAAGAAACTGCACCAGCAGGTTCTTAGGAGGATCCAGTTGAAGAGGAGGTGACGATTAGCAAGACTCCTAAGATCTCCCCACCTCCACGCCGCGCAGTTGATGAAGCGTCGGTTCCTTTTCCAAACCGGTTGAAGAAGAGAGACCTGGATGAGCAGTTTGGTAAGTTCTTAAGTATTTTTAAGAAACTAACCATTAACATTCCTTTTTCTGAAGCGTTGAAGCAGATGCCGATATATGCGAAGTTCATGAAGGACATCCTGTCCAATAGACGGTCTTTAGTGGAGAAAGATACTGTGCAGCTTACCGAGAGCGTTTCAGCCGTCCTTTCGAAGAAGCTTCCACCTAAGCTTGATGATCCAGGTACTCCGGTCATACCTTGCGCGATAGGTAATGTGAACTGTGGTAAGGGTTTATGTGACTTAGGTGCGAGTATTAATTTAATGCCCTTATCAATGTATTTGAAGCTTGGTTTAGGAGAATGTGAACCTACCCGAATTACTCTACAATTAGCTGATAGGTCAATCATCCTACCTAAAGGGGTGGAGGGATTTAATTGTTTCGGTTGGTACTTTTGCTTTCCCTGCTGACTTTGTTATTTTAGACATGGAGGAGGACAAGGTAGTACCGCTTATCTTAGGTCGACCATTCATGCGTACAGCAAGGACCCTCATTGATGTTGAAGGAGGGAAGATTATACTGCGGTTACATGATGAGCAGCTTGTATTTGATATGACCAAGGCTACTACCCACCCTTCTGATGTTCATGCTTGTTTCAGTTTAGATTGTATTGATACCTTGATGCAGGACTATTCTTACAGCCCCACGGAGCTGGATGCATTGGAGAAGTGCTTGGTAGAATCCATAGAAACAGCTCATGATTCTGAGATTTCTGCAGCATTTCAGCTTGCTGCTGGGAGGCCATATAGGAAGAACCACGAATCGAAGAGGAACCGCTGGACCGAGTTCCAAAGATGCTAACTCCTTCTGTGGACTCACCACCTTCCCTTGAAATTAACCCTCTTCCTAGTCACCTTAAATATGCTTTCTTAGTTCCTCCATCTGATTTGCCTGTCATTATTTCTAATAGTTTAACCAATGAACAGGAGGAAGCCTTGTTGCAGGTTCTAAAGAGTAACAAAGAGGCACTAGGGTGGTCCATTGCTGATATCAAAGGCATTGCCTCTACATTCTGCACTCACCGCATTTACCTTGAGGAGAATGACAAACCAACGAGACAGCCTCAGCGAAGACTGAACCCGCACATGAAAGAGGTGGTTAAGAAGGAGGTTATCAAGCTCTTGGATGCAGGTATCATCTACCCGATTTCTGACAGCGAATGGGTAAGTCCTACACAGGTCGTACCTAAGAAAGGAGGTTTAACTGTGGTGCCTAATGATAAAGGTGAATTAATTCCTCAGCGTACTATTACCGGGCATAGAGTTTGCATTGATTATAGGAAATTAAATGCGCCACTAGGAAACCATTTCCCCCTTCCTTTTATTGACCAGATGCTGGAGGCTTGCAGGACAAGAATATTACTGTTTCTTAGATGGTTACTCCGGTTATTTTCAGATTCCAATTGCTAAGGAAGACCAAGAGAAAACCACTTTTACATGTCTGTATGGTACTTATGCTTATCGACGCATGCCCTTTGGTTTGTGTAATGCACCAGCTACATTTCAAAGATGCATGACTGCTATCTTTGCTGATTTTATTGAAAAGTGCATCGAAATCTTTATGGATGATTTTTCTGTCTTTGGACCGACTTTTGATTCATGTTTGAGAAACTTGGATTTAATCTTAGCTAGGTGCAAGGAAACTAATTTGGTGCTCAATTGGGAGAAGTGCCACTTCATGGTGCAGGAAGGCATCGTGCTCGGACATAAGATTTCTAAGAAAGGGATCGAGGTAGACAAATCAAAGATTGAAGTAATAGAGCAGTTGCCACCACCATCGTCGGTAAAGGATGTCCGAGTTTTCTCGGTCACGCAGGTTTTTATAGGCGTTTTGTTAAGGATTTTTCTAAGATCTCTAAGCCTCTTTGCGATTTATTACTTAAGGATGCTAAATTTGAGTTTACAAAAGAGTGCTTAGATGCTTTTAATTTGCTTAAAGCTAAGTTGGTTTCTGCACCTATTATTGTTGCTCCTGATTGGTCGTTGCCTTTTGAGATTATGTGTGATGCTAGCGATTACGCATTGGGAGCAGCTTTGGGTCAGAGGCATGACAAGGTATTGAGGATAGTCTACTATGCTAGTAAGACTATGAATGAGGCGCAGAAGAACTACGCCACGACGGAGAAGGAGTTACTGGCGATTGTCTTTGCTTGTGATAAGTTTCGACCGTACATCATTGGCAGCAAAGTCATCGTGCACACCGACCACTCCGCTCTCAGGTATCTCTTTGGAAAGGTTGACGCTAAACCTCGTTTGATCAGATGGATTTTGCTTTTGCAGGAATTTGACATTGAGATTAGAGACAAACCTGGAGCGCAGAACGGAGTAGCGGATCACTTATCCCGTATGGAAGTTCCAGATGATGGCAGGCTGATCAATGAGTATTTCCCTGATGAGTATGTCTACATGATCGGTCATTCCCTGGACCCTTGGTATGCTGATATTGCAAACTACCTAGCCAAGGGCATTGTTCCTCCAGAGTTGACATATCAGCAGAAGAAGAAGTTCTTCTCCACGGTCAAGCATTACCTTTGGGACGACCCGTTTCTGTTTAAGGTCTGTGCAGATGGTATGATTCGTCGTTGTGTATCTGAGAATGAAGCTAGAGACATCCTGACGCGTTGCCATTCTAGAGAAGCAGGGGTCATTTTGGTCCGGCTAGGACAGCCGCAAAAGTTTTGGAGGCTGGCTTCTTTGGAAAACTCTGAACAAGGATAGCTATCAATTTATTTCCACTTGTGATCAATGTCAAAGGCAGGAGAATTTATCCAGACGCCACGAGATGCCATTGAATTTCTTGGAGGTTGAGCCGTTTGATCTTTGGGGCATTGATTTCATGGGACCGTTCCCACCATCTCAAGGTAACCTCTACATCTTGGTAGCAGTAGATTATGTCACCAAGTGGGCTGAAGCAATAGCAGCACCTACCAATGATGCAAGAGTGGTGCTTAAGTTTTTAAAGAGGAATATCTTTTCCCGTTTTGGTGTCCCACGAGCGATCATTAGTGACGGGGGTACACACTTCTGCAACAAAGTTTGAAGCTCTTCTGCAGAAGTATGGTGTACGGCATAAGGTTTCTCTACCGTATCATCCACAAACGAACGGACAAGCTGAGATCACCAACAGGGAGCTTAAGTGGATTCTCCAGAAATCTATCACATCCTCGAGGCGAGACTGGTCCCTTAAGTTAGATGACGCCTTGTGGGCATACCGCACTGCCTTTAAAACACCTTTAGGTATGTCCCCATACAAGTTGGTTTATGGCAAGGCGTGTCACTTACCTGTGGAGCTGGAGCACAAATCTTTTTGGGCACTCAAGGCTTTGAATTTTGATCTCCAAAAGGCTGGTGAGAAGCGTAAGCTACAGCTGTGCGATCTGGAGGAGTTTAGAGAGGCAGCTTATGAAAACGCCAAGATTTATAAGGAGAAGATGAAGAGGTGGCATGATAAGCGGTTGGTCAAGCGTGAGTTTCACGTGGGGGATAAGGTTCTTCTATTCAACTCCCGCCTGAAACTATTCCCAAGAAAGTTAAAATCTCGTTGGTCCGACCCATTTACAGTAACAAGTGTCTCACCTTATAGAGCCATTGATCTAATCAACACAGAAGGTGAGACATTCAAAGTCATCGGATCCCAGCTAAAACATTATTTGGGTAGTAACAGTGCCGAAGTTCACTCGGTGATCACTGTTTACAACCCGCCATGCTGAGTCCACAATTGAACGGTCTAGCCAAATACCGAAAAGATGGGCAGCTTGGTGAGAGGCAACCCACCAGTATAAAATCTCTTCTACAACTCTATTTTACACTTTCCAATTTACTTGAGATAATTTTCTTTTAATCTATTGAGAATTTTTACTATTTTACAGCACGAGCCCCGACCCCCCTATTTGAATAAACAACTCTGCTTGGTTCCACTTGAGTTCTTCTGGTTTTGCAGATTTAATCTGTCAGGTACTTCATTCTAATGCTAAACAGTACTCAAGTGTGAGGAAATATCATGGCAGTGTTCATCACGGATCAGGGAGCCTTAACACTTTTTCTATTAACTTCGGCATTCTTGTGTTGTTTATTTTTGATTATGTGGGTAATGCTTCATTTTTATAAATGAGGTGTTTTAGGTTAATGGTTGTTAATTTAATTTAATATAGAATTAAAAAAAAGAGTATTTTAACGCGTCCGGCTAAACCCAGCCGGACGTAAAACCGGACACCTGCAGACCCTAATCCGTCCGGATCTGGACGCCAAATCCGGACACAAGAAAATCGCGGCCCCGATTTTCTTTCTTCTTTCAACTTTCTTTTCAACTTCGTTCTTTCTTCTTCTTCCTCCCGATGCTTTCAAACTCGAACACAACACACATACTCTTCCTTCCTTTACGCCACCACCACCACCACAAACACCACCGCCCTACCACTCCGACGCCGGCGACACCAGGAACCACCCGACGCAACAGTAACGCCGACGCCCGCACGCACCTCCATCTTCAACATTTCGAATTCGAACCCCTAAACCAAACAGGTTCTGCCATTTTTGAAATTTCAATTCGATTTACACTCAATATGCAGTAGACTAGGTAGTTGTTTGGTAGTATGATGATAATTTGATGAGTGAGATGCGAAAACGTGGGCTTCTGTGTGAAATTTGGTAGAATCCGGTTGAAACTGTGTGTTCGAACTGCTCTGTTCGCGATAATTTTTCTTTAGGGTTCTTCGTAGCATCCGGATCTGCGTCCGGCTAAGTTGACCCGGACGTGGATCCGGACATGTTGAAATTTTCCAATTTTTCTGAAATTATTTTCTAGGTTAATGTTCTGTTGTTTAATGATATTGTTTGCTATGTTTGGATGTTTTAATGCCTTGTTACTCATAAATTAACTGTGTGCAAGAATGTGTTCAAATAGAACTTACTGCTCGACCGGTTTCGGGTTTTGGTGTGTTTGTTGCTTCTCTTTTCTTGCTGTTTAGATTTCTTACTGCTTTTGTTTATCATATAGATGGCTCGCACTAGAGGAGGAGGTGCTACACGCACGGGGTCCTCTTCGAGGAACCCACGCCCTGACGACCAGTCAGAGCCAGCCGCCACCCCATTACGCCCTGATGGCTTCCGATCTGCTGCCGCCTGGACTTGATATGAGCAGGGCGGGTCCTTCGTCATTGAGAGGCGCATCAGCGCAGAGGCATCAGCTGCCGCCGGGCTTACAGACATATTTGAGGGTATTGGCGCCAGCAGCATCTTGCGCATGGGCGTGGGTGTCTTCTCTCCGGACCTGGTACGGGAGTTCTATGCCAATGTTGTGGCATCAGACACGACACACATGATCACATCCTATGTGCGCCAGCTCCCGGTTGAGGTAACCCCTGAGACTTTCAGTGTTCTTTTATCCCTCCCGGACAATGATGCTACCCATTTAGATTTTTCGGAGGATTCGCTTAGGCAGAGTAAGTCTAGGTGGTTACAAGAGGTCGGGAGTACTACTCGCCGACGGGGTGAGGAGAATAAGACTGTACTCCCGTATGCTCTCCTCTCTTCCCTTCCCTAGAGGACCCTAGCAGAGATCCTCAGTCATCAGATCCGGCCTCATGCTGGGAATGATGCTTCTGACGAGGATTATGTTATCCTCGACTACCTCCTTGCCGCGCCACATCCGCCATCTCAGCAGCTCTCGCTCCCTTTCGTGATGTTTAGGCAGCTGCATAAGGTGGTGACTTATCTGTGGTCGAAGAAGAAGAAGAAGATCACCCCCATCTTCCCCATTTTTATCCAGCATCTTCTTGTCTCCACACTCCCCGTGGAGATCTTCACCGGTCTCGAGGTGAGGGAGGGAGAGACACCCATCTCCCTTGGGACCTTCAGGAGATGGGGCTTCTTACGCCTCGATGACGGCTGCTGGGTGAAGGGCAGCTCGGGCCTAGGATCCACCGGCACCTCTGCGAGCTCTAGCTCTACTCCGGCGGCCACTGCTACCATGGCACCTCCCACACCCCCAGTGATGAGCATCCCGCCAGAGATGCAGACCATGATGGACTCCCTACTCCAGCAGCAGCAGAGGATGGAGCAGCGCTTTGGGGGTATGGAGCAGCAGTTTGTGGATGTACAGCAGTAGGTCGGGGATGTGCAGCAGCGCCAGGTGCGCATGGAGGGGCACATAGATGACATCCGCCAGACTCAGGGGCACCTCCAGGCAGAGCAGACTTCCCTCCGCGACACCCAGACTATGCTCACAGAGCGCTTGGAGCGTAGTGATGCTTTTCAGCTAGAGACTGCTCAGTTCATGGCACAGGCATCTGCTCACCAGAGAGAGGCATCAGCTCATCAGGCCCAGACTACCCAGCTCTTACAGATGCTCATGGCCCAGATGGGAGCGAGACCTCCGCCACCACCACCGCCTCAGTGACCGCCATCCTATCTTTACTGCTTTCTTTTATTTTGTTTGTTTTTCTGTACTTTTCTTTTTCACACTTATTTTACTTTTGTTTGTTAAAACTAACAGTAAAACACGAGACTGCTGGTGAAGTGGTAATGGTTATATTAGGCAGTGTTTTAAATTCTTAATTACTAAATTTTATGTTTCTCTGAGCAGTGCAGCGTTCTTAAATGATTAATTTACATGTCACCTCTACTGCGAAACAAACGGGTATAAGTACAGGAAATGGAACCACACTACTTGCGAACGTCTGCTAAGCTTGAATTATGGGGAGTATTCTTTCTCTAAATATAACTCATACGATTCAAATATTCTCTGTCGTTCGAGTTAATGCACTTTATTCTGTGGTTGTACATGCCAATGAAAAATTAGCAACTTTTACTCAGCACAACACACATACTGTCTGTGACTCATGAGGAATATCTCGACCCCTACAAAACTTCAAGTGTGAGGAAGAACATCTTCCTCAATCTATAACACCAGGGGAGTCTCAGTTCCTAATTTAACTTATTCATGTTCCACCTTTCTTGCGTTGAGGGTTAATTATTGCATATGCATCTATTATGAGTATAGCATGTTTTGAAAGCTCTTTTCACTGCCTTTCTTCTATGACCAATGAGGACATTGCTCCTCTTAAGTGTGAGGAAGGAAAGACCTTTCCCTGAAAACATGCTAGTTGTTCTTTAAGGCCACACTTGCTTTTTGCTGCTCTAATGCTTGTGCACACCAAGTGAATTAAACCAAGTGAAAATCGTAGGAATCTTTTTGCTTGATGAGGTTTGTATAAATAGTTTTAATTAAAAATACTCTCTTTTCACTGAAATATGGTAGATTGGCTAGTTGTGGAAACCAGATTATTTTAGCTTGGGATTTTAGAAATGAAGTGAATGTTTGGAATGAAAAGGATAAGGCAAGGTACTCCACTGATCAAATTTTTTTTTCCTAACAATAGTAGGCCTCGTCTATCCGATTATTAAGTCTTAAGGGTGCCTTAACACCTATCTACCTAAGGTCTCGGGATCTGGGATAGTTGGCCCAACACCATCTCAAGGATAGAGAGAAAAGTCTAGGTTACGGAATAACTCTGCAAGATCTCAAATATTAGTTTGTTCTTGAAGATAAATGCAGTTAAAATTATACTTTTGATCATGAGTGCGTGGTGTTGAAAGGTATTGCGGAATAAGGCATTACTTCACACCCCTTGTCATCCAAAGGTTAGAGGTATGAAAATTGGTGGAAAGTCCCAAGCTAAGCTAACTTGTTTTCTACAATCTAGTTTCTCTATGCGTTTACAAAATTGTTCTTCTTTCACTGTTTGTGAAAACCTACCTCTAAAGAGCAAGATTATTCTTGCATTTATCACTTTGTTTGATTTCGCCCTGCACTTGTTTAATTCTGAGATTATCTGATGGTTTTAGAGATATTCTTATTCCTTAGTTGCTTGAGGACAAACAAAAGTTTAAGTGTGAGGAAGTTGATAAGTGTGAAACATATAGAATTTTAAGGGCTTAATTACCTTATAATCTGCTACAATTTAAGCAATGTTTCCCACTTATTCTGTGTTTTTCCTAAGAATAATGTTTTGATATGAATTGATGCATTCTATATGTAAATATAGGAAAAACCCAGAGAAATGAAGACTTTACATCATAAGGGTTACAATGCAACAAACGGGGAACTAATCAGGAGAAGAGACGCAAAAATTGGTCACGTTCAGGTCAACTTGGCCGGACGCAAATCTGGAGGTCTCATGTCCGGATCCGGATGCAAGCCGAACGCGACCCAAATTCCAGATCCGAGAGTTATGTGTTTTGTCCGGATCCGGACAACAATCCGGACACAACCCGAGTTTCAGATCCAAAACCGCTGTCTCACGTCCGGATCCGGACACAGATCCGGACGTCACACAGAAATGAAAAATAAAAACGCTTCACGCTGATAATCGGGCTTTCGGCGTAATTATCAGCCGAGCGGTGGTTTAACCCATACCGCAACATTTATTAATACACGTCCATGCTCAATTAATCACCAACTCACCAAACTTCCACTAACCTATGTTTATTTCTAAGCCTATTTAAGCATTCACTCAGCCTCCATTTCAAATCGTACTAGACTCTCAGAGTCTAAACATCACTCTCCTCCTCTCCCTCCATATCATCTGTTCATCCACGATAAACCCCTCATCTCCATTCATAAATCTTCATCCGTAACCCTTCCCCCTCACTCACAGACAGAAACCAGCTCGCGGGGCTTCATTTAGCCGCGTCCGGATCCGGACAGGCCCAGGACAAGGCGTCCGCATCTACGTCCGACCCAAGACAGCCGGACGTGACACAGACAAGAGTGGAATTTGCAGAATCGTCGACGGCTTCTAAAATCAGTTTTTCTGCTAAATCCCTCTATCCTTATGCTGTTTATATTGAGCATTGTTATTATGTCTATGGCTGAGTAGTCACTTTCATTTCGGTTTACTATGTATCTCTAGATTTATTATTTCTGAACCTTTGTGATTTTCTGCAGTACTTTAGAATAAAGTTCTTTTCCCTTATGAATTCCTAAACTTTTTAATCTGATCAATTATTAAGTTTTTCAGTTTGTTAGCTTATAAGTGAGAACTGCGGCTATCAATAGACTATAAGGAAAAGAACCAGTTAGTATAGAGATGGTAATTCCTCTAAACCACTAGCTGACCAGTAATCTAGACTATGCTTAAAGCAATTAGTAAACAGTGGATTCATAACGAGAGTTAGGATTCGGTCTTTGCTAATTAGAATTCGTGGAACGGGAGACCGAATACGAGTTATCCTTATTCTAGGGTTTTATTCATAATTCTGTATAAATCACTTAGGAGAAGAAACTGCAAATCTAGAGAGAAGTAGTAAACCGGAATGTCCTTTACCGAACAAAAACCAAATCAATTATTTACCTGTTATTCATTGTTTAGTAGTGAACTCTTTTACAGCATTCACCATCACATACAAAAACCCCAAATTTCCTGTTGTTCTTATACTATTGTTTTGTGTGTAAGTAGAAATTAAACTAGCCATTGCCTCCTCTGGTTCGATACTCAGGGAATACTCTGAGATTTAAACTTGCTATAATCGACCGGTACACTTGCCGTTAGGT
The DNA here is from genome assembly GCA_023374045.1 of Limonium bicolor. Lineage (NCBI taxonomy): Eukaryota > Viridiplantae > Streptophyta > Magnoliopsida > Caryophyllales > Plumbaginaceae > Limonium > Limonium bicolor. The sequence goes on from CM041778.1 coordinate 145,681,409, forward strand.
TAAACCCCCAACAACAATTTACCGTTAGGTTTTACCCCAACACCGGGGTAGAAATATTCCTCACACTTGTGTTCAAGCAAGTGTCCAGCCTTGGGGGTACATCAAACACCATAATAAAAATTTCACCTACACACACTCACAACTACCACAAAAACATTGGAACTGTTGCGTTAAAGAACGGGCATCATTGCCACCTCTGAATGAACTAAAATAAACCTAGAAAAATGAATTCAGTAAATAAAAATAAAAACTACCTAATACCAAAATAATGCTGAAAAAGGAGAGAAAGCAAAATTTTACATAATTCTGGGCCTGTCCGGACTCGTCTGTCTGGCTCTGCTCTTTTCTCTCCGTGTACCCTGTCTAGACGTCCATGTTCGGACACATGTCCAGACAGGGTATAAAATTTTCGCCCCTGTTCTTTTTCTCAACAAAACAAAGATAAACATATAAAAACAAAAGTAAAAGCAAAAAACATAGAAATATAAATAAAACAAAAGCAAAAATGAAACAAAAATTTGACCACTAGGTTGCCTCCCAGTAAGCTGCCCGTCTTTATAGTCTTTGGCTTGACTCTCCCTCGATTACGTCATTCCATTGCCATGTGTTGAATCAGGAGGGTTACGCTTACCAGGATCCACTAGACATTTTCTTTTTTGTTGAAGGATCCGCTTAACCCGCCAAACTTTTTCAACATTCTTATTTTGTCATATTCATTTGGGGGTGTACATTACATCATGAAAGTCGTCAGGACAAACAAAATAAATATGATCCTTACCTTTGTCCGGCTCCACAGTCATGCAGGCAGCAGAAGAATGTTTCTTCTTGACTAGCACCTCAGTTCTCTTACATGTGTTGGTGATCTTTGAAAATGTTTTAGGCGCCTCAGGCTCTCTCTGCAATTCTATCTCTTGCACTGAATAGTCAACAATAGCTATACCAGAACAAATTTGAACTCCTGCAAGATTTCTCTTATTAGGAGTCATGTCAAAAGATACTTGTTCATCATGGTATCGCAATATTATTTTCCCTTCTTCTACATCTATTAAAATACGAGCAGTGCGCATAAAAGGTCTACCTAAGATAACAAACACTTCTGAATCCTCCTCCATGTCTACAACGATAAAATTAGCAGGAAAAGAAAATTTTCCTACCATCACTAATAAGTCTTCCACCTTCCCCTTTGGATAAAACTACGGAGCGGTCAACCGATTGCAATCGAATGGAAGTAGGGGAACATCGACCAACTCCTAGTTTATTAAAAAATGATAAAGGCATTAAGTTGATACTAGCACCTAGATCGCACAAACCTTAACTACAATTTACCTTTTCTATAGAGCAAGGTACGATGGGGAGTCCAGGATCACCAAGCTTAGGAGGGAGCTTCTTTAGGATCCGTTCTAAAATCTTATTAAGAAGCTAGATGAAGATGAAAGAGATAGAACGCTACCTCCAGGAGCGTCTGATAAAAAACTAGAATAATCTAGTGCATTAGATTGGTGGAATCTGGAGAAGAATAATATTCATCTCCTCTAAAACACTAGGTTGAGAACGGGGCCTTAGAAGGACTACTGAGACCGTCTCTGTTAGTTCCACAGTCTCCTGCTCCTACAAATTACCCTTATCAAATCTGGGATTTTTCAAAAATTTAGCATAATTTGGCATCCTAGTACAAATATATTCAAAAGAATACTTAGCAGTTAATGGTTCCATGAAGCTCAAAAATTGCTTACCATAATCACTCATTAAAACTGGAACACGATATGACAATGATTTTATTAATGCAATTAGAGACTCAGAAAAAGAGAATAAAGGTTGAGCTTCAGGAGACTCCTCCTCCTTGGATTTTTCTACTTTGTTGTCCTCAACTTCTACAATTACATGTCTGAGAGTTTCTTCTGCAGCTTCAGGAGCACTAGGTTCTGGTCGCTTCTCACGGTCCAATCTTGTTGATTTACAATGTTCTACCGGATTTGGTTTCGATTGACTTGGAAGCGACCCTACTTGCATTTGTGCTAATTGCTGTAACATTTGACCCAACTGCCTCTCTACACTCTAATTTATGTATGCCTGATTGGCAAACTTGGCATCCATATCAGCAAACCTGGCATTAGTGGCTTGACCTTGCTTCAGAATCTCTTCTAACATGCTCTCAATTTTGTTGTATCCCCCCTGAGAATTCTGAAATTGCTCCTGCTGTCTATTAGCATATGATGGCTCATTACGAGGGTAACCCTGGTTTCCTAACTGTTGACCATTTCCTCTCCACAAAGTTTGCTGGTTACCTCTCTGACTATTTTGATTATAGGCATCAGAGTGAGAGTTACCTGCTCTGTTGTTAATTGAATTCACCTCTTCAGGATTTCCAACATAACCAGGACCCTTGCAGTTGTAAGTTTCATGGACCCCTCCACAGATGTCGCAGCAAGAAGTACAAAGTGATGAAGTCGTGGTTGCTTCCTTAACTGTCTATTGTGCTTGATTCAAGGTAAGCTTCTTTACAACTTTTGCTAATGCTGACAACTGAGCTAAAACATGATCCTGCGGGGGAAAAATGTGAATTCCGGCTTCTTTCTTTGCTTCCCCTCTCCCCTTATTCTTGCACCATTGGCTGATGCTCACACTCATTGAATCCAAGAGCTCTGATAAGTCGGGAATTTGTCTAAGTTTACTAGGCTAATTCATGCGTAATTATCTACGTTTTGACTTTAAATTCACTCCTTAATGCTTTATTTACACTTTATTGTTATATTTATTTCCAATGATCGATTTGATATGTTTTCAGGATAAAATGCTCAACAAAGCGCTTAAATGAAGATTTCAGAGGTTGAGGCAACAAGTGGAAGTCAAACCAAAGTCAAAGGATGATTTTCATCAACTACTGCCGTGTTTTATTGAGGGTCCGGGTTTGTACCCTACTTTGTAAACCCGGACCATCTCATCGAAGAACTCTCTGCCCAGTTTCAGATGTGGTCCGGGTTTGCGTACTTGTTTGCAAACCCGGACCATCCTTTAGCGTAGCCTTCTGCCGAGTTTTAGTGGTGGTCCGGGTTTGCGTACTTGTATGCAAACCCGGACCAATATAAGTGGAGCACCAGAAATACTGCTACGGAAATAACGGATGTGTTATTCTATCTTTATTTATCTTTTATTCTATCTTTTAGATAGCGGATATTTATTTAGATTAAAGATAGAATTCTCATTCTTATAAAAGGAGAGGCCCTACCAACGTGAAAGGGAGGCTTGGAGACACCACAATTAGTCACGTTTCAACACAGAGAGATTAGCATAGTTGGAGATTTTATTCTGATTGGGAGTCTGGAGCAGAGCAGAGGAAGCAGTTCATCACAGAGACTTCTCCAGAAGTCTCAATAGAGTTTCTTCTTGCTCTTTATTACTACTCATTACAGTTTTGCTTATTGTAAACATGTCAATGGCTGAGTAGTTTCCTTTAGATTTCGGTTTGCTATGTATCCCTAAATTGACTATTCCTGTTCCTTTGTGATTTAATGCAATTCGATTGAGTAAAGTTATTTTCCTTGCTTAATTTCTTTAATTGTTATAATTTGGCCAATTATAAAGATTAGTATTTTGTTAGCTTATATATGACGATTGCGGCTTTCAATTGATTACAGGAAAAATAACCGGTTAGCTTAGAGACGGTAATTCCTCTAAATTGCTAATTGACCAATAAACTAGATTGTTCTTAAGGCGGTTAGTAAACAGTGGGTTCGTAACGAGAGTTAGAATTTGGTCTTTGCTAACTAGTATTTGCTAAGCGGGAGACCGGAGGTAAAATTATCTTAGTTCTAGGGTTTTATTCAGAATTGTCTTGGAAATCACTTAGGGATAGGAATTACAGATTTAGGGTGCAGTAGTAAACCGGGATCTTCTTTCCCAATCAGTTTCACAACAATTGTTTTCTTGCTTTTTACTGTTTTACATCCTGTTTACAGCTTTTAATTGTCATCAAATCAAAACCCCCAATTTCCTGTTTTAATTTGTTATTTCACTTTCCGTTTAATAAAGACTTAAACTAGACACATCGCCTCCTCTGGTTCGATACTTAGAGAATACTCTCTATTAAAACTTGCTAGAATTGACCGGTACACTTGCCGTTAGGTTTTACCCCAACAAGTTTTTGGCGCCGTTGCCGGGGAGGCACGGTTATTTAGTTTAGTCTTTATTTTGTTTTTTATTTTTCTTTTCTTTTATTTCGTTTAGTTTGTTTTTAGTTTATTTGTGTTTCGTTATCTTATTTATTATTTTCCATTATTTTCTTTCTGTTATTTTGTTCGAGTGCAGTTAATCGCCATTTTCTTTTGATTAGTATAACTGTTAGGTTAGAATAAGTTAATCTCTATTTTCTTTCTGTTACGTTTCATTTTAGTTTTTCTTTTTCTGATTTCAGATTTTATTGTTTTTTTGACGTCAGATTTCGTTTAGATTAGTTATTGGGAAAATTACATCGCCCACCCATGACGTTTTGCGAAATTACACAGCCCACCCACGAGGTTTCAAAAATTACTTTGCCCACCCATGTGGTTTCCACAATTTTACATCCAGCAACTTTTCTAATATTTGATCAACTTAAAAGATGGTTAAATGATATCCAAATTTGATGAAACTTTACATGGACGATATTAAAGTGCTATATTTTGGTAAAATGTGAAATCCAACGTTTTTTAAGCTCATATATGATCCGTGGGACCCGATGAACGTGTCTCATGTTTCATTGGGTCCCACAGGTCATATATGACCTTAAAAAACTTTGGATTTGGCATTGAACAAAAATATAACACCTTAGCATCGTCCATGTAAAGTTTCATCAAATTTGGATATCATTTAACCATCTTTTAAGTTGATCAAATATTAGAGAAGTTGTTGGATGTAAAATTGTGGAAACCACATGGGTGGGCAAAGTAATTTTTGAAACCTCGTGGGTGGGCTGTGTAATTTCGCCAAACGTCATGGGTGGGCGATGTAATTTTCCCTTAGTTATTAGTTTAGGATAGTTTTATCGTTTTAGATATTTTATCTCTATTCTGTTTTAATTTCTGTTTTGCATTTTGTTTTAGATATTCTTTTATCTTCCAGATTTTATTTCTGATTTTATTTCTTTATTTGAATATTTTGTGTTTAGTAATTGGGATTTTTTATCTGCATGTTTTATGAGTTTATTTCTTTTTATCTTTCTCTGTTTTTTGTTGTTCAATTTCGATTGCTATTGTTCTTTTAATTTACGCTATCTTCGCTTCAGTTTACTAACTTTCGGTTTATGGTTAAAACCCGCTCTGCAGGAGAACCGGAGTTCGAGCTCAATCTTGAGATCTAGAGGTTTTCAAGACACCTTCGAAGGGACTTGAATCTGGATCTGCCGGTTGAGGAGGGGGTGCTCGAACCACCTGTTGTTGAAGAGGGTCCAGAAGTTCAACTAGCAGTTAACATGGCGAACAACGAGAGGCAGATGAGGGACTACACCCGTCCAAGTGTTGAGGGGTTGGTGTCGCCAATAGTGATCCCAGCATTACCAGCAGGAGTGCAGTGGCAGTTCAAGACTCACTATGTGACCATGGTGATGAACGCGCCTCAGTTCAGCGGGACGGTCACTGAAGACCCGAATGTCCATCTCACTACATTCCTGAGATTAGTAGGAGCGTGTTCGACACCAGCTTCGCAGGAGGTGGCTTGGCTCACTCTGTTTCCATTCTCTCTGAGGGATAGAGCAGCTGAATGGTTAAACTCGCTGACGCCTGACAGTATCACTACTTGGGAAGAGCTGGCTAATGCATTTCTGGTGAAGTATTTTCCACCCTCTCGGATGCTGACCATGAGAGGAGAAATTACAAACTTCAAATAGTTCGCCGGTGAGTCCTTGTCTGAAGCTTGGGAGCGTTTTAAGGGGATAGTAAGGAAGGTACCACATCACGGACTAGGCGAAGAGGTTATACTGCAGTCCTTTTACAAGGACTTGGATCCGTCTAGCCGATTGTTGGTTGATACTTGTGCTGGAGGTAGTTTGATGGAGCTGCCCATTACACGGATTAAAGAGTTGCTAGAGACTATTACTACAGCAGCTAATCAGTGGGGAGGTACGAGAGCTGGAGAAGCTACACCGAAGAAACCAGCTAGGGTTTATGAAGTAGATTCAAACACTTTCTTGGCTGCCAAGATAGAAGCAATGTCGAAGCAGCAGTTTGAGCGTATGTGTGCAGTTATGAATCCGCAGTCCAGCGCAGCAGCTCCTGAGGTTTATCCACCTTGCGAATTGGGTAGAGCTTCTAACATGTGCCAGTGCTCTCCACCACAAGAAGAGGCAGCGAATTATGTTGGTAACAGGCCGGGCAATTATTTTGGGAATCAAGGAAATCCGGGTTACCAAGCTCAGCAGTAGAACCGTTACCAAGCTGGTGGTAACAACAATTACAATCAGAGGCCCCAGCAGCAGTACAATCCCTCCTATCAGAAGCAGCCACTCCAGAATCAACAAGCACAAAACTCGGGTGCTGGAGCGTCTTCTAGTATGGATGCAGTTCTGGCCAGGATGAATGATTTCATCTCGGTCAACACGAAGAAGTTTAATGAGCTGGAAGCCTTCAACCAGGAGCAGAGAACCTTCAACAATGATCAGAGGACATTCAATAGGAACATCGTGACTCAGCTGTCTCAACAGTTAGCTCAACGTCCTTTGGGCTCCTTGCCTAGTCAGTCGGAGCAGAATCCGAGAGAGCATGCCAAGGCTATCACGTTGAGGAGTGGTACACAGCTTGACCCAGTGGTCCCTGAAGTTAAGGTCCCTCTCCCCAATGTTGAGCAGAATG